>JANBXA010000398.1:31757500-32357500 GCA_030556225.1 Cricetiscus sungorus
GAATTCTAACTACCAAAGTGGCTGGAGAGAGAAGAGAAGATGAAAGGCAACTCCTAAAGATAAACAACTGGAGAAAAGAAATGCATTTCAAGAAATCTATCTTATAACAGCAATGTGTGCATGTGTGCTTGCGTGCGTGCGTGCGTGCGTGCGTGCGTGGGTGCGTGTGTGTGTGTATCATCTTCTAGGATCAAAATCCTAGGTTTCTGTTTATGCACTTTAAATATGCATATACCATATGTCAAATAGGTTTTTTAACACATCTGATTTTGAGAAAAATGTACTTTGACTAGCAGACTGGCCCCAGTACTTTATTGGTTTAAGCTTTTTCCTCATTTATAGTCAGTGGTGAAATGAGCTTTGAAAAATATCTCTTTCAACATGAATTACATTTCTAAATATCTAGGGGTGGGCGGGGTATATCTGATTCTTGCCTATTAAAAATTAAATATAAATTTTAGCTCTCCTTATCAGTACACCATACAAAATAAATTATTTGCTCACACACCATCCTCTGAATGTGACCTAATAGTAAAACTATGTCTTTTGAAAATTGATTGCAAGTGAGACATTTTCTCTTTTTAGAGCTGATTTATAAAATGTAAAAATTATCATGTGTGGTGTGGCATCTATCACATTTCATGAAATGTTTACTCAGGTTAGACATAGCAATTTGTTCACACATTTATATTTTTAATTTTTACATTTATGTATTTACTTATTTAGTATGGGGTGGGTGGGAAGGTGTGCATTTGTGTGGATATGCACACATCACAGAATATGTGGAAAAGACAGAGGACAATTTACAGGAGTTGGTTCTTTTCTTGCTCTATGTGAATCCTGGAAATTATTAACAACAACAAAAAAACAAAACAAACAAACAAACAAAAACACGTTGACTACAGCTGTCATTTTAAAGAGAACAAGACAGTTTTTTCTGGAGCCAATTCAAGTGACCACGGCCTGAGAACACAGATTTTCGTTACCCCAAATTCCACATTCCATTATGGGAGCAGTTTCATGACGTCTTTATAATTTTATAGAACAAAGAAAGTCATAAATCTAGGCAAGTTTAAAATGCACTGGCCAGTAGACCAAAGAGGCAGTTACAGCAAGAAGGGCAGCTTTTCAATAGACTGCAGATGCTGTCTGATGACATTCTTAGCTTTGGGTTGGGTGGCAGTTAGTGTCCTGCTGAGTTACTAGGTTCCAAAAGGTCTTTTGAGTCTGTTGGTGACAAGATGCTAGTCCTGACACTGTGGTGGCCAAGGAAGCACTGTTGCTGAAGGCTAGATCAAGCCCAAGATGAGGTGATTAGCCTCTGGACCTGCAGCATTCCAGTCTCTCCACAGTACTAAAACCATGATCTCTGAAGACAGTTTCTTTTCAGGAGTTTTCACTCACAGAATTGAACTGGGGTCTTCAGGCTTAGCAGCAAGCCCATCACTGAACCATTTCATGTGCCACTGTTTATTGTTTCTTTATGCTAAAGATAAAATTGGTTTCATCTTAGACTCATTCTACAATGCAATCACGCACCTTCCTGTCTAACTTGAACTTAGAAGTAACATTAGTAAGTATGGTAAAAATATTTAGGAGAATAACCACTGAGATTTTTTTCTTTGTTGTTGTTGTTTGGTTTTGTTTGGTTGGTTGGTTTGCCTTTTGTTTATTTTTTCAGACAGGGTTTCTATGTGCAACAGTCCTGGCTGTCCTAGAACTCATTTTGTAGTCCAGACTGACCAAAAACTCACAAAGATGATCCACCCACCTCCACCTCCTGAGTGTTTGGATTAAAGACGTGCACCACCACGGCCAGCACCACTGAGACTTCTTACGTTATGCTTCAATTTATTAGGGTTTTTTTTTTTAATGTATTTAGAATTTTCCTTCCAAATTACTACCTGAGATTCTCATTAAAGCTTTCTACTTCCACATTTCATCTATCATCTAGATATTAAAGGAGCCATGTGATTTAAATCCAAGGATACATAATGAAATTGAAAGCTACCAGGTAGGTTTCTGAGTGTGAACTGCCTTTTCAGGCTTCCTGCCTGCGAATCTACACTGTTGTGTTTCTCCACTCATTTTGATCCTAACAGCTACTATGACAATTACAAGAGCCACGGGCTAATGAAATAAAAGTATAAATTCTGGGTGAACCACTTTTCCCCTCTTTTGGTATTCTTTCCAATTGGAATATCGCTGAATCTGTGAAGATTCCTGTTTTGGTTATTTTTCTTAGTGTCACTGAAAAATTAATTAAACTGAATAAAGATTGAGAGGTAAAGTCAAGCAATACCATTTTCTATAGGGAATGTTTAAACATACTAATAATGTCCAGAAGACTCCAAAGAAAAACAAACACAGACCAGGAGTAAACCAAGGCTATAAAGATCAGAACACGGAAATCAAGAGTGGAAAATACATTAGGATGTTATTTGTTCAAATGTAGCTGATCACACAGGCAGGAATTATTCTAGGTACATTACTAATCAGAGCATTTATAAGTTTTATTTTTATTTTAGCTTATTTTTAATTAGCACACAGAGTAATAGGTTTCATTATGAAATTTTCATGCATAATTGGCTCTCGAGAGCATAATTTTAAATGTCAACGAAGGGAAGCAAAAGACTCAACAAATGGTGCATCACTTGAGTTCTGCTTGTAGAGCCATTCTCCCTAAAGTGAAACATTTACTATACTTCAACAGACTCCAGAAAAACTTGAGAGCATTAGACAATTTGCAAGATTTATAAGATGGCATAAAGTGACTTATATTTATAAGTGAACTCTGAGAAAAAGCAAGACTTATTCTGTCATTAAAATATATATTAGAAGTCAAAGACCAGCATTCTTCAATAGGGGAGAAATGGGCCAAGGGAAGAGTGAGCAACTGTCCTGGAAGAATTTCCCTGGGATTCTCAGAATGAGAGAATGCAAAGGTTGCAGCCTGGGAGGAAACTTGTCTCCCAGGAAGAGATTTTTTACACTGTTTTAACAACTCATCAGACAATCCTATGGGGTGAAGACTGAAGCCCAAGGTAGGGTCAGGACAACACCTTAACTATGACAACTCAGATGTTCATAGCCTTTGTTATCTATTTAAACCCTAATCTCACTTCAGGGCCAGAAAAGAAATGAGAGGTCTCTAGATCTCACTGTCCATCTTACCAATGTTGCTACATTGCATAAGTCTCTTTTTTCAGCCAGACATGGTGGTGTACACCTTTATTCCAAGCACTCAGAGGCAAGTGGATCTCTGTGTTAGAGGCCAACCTGGCCTACAGAGCAAGTTTGAGGACAACCAGGACTACACAGACAACCCTGTCTCCATAGATAGGTAGGTAGGTAGGTAGGTAGGTAGGTAGGTAGGTAGGTTGGTTGATTGATTGACAAATTAATCTTCCCCTTTTCATTTTTCTACTAGTAAATTAGCCACTTAAATTTATTTCTTAGATTTACTCATTTTATTTTATGTGTGTTTTGCCTACATGATGTCTGTGTACCACGTTCATGTGTGGTACCCATGGAGGTCAGAAGAAGACATTGGAGCCCCTGAAACTGGAGTTACATATGGTTGAGAACCACCATATGGGTTCTGGGAACAGACCCAGGACTTCTGCAAGACCAGCAAAGATATTAACAGGAAGCCTGACTTGGCCCTTTTAATTGATTACTAAGGATGGATGAGGATGGATGACTGAGCCTGGCTTAGGGCACAGGCTGTGAGTCCCAAACTTGGTATCCATCCAGCCTAGACTACAAACCACTGTGCCATAAGAACTAGAACCTAGGAAATCTATATCAGAGTTTGTGGCGGGGAGTCTCACTACATAGACAGAATTAGGGCAGTATCTCCATCTCAACTTGAAGAAAAATCTATAGATAGATTCTGCTACGTGAGTACAAAAAGAACATTTGTGCAAGTCTGTAAGATAGCATCTTAAAAATCTTTCCACCCTGAAATCATAAACAGCCCGCAAGCCTCAGGACATACTAACAGTTAGGCATGAACATGACATTCATTGTGGCACCAAGAGCATCATGTCAGAGGTATTGCATATCCTACCTCAGATTTTGAAACTTTACCCTATTTCTATTGAATAATCTAAGATTAAACAAAGTGAACTTCCTTGACCTCTTGCCCCCCTGCCATGGAGTGACTGCTGATGCCTTCCTGAGTCTCCCTGAGCATCCCAGCATTGCCCAAATCACCTGTATTTGATAACCCCTTTGTTCTAATGTGATATGGTTTTTCATCAGGGTCTTGTTTCCCAAGAGACACTGGGCATTAGTATGACTGTCATAAGTAAGTTTCTAGAGACACTCAAGGGAGAGGATTAGTCATGCTACCAGACTCGCTACTGTCACCATAATTATTTTTTGTTTTTAATTTTTTATGCTTTGAATTTGATACATCAGTATTCTATTTCATTTTTACCCCTACTCTCTCCAGTCTAACTCTTTTCACCCCCTACTATCAAATTCATTAAATCTTCTATGATTGTATATGTATGCGTGTATGTATGTTTGAGTTTATGAGTGACTACTTGAGATAGGTTAATCTTTCAGGGAGCTCATTTGTGGAACAAACTCAGTGTCCATCTCTCAGCAGACATTAGTTGCAAGTAGCTCTTATCATTATAATTACTAGGCTCTACAAAATCAGTAGTGTCACAGGTCCAAGATCCCATTGTGGGCACAGATTATAGCCTCCAAATTTTATTCCTAGCAACAAGCATAAGGGCCAGACAGAGTTGCAACTTGGAAATATTTGATTGAGGAAATTACCTGCTCCATTAATGTATGACTATCAATGAATGATAACTATTTCTCTACAATATTCTTACTTCCCCCACACAGCCAGCTACAATGATCACTTAAATAAACCTCAGCCTCAGATGGGTTGCTTATACGTTCATTTCTACCTCTCACCAATTTGAAACCCTTAGTATCACCACTCTAACGAATAACAAGTAAGTCATTTTGAAGTGAAGGTAATTTGAAAATTACTTTTAGAATAATTTAGGATTATTTTCTTACAATGAAAAAATATGAATACATTGTGCAACCTAATAAAAAGAGCTGTGAAAAAAACTGATTTCCAGATACATCCCTGAAGCAAGCATTCCACGTTTGCTTTTTCTACAATGATAAAGACGCCACAAGAAATGATTAATTAAAATTTACTCATAACTTTACCTACATTAAGCATTAGGTATACATAGGTAGGTGATAAACTATCTTTAGAGCTTAGATGATATGTATATCTTGAAAGTATAGCCCCAGGGCCCAGTTCAGGGTAAGACCCTGATGTCTTATCTACCCCAGCAACATTCAAGAACTGTGAAAACTAGCCAACAGGGCGAGATTTTACTGCTCAGTTGAGAATTGACTTCTGTACGCCCTGCAACCATAGTGTGTGGGATGCTCAACAACAGTCTTAGCATCTAGTAACAACTAGAGCAAGGGCAATCACCTGTGTTGACTGAGAGCCTCTGGTACTTCCCTGACCAACAGATTGCAGGGATGTAACTTGTGACTGACACTAAAATTTTCATTTGATAACCCATGTGTTTGAGATCAACATTGTTCACCTATTGGAGTACCTCTGCCCAAACTCCTTTTAAAAGGGAATATGCTTAATTAGCTTATGAGCCAGTGGGGCCTCATAAGGTCTCTACACCATCTTTACTTTGGGTTAGCCTACACCGTGCCCCACCTTCTGTTCCCAACCCCACTTAAACCTTTAGCTCCCAGTGCTACCACCACCACCACAATTCTTCTTTCATATCACATGTGTTATATTCTTTTGCTTGGGCTGTAGGATTGTATGTTCACACATAATTTCTTCAGGTACACTTCATCTTAGTTAACACTTCCCCTGCCTGGTCATTTTCCCTATCCATACCCATTCAGTACTTTCTTGAACCTTCAAGGCCCCCACCCCTGTATTTCCTCTCCCCATTTTCTTCTCACCTATATTCTACTATCTGCCTCCCTGAATACATCCCCTACCCACTGATCCTTCATTAGTTTTCTGTCCTTCACATGTCTTCCATGATAAGCACACAAGAGACAAGATTTGATGCCAGTATCCACATATGAGAAAGAATAAATAGCGCTGTACTTGTGTTTCTGGAAATGCCTCTTGCCTTCAAGAGGATGAACTTTTGGCAGATGTGCCTTGAAATCAAGACTATGTACTCAGTCCTACTGTGTGCTCAGACTGTTGAAGTTTAGCCTGCCTTGAAGAGAGTGATGTAACCATCCTTACCATGTCTTGGATTTCACAACTTAGGCAAAATGCATAGCTTTAATCTTGAACCATGTATTCCTCCATGCTCCTAATGGATAATGTATGTTGTGGTAATCATTTGCTGAAAGCAGCCAGCAGATTGAAAGCACCCTTAAAACATACATCCCCAAAATATTGGAAGCAATGTACGGATACAGGTCAGTAACATATTTCTGTAGCCTTGAGTGCTATTTGAGGTCAGTGGGAGCAGTAATACATCTTCCCATTTAAGACTCTCTCCAAGACCTCTGTAAAGAATTCCTCATTTCTTTCTACATCGTATTTTCTGTTCTGTTAATTCAGAGCAAGGCCCCTTGTTAATGACAGGCATCAGGGGCAAACACAAATCCCACATACATAATATACAGACAGGCTATGTATGGACAAGCTAGTCACCACAGACTAAAGACAAATGGAAGAAGACACTGGGAGAGATGTGGATAATTCAAACTTGGACTTGCTCTTGGTCAAACTAATCCAAGAGTAAGTATCTGTATTCAGTCCTTCATGCAACATCAATGCATATTTGATGTCTCTTCTTAGATTTCGTTAATGTATTAACTGATGCGTGGATTTGTGTCTTTTTGTGTCTGGGTGACCTCACTAAGTATAATTTTTTTCCAGTTCTGACCATTTTCTTGCAAATCTTATGATTTCCTTTTTCTTTACAGCTTAGGACTATTCCATTGTGTCTGTCTACAAGGTGTGTTTTATTGGGATGACAGGAATTGCAGGGCCACTGGCCAGCTGTCAGCTCACCCCCTTTCGGTTGTCTGTGCTGTTTTCAGCAGGACAAGAGGACATGTGTTCTTCCTCAAGACCCTCTGAGCATGTTGTCACACCTCTGAGGAATCATCACCTATGTGTGAAACCAGGCTGAAAGTTCTCAAGTCAGTCTCACCTGTGGGGTGAGATGAGAAACACAATTAAGAACCCAGATCCTTTGTAAAGACTGCCTTCCTATAGACACTTCTTTTCAAGCTTAGTTTCCTGGCAATGGCCCACAAGGATTCTGGTAGATTCCTCCAGGTTAACATTTGGGGGACCAGAGAGGTGAACTACAAGGGTGAGTTTGGTTAATGGGGATTTGCCTGACAAATTGTGATGAGCAATTTTGTTACAGCACAGAAATCTGGGCAAAGTCGAGTTAGCTCTAGGGACACAGGGTAAAGCCTCAAAAGGCAAGCTTTCAGGAGGAGGGTGAACTTTCTCAGAGAGAAGAATTCTTAGTGCAAGGCTGGGACACACTGCAGAGTCCACAGACTCTGTGTAAACGCAAGGAAGCTCAAAGCACTGCGGCTCACCTGAGGCTGAAGGGTACCTGGTGCCAGCCACTGTCACAGGTGAGGCATTGCAGCCTGATGGGATCATTCCAGCAGCACAGGCCTCCTTCCATCAGATTAGTTTCAGGGTTAGAGGGAAACATTCAGAGGGTATCCAAATAAACCCGAGAGATCTGTCTGTGCCTGCAGCTTCTAGGGGAGGTACTGGGGGGGGGGAGGCTCTTTTGAGATGCAGGCACTAGGAGCAGGATCCCATGGGCCAGATTCCACTCAGGGATGCAGAGGGGAGAGTCAGTTTGCAATTCAGATGGGAACACAGAGCTTACTACAATCTCTAGGCGTCTCAGCAAAGCAAAGGCATTGGAAAATGGAAGTTGAGTGTCAGTGGGCCTCACTGTCTGAAGAAAGTGGCTTCAGAGGAACACACCTTCTCCCTGTGACCTGCGAGGCCATCGAGGCAGTGCTGATGCAGAAGCCAGCATCTAGGCAGCATGGTTGCCTGAGGCTTAGGCGAAGCATGCTTATGTCCCTGTCTCTTCCACAGTGAGGTCTTTGAAGGCCTCTGTTCTGCTGTGTCCCTCCAAGCTCAGCTCCTAGCTAGATCGTAAACACCTGGGGCTGCACTGGACTATTTTTTTTCCTAGCAACTCTCAAACTTCTTGTGCACAGGAACCACGAAGACCTTATCAAATGCTGAGTCTAGTTCAGTCACTGAAGGAAGCCTTGGAAATGTTCCTTTCCGTAAGTTACATCATGAAGCCAATCTTCCTCCACAATCAACAATAAACATTCTGTATCCAAACTTGGGAAACAGAAAATGGGTGGTAAACCCAGAAGTGGAACGAGTCACTGGAAGTCTGAAGCATATCAGAAAAGCAACTGTGCAAGCTCATGAAGCCTCACATCACGGGGCTCAACTGTCCTCCACGTGGAGCCCATGCTTTGTAAAAGACACGTAGTGATGCACTCTCCTCAGATCACATCCAGATGTGGCCTTTGACTTCAGCTTGAACAGTGAGGTACAGAGGGCTCCACTCCCCACCACCACACTCACCTGCAGGAGCCCCAACATCAATCTGTTGATGGGGAAGTCCTCAGATAGCTCAAAAGCCCCACCCAGACTACAGAGCACACGATCTCACTGAGGCAAGGAAGCTTCAAACATAAAAGCATCCACTTCACATGAAACCAGACAGTTTCTTAATTCCCCAAGGTGTATGAGCATCTCTCCACTGAAATATCCCGAGTGACTGTCAAGAATAAAAATTTGCTAAAATTGTGTGTATTTTGCTTTCCACTTAGAATTAGAAGCATATGTTTGCCTCCTCCACAATGACTAGTTCAGCATGAACTGTTTTCTTCACTTTATTCTGAGAATGTCTGTCAAAACAACATTTCAAAGTTGACCTGCCAAAAATTAAGACATGCATGACTTATTTTACTAATTGTGTTTCTTCACAAACTAGCAAATGAGCTCACTTAACTGAAACATGGCCGCGCATCCTAATGACAAACTAATGAGACCTTTAAGAAGACGGCACTAAAGGCATCGCTGAACTTAGAAAGGCGACAGAAAGGGAATACCAGAGCCATCAACTCCCAGACTTTATATCTGAAATGGGGACTTCTAATGGGTCTGGAATAGTTCATCACTAGGGTGCTGTCCTTAATGGGGCCATGGCTATTATCAGGTATAATTACCTTCTAATGACAGTATCTAGGTTGACATGTGGAAATGTGAATGGCATAAAACTCAGTCTTGAGTCAGCCAGCAGGTGTTGGGCACTGAGTATGGTACCAGATATGTCTCTGCAGGGGTGTGACGTCATGCAGGGGTGAGAGGTCAGGAGCAATGAAAGCTATTAGAAAACTCAGACATCGTTGAGAGGCATTTAGGAAGACAGATGGCCAAAGTCCATTCTGAAGCTGATGCTGCTGGCTTAGAGTGGATCAAAGAAAGTGGCACTCAAAAGGCCATGATGATAATCAGTACATCCCACTGGCCATGAGCCAAGAATATTTAAAAAAAAAAAAAGTGAACTATTGCAAATCAGTGTTGTGAACAGGCAAGACGGTACAGTTTCCTCCATCTCGTATTCTTGCTGAGGCCATTCCAGACTTAACTAGAAACTAGAATCTGATCTCCTTGATGGAAAATCCCATGGAAAAATCACCCAACTCTATTCTAGAAATGGAAGGTCAGGATGTCCTAGCTAATTTAGCTTCTGTTGAAACTACCTGTTGGTGTAATTGCTTATCTTAGCTTCTGTTCAAACTGCTTGTTTCTGTGAGGTCCTCTGCCGCTGCTAAGTGAGATTTAAAATGTGGTTTCTGGCATTAAAAACCCTGTGTTCTGGATACTCAAGGCTACACCTGGATGCCTGAATACTTGAATATGGCACCAGCCAGCTGGAATAGAGACTTTCAATTGGCTATAAACTGTTTCTGAATGCTTGTCTCTGTTGAGCTTCACACAACAGTGTGTGTGTGTGTGTGTGTGTGTGTGTGTGTGTGTGTGTGTGTGCCTGATATCCCTGCCAACAACACCTATCTGTAATATCTCTAGTACATACTACATAAACCCTCCTTTCGATTGTGTTTTTACATCATAATTTTACCTATAATTTGAGTCTTAGACTGAGATTATGAATTATCAGCAGGGCCAGTATTTTTTAAAAAGCAAGCAAATGTCAGTTAGCGATCCCCTGAGCCTGGATCGGCACCCAGCACAGAGAACATGCTTTCCCAGTGTTTTTCACTGAGAAAGTCTTTGATAATGAACCTGAATTCTTACACCACAGCCATGTATGTGCCTCATCAGGAGCGTTTGCCTTCTCTGGTTCTTCTCCAGCTGTAGGTCCTACTGGTTAGTTTCTTCATCTTAGCACAAGCAAAAACATCAGCTGGGAAAAGGAAATCTCAGTTGAGGGATGGCCTCCATTTAACTGTTCTGTGGGCATGGCTGTGGTGTATTTTCCTTGTTGACTTTAGATTCTGGAAGGCCCAGCTCATAGTAGTTGGTACTAGCCCTGGGAAAATGGTCCTGGGGTATATAAGAAAGCAAGCTCAACAAGCCACAGGAAGAAATCAGTGAGAAGTTTTCTTCTATGGTTTCTGCTTCAGTTTCTGCCTCCAGACTTCTGTCCTGCTTGAATTCCTATCCTGACCTCTTTCCGGGACAGACCATGATCATGACATGTACATCAAATCAACTCTTTCCTACCCATATTGCTTTGGGCCACAGTGTTCATCCCATCAATAGAAAGCAAACCAGGACACTATATATTTTAATGAAGGAAGCCTCTCCTGTTGGGATCCTAGGGGCTGCCATTTTCCTCCTATTAATATTAAATGTTTGCATTAATTTCCTTCTATCCAGCTCATGCCATGTCTACAGAAGCAGAAGCAAGAAAGGAAGATGGGCTTCAAATGTTGACTTATTTGCCATAGTTCTTTTGTGAGAACTGTGTGAAAGAAATGATTTAAAGCCAGACTTATTTTGGCTCATTGGTCTGAAGGTGCCAGTCCATGGTCAGCTGGCTCTGTTGTCCCTGGAGTGCAGTGAGGTGGGACATTAAGCCCTGAATAGCTGAGAAGAGCAGAGATGCTTACTTCACAGAGGCCAGAAAGCAGAAAGAAATAGTGCCCCAGGGAGCTTTGTAACACCCAGTGACATGTTCCTAAGTGACCCACTTGTGCATTAGGGCCACACCTCCAATAAGACCATCAAATTATGAATCAATTAATATATTGAGCCACCCATTAAATCAGAACCTGAATGATACAATCACTTTTCAGTGATTTGATCTACAGCTAAGGGCAATGCTTCAACACATGAGCATTTGAGTGACATTTAAAGTGTCATGTTCAGTTCATGTAGAAGCATGTGGTGAGCCTTCCTGGGCACCTTCCACATGCAGACAGGGCATCATATAGGGTGCTAAGGACACCATGAAAGCATCTTTAGGCCCCCTACATCCACTGATGGCCGCATCAGGCCTCTTCTGCACAACTCTCTCAGGAGCTACATTTGAGTATAATCATAATGATTCTCAGCCTGTGCATCTCTACATATCAAATATGTGACCTCAGGGTCACATATCAAATATTCATGTTACTATTCATAACTGTAGCAAAATTACAGTTATGTAGTAGCAATGAAATAATTTTATGGTTGGGGGATCACCACAACCCAAGGAACTATACTGAAGGATCACAGCATTAGGAAATTGAGAACTATTGGGTTAGACAGAACACAGCAGTTTCTAGCGTGCTCAGGACTTGTTGGCTCTGCACCTGGGACTTTCACTCTAATGTTGATAGCAGTGGTCCTAATCATCACAGGTTCTTCTGCATGTGTCTGTACTCAGAAATGAACTTACTGCAGTCTAGTTAACAGGAAAAGGATATTTAGTTGAAGTGTCGAATGCAGATGCAGAGCTAAGCTGGATAGGAAAGGGATGGCAATAGTTGACCTAAGGCTCAGCTCAGCACACGGGTCACTGGTCAGACAGTGAAGTGTCCACACTGAAGAATTTGAACAAAGATAGAGTTAGCTCATCCCCATAAGTGCTTAGATTGCATACAGAGGGAAATGACCTTCAGTCCTGGGATCTGAGACTGTGTCTTAGGACTAAAACCATTTCAGATCAGAGTGTGCTAATTCTCTACAAAGTCAGCAGGAATCTACAAGGTCAATGTAAACATCCAAATGATAAGCTTGGAATTTACCAGGATGCTGTTATGATTGTCTAAAGAAATCCCTGCCTAGAAATGACAGGGTTATGTAGTAGAATGAGTTAAAATTTTACTTAAGTGTGCTGATTTCTGCCCATTTCTTAAAGCCCCTTCCTTCTATCTTAACAAGACAAACACTAGAAAGAAATTTCCACACAGGGAGATTACCACAGGTTTCTGACCATAACTCAGACTGTAGACCCTGTCTGCAAGGAAAATAATCTTTTTATTGCTACCTCAGATGCTTTAATTGCTCCAGCAAAACATTTATCTTCTTTCCTACAATTTGTGTTCTTCTAGACATGTCTAACTATGAAGGAAACTCTTTTCAGTAGTCATGGGACTCAAAGACTGCCCTCTGGTGGCTGCACTGTTACTTGAACTATAAAAGCTCTAAGGAATTGTGTGGAGGTGGGGCAGGGGTAGAGCAGGGACAGGGTGGGCCTTCTCTGAACCTTAGTCTGAGCATGTATAAAGTAGCCCCCCTTTCTTTCTGACTCTTTGCTGGTTATAATATCTACAACAAAACAACCATCCCAAACTGCAAAGATCAGGGTGTTGTCATGAAGTAAGTCTACAATGGGGGGAGGGGGGTTGAAATGGATTTCATGACTCAGATCAAATTAGCAGATCAGGCTGGGAGAGATTAGTGATACAGAAAACAAGAAATGTTTCTTTCTCAAAACAAAAGCACATTTAAGGGTATAGGAACCTCCCCCTGGAACCACACACATCCAGATTGCAAGAGTCACAATTCAAACACTTTGCAAACCAAAACATGACAGACTTTTATCAGGTGTTACAGACTAAACTACGCTAATGCCTTCGAGTTTTGGGGGTCTGTAGAAGCATCTTAAACATATGTGTGTGTGTACATTAAAATATATACATTCTGCCATAACCATAGTTCAGTGTCCCACTCAGCCATCATTGCCCTCTTGCAATAGATGGGAATTGACACAGAGACCTGCATCTGAGCAGTATTCAGAGAATGAGAGGCTTTGGAACAGTCAGTCCTAAAATAGGATTTTTTTATTACCACATCCCCCTCCCTCCCATCTGTGCCAAGGCTCAGGGGCTATGCAGAAGAGCAAGCAGACAGAGTGAGAGCCAGAGAGGATGGATGACCGCAAGGAAATTGTCTTCTAGACACAACATAACAGGTTCAAGTCAGATAGAGTTCTAGCGCTGAGAGGGAGAAGTAGATACAAGCTCCATCCCTAACCAAGAAGCCGTCTCCAACTGAGATCCATGTGCAAAGGAAAAACCAGTTCTCTGCAATGGTGGGGATGTTAACCACACCAAAGGGAGGGGGGGCTCATGTCCTGTAGTAGATGGCCAACACAAAGTAAACGCAGGGGCATTTTCGTAGATGTTTTTGTCTCATATTGCTTTGTTTGAACTGTTTTGTCTTATTGGACTTTTGCTTCTATACCATGATTTCTGATTTTGTGTTTTTATAGATTTGTGTATGTGCATGTGTGTCTGTGTATGGTTCTTATGTTATGTTTTCTTTGATATTTTTTTAACTCTGGTTTGTTTTCATTGTTTGTCTGTATTGGGGGGGGCGTGGAGTTGGGCAGATGGGGGTGATGATGACCTAGAAGGAATTGGAGGAGGGACAAATCATGATCAGAAGCCATTGTATTAAAATATTTTCAATTGAAAAATATTAATGCTCTCAAATGAGGTTCTTGATATTGGAAATGAAGAAAACTCAGTGAAAATAATTCCATCTACATAATGAATGTGGGTGCTGTGTGGAGTCAGATACAGAAAGGCTGGTGGATTTGTTCTGCTACAGTTAGAGTCCCCTTTTATGGTCTAGTGGTCCAGGCTAATCACATAGCCTGATTGCAGACCTGGACATGTTTATTCAAAGCTGTGGATCCCCCAGTGTCCCTTTCTTTTTGTGAACTGTCCAATCCTCTCAGGGGAAAGAAATCTCTATCCCTATTCACCAAAAATACTCAAAACCACCAGCACTCCAAAGAGACTGGAGCACAACTTCCCAAGTCTCTGCTTTGCCGCTTTTTATTTTCTCTGTGTTCCTTGATTCATGCTCAATGTGTGTGTGTGTGTGTGTGTGTGTGTGTGTGTGTGTGTGTCTGTTTCTTTGCTTTGAATGTACGTTTGTGTATGGATGTATATGTGCTTCTTTGCTTTTAATAACATTGCTTTGTTTGAACCTATTGCAGCTGCTTGATGTGTCTCAGATTTTCCCTGCTGCCACCTGCTGTGTTCTAGATTTTTACAGCTTTTTAAATTCTTTAATTGGCAGGTAAACTGAACAAGATCTGGCCACATAGATGATAAAAATAAAAGTAAACATATAGAAAACTTTGAAGATTTATTTATGATACTAAGCAACATTTAATTGCACTCCCTATTTAGCATGCAAAATGTTCCATTTTAATGTTTTCATGGGCCATATCATTGTACTTCACTCATTAGCACCCCTATCACCTGTTCTTACTGATCTTCCTGACAGTTTGCCCCTACCCATCAGGGGTCTTTCTTTTACATTATGCCACCAAACATCAAGAAGAATCAATATCCTGATCCATTTGCAAAATGAAAAACATATTGAGATGCCATCTCACCCCAATCAGAATGAATTTCAAGAAGAAAATGTGTCTCAGACTAAAGTTTGTGGGGCTGCAATCAGAACCAATTGAGCAGCCCAGTCCGTTCCTGAGTCACAGAGTGTGGGTGAGAGAAAGTCTAGCTAATAGAACTAAGAGACAAAAACACAGGATAGTAGTCAGGAGAGCAGATTCAGTCTACACTGAATGCCCCATTTATATCAGACCTCCAAACTTAAGTGATCATCCAAAGGAGGGGTCAGTCGCAGAGGACTCCTATTATCATGTATAAAGGCAAACAGCAATTACTTCCCCTAATCCCAAAGGTACCCCATAACTGCTGATGTTCTCTGCCTTCAGGATGAGTGTGAAGCTGTCTGGGCCCAAGCCTATTGTTATTTAGATAAGAGCCATTCACCACCGAGGCCCAGGCATCCTGTAGTTAGTAAACTAAATGTCTTAAGTACAATCGAAATGCTCTGAGCTCTCTGAACTCTTGGCAAGAGGGAATGAATTCCATATCTATGGTCCCGACAAAAATGAAATAAATGCACACTGGCAGACACCTAAATGTAGCGCAAAACAAATTTTGGAAAATTAGGAAACTCATATTCAAACTCAAATTCTCTCTGGATTTGAGATACCATATGTACAATAAGCAATCTCTAGTTTGAGGAATGTTTAACGACTAGTCCAGGAAAACCAAAATTAAAACATCAAATATTTTAAGTTTGAAAGAAGGGTAGGAGAAGACAAGTTGATGTTGGCTGTGAAGAATGACCATGCACTGAACTGTTCTTTCCACTGCAAATGGCATAGCTTTGCAAAAAGGAGGGACAGTAGAACTGTCCTCTGCTTCCCTGGGCCTTGAAGTGACTGATGCAAATAAGATGTAACACAAACTTGCCGCGGGTACCATTTAACGGTGAAAAGAATGATACAGTTCATGTGAACAACTACCTGGGCAAAACTAGAGAACTGTGCTGGGTGCAAGAAAGAAAGAAAGGAGAGAGAGAGAGAGAGAGAGAGAGAGAGAGAGAGAGAGAGAGAGAGAGAGAGAGAGAGAGAGAGAGAGAACTATCAGAGGGGCCCTGGCAGTAAATCATGTTATAATCCCAGTACATGAGTGAGCTTGTTGGAGTCCGTTCCCTGTGGTGGGATGCCATGCTCACTCTTAATGAATGGGAGAGGGACCGGGCCCTGCCCCAATTTATTGAGCCAGATTATGTTGACTCCTCATTGGAGCCCTTACCCATTAGGAGGAGTTGACTCTGGGTGGGCCAGGGGGGAAGGGAGGGGGAGGGGAGGAGAAGAGGCGGGGTGGGAGGAGGAGTGGGAGAGAGAACTGTGGTTGGGGAAAAAATGAAGAAAAACAAAAGCCTGTCACCAGAGACTATGTACTGGAAGACTTCATTTCTCTAACAATCTTTTAAAGAACAAAACTAGAGATAGAAATAGAAAACAAGCCTGTTTTCTGTGGGGTGGGGTCAGGAGGACAGTGGGTGAGAGGACCTGGAATACCTTGTCATAAACATCCCTGTTATAGTATTATTCTATGATGGTGGCAATAGCGTTACTTTGTCAAGTCACCCATACTAAAAATAAGTATACCAGAAGATCACCTTTTGGCATCTCGGCAAAAAAAGTGAAGTTATCACTCTCAGAACAATGTCCTCCCTCTTCCAATTCATAACATGTTTTAAACTTTTGTCATGAAGGTTTTACCAGCTGGCTCAATACAAAACAAATAGGTTAAACTGTGTATTTGACAGTATTCTCTCTTTTGACTTCAGGTCTATGTAGAACATCTCCATGAAATTAACTTCACTAGCTCTTTGCAGAGATAAAACAGGGTGCCCAACAAAGTCCTTAACAACTGATGCTATACGCAAGTGTGAGCATCCTGTGATTCTACTCTCCACTGTTCTCAGGTAGTTCAAGTTAGCTAGTTAAGCCAGGGTCTGCAATAAGCCTCTCCCCCTTCACTTCCAACACTGGAAAGCCTTGAAATCTAAACCAGCCACTGATCACTTCCAACCTTTACACCTGACTGTTCCGACTACTGCAAGACCTTATTAACTCAGAGCTTATTAAATCCACTCAGAATGAGCGGAATTACAGAACAAAGATTCTCTGAACAGAGTTATGGATGAATAAATAACGGTTCCACAAAATGACTGCCAAAGGGCTAATATTGAAATAACTGGTAATGATGATAAAAATCTAATAAAATTTAGTGTTACGTAACAGAAGTGGCTTGACAAACAAGCATATGCAGTGTCAGGCAGGCAGGGCACAGTGTTTCATCATGCAGAAAATTCTAAAAGGCAAACTTTAAGATGCTGCTCAGTCAGGAAGGGCATGGCTGGAAAGAAGGCTATAGCCATTGCTCTTCTTGAATGTGAAAAAGATTCAAAACAAAATATTAAACAACTGAGTTAGTGAGCTAAGTCCGAAGCAAATAAATTTAGAGTACACATGAACAGTTTGCATTTTTCCTAGGAATCCATGTCAGCCTAGAAATTCATTTTTTCCCAACACTAACACACACACACACACACACACACACACACACTCACACACACACATATACATATATATATATATATATATATATTCCTGCACACAGTTCATATATACATATGAGATATTCATGTTCTTTTATAGGTATGCACAAATATATTACTTTGAGAATGTACCCAAACCTAATTTAAAACTAAGACAATTCACAATACAAAACAATGTATCTAGCAAAACACCTTGTGTTTAGAAAAACACACTTAAAGTTGCACATACACTTATGCACACAGTTTTTATATTTGTGTGTGTTGCATGAATTTACATGTATAAATATACTCAAATTTTCATGCTATTTTCATATCAATCCAGAAATACTGCATTTAAGGTTCTGGGAAGTCACACTGTGCTGGAGATTCAGGGGCTTTCCAGTGGGGTGCATGTGCTTAGGTGACATGGGCTGACACCTCCTTTCCTTGTGACAATCAACAAGACATTTTCCTTCTGTAATTTAAAGTGCAATAAGATGCCTTGTATCTTATTTCATATGCAAGACTTGATAGTGAGAAGTAGAAAGTATGGCCTGCTCATCCATCACATCGGTGAACACTATCAAGTGTGGGCAACCCGTCTGCCCAGTGAATGACAGACAGCCTGGGTTTTCATGGCGTCAGCCACACCAGCTGGGCTCTTCCTGCATTTCCAACTTTGCCAATCTTTCTGGGGAGAAACCTGGCACAGTTGGGCTTGTTTTCCCCACATCTGTATCTTGTGGAAAGAATTGCATCTAGTTTGTGTTGTATGCGGGTCTTTGGTTGTGAGTTCCTCACCCTTGGTCCATTAGATTCTTATAGTTTATGACATTAAATTTATATTTATATTTTTCATATACTCTAGAGAGTAATACATTGAATTTGCACATACTGGCCACATTTTAAAGCATTCAGTTCATAGGTTGATTTTACGGTGATTTCTGCCACATTCAAGCAGCTCCCAAATCATGACACAGGGACCTATTTTTAGTTTTCAGTGATTCGCCTAGCTTAGGTGCATTTATGGCTATCTCTTTTAAAGTAAATTGACCTGTTTCTCATTATCTACCTTTTGCCTCTGGGCTTTTTTTACTTTCTTGCTGTCTCTGTGTCTGGCTCCTTGGCTTCTTGCATCTCCTTTCCTCTCTCAGTCTTCCTCCTTCTCTCCTTTTAAGCCTAGATTTTTCCTCCTGCTTATTCTCCCTGCCAGCCCCACCTATCCCTCTCCTGCCTAACTATTGGCCTTTCAGCTCTTTATTAAACTAATCAGGTGCCTTAGGCAGGCAAGGTGAAACAGATGCAACACTTCTTTACATAATTAAACACACATCCTTACATCATCAAACTTATGCAGAATGAACAAAAGTAACACACTTTTGCACAGTTAAAGTAATATTCTGCAGCATAAACAAATATAACACATCTTTGTCTAGTTAAAATAATATTCCACAATAGCATTTATCCTTTGAAATGTCAATAAGAATCTCATTGTATTTGGTGGAAAATTATGTACTGGGTTGCACGGGAATGTTCGTAATTGTTGGACCTACCGACTCAAACAAAAAGCATATCTCACCATGCTATTTCTAGCCTTTCTGAAGACTTACCATGCTTACATTTGTTTTTACACCAGAGTGTGGACTGTTACTCCTGTTACTACCTCCTATTATCTTCCCAGCACAGGAAGTTATCTTTATTTGCCAAACTATGGTGTTCACTTTTCTTCCTGGAAGGAGCTCCTGATAGCTCCTGATTTTAAGTCTGGGATAATTTAGTTATTTCAATACAGTATTTCCCCTGACTCTTTAGCCCACAGCAGATGCATCTGATGACACATAATGATACATACAGTGTGATGAAACAATAGTCTCCTTGTCCACCAGAGCAGCTGGCTTGATCACCTACGTTTGTAAGGATGCCAGTGAAGATCTGAGAGTGGTCCATTTATCACTGAGACATGAAAATGTGGATGCCTTGGAACTCATTGATCCTGCTGCATCCTCATATGAGTGTCATGGGGGCAGGACTAGCCTGAGAAGCCAGATCTGAGGCCTGGAGAAGACATCTTCCAGGGGCCAGTTGTGAAGAAGCATGGTCATGGAAGTCAGAGCACTTGTTGCTTTATTGGTTTACTTAGCAGACTCTGAGCTGCTTTTGAGAAGATTGGTGAGGAAGAGAGATCTGATGGAGAGTGCACAGGTGAGAGGGAAGGGACCTGCACCATGATGACATCTCTAATGCAGCCCTCACTCTCACATGTGTCTTCTGGCTGTGTGGCCAGACTTGCCCCATCCAGGCTCTATTCCCTACCTTTTCCCAGTCTTGATTCATGCATTTGTGTAAGTGCCTATTGCGGTTTAATAAGGGTCAGGATAAACAAATAGGCCAAATAGATGTTTATTTAGGGAGAAACAACTCACAACACAGACAGATGAACACAGCAGTTGGAACCGGATGCTCCTCTCTCCGAGTCATGCCAGAAAAAGAGCGTTCCCGCCTCCACTCAGACCTAGTCCTACAGGTCACTTCCATCCCTGGCTCCACCCCTCAATGGGTGTGGTCAGTGCCACGGGAGCAGACAAAGTGAATATCCCACTACAAGTGCCCTCACATTGTTTACACCAGCCACTCTGTCTCTGAAGCAGTGGCACACAGCACAAACAGAGACAGAGGTCACCTTCTCATAATGCAATGCATTTTACTGTTGGCAGACGGCTGGGCATGGTCTTGTGGTTTTGTTTCAAGTCATACCTTAATTGTTGTTTGTCACACTGCCTGTCACATAAAATGCCTCAAGCCCTGTCACACGCTAATACTTAATGAGTGACACAATGACAGCTGGTGTCTTTGTTGTTTGCACTGAAGCAGACATTAATCCACACAGAGCTGTGCTGTCTTCCTCAGTCTTCTTAGCTTGCAGCCACGGTCCACGCTGATGGATAAGTGAGGGTCACCCAGTGCCCTCTTTGACTGCAGTAATAAATCTCAGGAACGTGAGAAGGTGGTAGGGGAGGGGAAGGATGCAGAAGATAGCTTATATTATGAGACTAAGGGCTGGAAAGATCCTATAAGGATACCCAGTTGACAGTCTAGTGGAAAGAAAACTATAGTCAGTATTATACACAAACCTGTGCCTAAATTCCTGCTTTGTTCCTGTGCCATTGTGTCAGCATGGGAACCTTTCCTGTGGGCAGAATGAAGTTGATCCCAGCAGCACCCTTCTCTCTTCTACAAGTCCCCACCCACTGTCCTCTCCTGAAACCTTCTGGATGCCCACCCTGCTGTCCATCAGCTGTCTTAGTGATTCACCATACCCTTCTTTGTTTGATCTGACATGCTCTAACCATGACCAGGTCCCCACTGCGATGACACATTTTTCAATAAGAAAAAAAAAAAAAAAAAAAAAAAAACATGCTAAGGTAAAAGTCGGCTCTGTGCACAGGTCCAGAAGAAACACACAGTGCTAAGAAAGGAAACACGATATTTAAGAGAGGCAATCCACTGGACACATGCTGCTTTGCATTCTTTGGGAAAGCAGAAATTAACCTGTCCAGAGGAAACTCAGAAGATGATGGATCTAAACACATAGAATATTGCTGGTGTTTATGACACATGATTGTGAAGCTTGGAATGGAACAGAGAGAAGGAAAAGAAACCTCACACAGTCAGGGTCCTGCTTAGCTGACTATGGAAGTCACAGACCCATCATAATGCAGAGACAAGGCCTGAGCACATGGCTGCTGCCCCCTGGCCTGTGTTCTTCCTAGCACCTGTTCATCAGTGGGCAACATTCTGATGGCCAAGTGGGTATCGGGACTGGAGCTGTTATATATATACACTGGATAGCCAGATCGTTGTTTTCCTAAGTTCTAAGGAAGCCTTGACTACCAATTACACAGAAGGAAGAGAGTGTAACTCAGAGGTGATCCAGTTGGAGAAGATTCAATAGCACACAGGCTTCCCACTTCCCTTCTCAGTCAGTGTGTCCTGTCCTCAGTCCATGTGTCCTGCCCTCAGTCGGTGTGTCCTGCCCTCAGTCAGTGTGTCCTGCCCCCAGTCGGTGTGTCCTGTCCTCAGTCGGTGTGTTCTGCCCTCAGTTGGTGTGTCCTGATTGTTTTCAGGTTATGTTGCTTGCAAATCAATATTCTATTTTTTGCCTTTGTTTATCTGAGTATTACAGTTATTACCTGAATACAAAACCCTCCCAAATATGCTGATGCTTAGGATACAATTATTGTACATATTAATAACAAGTGAAGAAATAGAAAGCTACAGTGCACTGATCGTCCCACCTACAGCTGGAACGTCTCTTTCTGTAGAACTGTCACTCATCCTGCTACAGTCACCTTCCAATTTCTTCCTTTACTTTACTTAATTTCCCACTGATGCCTTGCTTTCTGTGACTGTTAAAAATATCCTAGAGATAGAAGGTGTAGAAGAAAAGGATAAATATGATAACTCTTATCACCCATGTTTCCATTGAATGCAAATGCTCATTAAAAGCTAGAATAAATAGTGATAACAAAAGGACAAGTGAAAATTGTTTCTCCCAGCATGTCCCTCCTTCAATATTTATGGAATCCAAGTATAGCAAAAAAAAAAAAAAAAAAATCAACTCACAACCTAGAAAATACAGAACGGACCACATTAGGTAGCTATAATTCAAGAACTAAAAGAATAAACTAGGAAAATAAATTCCTTTAAAAGTCTGTAAATATGGTAGGTGGTGGTGGCATACACATTTAATCCCAGCACTTGGAAGGCACAGAGGCAGGCGGATCTTTGAGTTTGAGGCCAGCCTGGTCTACAGGATGAGTTCCAGGACAGCTAGGGATACACAGAGAAACCCTGTCTTTAAAATAAAATAAAAATATGTAAATGTTTAAGCGTTTAAGTTCTGAATTAGTTCTGAATGTGTTTGAAGTATATGGTACTCAAAGATGGTGTGACAAAATCTGGCCTGAAAGTCATAAGAGCACTGTCAACTCCATGTAAGGATTGATGACCAGAGCGTCTGAAAATGGGGATGGTGGTCAGTGCACAGGCAAAGCCACTCAGGGATTTTCTGGTCCTGCTGTTTCCTGAAGCAGTTCATGGATGCCAACAGCGACAGGTTTCAGGACCTTGCCACTATGCAAGTGGGATCCTTATGTGTGTCCTGGAGGCTTCTGTTCACATCTCCATTGACCACCACCCTCTTTCCGTCTGCTACGATGAGCCGTCTGCTTTTGCAGGCAGTGCTGCCAGCTGCCTGGGAAAGATGGCAGTTTGCTGGTGGTGGCCGCCATCCCCGTGTCTCTAACTCCTTCACTGATTATTCTCATATGCGTCTACTGTAACAAGTCAAGACAAACCTGGGAATGTAAAACAAAGCAGGTTCATTTCCTTTCTCTTCTGGAGGAACAGGAAAGTAATGTATATAAACAAATGTGGAGATGTTCCAGCTAGTTTTCATCAACTTGACAGAAACATACACATATCTGGAAAAAAGGGCATCTTAACTGAGAGGATACCTTCATAAGATTGTCCCAAGACACGTCGGTGGGCTATTGTCTAAATTAATGATTATTGTGGAAGGGCCCAGATCATTATGGGTGGTGCCATCCCTGGACAGGTAGGGTAGCTCTGGGGCACATCAGAACACCGTGAAGATTCAGCCAGTGTGCATCACTCCGTCATGGGCTTTTCTCCAGTTCTGCCATCCAGGTCCCTGCCCTGGCTTCCCTTCATTGTGGACTGTAAGCTCTAAAATGAAACCCTTTCTCTCTAAGTTGCTTTTAGTCATGGTCTTTATAGAAAAAAAGCAAACCAATACATGTTTTCTGAAGCACTAAATATTTTACAGGTAATTAGTTTCAAGTAAAATGTCAATATTTTTGCCATGTGATATTGAAAGAAGAGAACGAACAAAACTATGTGAACTCTTGATTCCTGATGCTCAGTGCTTGTTTATAATAATACATGGATTAGAGAAGTAATTGTGTACCTCTGGGAAAGGCTTTTTCTCTAAATGTATTAAACTATCAAAGTGTGGGGTTTTTTTTAAACCTAGAAACCTAAATTTCATCTCTTTTTTCAGAGGATAGAGCTGCTTTAAATAAAGAAAATGACACCTGCCCGCTGTTTCTTTTTCACTGGGATTAGCATTGGCCCCTACTCTATTTAATAAACTATAGAATTCATTACCGTGTCCCTATCTCAAAGGACAGCATTCATAATTGGCACAGAGAGGTACCCTCCACTGATGCTCACTGTCTTTAATTCCCACAGTGCCCAGGGACACAAGGTTTATTTTAATATTTTTTTAATCCATTGATAATTTCACACACATATACAGCTAATCTTTATAATATCTACTGTTCCTCCAAGTCTCCCCCAACCCTTAAAACATATATCTCCCACCTTTGAGTCCCTCGTGATGCTTTATAACCTGCTGTCATAATTATTTTTCTATTGCTGTGAAGAGACACCATAACCACAGCAATTGAAAGCATTTAATTGGCTGATATGTGGGGAACATATCAGCTGGCAGGCATAAAACTGGTACAGTAGCTGAGAGCTCACAACTGATCTACAAGTCAGAAGCAGGGAGAAGCAGGCAGGCAGACAGACAGAGACAGAGAGAGGCTGTTCTAGGAATGGACATTTGAAATTTCAAAGTTCCACTACCAAGAGGACCAAGCATTCAAACGTATAAGCCTCTGGGGTGGTTGAATTCTTATTCCAACCATCATACCTCCTTAGTCCAATACAGATGGACAACCTACCCCAGAGAGTCACAATCCCAGAGAAAAGTGACTCTCCTTCCCCTAACAGCCATCAATTGTCACAAGTCCCTCAGTTAGGGATGGGAACTCCAGAGCTGCTTCCCCATTCCTGCTGGAAATTCAACTGGCTCGTTCTAGTGCAGGTCCTGAGCAGGGATTGAGCAGCCTCTCTTGTTCTGGAGACAGCATTTCACAGACTTCCAACTCTTACAGACCTGTTGTTATACCAGGTCCACAAGACCTCCAGAGAGACCACGAAGGAGCCAGCTCCCCAGAGAGACCACCAAGGAGCTGGCTCCCCAAATGCTAACACAAGGCTTCTTTATTGAATTTAAGCCTAGGCAGGGACCTCATCTCACAGACTGACCAGCAGCTGCAGGAGAAGGCCCCAGGGGCCTCCCAAGCAAGGGATTTATAAAGAAACCACAGAATAGGGTGAGGGGTACAGGTTGAAGCTGATTGGTTGGGGTGTCTATAGGAACTTGGGGAATATTCATAGGTTAATCTTTGGTGCAACATATGCCCATAAAAGTTTAGCAACTCTGTTGATTAATCCGGGTTGGGTTGTGTGTGGTTACTGGTTCTTCCTGTTGGGTGGGTGATGTGTGCCAGCTGCACAGGTTATGGGGTAAAGTTCCCATATTGTGTTTCCAGCCCTCTTTTCTAAAATGGCCCTGGTTTTGGTCTCCCATCTGTGCCCTCTTCCACAATGTCTCCTGCCTTCTGTGGGAGTTGAACTAGATGTCCCATTTAAGGCTAAGCACTCAGCAGTCAGAGATTCTTGGTACTTGACCAGTTATGAGTAGAAGGAAGCGTCTCTGATCAAAGTTGAGAGCAGTACTGATCTACAAGAAGACATGTAAGTATTTAACAGGCAGTTTGACAATGAGTCTGTGATGGTTTCCCTGACCCCTGGGCTTGTGACCTCTCCAGCCATGAGCTTTGAACAGGTTTTTTAAGTCCAGGCATGAAGTGCTTCATGTGTAATCGCCCTCACATTCACTTATGAAACAGCTACTTCCATAAATGCCCTACTGTGATTGGACCAATCTTGCTACTATCACCACATACGGAGTCCATTAATGGGTAAGTCGGATGAGGCTTTTTCTCCTTCAGGGGATTGCATCGCATCTTTGACACCAAGGAAGCTAGCAAGCAGGGAGGAAGTTTCTGGGTCATTTCCAGCTTGATTTCCTTAAGCCCTTCTGCAGAGACTTAGAGAAGCCTCATTTCCCATGATCCACCAGGATGAAGCAAACAAACACAAGCCATTGGTAAGCACAGCCAAGGCTTACAATCCAATGGCGGATCCAAATGGCTCCCAGTGAGCCACAGAGCCAGTGATAAAGAGCACAGTCAGGACAATGTCCCCAGAGGAGCAATGAATGTTTCTTCAGACAGGGAAGACATTATTGCATATATAAAAGGATTAGGAACTTCATAGCATGGGAGAGTATAATCTGGGTCTTAGAAACCAACTTTGTGTCTTTTGTTATGCTACAAATGAAACTAGTCAGCTCCTGGTTGGCCCAAACCAGATTTTGTCATTATTTTCAGTTCAAGCATTCTACTGAAGTTACCACAGTTCCAAGGGGAACATGACACTTTTGTCTACTGTTAGTTTTATCTCTATTAAATTTTAATTTTCTCAGTGAAAGAGACAGTAGATGAGTTCATGTCATTCCTAATTTTTCAGAACTCATAATTTAATACATTTGCTTAAAATTAGGAAACAAATGGTGACAAATTCTGCTTAACTGACACTACCCACTAGGGGAACTGTGATTAGTTTATAGCCCCTAGGGCAGGTATTAGGATTAGACATGGAGAACACATGACAGGAAGACTTATTCATTGTGACCTTCTTGTCACAACTCACTTTGAGGTTAACAATGAATATGAACCATGTTAATCCAATCCTCATGATGATGCCAGGGTCTCTCCCACCTCACACAGTTCAGCTGCTTTTAAATTTTCTTTCTAGTTACACATGTTGATAGCTAGAAAGAAACAAAGGCCTTTGTTGGGGGTGGGGGCTTGCCTTTAGCTTAACTCTTAATAGAGACACTCCAGAATTGCCAGGGACAGCTAATGTTTTCCTGAGACCAGACATGCCACATATTTGAAACGCACAACCTATACCACAAAGCTGTTATGCAAAACTCAGGAGTGATTATCAACAAAATACACCGATTTTAACCTGCACAGCAACTGGAGAACACAGAAGCTATGGAGAGATTGGAAAGCAGCACAGACAGAACTCCCTTATGGTTCTCAGCCTCTCCTGCCTATAAAAACACTGCCCCAAAAAATACAGAAGCTGCAAGCTGCACTTTGCCTAACTGTCTCTTGTCAGGTTTTCTGGTCCTAACTCTATCTCTTTTTAAACACTCTGTGTCCTGGAAAGAAACATATAATTCAAACTTTACTTTAAAGTGTGCTACAAAACTCCAGGGAACCAGGCTGTTTTTTCAGCACTCCTCCTACCAAGGCCAGCTCTGCCAAATCATCAGGACACCTCACAGTGTCCTGATCCCCAGGGAAGCCCTCACACTGCCTTTGCAATGCATTCCTAGAAATAACTCAATGTCCAGCACGGAGCACCATGGTGCCCAGTTAAACCTCAGTGTGAGGGCCATCCTGGAAGAAAAGCTGCACTCATTCCCTACATCTGTCCTAGAAGAGTGCCTCAAACTGAACATCTAAGACAGTGGGGAGGTCATCGCCTCAGTCTGGACCCTTTAAGTCCAAAGTCAAAGTGGCAGCAGGCTTATGCCCCTCAGAAACCTGTAGGGAGAATCCTTTCTTGCTTTATTCCTCACATTAAATGGCTGCTGTCAACCTTGGTATTCCCCAGCTAGCAACTTTCCTCTCCAATCTTCATATCTCTCTCTCTCTCTCTCTCTCTCTCTCTCTCTCTCTCTCTCTCTCTCTCTCTCTCTCTCTCTCTCTCTCTGTGTGTGTGTGTGTGTGTGTGTGTGTGTGTGTGTGTGTGTGTGTGCGCGTGTGTGCCCTTATAAGAATGCTTAGCAATACCAGCTTCAGGCTCTCTCTAAAGACCTCACTGAAACTTGAATACATTTTTTAAAGACTCTGTTTCCAAACAAACTGACATTTTAATGGTACCGGGGCTTGGTTTTTTCAACATTTCTCTTTGGTGAATACAATTCAACATGAAATACAAGGCACTCTGTCTCATTATTTTTATAATTTCCTTTGCATTTAAGAGTGTGTTCAGCATCTACATTACACAGGAAATGTGATGGCTAGATGCTGGATCTATAAATTATTAAAGGTATAAATCTTTGATAACTAAATGCAAGGGGAATGTAGTCCGTGTCATCCACGGTCCAGCTTCGTTCATCCACGCCCCAGTTGCAGTAGGGCAGCAGGGCAGGTTACTGAGAGATGGAATAAAACACAAGAAGGCAATGTGTGCAACAGAGTGTGTGGTGGGCCTTCCAGTAAGGGAGCTGGCAGAGAGAACAAACGTAACCAAGACCAAATGTCCAGTTGCAGCTAGACTAGGAAGGCAGTGTCTTTCTCACAGAAAGACTGTGTAGGTAGGACCCCTTTCTCACGATGCCTTACTAGAAAACTGTAGGCAGATTCTCCCCATGTTCCTCTCTACTTGTCCCTCTCCCATCACTCTCTGCTCTCTTCTTTTTTATGAAAAAGGCTTAGAAATGGAGGATAGAGTATAAGGAAAGACCAACAAAAGAGATTATTACACATTGATGATGTTTCTGGGTAATTAAATAATTCCCTTCTTTTAAGAGAAGCCCAAGGTGTAGTGATATTGTTTATGATTTATTAAACCTTGCCTGAGGATTCAGAGATCAAAGTCAGTCACAAGCTACAGGAGCCAGGGACACGCCTTTAACCACAGCAGACAGAAGCTAAGAGGTGGTGCTACACACCTTTAGTCCTAGGACTCAGGATTAAGAGATAGATGGATCTCTCCGAGTTCAAGGATACATGATATGGAATCAGTCTAACAGAGTAACAGATCACGTGTCTTTAATCTCAGTACTAGATGGGTATAAAAGGTAGAAGCAGAGACTTCAGTAGTCAGTATGAAGCCTTCATTCTCTAGCCATACTGAGGAGAGATTACAGTCTGAGGCTTGGTGAGAGCTGGTGGAGGGAGACAGGTCAGCCCACTCCGCCTGAAGTAGAGATAAAGATTAGTGCCAGCAGCTTAGTTTTTCTGACCTTCAGCTTGAAGTCTGAATCCCAATATCAGTCTCTGGGTCTTTTATTTATTCGTGTTACACCAAGGCGCATGAACAAAGATAGAAAACAAAGCCTATAGGCTGAACGTCCCTGTGCCAGGGTAGCTCCACCAGAAGCAGGATGCTTTGCTACATTTCAGGTCCCATTCTTCTGATGACACTGGAAGATAGGCCTCTGCTTTAATCTTTTTAACACATTTCAGAAGGTGAACCCAAAGTCTTAGGCAGGCATTCTTCAACTGTAAAACGGATGAGACCGTTTTATTAAATTATATTTCAAAGTGATGTAGAAATAATGTATAATTAGATTTTAAAGCACACACTCTAAGGAAATGTAAATCGGGAGCCCAGGGAGGAGACAAAGCTCTCTAAAAGTTGGTCCAGAGGGTACAGAAACTGGGAGCTGTCATCGTCAATGCTGCACTCCTGCTCCCTATGGTGCTAGGGATTTCTCCTTCCGCACTGAGTGATCACGCTGATTGGAAGAAGACTTCAGTTGTCTTTCCCCTTAGAACAAAGAGTGGCATGTCTAATACATGATAAAAAAAAAAGGGGGGGGAGATATGTTGATATATATGCATATGTACCCATATGCAACATATATAGAGAGATATGAATGCATGCATTTAGCGATTATCCATATCCATCAACATAAGAATTAACCAGGCAAGAATCAGAGAAAGAATGAGCTAGGTATTTAGTGTTAGTCCTGCTTCAGCCTCCTCCTTGTCTGTTCCCTAAAGAGGCCAAAGCAATATGGCAACAAAATCAGTACCAGTTGCTTCTATGCTTTTCCCAATTGAATATAACTATTTTATCCCACTTTCTTTAAGGTTCTAGAAAGATTTCCAGTACTGCTTTGGTGATAATATCTGGACAGATATCAATTCAATGGCAATTGAATATCAATTCAACAGCAATAAAGAGCAATTATAAAATACGGGGTAACCACTGCTTAACCTGGTAGATGATGATTAAAAACTGAAGGACATAAAAAAGGTAAGAGCCTGTGTGAAAAATTTGCAAAGTTGCATAGAAAAGATAGTGCCATGAATCCGATATGTATAAATAATCTGAAAGATTCACAAATGCATTTCAAATGCACAGACTGCTGACACTCTTTGGATTGAGCTAAAATATGGCCCTTTATTAATTCATCTTATAGGAAATCCATAGCTACCAGATCTTATGTTCCAAGTTGTTATGGTTTTCTTTAAGCACAAAAATCACCCAATTTGTGTTGATCCTTTATTCTGGTTCCTTACACTATAAGGTACATAGACTGGGGAGACCTTACAGGGTCTCTTCAAGGGCATCAATATCTGTTGCCACCTGTTTACAAAACACAAGGAACAATCCATTATATTGTTTACAAATATTCCTCATAAGACTTTTCATGTTGTCTCAGTTCCATGAGGTTATGAAGAGCACTCTTACAGTGCCATGTGAAATCTGTAGCTGAGATGGAATGGGGACCTGTATTCATTCCAGCTACGCCTTGGGAGCTTAGACAAATGCTTTTCTACCTAGGGATATCAGATACCTCTACTAGAAACTGAGAATGTCAACAGATAAATGGTTTTACATTAGCACATAGCTGTGTTATCATCAAATAGTTGCACTATGGTTTCACATGTAGGAACTTGGGCTCAGTGGATCCAAATTGTTTACAGGAAGTCTTGGCACAAGAAGGAATTTACTGTGTCCATTTCCTCCTATTGACAAGGCTTCTCTCTCACACCCATATTAAATAGGGTCAAATAACAGAGCTTTCTCTGCTGAGCAGGGGCCTCTGAACCAATGACCCATCTGACTGTGGGATGAGTCAGTTAGTAGGAACAGCTCAGTGCTGAATGAGGCATGATGTATAGAGAACATGTGTGGATAGACAGCCAAAACTGAAGACCTATGTGCAGAGCTTCCCTAGGCTAGGAGAGGGAGTGACATCGTGAAGCGTTTCCAGGAAAGAGTAGACAAGTAGGTGCAACTCCTTATACTCCTGCGGATAGTCTTTGTCTCACCTCTAAACACGGACCTACATTCAAGGCTTTCATTTGGTTAGAATTAGCTGTAAGACATTGTCTAAAATTCACTTGAATGCCTTTCAGGTCTACAAGGTTCCCTAGTCACATGCCATACAATACCAGCCAGCTGCTATAATTGACCTAAAAGTCTGAACACCCTGCAAGACTCCAGGGTACAGATCAGTCTTACCTTGGGGTGGTATTTCAGGGCTGGCTGGTGCTAAGCCTCCTATGATGGTCTACCTGGGAACCAGGTAGTGACCGATATATAAACCAAGGCACCCAGGTACAGATCCTGGGTAGGTAGACTCATGATCAAATCATGTTCTATTCAAAACACCTACAAATCAAAAAGTGACCAGATTCTGATCTATCCTAGAGAATCTTCCAGAGAAGAACAACAAAGACAGGGGGTGTCTGTGACTCCCTGTCATAGGCCTCACCTACTGTCTTCATAGAGACCACTGCATTATTGCAGGGATGGGGTAGCAATGACAGCCTGTCACAGCAGGCCTCTCCCATAAAGTGATGTTGACTCTATCTACATCCACTATGCAAGCCTCCACATTTTATTAGTTATAGATGTTAGTACATCGCAAATACCACCAACCCCGCTCAGTATGTCTTGCTGGTAGAATTTTAAGTCAGCTTTTAAAATGATCACCACTACCCCCAATGCCTACACCACCCATGATCTCTTATTGATGTGCAGAGGAATTTAGTCAGATGACTCACAATGCCTTTTTAAACTCACACAAGGAAGAGCAGTCACTCTAATTGAAAATCCACAGGTCAGGCACTGGGCCTTTGTAGCAAACATCCTGTCTTGGTTAATTAAAGTGAGTCCTGTCTAGCACCTCAGACCAGGAGCACTACTGACCATGGCAGAAAGAGCAGGAGGACTCTGATATAGTAGGTTTTAACAGCGTCTTGGTGGTGAGCACTTCAGACTGGGGGCATTCAGACCGGGAGCAGTACTGACCATAACAGAGGAAGCAGGAGGACTCTGATGTGCTTGGATCTTGCATAGTGCTTTGGTGGTGAGCACCTCAGACTGAGAGCACTGCTGACCATGACAGAAGGAGCAGGAGGATTCTTACATGCTTGGGACTAGCACAGCACCTTGGCGATGAGCCCTTCAGACGGGGAGCATTCAGACAGTATTGACCATAACAGAGGGAGCAGGAGGACTCTGACGTGCTTGGGTATTACACAGTGCCTTGGTGGCGGTGGAGAGCTAACTGCTTTCCCTGAACTTTAAAGTGGAACATAAAACCCAAGTAACATAGAGTGTGCAGAGCTCTTCAGTGTCCAGACACTGAGAAAATGGCAGACAAAAGCAACACCACTGTTAGCGATTTCCCTCACACAGTCCTGGGGACCTGGAAGGAATGAATTCCAGTTGTGGCACTCAGCCCTTCAGACAGAATTTTAATCTCATGGCTGAGCCTGTGAAATGCTGGCCTCAAAGCGTGCCATAGCGTCATGAATTCAGAAGATAAAATAAGAAATTCAGGGTTTTCAAATCTAGTTAAGAACTGAAAATGTGCTTGGGATCATTTTTTCTAAAGCCAGTAAGCTTTTTTTATGCTTTAAACGATAGAAATTTCAGTGTGGCTCTTATAGAAAACGCACACAAGGAACAAGATCAGACCCTTCAGAAACAATTTATTTCACCTAGCTGTAGAACAAAGCAATTCAACTGTATGAAGTGAATGATGCACAGTATAGAAGAAAGGCTGTTAAAGAGTGTAAGCACCATAATGATTGTTTGGGCAATATAGCCATCTGTTCTTCCTCCCCAAAATCAATTTTGGAACTAATAATATAGAAACACTAGTTTTAAACAAGTTACACCAGCTTTAAAACTAAGAATGTTTGAAGAGACAGTTTTGGGCAAGTCTCTAAATTTTGTATAAAAATATGTGATGAGATATACTAAAGGCAAACAGACATAATGTGCTATATATGTGGCTATGGTATGCAGTATGTCATGGTATACTATCTAAGCAGTATAATATACTAGACTTATTATGCATACAACTTTACATACACTATGTAATTAACACTTGAAATTTTGTCAACTAAATCATATCCATCATCCACCTATAAGTTATTTATCATTATCAATCACCTGTCTACTATCTAGCTATATGTTATCTATATCTATCTATCTATATCTATACCTATCATCTATCATCTGTCATCTATTTATTTATCATCTGTCATCTGGTACCTATCATCAGTCCACAAAACTATCATCTATCTATATGAATATATCACATATCTCTACATCTTCTAACTATAGCTTATCATCTGTAACTTTTTGTGTATCCTGTCATCCATCTGTCGATCTATTGAACTATCCATCAATCCACGTATCTCTCTGTGTATCGTCTGTCTAAACATACATCATAAATATATACACACATAGAGCTATATACCTATCTATGCATGTGTGTATCTATCTATATAACATCTATCTCTACAATATAATTCAGGAAGTTTAACATCCAGATCTATATTTAAGTCTCTTAATCTGCCCAGTGTCTACAAAGAATCATTTCCATGAGCTCCATGACTTTTCTATAAACTTGGTTTTTAAAAAAAAAAAAAAAACTTTAATGCATTTGACAAACCCTTTTAAATCATGCCTATAAAAATTCCTCAATTAATTCTCCCATTAAAAAAAAGGCCTGTTTGTGCATATGAAGGTGTGGCCTTCACTAAGAGGGACTTTGAAGTTTCAAAAACCTCCTATTCCCAGCTGGCTTTCTCTGCCTTCTGCTCATGGATTGAGACAAGGGATCTTGGCTGAAGCACCATGCCTGCCTGACTGTTGTCATTCTCCTGCCATGATGACCATGAACTCTAAGCCTCTGAAACTGTGAGCCCCTACTCTTTCTTCTATAAGTTGTCTTAGTGACCGTGGCTTCTCATAGCAACAGAATAATAACTAAGACATCTGGGCTTGTATAATAACAGCAAATGTGTGGGTTCCCCATAACCGGGCTTTTCTCGGGGACTGAAAACTGTAGTCAGTTTTGTTGTCTGCCCATTATTTGCTTTGTCTGTGGAACCCTTGAAACTCTCTACTTTAACAGCTCAGCTGTGCATAGGCTGACAGACAGGCTATGCAGTTCCCTCTTCAATGGCTCAAAGCCCAGGGCAGCTGCAGCTTCAGCCATAGGGACTCTTGCCATGTGATCCAGCCAAAGCATTTCAATACATCTTTCTGGAATCATCCCAGTGCCCTTAGTGGCAACCCTGGAGACTATATAATGTCTATAACTACCACTTCCTTCTCTTAGAGCTCTCACATGTCTCACATGTCTCACAGCTCAGTATCTGCATTGAGGAGAGGGAGGAAGCACCGTAGGCTTTCAATGCACAACAGGAGACCCCAAGGCAGCTGTGGTCTTCTCTGAAACTACCACAGAGCTTAAGGACGTCTGTAGAAAGAACATCAGCAGTGATGTGGGGAAAACATGAAGGGAAAGCGTGTCAATTCATTACTCAGGACTCTAGGATTGCTGCAGCAAGGTCTTCAAAAATGTGATGCTTGATGTTTGTCTCTTCCCCTCAGCACTGAGTATTCAATTACAATAAATCGATTGTGCGGGAACACTGCTGCAGCCCTTTAGCACTCACCATATAGGGACAGCCATGCTCTCAACTCCAGTGACTCTGATGTTCTAGGGCGTACTAGCCTGGAGACATGGGAGAATCAAATAAAAACATGGGACTCCGTGTTATTAAAGAAGGACTCTTTCTTTTCTCAAATTAATGAAATTAGAGATACATAAAAATGTGATATATAGAAGAAATGCAGTTAACCAGGAAGATTGTTTTGTGTATATTTAATATGGTCTCACAGTCTCAAAAAATGGATTTAAAATACGTATTATACCATGCTGAGGAAGGAAATCTATTTGGCTGTCAGTGATATACGTTCTTGGTATTTTCTAGACAGATTCTTGGGGACAAATGATAATATGTTCAGGCAGGCGAAATCACATTACATAATTCTACCAAATAATTGCAATGAATTTATAGCAGATTAGAATCAAGAATCACATTAACTGAAACATTAAATTATGATGCAGGCTCCATTTTACTTAATATTCATTTGAACAGAAAAGGAATTCAGTTACTGAAATCTCAAAAAACATCAGCTTGTCTGGTTTGGAGATGTACAAAAATAATGAATGTGCCTGTTTTTATTCTTTCTACTTAAGTGTGTATTAGATTAAATTTCCATTTGACCTACCCCATCAGTAAATGCATAAATCCAGAGATACTTCCCATGGACAGCCATTAGGCTGGATTCTTTAATGTAAAATGCTGAACAAGTTAAAGAGAAAAGAAAGAAAAGAGGATATACATGATTCTCTTTCAAGCAGGCCACAGAAAGTAGCCAAGCCAGAATTTCCTTGGAGAAGACAAGGCCCCCTTGAATGTCTGCTCCATAGCACAGAGCATCCTCAAGGAAGACATGATGCCATTCCACAGTGTAAAAACACAGTGTCTATGCATGTGTGTGCTTGTATATGTGCTCACATAAATGATTTTAATTCTAGAAGTATGTGTGTACGTGTGTGTGTGCATGTGGGGGGGGGGAAGAAAGAAGGAAAGATTTTAATTCTAGGCATGTGTGTGTGTATATCTTTTGTATGTCTATGTAGAAAGAGAGAGAAGGGAAAAAAGTGAGAAAGGGAGGAAGGGAGGGAGGCAGGGAGGGAAAGAGGAAGGGGAGACAGAGAGATTAGGATATGTGCATAGAATAATACACAGACTTTGCAGCTGTGTGCATGGCCATGTGATGCTCGGTATCTGGAAACACCCTTGGCTTAGATTTCCCATCTTGAAATGTATCAGTGTAAACTTTCACTTTACCTTTAAAGGACCTTTCCAAATGCCTTTGTTTTAACCCTTTAGAAAGCAGATGAGAGTTGATTACAGACATTTTTATTCAAACGTTATCTGAAATCATAATCAGTCCAATCATTCTTCAATAGCAGCTTAGTGTCAAATACACCATCAATTACTTTGATAGATACAGATACAGAGCCTTCTGGGGGGCAGTGGAGTGAGTCCTTCCTAAACTGGGAGCAATTTGAAGTATTCTCATTAGAGTCTGTACAGTCCTTTCTCATTCTGTATTAAGATGCTCAATCAATTGTTATTCATCAAAAAGTAGCTTATGCCATGCAAATGATGAGCATTATGAAAAGAGTTCTACTTGATGACAATTATGCTTACAGAGAAGTTTAAAAATCATTTACTCATAGAAACCCATTGTAGTTTGATGTAATTGGTGCCCATAAGCTCATAGGGAGTGGCTCTATTAGGCAGTGTGGCTTTGTTGGAGTAGGTGTGTCATTGTGGGGGCCGGCTTTGAGGTCTGTTGCTCAGGCTTTGCTTAGTATGACCTTCAGTCCATTTCCTGTTGCCTGCAAGACATAGGACTCTCAGATACTTTTCCGGCATCATGTCTGCTGTCATGCTGCCATGTTCCTCTTTATGATGGCCATGGACAGAGCCTCTGAAACTATAAGCAAGTCACCCCAATTAAGTGTGTTCCTTTATAAGAGTTCCCATGGTCATGGTGTCTCTTCACAGCAATAGAAACCTAACTAAGACACTGATTTGAGAGTAATCAATTCAACACACCAAGGTGTATTTCACTTAGACCAGAAGTTCTCAACTTCCCTAATGCTGTGACATTTTAGTACAGCTCCTCATGTTGTGGTGACCCCATCTCTAAAATTATTTCCACCACTACTTTATAACTATAATTGTGATACTGTTGTGAGCCATAATGCAAATATTTTTGGAAATAGAAGGTTGCCAAAGAGTTTGCAACTCAAAAGTTGAGAACCACTGACTTAGACCAATAATTTCCTCTTACGTTTTTAACTTAAATGTCCTGTGAAATTTGTTCCTACTGATTCCAGAGATACACTGAAGCTTTGCAAGCTGCCCTTTCTCCACCATTACTGTTCTTAATGAAGTAGGTGGGGTCTTACTGCCATAGAGATGACATGGTTTGTGATAGCCACTAGAATGTGGAAGGCATTAATGAGAGTTTCAAATATTCAGACATAGAATGAGGAGTATATATTCAAAGGAGTCAAAGGTGAATAAAGCTGGGTTCATGCCTCCCAGGAGGCCACAGACAACTAAAGCAGACAGACAATAAATGGGCTGTCAATGTCACTGAGATCGGGTGATGACACATGTACAGTGGATGCTATTAGGTAACTGGGTGACCAAATGATGAAACTCAGGAAACCAAGTTATGGGGGCTGAGTATCTGATAATGAGCAGTTGCTCACATGACCAGAGAAACAATGAGAGTAGTGAGAGTAGCTCTTGTTAGGATATGAGATGAAGGGTGTTGCTTATCATAGAAGCTAGTGATCCTCTCCCTCCATCCCCATTCTCTCTCTCTCTCTCTCTCTCTCTCTCTCTCTCTCTCTCTCTCTCTCTCTCTCTCTCTCTCTCTCTTTCTCCATTCTTGCCTTCTTCTCTCCCATCCATTAAGGAATGAAGTGAAATCTATCACTTAATGTGAAATGTAATGACCAGGAAAACACAAGTACTCAGAACTGTGCTGGCAGACTAGCTCTTTAGAAAACAGTACTAACCAAAACACATCTTGCCACAACAATTAATATTGAGTTGCTTCTGGTCAACTCTACCCCATCACTACCCTAGCCAAGAGCCCTCACCTCTAGTTTGAGTGCTTTTCTACAAAGCTTTTTCCAGTGCTAAGGGATTGTTTACTTTGCCACATCAGGATAATAGTTTCCTGGGAAACTGAGTGACATGGTGACAGCAAAGGTTTTACAGCTCTGACATTGGCTTCACAGAGGACAAAACTCTTTTCCCTGCTTTGGTGAGTTCAGTGAGGTTGCTGGCTGGAACAGTAAAGGCAAGATGACTCAGAAGAAGAGACTATTAGATGTAGTGTGGAGAAAAGCGCAGGAAGAGGACAGCAGAGGCCACCCTCTGTGACAACTTTCTCCAAAGCCTGCAGCAGATTGGACAGGAGGGTACAGGCAGCAAGGAAATCCTTCCCAGAGAAGACATGGGGTAGGAAGCTGGCAGTGCAAATGCCAAGCAGCTTCCAAAAACCTCTGGGTGAGTAATTAATCCCTAAGAACATAATTACTCTACATCTTATCCCTGAGAACAGGGTACCTAAACTGAAACTTGCATCCGCAAAGAAATCAATGCTAAGCCTGGAGCTTTTGGGATAATTAGGGTCAAAACTTAGCACGGGTTTCAAACCTCAACACCAGTGCTCACTCTCTTACTGCAGAAACTGAGTGTAGATGAGATTTAAGTCAGAGGAGAAGGAAAACATCCAATCACAGTGGAGTTGGGGCTGCAGCAGGTTAAATTATTGTTGTACAAAGGATGCATGGAAGTAGATTTTCCATGTGTTTTCCTCGGAGGAACTGAGGTGAGGTATCAGAGCTCTGATCCTACACCACCAATGACAAGCCAGGGATATAGGTTGCAAAAGATAAGCAAAGCATGTGTGTGAGCCAACAAGTGACATAAAAAAGTGGGTGGAGGACAAATAGATGGGTAGAAGACAGATACATGGATGATAGATGATAGAAAGATAGATGAATGAATAGATAAATGATGGAAAGATAGATAGATAGATAGATAGATAGATAGATAGATAGATAGATAGATAGATAGATAGATAGGAAGATAGATAGATGCATACAATGACTGTAGTATTTGAAGAGCTGATTTGTATTATTTTGGAGTCCTGGGGAGGCCAACTGGGGACCCAGGTATAAGTTATGTTTGAGCATCTAAAATCAAAGTCACCTTATATGAGGGAAGTAAATCTTTGCTCCCTCAGTGACTACCTATTTCAGTGAAATCTGCCCTTGTTACTCAAACCCAAAAATTTAAATGTTAATCCCATCACAAATAAATGAATAGATAGATAAGTAAATAAATACACAATCACCTATAGAAAAACGTGTGACTAAAAGTCTGGTGTAACTCAAGCTGACAATGACATTAGTTATCATGGCTCCTTCATGGAACGCTAAGCACTAAAATGCAGAAGACACAGACAAATTGAGACATGGGAAATGTGAGAGAAGAAATGACAGGAAGTTACATCATATCAAGCAAAGGTGATGTATGAAAGCCGGAAGCAGATATGTGAAAGTGTTACACAAAGCAATTACTATGCATCTATGCATATAGCATATTACAGGAAACTATAGATACTCAATGAAGAATTTAAACTATGAGTTTGGAATGAAAAGTATGTAGAATTATTAGTTATGAATTTTCAGGTGGAGATGACAAAACATTAATCGATATATCAGTTTAACTCTATTAAAAACCTATGAACACTGAAAAGACTCAATAAAGTGATTTACTAGGGATAGAGACAGTTCTGGGGAACTTTCAGCAGGCCAGTGGGTACATTTTTCTTCCCATCCCAAGTTTGATATGTCCTGAATATAAATTCAGGAACCTTCAAATTTGAAACTGATATCTCCCTTGCGTATACTTTTCTTACTCATCATCTATGCCCCTCATAACCTCCTTTATATTTCACAGAGAAGGAAATTTTTAATTCACACTCAGAATTCACATATCTCAAACAAGTACCCACCTCTGACAAGTCAAACCCACTGAGCAGAAGCCTCCGAGTGTGGAGGCTTACAGGAACAAGAGCTGAAGCAAAACTGTAGTGTGTCAGGGGAAGGCCCCTCATTCTTGGGAAGGAGTACAAAAGGGACTGAAAGAAGCTGTAGATATACTGTCAGTCTTCATTTTGCCTCTTGAGGGTAAAACTGTCCATGCAAATTTCTGTGATGTGTTGTCCTACCACAGTCTGTGTGAAGCCACTAGCTCACAACGCCCTTGAGATTCTGGCAATTTGGCTCGTGTGTGTGGTCCAAGCTGACTCCAACAGGTCCCAGGAAATAGAGCCAAAGGCACCCTTAAATAGTCTCTACAGGAGGCTGCACTCACTATTCAGGAAGACCACATGGCATGGGTTGAAGAAATAGCTCCTAGTAGAGGACGCTGCATGAAAACACAGGTCACATCACACCCTCTTGAGAGTTCAGTATCTTGTCCCTAGAACCACTGGTGCTGAGATACCCAGACAGCATTGTTCATTGCACCTGAGCCTTGCTCCAATTCTCACTTCAGAGAATAGCTCTTTGGCTTTTGATCAAGCACTACAGAAGTGATTTGACCACATCCTGTACTGTTGTTGTTGTTGTTGTTTTTTTTTCCAGGAAATTCAGAGCAAATAATCATATTTCCCATATGCCTGGTTATTCAGAACACATTTTCAGGACACCTTTCCATATGATTCAGATATCTTTGGTAGATTAGTATCCATGGAAACATAAGGTTTTTACATCTGCAAATAGTCTCTGCAAGCAGCTAAAGTTAGGAAAGATTGTTGGAGCCTGTCTGATCCACTGCTCATAAATACATGCAATTAGGTCATTTTCAAACAGTGTTTTGGCTTTATGAAAATATGTGAACTTAATCACTTTTGGACTTAAACCAAATGTTACAGATTTCATCTAAAACATAAATATAGAGAAAGAAAAATTAAAACTGGATAAGATATAAAAATATAGCTATAGTGGATTTTAAAACTAAACTATCAGCTGCCCTGAAAATTTGCCTAACTTGCTCTGTGTGAGCAAACTGTGAATGCTGTGTTCTGTACCATACTTACCCAGCGTCTACATTGTGGGAGCTCAATAGAAAACTAATAGGCAGTATGATTGACTGTTGCTGCTATGGTCGAAAGCACACATGCATGAACTACAGGGTGTAGGTGTGTCTTTTGTTTTACCTCTTCTTTTACATAGTATGTTTTCAAGGTTTATTTGTATTGTAGGATGTACATAAACTTGTTTAATTTTGTTATTCTTTTAAATGGATGATCCACATTTCACTCACCCATCATCATCACCATGGGGTGAGGGCGGTGATAACTGTATTACTAAGACACACTATTATCTATCTAGATTTTGTCTAACTACAGAACCACAAGCTGCTGAATCTGTATAGTGTTACTTCTGTGTAGGTTGTCAGGGATGACCATTTGGTAATTTTCTCTTTAGATGTTTTAATTGTTATCATTTAAACCTGAAAATATATGAGGAAGGACAATTCTAATTTATCCCATGTAACATATTTTTGTAAAGACCATCATTGTACAAATAAAGCTAGAGCTGCCTCTGAAACATGGTCATAAGTATCACTCTAATACACTTTAAACTCCTTCCTAACAAAAAACTACTGAAAGACAATTATGTTTAATTTATGGATGAGGCCATGTTACAAGGTGATTATTTTTTAAGGGGCAGAATTAGAGTCTTTCAGGTACTTGGTACATGCTTTCTCCAGAACTTAGAAATCCCTAGGCATGCTTGGTATTCACACTTGAAATTTCCCAGCTAATGAGAACGCAATTACAGGGTGAAAAGAGGGCTCACTTTCTTATTTTCTCTTCACAAAGAGACATTTGCAGGCCCGGGGGGGGGGGGAGGGGGGGAACACAGCTGGAGGGCCCCTTTCAGACAATAGAGGTGGAGTTGTCTCAACAGACCCAAACTACTTATGGATTCCTGCTAAAGAGATTCCAGTTATCCCGGAAGTGGGAAAGAGGTCAAACCCAAACCCTAGTGTGACTTAATCAAGGCCTGCCCCTGAAGCAATGAGCCTTGGCCCCATCCCTCTCCCCATACACAGAGCAAGCAGCAGGCACACATGTGTTTGGATGGAAAAATTTAGCCTAACTCTCCACTGACCCCAGGAGTCTTAAATCCCAGGCTGAAGGTCACCTTCTTGAATGTTTACAACCGCACCTGTGAGTGAGTGAACACAGGAAATGAGCCTTGTCACCCCACCCAGAAGCCAGTGTGAAAGCAGACTTCCTGGGCTAGCATGGGCTTGGATAGTTTACGTTAATTGGTCCACACTGGATGCTACGAGGTGATTGGTTCACGATTCTCGGGCTTTGTTGTAACCCTATAAAAGCTGTCTCAATTCTGTACCAGGGGTCGTCCTGCATGGCGTATGGCTGATGGCCCCAGTACACTTGGAATATAAAGGACCTCATGCTTTTGCATCAAGACTGCTTCTCGTGAGTGATTTGGGGGGGGGGCGCCTTTCCTGAGTGGGAGCACGAGGGACCACGCTCTCTCGGGTCTTATACATGCAGGTGCTGTCCCTGTACCTCTCTCCTGGATCACAGTATATCATCAGAACCTCCGTGGTGTCCACATCTGGATCACACCTGTACCATTCAGTAGGCATTTCCAGACCATTCACTTCGTACCCACGGTAACCCTAGGTACAAGGAGTCAAAACTCCTCAAATCTGCCTTATATTAGTAGGGAGTAAAACTACCCAGTGTCTCGTTCTCCTGTGACTGTGACTGCACAGGGTGTTAACATCACATCATTTCCACAATCACCAAGAAGGAAGGTGTTCCAGTCTCACCGTAAGGAATAATTTAAGGTTGCATAAAATTCCACAATTCTAGGGGGTGGTGTACCAGGCTTTTTCTTTCTGGCCACTAACGAGCTCCCAAATCATGAGCGAGACTTATCATTGGTTCTGATTGCTGCAGCCTAGCTTAGGCTCAAGTCTGGCTATCTCTTTTAACTTAAATTAACCTGTTTACCTAGAAGTTCATTACTCTTCTTACTTACTCTTCTTACATCTTACTTTCACTGCTTCTCATGTCTGGCTGATTGTTGCTGAAAGACAAAAAGTAAAGTCCAGTTAAGGAAACCCCCTAATTGGAATGCAGGGCAGTCTGACCCAGAAAGCTAACCCAGGCCACTATCAGTTCCCTGGAATTTGCTAACCACCTGCATCTTTCCCTCACAAGGCCCTAAGATAGCTGGATACCAAGAATTCAAACAGCCTCTCTGGTCAGTGTATCAGCAGGTGGTAAATAGGATCCTTAAGAAACAAAGAGATTGCTGCAACTCCGGTTTGCTTAGACAAGATTAATTAGCACACCCTGAGGTCTGCTGACCTGAACAGTGAGAAATAGCATACTAGAACCCATGACTCTGGTCACGTGCTCAACAGACAGAGGGGCCCAACCCCACCCTAAGCTTGTGTTTTTTTTTCCTTTAAAGATACCCATGCCCACAGAATGTTGCTTCTCTCTAGCCTGCGTGCTGGGGGGGGGGGGGGGAGGGAGGATTTATCCTCCTATTTATTCTCTCTGCCTGCCAGTCCACCTATCCCTCTCCTGCCTAGCTGCTGGCTCTTTATTAGACCAATCAGGTGCCTTGAGCAGGCAAAGGGAAACAAATGCAACACATCTGTACATAATTAAACACACACCCTTACATCCTTAGCAAATGCAGCACAAACAAAAGCAACACACCTTTACCTAGTTAAAGTAATATTCCACAGCAAACAAATGTACCTTATCTTTGCCCAGCTGACCTGAACAAGGCAGAGCTAACAGGCCCCCAGACTGATAGCTGGGAATCCAGCAAGGGACTGACTCAGACCCCCTGAACATGGGGGGTCTTCTCAGTTAGAAGGACTGAGCAGTCTAAGGGACCTCAGACAGTGGAACCAGGATGTATTCCTGGACCACAAAAGAACTTTGGGAGCACATCCCCTATGGAGGGATACTCCCTTAACCTAGAGACAGGAGGGAGGGCCTAGACCCCACTCCAAATGACTTGACAGGTTTTGATGATCCCTCTTGGAAGGCATCACCCTGCAAGTGGAGTGGTGGGGGAGGTGAGGGGAGCATGAGAGGGTGGGAGAGAGGGAAAGAGGAGGGAGAGGAAATAAAAATAAAATATTAAAATAAAAAAGAGAGAAAAATAATATTCCACAACAGAGGGGGATTCTTCAGAAAATATTCTGATCTGGGGCTGTCTTTCACAACGTGACTCCCCTTTCAGTACAGCCATCTCCCCCAATCCTCAAGCAGGTTCTAGGACCTCCCTTTCCCCCAGATCTCCCCAATCTATTGGGGATCTATTGATCTATTGGTGTTCTCTGTTCTAAACCAAGGTATTACACAGTCTCTCCCCTAGGGGGTGTTTACCTGTAGCCCAGGTTCCAACAAGTCAGTTCCATCAGGAACTTAAATGCCCTCCATTGCAAAACACTTCAGGGCTGAGCTCTCAGTACTTTGCAGACAAATAACATACACCTCAGCCTGAGTTTCTGCATTAGCTACCTTTGTAGTTGTCTTTGACATCTCCGGCTTTTGGAGAGGCTCCGGTGAAGTTGGCAACCTCCTGTCTTTTCAACATCTTTGCTGCGGATGGAGACTGGTGATTGGGATGGGGATTGGGATGAGGGAGTCTCTTCATGTCCAGAGACAAAAACTTAGCCCACCCTTTAGGATGTACCTTAACGTCCACATTGTCCTGTCACTGTGCTGATCTTGAAAGCAATGGTTCTGGGATCGGTCACTCACTATACCTCGTGTAGCCTGATGCTAGCACAGGCTGCAGGTGGCATCTGGCTCAGTGCTTTGGACTTCGTTAACACACGAACACTTTGTCATATGAACTGACACATGGCTTTTGCTCTCTGAGCTAAATATTATTTGATCTCTTTCCTGGGCTTCTCATCTGGTTCTGCCAACAGGGAACTGTAGAGCAGAGAAAGGGAAAAGCCAGGAGGACACTGCAGGTGTCGCCTCAGTGGGCATGTCTTCCCAGCTCCAGCTCCTCCCAGCTAAAATGCTGTATTTGCAGCCGTGCCCCTTGATGCCAGGTTCTTAGCTTCAGAAGTCCCTCACCCAGTCCCTTCCATATTGCTGCTTCCTGGAGTGTCTGCTACACACACAACCAGGTCTCTGTGCTTTCAGTGCTGAGGCTGTTCATCTTCCTGAGGTTAGACTCTGCCTAACCTTGATTACAGCCTTGGAAACTCCAGGCCAGTTACCTGGAAGTAGAGAGCCCAATGGGAGACTGGAGCCAGGGAGAAAGTAGCCAATGTCACTTCCCATGCTTAGGATAACTCAATGAACATCTTTTCTGCCCCCTGTGGTCAACTGCCCTCCTGTGGTCAGAAACCACCATCCTGTTGTTTTAACAAAGATCCCTTCTTCAGTCTCTGCTGTCTTTGGCAGAGAACCCTTCAGGGGTTAGTTCACAGTACCTTTTCTAGCCTGCATTTGCAGAAGCCTCAATTTGCAACAAATCAAGTGTAGAGAGAGACTGCTCTGTCCAGAGTCTGGTTGTAAAGATGTCATCCCTGCATCCATCCAGATCTCTGCTAGGACTCGCTAAGTGTGAGTACAGAGGCATTGGGTGTTTATAATACAGAAGCAAAAAAATCTGCATGGAACTGCCACTATTCCCAGCCATCTTCATTCTCTTTCTGAAAGGACCTTTCCTCCTCAGAACCTGTGTCATCCCGAATGTCTTTGTTATACTCTCCCAAATATATTATATCAGAAACATAACTACCCATCAAAATGATAGACAAGAAGCAAGCCATACTAAGACAAAGGAGGTTATTTTCTTTAGAGAGCCTACCTGGTTGTCAATAGAAGTCATAAAATTAAATAAATACCACTGAGCATACCATTGGGGTGCACAAATCACACCCTCCGTAGATCTAGTATGTTCTGTCACTACTTGAGGCTTTACGCCCTTGACATGACCACATGATGGGTTACTCGATTGCACACACTCCTGGCTTTGGAATTCAAGTGAGAAAACAACTTTTCATCCTTTTGAATTCCTACTCACTTGGGAAAAGGAAAAATATTTGTGACTATGTAGCTTATACTCACTGATGACTCAGTGTCCTTGCTGGGACATTGCTGCCTCTCTAGGGCTGCGCATTCCTGCTTCCCTCCTGGCAAAAATCCAGGTCATAGTGAGGAACACAGAGTTTCCAGCTTCTCTTCTGCCCTCCCCCGTGGAGGGTGGCCCTCCTAGACTTGCCTTGCACTAACCTCTAACAGTTTCTGCTGTTCTGAGTGTCCAGGGTGGTGAGTGTGTTTTTAAACAGAAGGTGTTTCTGCAGAGTGAGGATGATGGAGCCAGGCTTTGTTGTTTTTTGTTTTGTTTTGTTTTTAATGGTTCTAAGGAGAAGCCATGCAGGAACTTGACAAAGTCTCTGTGAGAACATCACCAGGCCCTGACACTGCAACCTGAGGGCACAGTTTGTAAACTGGGGGAAGAGAGGAATGTGAAGAGGAAAGGGGCTACAAGGCTGCAAGGGAAGCAAGAAGATTAACAATCAAGTGAGGAACAGATCAGGATGGCAGGGGTGGCAGGACAAACCACTAAAGACAGGGTGAGGATGCTCTCAATGTGGAGATGGGGAGGGCTGGAAATAACAAGTTAAAAGTGACTCCAAAGCAAGGCTGTCACGTGTGAATTCCAGTAGCAATGGCAGAAACACTCACTTGATGGAGACTCCTGAGGCTGATGAGATGCCGGCTTCAGCCTTAAACAATGACCATGCAGGAAGGGAGAACAGACCTGTCTGATGGACCCTGCTGGATTTCTGTTGGGATGGGTGGCAATCAATCTCATTTCAGACATGATCATCTTGTCTTCTGCTTACCATGAGAAAGTGCATCACAAATGTTCAATAGTTTGCATCAAATGATGGCATGGATAAAAGTATTTCTTGTTCAGTTTTTTGGGTTTTTTTGTTTTTTGTTTTTTGCAGGTGTACATAGTGTGTGTGTATGTGTACATGTTTACATGTATGTGGGCACATTTTTTATGCAGATCCACATGCATGTATGAAATCATGCTTCACAGGCCCAAGGTTGATACCAAGTTTCTTTCTCCATGTTTCTCAACCTTACATATAGAGGCAAGAACTCTCACTAAACCTGGGGCTTGTAGTCATGGCTAGTCTGACTAGCCAGATTGCTCTGGAGCCTACCTAGCTCTGCTTCCTGTGTGCTAGGATTACAGGTGGGTAGCAACACCAGCCTGATTGTCATATGTGTTCTGGGGATCTGAACCCTGGTTTTCACACTTGCACACATGTACTTTACCTGCTGAGCCATCTACAGTCTAAATCTAAAGTTTCTTATGTTAGGTTTGAATAAGCCTACTTTTTTGAGACTGGTGAGCTTCTGGCATAAATAGTGATGGTAAGAAAATATTGGGGGTGTTGATGCTTTTTGTAATTTCTTACACATGAATTCTCTCTGTGGTGTAGAACAAATTTGTTTCACTCCTGTGCTGGTGAACCCAGGAGCTGGGAGGTTTAAGGGAAGGGCAGTAGATTGGGCTCCAGAGCCCCGTGGCTGTTCAGTACTCTTCCTCACAGAGGAGCTGGTTTTGAATATTTTCATGTCTGTGCAATAAAAGAAATTTCAAATGATAAAAGGAAGGAAACAACTACAAAGCCATTAAAAAATGTCTAGCATACAAGCTTAGTACAGCAATGGAATCTGACAGCTGAACTTTATGGAAAAGAATGAGCTAAGTTTACCTGGTGAAGTTATTGCCTGTAAAGGTTGATTCAGCTAAAAATCCTTTATCAAAATGGCAGTTGGTAAGGGTGTAATATTGAAAATAAATTAAGAAATAATCTCTGTTCTTAAAGGAAATGGCTGAACAGAAGTCTGTACCCTATACGTGATTACAATTCACCAGGAAGCTCTGGGCCTCTCCTGCATTTGATATTACAGCCTCAGAATGTCCCTTACTGGTGAAGAGATAACACCCCAGGTTGGTGGGTTAGAGGATCTGTCCATCTGATGGCAGCCTAGGCATCAGAATAAGAATTGAGAAAGAACAGCCACTGACCAGAGGAACATCCACGCCTGTCTGGACACCAACTATGGTATTCTTTACTCCATTGTAAATATAAAAGGCACCCATGGCATTATTTCCATGCCTGAAAATATTAGAGAAACACTTATTTGTGCATTATCCAGTTCTGGGCAGTTTTTCATGAGACAGATACACTACAGTCACAGTAATTAGAAGGACACATCCTGGTCCTAGATGGGTGGGAAGTTGCAGAGATTTGTCTTTAATGTAGATGAGTGGTTTTCAACCCTCCAATGCTTTGACCCTTTAATAGAGTTCCTCACATTATGTTGACCTCCCAAACATAAAATCATTTCATTGATACTTTTAAAACTGTAGTTTTGCTACTGGGATGAATCATGACATAAATATCTGATATGCAGGGTATCTAATATGTGAACCCTGTGAAAGGGTTGTTCAACCTCCAAGAGGGTCTCAACCCAGAGGTACAGTATGCACATACATATTGCTGAATATACAGCACACATTGATCACAAGACTAGGAAAAATCGAGTCAGTACTAACTGAGAAGTCTCCTCTTCTGACTAGCTCTCACAGAACCAGAAGATGCTCTGCAGGCTTCTGGGTTAAAATCATCAGCAGTCTTACAAAGCTGTGGACACCGTGAACTGCAGTAATGACCAGCATGGCTGATCCACACACATGCTCAACAGTGGCATGAGTGCCGTGGGGTTAACCAACTACTTTTTCTTTGATGGGACTTAAGGTCCATTCCGCAGAGGGAAACACATGTCTGGCACTGCAAATACAGACAAAAACCCACAGCCGAGAGCTCCCAGATTCAGAGAGAGAAATTTACTAGTGTAATTTTGTTAAATGGACATGGTACCAGCCTTCTTTAGTATCTTTTACTCACAGATGTACACAGCTCTCAGAGTCATCAGAAGAGTTTCTTTGTGTAGTGCATGGAGCAGAGGCTCACAACCAACTAAAGCGCAGGGAATAAGCGGCTGTGGAATGCTCAGTCACAGATGGGAACTGTGTGACACCTCCCTCTAAGGCTCAGAGACATGGTGGAAGAGGAGCCAACATCCACAAGAGTGTGGACAACACAAATTGTAGTAGATGGGTTATGTTAAAAAACAGAAACCAAGAAGTTGGGCAGAGTGGGGAGATAGCAGTGAACCTGAGAACACATCACGGGAGCCAGAGCTGGGGTGAACATGATCAAAATACATGGTTTGGAATTTTTAAAGAATTAATAAAGCATTTATTCATAAAAATGGCCCTTTGAGAAAGTTGGGATCATGGGATCCTTATTCTTGGTGTATCATGCCCCTTATGATTTATTTTAAACCATTGAAATGTCTTAAAACATAAATCCCATTTACTCAAGAGTTGTTTTTTTGTTCCTCACTTTACTTTAAAATCTAATGTAAAGATATAACGTGGCAGGGCCGTGGGGGCGTTAATGTCAGCACTCAGGAGGCAGAGGCAGACAGTTCTCTGTGAGTTCAAGGCCAGCCTAGTCTACAAAGCTACATAGAGAAAAACCCTGTCTCAAAAAAACACAAATAAATAAACAAATAAATAAATACAATGATAAAAGATATAACCTGTGGTCATAGCACTCTCCATTTCAATGGTTTGTTTAACCATACACATGATGGGAGATGTTATTCTGTATATATGTTTCTCATACTGGTTAATAAAGCTCTGTGGCCAATGAGATAGCAAGATAGGCGGGGCTAGGAGACAAGGAGGAAAGAGGAAGTAGTAGGGAGGAGTCAAGATGTAGACCAAGGAAGAAGTAGGATGCCTGCCACGGCTCCCTGATAAGACGACCACGTGGAAATACTTAGATAAGTAGAAATGGGTTAATAATTAAGACAGAGCTAGCCCATTAACAATAATGGTAACTGGCCTACAGGATTGTATCAAATACAGAGTCTCTGAGTGTTATTTGGGGCTGGCGTGGCTGTGGGCCCAGTCTGGCTGGTTGGTGGGCTGGCAGAAACATACATGCTACAATACACACACACACACACACACACACACACACACACACACACACACACACACCAGAGGGCAGGGGAGGTGACTCAGCTATTGGGAGCACTATCTGCTCTTCCAGAGGACCCAGGATTGACTCCCAGCAGCCACATGACTCACGATGCCTATAATTCCAGTTCTACCACATAAGACATCCCCTTCTGGCCTCCTTGGGCACCAGGTATGCATACATACCTTGTACATAAAAAAAAAAATAAGAAAATCCATGAAAACTAAGTTTATCACTATTTCATCTATTTATATTTTGGGGGGAGTAATTATTGTTATTTTCTTATTTTACATATCGATCCCAGTTCCCTCCCTCCCTTGCTCCCTCCCTCATTCCCTCCCTCCCTGTCTGCCTCCCTTCCTCCCATACTACCCATATTTTTCACTAATATTCATGTGTGTGCCACATCCTCTTCTTGTGCCATCTTAGGGGTTACTCTTCCAACACAAGCTTTGTCAGCTCTTAGACTCACACTGCTCACACCATGCTCTGTTCACCATGCTCGCAGGACTCTGCTGTCTGCAATTGTGCTGAGCACAGCGCCAGGTGTGCTTTCTCTTATTTCAAGTGTTTAGGATGCACAAGTGCCATTCTCAAAGGTCACAGTACTTACTTATAATTTGGGGAAATGTACCAGAGACCTGATAGACATGATGTCATAGCTGACTACTGGGAACCTTTGAATGCATTCAGTGGATCCTAAGGTCAGATAACCAAGTTGGTGACTAATACTCTTTTCTAGAATATCTAAATCCTGTAAAGAAAACCTACAGATGCTAAAATAGAAGTCATTCTTCTCTTTAAAAAACATAGAATGCAACGTTGAATTTAGCAAAGATAGCAAATAATTTCTTTACAATAACTGAAGGATGATAGATTGGATACAAAACTCTAGTCCCCTGAACTATTCTTCCTCTGAGTGTTCCTCACTGTGGTGTCCCTGCCGTGATTTGTCCCATTGAACGGGGGCTTTTTTTCAACAGTAGCTCATATCAGCTGTCAAAAAATAGTCTATTCCTTTAGCATGGAAAATAAGGACTTTAGACTGAACCCATCCAATTATCACCACAGTATGCTCAAATCTCTCAAAGGAAAAAAAAATAAACAATTTCTCTGCCCCAGTACCCTTGATAGATTTAAGAAACCACCTGCTCTAAATTAAATCCTGTGGCAACAACAGAGCAAATATTGCCTTATATTGAAGTGGGACCGATAACCAAAACAGCTTTAGAAACCCCACTTAGGAAAGTTTAAGAAGATAAATTACATATTCACAAAATCCCAAAATGATTGAAAAACCAAGGATATGGGCTAAAAGATGAACTTTCATAACTTACTGGTCTCCAGCGGTTAGAAAGGATCTTTCAAAGAATTATTCTGCAATTTTGAACAGTAGTAGAGTCTGGCATTTCTTTAGATGAAAATCTCCTACTAAACCCATCTCTTATTTCCTTTCTAGTTATTTTCTTTTAGCACAGACTATAATTATCATTTGTTTTCTGATCTTTCCACTATAACTTATTTTAATGTATCAGTTCTGAAAAACAATAATTAACATCTGCTCTGCAGATTTGCTCAGGGAGAATTTATTGAGTATTGGAGTTGGCAACATCAGATGACATTAGATTTGAACAAGAAGGGCATTTTCCCAATCACTTCTAATTCCAAGTTAATGAAAAAAAAAACTTGAATTCCTATGATCCAAAGCTCTGCCTGCAAATGTTGGCATCTCTGTCAATGGTATCCTATGCCAGACCTACCAGCCATAAAGAAACATGCTGAAAAAATGTGCAGCTCTAAACAAAGCACAGTGACATATATGTATGCAGATACTATAATAAAAACCATTATTTTACAATCATCTTATAATGTCATTAATAATTAATTCCCTTTTCACTATAAAAGAGAAAGAAGGAAGGGGGAGAGGTAGAAGGAGATAGAGTGGGAGATTGGAAGGAGAGAGAGATGGTAGGATGGAGGAAAGGAAGACATAAAGACACAAGATTAGCCCAGACACGTGGGTGTGGCATTTCTTAGAAGCCTGTCCTGTATAGCATTCGGCCAGCCTCCAGTTATACAGCCATAGTGGGCAAAGCAGAGGGTAGACCCTGTGGGAGGTTCAGAGTGGACCAGGAGCTTCAGTACTGGCTGAGGGAAGACAAAGTCTTTGCATGAACTCTAACAAGGTAACATCAGTTCCACAATTCTGCAAAACGTAGCTCTGTGGTTAGAGGGGGTAAAAGGGCAAAACATGATGTATTGAAATTCATGAATTTAAATCTCTTAGAGGTTGGTTTGCAGTTTCTCATTTTCATCAAGCAGACTTGGGGCAGGTTTTGGTATAAACCACACTTTGCTCTCTCAAGAGAACAATGATGTTTGTTTAGCTCCATGATAAATTCCCCACTTGAGAAAGACTATAGTTAATTTTAACTGCAATTCATAAATTCTTCAGAATGTATATTCAAGCACAATGAAGGATGCTTGAAATGCCATAAATTTTATGTGCATTGTTCTCTCAGCTTGGATGAGAAATAGCCTACATTATAAAAAGACAACCACACGCTATAACTGTATACGAATGCATAGTTTATTTTGTAATGTTTAATGGTATAGCGATTGTCACCTACCCACTCAGGAAATCAGAAACTGGGAAAGTGGTGACCTGTGTGTGGGAATTGTGTGGTAATAGAACCCCTGAGGCAAGAGGAAGTCCAAATCACCGAGCACAAGCACAACATTTCACAGCACACATTTTTATCTATGGCTTGAAAATTAGATTCAACAGGTTTTGTAGAGGCAAGTTGCTCTTCACATGGGTGCAATTTCTTATAGGCATGTATTTATGTATTTTGTAACTTTTAAAGCTGTGGCCATAAAAATGTTGATTCTAATTGATAATATTTCCTTGGTCTAATTTCCTACAGATTTATTGTGACTGAAATAATACAATTGTCTACATTTCCTGTTAATGTCCCATTGTGTGGTTCCCTGATTTGGTGACTGATTTTTTTTTTTTTTTGGTTTTGTTTTTGGTTTTGTTTTGTTTTTAATTTTATTTTTATTGTGAAAGCATGACTTTTTCCTTCTTTGTAAAAATTACAGTTGATCAAGATAAAATGTACTTTTTCACAAATCTTACTCAAAAGCAGGATGGTTTGGTCTCCTGTGAAACTCAGTAGATTCTAAGCAAAAGTCTTCTAGCATAGAACTCTCAGTGCTCTGTGTTCATCCTTATATATAGTTCACAGCGCCACAAGAAACACAGTGACAAGGCAGTACCATCGCTGACAAGCCTGTTGCCGCCATGGATCTCCAGTAAGAGACAATGACCTTGTGGCCCGAAACAATCCATGCTGGCCTTTGTCCTCCACTCTTCTTGGTGTCTCCTCTTCCCCGTGTACAGCAATAATCAGTTTACCTAATGTTTTCTCATTTGAATAAGTTCCTGCTGGTGCCTTCAGTAAAGCTTTTCCTATAAAAGTTAGGATAAACTCTGCTCTTGGAGAACTGCCCGGCTCCTTGCTGCAGACTGCCACCGTGGGTGTCCTGGCCAAGGCAGTGCCGGAGAGCTTCCCTAGGTGGTAACAAAGTGGGAAGGCTGAAGGGCGATGCCCAGCTACCACCCAGGCCCAGAACCAGGGCTATGAGTTCCCCTACCCCAACATCTACCTTATCTATGAACTGTCGGGACATGAGAAGGGGACAAACCTACAGATCCAAAACTATAGGCTCTCCATGACACAGGACAACAGGAATACCTAAGAGGAGCCCCCAATGAGAGGCCATTATCAATGGATGGTGTAGCAGAGGACACTGGCAAGTGAAGATGAAAGGACTAAAGGGTAAACTGTGTGGCTCACCAGGCCATACTACAGCTTCCATGATGATACCCCCCCTTTTTTGTTTTGCTATGGCTCACCGGGCCATAATACAGCTTCCATGATGATATCCTCCCTCCTTTTTTGTTTTGCTTTGTTTTATTGGTTTTGTTTGGTTTTTGGTTTTTCTTTTAATTTTGTTTTGTTTTGCAGGGGAGATTGCAATGACAGAGAGAGGATGCAGTGGACAGAGACACAGGTGGGATCAGAATGCATGTGAAATCTGAAAAGTATCAATGTAAATTTAAAAAAGGGATCATCTCTGCTCCCACCTAGGCCTGCTGCCTCCTCAAAGAGTAGCACTGTGCACATCTCCCACTGTCTGGATTTGAAAGACAACAGAAGGAACATGAGAGATGAGAAAGAAATAGGACTTGATGTACTAATGTCCCCTGCTGTTGTAGGGATACCATTGCTGCCACTGCCCCCCTGAAGGTCCTGCAAAAGGGGAGATGCTGCTCCTTGATGTCTCTCCACAGAAAAGCCCTTCACCTAACTTGTTCCACAAAACCAGATATCCGTCATGTGACAAGAAGCAAGGGACCCACTGAATGTGAAGAATAACTAACATCAAGTCTGTTTCTTGGAAGTTGAAAGTGAATTACTTCATTAATCTCTGACTTATAAGACATCCCTGCTTAAGCAGTTTCCCATGAGTCTGAGATTGAGAGGGGGATGGAAATATGTATTAATGTTCTAATAATGAAAGAACCTATAGAATTGATATAGATAGTCCTAACCAAATAGATTTGTGCAATGAATCTTTCAGAAAGAAGGTAAGATGGAGGCTGCACACAGGGGAGATGTTATTGCACCCAGCATGGACGGCTTTCAGGAGGAGTTCTACTTTTAACAGCATTTGCTGTTTAAGAGCCAGATGAAGTGGTCATTTGCCCTGGTTTTCCCAGTATGGTGCTCTCTGTCTCATCTTTGTTCAAGGTTTTAAGAATAGGACAGAGTATTTGACCAATTTCTTGAGTCTGTTTCTAAATGCACTGGTGAATGTTTAATGGCCAATGAATTGGTAATAAATTGAGTGTATCTCCAAAACATGGGAATCATCTTTTTTTTTCTCTAGCTTAACAGTAGGCTGTTCACCCAACACCATCCTACTATAACTAAATGTACATTATTTGCACACACAAACATAACAGTCACAGCAAACAGAAAACATGGACAGAGATTTGGAAGCCAGGCTGAGCTACATAAGGAGACCAGACTCAAAATTCTCACACAAATAAACAGCAACAGCAAAAACAAAGATAAATTGAAAAACTCAAATTCCGTGAAAGTCAAACACTCTTGAGGAAATGTTCAAAGACTGGAAAATAATATATATTCCACAGATATCCATGGCTGATGGGGAAGATACTGGAAATGTATGGTACCCTTTCCTACCAAATGTGAGTGTTTGAATTTAAATTTTCAGATTTTTCTCACAATCCCTTAACCACAGTGAGAATTCAGCATCAAATCACAGAGCCCCACTGTGGTGTTTGTAGGCTGGAGGGTACTCTCACCAGTTATACTCTGTGATAGTAAGAGTATGAAGAGGAGAGTGCCTCCAACCCAGTTCATCCCGGAGTTTGCCAATTAACTCACATGAATCAAAGGAATTAATGAGCCTGCAGAGGTTCTGAATGAGCTTGTGAAGACTGCTGTTGCTCTCAGGTAATTACTATCCTCTAGAAACACAGGCAACCCTCAGGTGTCCCTGTAAGATGGAGTCTGAATTTCTGATCCAGCTGCACTTAGGCCATAATCAGCACAGCATAGCTAACCTGTGGCCCCAGAATACTTGGAAAGAACTGAGATTTTATTTCTTATTTTAAATAGGACATAACAATGTCAATCATTAGAGCTGGAGAAAAGGCTCAGAGGTTAGGAAAGCCACTTTTGATGGAACCTTCCACACTATGTAAGCCTTTAGATAACTTCAATACAGGAAATATCTTACTCCAAGTCAACCTCAATAAAGACTGATCTTCTTAGAAGATAAAAATGCAAGCAAGCAAGGATTCAGTTGAGCTATGAATGTGGTGTGGAGGCAGAATTTATGGCCTACATCAAGAACCCAGTATAGAAGTGCTTGCTTATCACTCATGAAAGACTTTTATACAACAACGACCATCAGGCCTTATCCCCAGTAACCAAATATTCATTCATCATGACGCACACTTGTCATTCCTGCATTATGTCAGCATTAGATGGTACAGTTTGTCTTGCTGAACCCACCAGGCATGGAGTATGCATGTCAAGTGTAGCATACTGTAAGGAACCTGGAGAAGCAGACAGATTGTCATATATATGTATACATAATATTTTAATAATTCTTTGAAACTTTTGTACAATGTATTTTGACCATATTTACCCTCAAAGCCATCCTTAACTCTTCCAAGCTCTACTACACCATCTCACTATCTCCCAGTTTTGTGTCTTCTTTTTCTTAAATACCCCCCCTGGGTCCAATTTGTGCCTCCCATATACTCATGGATTTGGGCATTATTGATGGAGTTTAGGTAACCAACCTAGGGCCACACTCCTAAAGAAAATTTTGTCTCCCTCTTCCAGAAGCATCAACTGTCCATTGCTTTTCAGATACCAGTGAGATGCACAAATCTCTCCTTTCACAGTGGAATGTTGATGGGCTTGATCTTGTTTAGATCTTGTTCAGGAAGCTACAAGTTCTACCATGAGGGACAGTTCATGAGTCTTGTCATGCCCAGGAGATACTGTTTTGTTAAGTCCTCTTGACCTCTTGAGATTATAATATTTTTGCTCCATCTTCCACAATGGAACCGGAGCCTTTGGTGTGTGTGTGTGTGTGTGTGTGTGTGTGTGTGTGTGTGTGTGTGTGTGTGTAAGAGAGAAAGAGACAGAGAGATATCTTGCTTGTGCCTGAGAATGTCAGCATTTATTCTCTGTACTTCAGTTAGTTGTGTCTGCATTAAGGGCCCTCCAGTGTGCAAGGAAACTTCCCTGATAAGGGTAGACAAATTATCTCCATCAAAGGTTGTTTCCTCTCATCTTTGGTTTACTTGGGGAAGTAACATCAGTAGATTAATGTTCCCTTATGTCTGCAACATCCCAGTGAAACCTGACAAAAAAATCTGAAAACAAGACCTTTATCCTCTGCTTGATGTCAGCTATGAAGCAACATTGAAAAGGATGTTCAAATGATCTAGCAGGGGACAGTCTTGTGACAAATGCAGCATTAACATGAGATAATGACAATAATGTTTAATTGAGTTTGAATCTCATGCAATTTCCATCAATAATTAATATGCCATTGGTTCAATAGAAATGTTGGATTGTGATCAATATTACATCATAAAAAAGTAATTGCTTAGCATTCAATACCATCCTTTGAAATTTAAAATGGATTATAATATTTTATTTCCCTAGGGAGCCAGGTCAGCATTCTGCTAAAGGGGTGGGACAGTTAATGGAAATACTTAATACTATGCCTGAGAAAAGAAATAAAATCAATAGCAGAAGGGGGATCTAGTCCCCAGCTTTGTAAATTGTGTTGTGTTTGATCAACAGAATCATATCCTCCAGGTTGCTTAGACTCTTGACGCTATCAGCTTATGTCAGTCAGACTCTGAATGGTCTGATAGTGACAATTCATGGAAAGCAATGGAACTTCTAGAGATAAAGGGGCTTCCTGCTGGTTTGTTGCCATTGCTTCTGTCTTCACTCAAAATACCACAGTTTCTTTCTCTGCCTTCATTCCGTCTGCTCAAAGTCTAAGTATGGAGGCAATAAGGCCACCCTTGTCTCTCCCCTGCCTCTGATGCTGCCACAAAGATCATTTTGGCCTAGAGACAAATCACCTATTACCCACATAATTATAATGTGCTTGATTGAAACCATAATGAATTTTACAAAGGAAACACAAGAAGTTGTATCAGAGTCATTAGTGACCCCATGGAATTCACTTGGAGGAAAATGAAGTCAGAAGCATTAACACACATAGGACAAGTATGTTAACCAGGTGAAGCACAGCAGAAACAGGCCCAGATAGACGGCAAGTAGGAAGATTCAAGAGATGGAGATTCTTGGATTTGCAGGACTGGGGGTCTGGGCAGGTAGCAGAGTGATAGAGCCAAAAGATAGAGCAATGGATGGAGCCACTAAGAGATCAAGGGATCATGATCTTGCGTTTGATTTTCTGTAAAAGCCATTCAGCAGAGATAATAAAGGGAATGGTTAGTCTAGTACTTACATTGGTTTTTAGTGCTAATTTATATGCTGTGTGAAATTTGCCTTGGGGGAAACCACAAAGATGGCATGGCCAGTTAATAGAAAATTACATGAATCCAATTGAAAGCCAAGGGTAGTTTGGACCTGGGAGATGCTGGTAATTAAAGAGATGTTCATATACTGAGAAAGAATAAAATCAACAGGCTTCTGAGGTTAGTAATAAGGAAGCTTAAAGGGCATATGGATGCTCTCATCCTTTAACTTATCTCACCGGGGTTCTGAAATAGAATAGGATTTGTTCAAATAGCTATCTGAACCCAATGTGCACTTAGAAAAATATCACCATTAATGAGTACATACCACGTTTGTCTTTCTGGGCCTGGGTTACCTCACTCCAGATTATCTTTTCTAGTTCCATCCATTTGCCTGCAAATTTCATGATGTGATTGTTCTTAACAGCTGAGGTGTGTACTCACTTATAAGTGATCATTAACTGTTAAGTAAAGAATAATCATGCTACAATCCATAGTCCCAGAGAGGCTAAGTAACAAGGAGAGCTCAAGGGGTCAGACAGACACATGGATCTCCATGGGAAGGGGAAATAGAATGGATTTTGCAGGTGGACTAGGGGTTGGTGGGGATAGGAACAACAGGGATGGGGGAGATGGAGGGAGAGATTACTGGGAGAATCAAGTGAAACTGGGGGGGGGCAATGTAGAAACGTGTACAGTGGAAACACACTGGAATCTATGAGTGACCCTAGTAAAGTCGCCTATTAATGGAAGATACAGAGCCCAAACTGGCTATAACCAGGCAACATTTCTAGCATTGACCCTACCATAGGGTGGACCCTACCTCAACCTTCACTCTGTCCTGCCTTCAAGATATGCTAGAGCAATGGTGACATGGAATGTGTGAGAGTGGCCAATAAATGACTGCTCCAACTTCAAGCCCACACCATGAGAGGGAGTACGTGCCTGACACAGCCTGGATGGTCAGGCGACCCAGGATAGAACCAAACAAATAGACAAAAAAAAAAAAAAATCAATGAAATGATTCCTAACGATATTCTGCTATACTCATAGACCAGTGCCTAGCCCAGTTTTCATCAAAGAGGTAAATAATGGGAGCAGATTCAGAGGCCCACAACCAAACACTAGGTAGAGCCAGAGGAAGCCCACAGAAGAGAAGGAGGAAGAATTATAGGAGCCAGAGGGGTTACCATGAGAAGATGGCTTGCAGAATCAACTAAGCAGAGCTCATAGGAGCTCACAAAGGTTGAAGTAACAAATACAGACCCTCTATGGGTCCAAGCTATTTCCCCTGCATATACCTTCATGCTTGTGTAACTAGGTGTTCCTGTGAGACTCTCAGCAATGGGAGTTGGGGGATGTCTCTGACTCTTGTGCCTGTACTTGGGATCCTTTTCCTTCTACTGGGTTGCCTTGTCCGGCCATGATATGAGGGCTTGTGCCCAGTCTTATTGTATCTTGTTAGGCCATGTTCTGTGGATATCCCTGGGAATCCTGCTCTTTTATTTTTTAAACGAAATAGAGGAAGAATGAATTGGGGGGGGGTTGTGGAGGAAGGTACTGGGATGAATGGAGATAGTGGAATGTTAAACTATACATACACACACACACACACACACACACACACATAATATATATATATGTATATGTATATATATATATATATCCATTATCATAGTCATCCTCCTTCTCCCCTTCAGTCACCCTGGTGATCTGGTGATGAGATAAAAGGCAATGAAGTTATTCACAAGATGTGTGGTATATAACCATGATCCAGTCTCACCTTTATTTTGGTAACTATATCCCCACCTTTAAGAAATACTGCCATTTTGAATCCTTTAGAGTAAACTCCTGAGAAAGCAGGAGATGTGACTAACTTCATCCCAGGGAACAAGGTTTGGATGGAAGGCAGGAAAGGTAAGAAGAAAAATTACAACATGAAATCAGTATTGTATTCATACTGAACACTCATCTGGCTTTATGTATAGTCAGAAATGGTTTTAAAATAATATAATTTATTCAAGTATTTTTAAAGCTCCTTATCATCTTGAACCTTAAAACTTAAACATTTTTATTATTTGGCAGCTTCATGCATTTATGTAACAAATTTCAGATATTTTTCACTCTTCATTTCCCCACTCCTACCACCTCTCTCTCCCGCTGAAACTCTTCTCCCTAACAAGTCCCTTCCTATCTCTTCCCTTCTTTCTGTGTGTGACCACTGAGCTTAATTAGGTTTGCGGCCATGAGCATAAGGGGCAATCTATTTGTTGGAGCATGGACAACTTCCCAGTGGCCACAGCACCCATGAAAATGATATCACTTCCCCTAACAAACATTAACTAGCATTGGTTCCAAAAGGAGGGGCGGGGCATTTGCAGTTCCTCCCCCATCCATAATGAAATGTTGATGGACCCAACCATAGCAGGCAACCATAGCTAAAGTCAGCTCATCAGTGCCATGTCCAGAAGACATCATTTGCTGAACATCTCCCCATCCTCAGTGCTTACATTCTTCCTGACCTCTTATTTGAGATTCCCTGATCCTTGAAGAGGGTGATAAAGATTTATGATTTGGGCAGAGTACCCACCATCACTTCTTATCACTTTGGCCAATTATGGATATCTGCATTAACTTTTGCCCAATATAATAACAAAGTTCTATGATGAAGGTTGTAAGCAGCATTAATCTATGAGTATAAACATGAGTATTTAGAAGACAGCTTGACCAGATGGTCATTTAAAAAATATAATAGTAGTAGGTCTTAGATAGGGTCTACGATATCCCCAGCCAAGGGCTCTTTAGTGAGTCTACAGAAACAAGTACCAGTATCTGCCTGTGAAGTATGTCTAAAATCCAATTAGAAAGCAATGGGTTCTCCCAGTGGCAGTATGCCACTATTGCACTAGAGTGCATTTCATGCCTGGAAGGTCATTGTTAGAGTTTACAGGATTCACAGATAGATAAAATTGTTGATGACTTTTCTCCACCAGAAGAATCCACAACACCTTCTGACACTATGAAAACTGGGGCAGAAGCTTTCAGTTCAGTTCTAGCCAACAACCAATAGGAAGCAAATTTCCTCAGCTACCTAGTCCAAGTATATAAAGTATTCATTCTGATTGAAAGTTACAACAGTCTCCCCTTGCAAGACCCCTGGGTGAGAGAATGCAGTCCAGCTAGCAACATGGTTATACTCCAGTGACACACTGGTTGGAGAGCCCTCCCATAAGTCTTTTATAATATCTGATGTGTCAATAGAAATACAAGAACACCACTGGCTGACTTTGTATAGTGATCTTTTAGAACCTCTACCATAGGGTTGCTGTCTGCAATAGTGATGGAAAAATCACACAAACAGTATGGCAAGCAAGAAAATCCATCCCGAGTCTATATCTCTAAATTCCTCTATGAAGACAGATTTTTTTCCATTAACAGGTGTAGATTTCTACTGGCTTATGTTTCCGACATGAGTTGTACCTCTTCTGAACATGCCCCAAATCTAGGCTCACCTTCTGAGTAGCACTCCTATGGGAAAGGGAGAGTGAGCAATGATTCGACTTCTGCTGATATGTGTACAGTGTGTTCTCAGAGTGAAAGCAGTGACACAGGCAGCAACAGGACCAGAGTGTTACTGCCAAGATTGCTCTGCAAGCTCATCTCTTGAACCATCCTTCCTTAAGGTTGCTTATTTCTTTTCTGCTTTTTATTTAAAGCACTGCCATGTACTTTGCATTTAGATAAGGTCTGAATTGATTCTGAAAACACAGGGATGAAGAAAATGCAATAATGACTACCTCCAAGTAACAGGGCAATCCCCTGCAGGAATGATGTCTTAGTCACCACATACATTTAAGCCTAACATTTACCCGTCCACAGCAGCAGGTTTTTCCATGTAGGTTCCTGCTAGAATCCAAGCAAACATGAAGGACACAGAACAGAACTTCTGGGATACCTACATTTCCACAACTGAACTGTATAAAATATCCAATGCTTCAAGCTCCACTACTAAGGAACCTTAAGAACATCCCAAGGAGTTTCTTTTTATGTTTGTAATTATATTTCCCATACAAGTAGTCCTGAGGAGAAAAGCTCAAGGTGATTAGAAGTCCTGTTTCCTCGAACCAACAATTTTAGAACTCAACTGGTCAAAAACTTGAGTGTGTACTGTCCTGTTTACCCTATTTAAATATCACTTCTGTTTGCTTATAATAACCACAAAGTGAGCATTCAAAATGACAGAGTAAGGGCAAGCTAAGGTACGGTCACACAATGCAGGTCACAGCAATGACAACTCACAAAAGTATTGCCATTTGCAAAGTAACAAAAGAACCACACAATCACGTTGAGCCAAAGAACCCATCCCCAAGTGTTCCTATCATGAGTCTATTTCTTCAAGTTCCTCTATGCTGATAGGTTTTAGAATGGTGAGCAATTATTCAGAAGAGACTGTCCTGGATAGCAAGGTGGTTCCACTGTGAAATGTAGAGCTAGTCACACAGTAAGAATCATTTTGTCAAGAAAGCCTGAAAGTGTACAATCATCACCTGTGATCACTTAAATAGAAGAAAAGATCATGGCCAAAATTCGCCCTCTTACTGCTTGGGGATAAATTAGAAGATGGGGCTCACTGAATTCTAGCATTAACCCATGTCTTATATCTACTCTGGTCACCATTGGGCTGCTGTGGCCAAGTTGGGAGTGTGAACAGTAAGAAGAATTTCAGCTTGAAGAATCCCAGGAGGCAGTGACCTAAGCATCCTCCTAGAATGGCCTCTGACAAGATAGACAAAGCCAGCACATCAGACACAGGAATTCTGTCCCAAATGACCAATCAGAGTGTCACTCAGTGTCTTATCCCAAGCAGATGTTTAACAACTAGGCTTGTCATTTTTATCCTTCAGAGGAATAAACATGCCCATCAAATAATCCATGTATACTTAAGTAGTATCTAATGTGCTCGTTAAAAACCCAATACTTAAACATATTATCAGGCAGAGAGACTCCAAAGTAGTTTCAAAATCCGGGTAAGAGTTATTGGCATATGTTTTATCTAATAAGCCAAGATAAGCTAAGTTATAAGGGATGTGACAAGAGATTTATTAAAACTAAATTATGCATGATAAGCAGCCAAAGAAAGACACTGGCACTTATTAGCTAAAGTCTGGAGTTGATCCTCAAATGCAGCATGGCAGTTGTGTTTGGAAAATGGAGAAAATATGATTAGATTGCCAGATCATGTCTGGGAATAACAAATGTAGAGTGAGCCCACAGCACTGCCGTGTTGAGACCCTAATTCTCTACTGGGATAGAGCCAGCTGGCTCTGTGCTATGAGTAGATGCCCTCCGCTACACCTGACCCCATAGCCACCCACATCATAGAGTACCAGGAACCTGGCTTCTACTAAGAACACCAGTCCTCTTTCACAGGGAAGGTTCTGGAAATTTGTTACAAACAGGTTAAGGGAAGCCGTGAATGTGCAATGTGACACATGTGGTACTTATCAGAGAAGAACTTTGCTGTGTCATCTCTCTGACCTTGCAGTTTTGTGTGGCCTTTTATAGGTTGAGGGTGAATACAAGATCATGGAGAGATCCCAACCCAGCCCCAAACCACCTTCAGCAATGTGCCTTTTCTCCTCCAAGGTCACAGTTTATAATCAGCAATCATGCAGCAAGTCAATGTAGGCTACACATTGCAGACGCTCATCACGCTGCTTTTCCTGAAATAGCAGGAACAGTGAGCCAGATTTGTCCTAACTCACACTGGGCTGTAGGACCCTCAACACATACATTTACTGTGCTGCCTTCAGCAACTCTGCTGGCAGCTAGCTGTAGAAAACTACCTTATAATTTAGAAGGACAAAAGGACTGGGGTTTTAAGACCTTGGTGGCTTAGTGTGGCACTAGCAGATGCATAACTGGTTTATCTTACCCAGTGGGTATTAAATAAATTTCTCCACAACATCTATGTCCTCTGACTTAGAACTAAATTCATTTTAAGAGCACAAGAACCAATCCAGTAGACAATCCCTAAGAGTTAACACTAGCTTCAGCGTGTCACATTTATGTTAGGAATTAGGCAACATACACCTAAGGTGATATTGTAGAGGGTTCCAGGATCATTAATATGAACAAATCTGTGGTGGAGGTTCAGTTAGAAACAGCAAGGCACATGGTAGTGTGGATAGAGTTTACAAATCATCAGGCTTGTTTATCCTGCAAGCCTGTGCACTTCGTTCAGTGTAATTAATCTGAAAGAGCCAATTAGCTATAACACTGATAATATTGAGGTAGTCAAGCATTGAAAAATACCACTGAAAGAAAAAAATATACTTGGGATGAACAAGTAAATATCAACTATAGATTTAGTACAAGCAGAAGTAGCACCTGATGAGATGGCACTTGTGTCCTTTGACAGACAGCTGCCCCATCTCCCTCTAATAAAACCCTCTCTCCAGCCTCTGTTAATCAGCATGCTAGTGTCTGCAGCTATGGATTTAACCTCGGAGGATTCTTCACATAAGTGAGTTCATAAAGTATTTGGGTTTATGTTTCAATGTATTTTTATCTAGGTCTCATCCTTAATGCCCAACATGCCAGGATTGCCCATTTTCAGACTCTATAACATCCCTACTCTCACTCTCTTACGCAATATGCACTCATGATTTCTTATCCCTCAATTTCTTTATAGACACTTAGGTTGTTTCTAGGTCTTTTGTATGATGGCAATTGTTGCAATAAGTATTGAGTGTACATACATGCTTTAAACACACTGAGCTGGTTATAGTTATATATTCAGGGAACACACACACACATACACACACACAACAACAACAACAACAACAAATACAAGTGACATACATGAAAAAGAGGGGGGAAATAGGAGGATAAAAATATGAAATTAGACCTCCATTTTTTAAAAATGTAAAGGAAAAAGATCACTTGTACAAAACAATTTACATCAATTTAAGGACAATTTTCTGCCTGAGATCTAGAAGTTTCCATCCCTACACAGAAGCCAAAGAGCAATGTCTATGCAGAACTGGAGGCAAGTCCACTCAAGCTATCTGCACTGTGGACCCCAGCTGTGCTCACACTGGGAGCCCCCTTCTCATCCTGTGCCCTCCACAGCCACTGCTGTTGTTCCATCTTGTGCTATCATCTTGGACATGCACACAATGACACACATACACACACATACACATGTACACACATACAAACACATAAACACTTTCATTCACACTTACATGCATACATACATGTAAGCACACAAATATAAATAAATACATATGTACACACATATATACATATGAACTCACACATACAAAGACATGTGCTCACACCCATACATATGTGCACACGTGAACATGTGTATCACATGTACACATGTAGAGAGCTGCGAAGTGCCGCGTCTTAAAGATGTCACTGGCTTCCGCCTTCCACCTTCCCGATGGTGAGCGCTCTCTAGCGTAAACAAGTCCTTATTTGGTTAAGCCTGTTCAGCCTGTTTGCTTCCACGTTAGAGTAGCCTATCTGCAGGGTCCACGTGGCTCACTGGGGTTGGTCAGCGCAAGGGGATTTAAGCCTGTGCGGGAGTTTCCCCGAGGTCAGAAGAAGCTTTTCAATGATCCTGAATAAACTGCATGAAGAAGATCTTCCCAGAGTTGCATCTTCCTTGCTGGTGGAGGGTAGGCGCATTACATACACACACAAGCACACTCACCTTTTTTGCTCACTTTTCTGTTCACTCAGTTGTGCCCCCCCTCTTCCATTTTCAGGCAGTCTGCAAATAGGAGATTGTTTTTGTGACCCTCCTGTTCAGGTGTCTTCAGAGTGACTGCTGGTTCTCAGTCTCTCAGAGCAGAAGTCAGTGCTCTCTGAACTAACCAGAAAAGTCATTTGTCTGTGAATCAGTCTATTTGTCCATCTCCTACATTGTCCACTTGCTAAGGCTAGTACAGCCATGGGTATCATAAGGATCCAGAAAGAGATTAAAGATAGAGAGGGACACAAGGCTCTGACTTCACTTCAAGAATGAACAATGTCCATTTGCTTGACTGCTGTTTATATACTGTTTAGCTGGCTACTAGAGAGAGTTCTGCAAGCAGAGCTTGAGCAGACACAAAGGCAGGCGTGCGACCCCCAGCTCTGCATTTCATGCTCTTGTCTCACACTTGCAACCACTTCTTAAGCAAGTGATGCTGTGTCCCATCTACGTGTTTCATTTAAGAGCCATGCACTAATCAGCTGCATGCACAGAGCCCCTCCAATGTGTGTTTCACATGACAGTTCTAACATTCCAGAACATCCGAGCTGAATCCCAGACTGTAGCATCTCTCTTAAACCGTCAGGGTTTATCATTTGCCTCTCAGGGCATCTGCAAAGATCTCGGAGCATGTTATCAAATCTTCATACACTTCTCCACTTAAGTGGTCTATGACCAGTGTAATACTTCTCAAGAAATAGAAAGACCTCATATTTTACCCCTCAGTTGCTCTGTTTTTGATGAATGTTAGCATAAATTCTGTTCTCTTTTGCCCATCTTTATGCAATATAATTCCTGATATAGTATTTTTGCTTCCATAGTTTAGTAACAGCTTTTTTTCTCTCCATTTTCTTCACCATGAAAAATTAACATCCTTAGATCTTCATAAAGAATCCAACATTTTCATTACAAAGGAATGTGTTTCAGAAAGAAAATGTGAAATCTGCACACCCAAAGCAAAGGCTCAAATCAGACACTAAAAACTGAGGTAGAAACCAAGACCCACAGGAAGGCCAATGTCGCATCATGGTTCTAAGATGGATTTCTTCTTCTTAACAAAGGAAGAGAAAAAGTGAGAAACGTTTTTCAAACAGAGCAAAGACTGATTGATTCCAAAGAAGTCAGAAACAAACATAGAAAAGATCACTTCCCTATGCCATATCAAATCCTTCTCCTTACTAAAGGCAATCCTTCCTGAGAGAGACAAGAGCCAGCCCTCGTTCTGCAGTGGCAAACATTCTCCAATAATGCTTATCTACGCCAACAAATCTACACCCTTTAATAGTGCCACTCCCTGTGAGCTTATATTACATTCCAACTACTATGATTACTGAGGGTATAGCTGCATCCACAGATGTAACTGCTCCTTTCGGCATCCCTGTAAGCATTGTTGCTCCCATATATACACCCGATCCTTCCTGTATTCCTCTGGGTACTGTTGCATTCACAGACACACCTTATTAGCAAATGCCATCTTCACACACACACACACACACACACACACACACACCCCAAAACAAAACAAAAAACAAAAAAAAAAAAAAAAAAAACCTTGCCTGAGATCACACAGGCCTCGCTTCTTGATGTCCATGAAAATTCATTTCTGGTCAAATACCCAGACCCTCCAAGCTTCGGGTGTTATGGGACCTGTGTTGGAGCATAGAAATGTGACACCAGTGATGGAAACATGTTGCTATATTTATAAAATCTTCATTGAGGAAATTAGAAAGACAGCAAGTTCCAGGGTCATTTTTGCAATTTTAGTTTACCCTGTTGTCTGTTCTGCCTGCCAACAGATATTTTCTTGTAGATGTCATCTTCAACAACTTGACTTCAGAAACCATTCCATGAACACTACATTTTTGTCCAGTTTTGTGACAAATTTTTCTCACATTGATTCCCAGTCCTGGATGGGAAATCAAGAGAGAGGATGAAGACAGATTAAAAATGATGCAACTTCATTATGTGAGTAATTTCACTCATAGCTGTACTCACTATGGTAGCCTCCTGGAGAAGGGCTGCCAATATGTGTAACCCCATATGCATCAATGATAGAGCTTTTAGGTTAGCCAATGACAAGACCCTTCAAAACATTTCTGTTTTCAGTCTAAAGACTGTGAGGATAACAAAATAAAAGCCCACATCTTTGTCATCTCAGAACACTAGAGTGAAACAGACGTTATTAATGGAAAAAGTATAATGGCAAACAAACTTCAGTAGTCTCATTAATGGAGTATGTTGTTCCCAGCAATATATGCACTACATTTCAATAATAAAATGGCATTTGTATAATTTTACAATGGAAAACTTTTATGTCTTTTCAAATTATATTCCCAAAACTTGTCAAAATTGGGAATCATTACTTAGGTTTGTCCTTCTTCAAAAGGAGATTTGTTTTACCCAGGATAATTTCCTGTAAGTGAAATGGAAACATATCTCAAGTGTCTGTGGCTTGTTCCTCTGCATGTTTCTGTGATGCATTTGTGTTCTTATATGCATCAAGCAATTGTTCTTTTTATTTAGTGACATTGCACTAAATTGTATATATCCATTTCCTATTGATGAAGACCTAGAGTGATGTCCAGTGTGTTTTTAATTAGGTCTTTGAGAATTTCATATGAAGTTTTTTTTAATCATATCCACTCTCCTCTTCTCACTCATCGCAGATCCCAACCCATCTCCTCTACACACCAGCTTTCTGCCCTTTTACTTCATCCATCGTTTCTGCTGTTCACGCTTGTGGTTGTGGGGTGTTCCACAAGAGCACGGTCAACCTACCAGTGGCCACATTTTAAAGAAAACTGACTTTTCCTCTCCAACAGCAACCAATTATCTAAGCTTCTCAGCTAAGGACAGAAAATCATATTACTTCTCTTTTCCATACTGGGATTTTTTAAATTATTATTATTCAAGTGAAGCTGCTGAAGTTTTGATCATTCTTGGAAAAACGTTTTTTTCTGAACACGTTTTTCTCTTTTAATAAATAATTAAGAGTATAATTATTAAAAGGCAGAAAAGTTATGTGTTTGGTTTTATAAGAAACCGTCAAAATATGTTAGACTCGATGCATGATACATATATCACACATTATTTGCAGGGAGCTGTACTGTTTGTTGCCTCTGCCCTTCAACACCAATATGATGTTTACTATTGGTTTTAAGTAAATGTTTTATAAAGGTTAAGATGCTTCCTGTTACTTTTAAGTTGTTGAGGTTTTAAAATAAATACAGCAAACTATTTTTCTCTATTAACTGATACAACAATGTAATCTTGTTCATGGCATTAATATGGGAAATTGCATCATCAGCTTTGCATAACTTCCCACTTGGTGGCAGTAACAGACCCAAAGGCTTGCTAATTAGTTGGCTAATACTTGCTGCCATGGTTAATCTTGATGGGAGACTTGACTAGCTTAGCAATTAACTACAAATGAAGTTTCTCAGTGGTCTCTGAGCAAAATTCCAGGAACTGTGACTGAGGGGAGAGGCTACTCCCCACTGTACATATCCCAAGCACAAAAAGAGCCAAGGGAATAGCTGAGCTCCCTGATTCCCTGTTTTTGCTCCTTGTTCTTGCCTGATTCTGCGATACCTTCTTCTGCTGACACCAGGACCCAAGTCCTTCAGACTTTTATTGTGGACTGAAGACCAAAGACTCCAAGAATCTTCTACACCTTACGCAGCATCACATTGGGATTCCTAAGGCATCCAACTCCCTGGACTGAGAACTGCTGTGTTCCCAGCCTCTCCAGTGTGCAGACAACAACCGCTGGACCACCCCACCCCCATGGTGTAAACCAATCTAACAAATCCTCTTTTTATTATCATTATTATTATTAATAATAATAATATAATTTAAAATTTTTACATGTGGATTCCAGTTTCCTCTCCCTTCCTCCCTCCAAACCTCCCTCCCTCCCTCTCCCTTACCCTCTTTCCCTGTGACATGCACCCTGGCCACCCTCCCCTCCCATCCCCCCCATCCCCATTCTACTTGTAGGGCTATGCTATCCAGGTTGAGTCATGTAAATCTGTCAAGTCATTTGAAGTAGGGACTAGGACTTCTCTCCTGTCTCTAGGTTAAGGGGGTATCCCTCCATGGGGGATGCACAAGGTCCTTTTGTGCACGGGAGGTGGGGGGGTTAGCTCCTCCTTGTTCAGGTCAGCTGTCTCTATGTGTCTCTGCAACCTGGTCTTGTGCCATCTCTCTGCATCAGGATTCTAGTTCGACTCCGTGTTTGGTTATGGGTGTTTGCTTCTGTTTCCAACAGGTACTAGATGAGAGACCATCAACTAAATTATCCACCATCATGGAACAGATCCTCTTTTGTAAAACATATGTACATTCAATCCGTTCTGTTCCTCTAGAGGACTCTAATACAACTTGTTGACTTTTGTTGAGGAGCCTTGTGTGCATGTTTCTAGAAATAATGGCTTGTAATCTTCTTTCTTTCTTAGGAAGGTCATTGTCTGATTTGGGTGCTGGCAAGTCTTGAGCTCTAAATTTATTCCATGCTGCTTGTATTTGCAGGATGTGATCCTGTAGAATTATTTCTTCTCTGGTGAAATTGACTGTCTAGTTTAATTGTTTCTTTTGTGTTGACTGCTTTATTTAGCTTTTTTTCCTACAAGTTATATTATTGATTTAACACCCCATGGCATTTCTAGATAGTATATTTTTATCATTTTAGTATAATTTACTTGTATTTTACATTCTTACATAAATTGTACTTTCATTTTCATTCAGTTTGATGTTTCTCATTATTTCCTTTAAAACTGATTTAACCCATATACTACTAAATATATGTTGTCTAATTTCCTAGAATTTGGTGTTGTTTTTTCATTTTTTAATAAGTATCTAATTAAATTGCATTTGAGCTAAGAAATATATATTTTATAATTCTTAACATTTAATCATACTTTAGCTTCTTTTATTACTTGGAAAATCTTTCTCACACTTAAAATAATGTGTAGCTGTGACTTACAATATAGTCTATGACACCATTTATTTGTGTTGTTCTGAACTTTGTGCACTGTCTAGTGCTTATAGCAACTACAATAGGGAACTTCTTAATATGTCCAATGTAACTTTGAATGTATCTATTTGAACTTTCATTCCTGTTTCATTTTTGTTTAAATTTTATTCATTTTGATTAATTACAATCATACATAATTAGGTACATGTGATACACACAGATTTTTTTATCTGTGGTTAAACATACCTTTTGTCATCAATACTTGTTATTCCATCTGCCCATTTATAATATTTGCTTTTTTCCTAACATCTTCTACTCCTCTCCTGCCTCAGCCTCTGGTGGCCACCATTCTGTTTGCTGTTTCTGTGGGATAGAACAATTGGGCTCATAGAATCAGAGGCATGTTCATGTATTTTGAATCTCTGTCATGTCTTCTTTGTAGATAGTAACATTTTAAGGACTAATAATAAAATAAACAACCAAACAAGAAAAAAAAGTCAAAGATAAAGCACAGGAAATGAACATAGAAGCAGAGATGCATACATACACAAATTTTCACACACACACACAGATTTTCACACACAGATTTTCGCACACACACATTTTCACACACACAGATTTTCACACACACACACACACACACAGATTTTCACACACACACAGATTTTCACACAAACAGATTTTCACACACACACAGGAATCCCGTAGAAAACTAAAATGAGAAGCCACAAATACACACCAAGGACCTGTAAGGTAAAAATAATGAAAACGTTAAAAAGCCCTGGCTTTGCTTTTGATACTAGGTTTTAACATTTTTGGCAATCCCATGGGTTTCTACAATGCACAGTGACCATATTCATCTTGTATTTCCTTCACGTATCTTCCTCCCACACCCCTGACCCCATTCATGTCCATCTTAGGACCCACTGCTTTCATGTCCATCTTAGGACAGGCCTTGTGGTGCTCACAGCCGCTGTGTGTTCCTGATTGGGAGAGCCAGTATTGCCTGGTGGACGGCATCTCACAGCACTCTTTTCTGCCCTCTGGCTCTAACCATCATCACTGCCCCTTCCCTGATGTCCACTGGTGCTAATTTTTGTCCCCCTGAAATATTTTTTCTAAAATAAAGTTATTCTCACATTAATATAGCCTCTTAAGTTTTGTTTGATTGCTGCCTGCAGAGCATTTCTGTTTTGACTCTGCCTTTTGGTTATATGTGTCTCTATTAAGGAGATTAGGGGCTGAGGTAATAGGCTCATCCAAAGCTGCTTACACAGCATGTATAAAGTCCTGAATACATTTTTCAGCGCTGAAGAAAAAGTTAGCTTATTTTAAATAGCACATAGCTGATTTGCTAAGTTCTTTAATTTATTATGACAATGTATGCTTCTTTAGACTATCTGTATTCAATACAGTTATTGATGTGCCAGCATTTATGTCTGCTACCTTATTCATTTAAATCATTGATAATTTATTTGTGTTGATGGAGATTAAACTCAGGGCCTCATATGTCCTAGGCATTAATCACTAGCTTTTAAGGTCAAGGTTTGCCAATCAATCCAGAAGGAATATTAATGGAATTTAAAACATTTTAAAATAATGAAAAAACATATCACTTTGTGATAAATTTTATAATACACACTTGGAAACAATTCTATATAATGATTACATTTTGAATAAAAACTATTATGCTAACGATGAGCACAGCATTTCTTTTGGAGTAGCAGAAACATTTATGATGATCAAACAACTCTGCACAGTATTAAAAATCAATATGTGTCTTGTGAGTGCACAAGCTAAGAAATGAGCTATACCTCAATAACATTATAAAATTCAAAAATGAAAAGAATAAAAAGTTATGAATCAATTTGATGATCACTTATTTCACCATTTCTATGTAACACGAGTTGTAATAGGTCTTAATAATAGAAGCCTGGAGTCAGATATGGGTGGAAATGCTGAGATATCAGAGAGATGAAGGAACAAAACCACAGCATCCCTGCCTGCTCAACTTCCCAGCCAAAAAGAGACTGAGGTCCTCCTGTCTCCTACCACCTTATCACTTCCTCTCTCTGCCCAGCCATAGCATTTCCTGTCTTTCTGTACAGACATGCAGACCTCTATGGTTAACTAGTGTCTAGTTCCACCCTCAGATCTTCAGGCAAACTTTATTTGTTAGAATATAAACAAGCTGTTACTACACCTCTATTGTCTAAAATTTCAGTAAAGAATAAACCTTGATCCTGAATTTGGAAACAAAACAATAAAAACTGATAAAATGGCATTTTTCACTTACAATTTTCCCAAATTAATATCTTCATGATAGCTCAATGGAGCATTCTGCATTAATGAGGTCATAACAGTGATCTTACAGCATTTACATATTTTAATGACATCCCCACTTGAATCTTTTGAGCAAAGAGCACTTGATCATATAGAGAAATATGAATGTAAAAAATACATAAATGACCACTGAGCTGATTCCTTTGGACTCTTGACCTGAAACATTTCACACAGCTCTTAGATAAAACATATCACATGAGAGAAAGCTACAACAGATCCTAGAATTACTTTCTCTTTCTCTTTGTTAAAGACACACACTTATTTTTCTTAAACTCTCTGTCATACAGAAACAATGGGATATAATTTGACTTTTAAAATAATTTCTGGAATGATTTCCTCCTTTGTTCAGATTGTTAATCTTGATTTTCAACTTGATTAGGGTGAAAAGTGTCTAAGTTAGCAAATCACACTTCTCAGTGTTTTCAAGGTCCTTCTACACACAGTGAGATCATGGGACCTCAACATTTTAATCTCTTCTTAGATTGGTAACATAAATAATCTCTTATCTTCCCATCAATGTACTTTTTTTAAACTTATAAGCTTAAAGTCTTCTCCTCATACAAAGTCAGATTTAGCTAGCTGGACCTGATTGTAATCTTTATTGTAAACTTGATTAGTGTGCAGGCTAGTTTTTATTGCCAACTGAACACAACCAGACTCACTTGGAGGAGTGAAACATTTGAGGAATTGCCCTTAACAAACTGGCCATAAAAGATCGCCACACAAGACATCATGACTGAGGTAGATTGTCTTGGTTGATCGATGTGGGAGAGCCCAATCTAGCATGGACAGACCATGGCTATTTAGCTGGTCTCAGATGTATAACACAGCCAGCTGAGTATGAGCCCAGAAGAGAGTCAGAGAACGAGCAGGCAAGAGGCATTCCTCCGTGGTCTCTGCTTTACATTCCTGCCTTGAATTCCTCTCCCAACTTCCCTCAATGACTGATTGTGACCTGAAATAGGAAATGAACCCCTTTGTGGTAGTGAGAATGAGAAATGTCACCCACAGACTCAGACATCTGAAAACTTGGTTCTCAGCCAATAGTGCTGTCTGGAGAGGTTATAGGAAGAGGGAACTGTGCTGGCAGAAATACATCACCCAAGGTGAGTCCTGTGACTTTAAAAGCTTCATGCCACTTCTTGTCCTCTCTCTGCTTTATGCTTTCAACATGACTGCCATCTCTCTGGAGAGCAGTGAAAGTCTATAAACTACTAACATTTATAGCTTATACTTTGAGGATTATACTTAATATTACTTCTGTTTTGAATATAGGAGACTACTTAATGTTTTTATTAAAAGTTTGAAAATGAATCTGTTTTTATACATTAGCAATGTCCCACAAATGATGAAGACATGGCCAACATGATTAATATGTAAGGGTAAATTAGTATTTATGGATCATTTGCCATTTTAATTTTAAAAATGACTTCTCACTGATAATAATGGAGTGGGGTAGGAAATATAAATAAATTTTATTTAAATCTACCCCTCTCTCGAATTCAACTATTTAATTTTTAATTGTGAAACCCTATTTATGCATCAGCCATATTTCTTATGCAGTTTTAATTTTGCTTTATTTTTACATTTTGAGGCATGCATTTTTTTCACATCTGGATTTAATTTAGTTTAGAATTCATAGATAAACTATATAAATTGCAACCTCACAGAAGAAGAATCTTTGGTAAATAAGTGACATACAGAAATATTTTCAGCTTTTATTTGCAAATTTATCTAAGAAACAATTTCTCTTCCACAATTTTGGCAAAAGTTAAAAGGGCTGATCATAGCAAGTGTCAATGAGAATACAGATGACTCAGGGAGTTGAACTGGTTACTATACCAGTGTATCCTGAACAATAAATGGTCATTTCCCGTGCCCTACCCTATCTGCTCTGTGAATGAATTCTGCAATGTGCACAAAAGTGCATACAGAAAGATTGCCATTAAAGCATTGTTTATAAAAGAATACTCAACAAAGAATCAATGCCTATTAATTTACTATTACACTGAGTTATCTTTACAGTGCAATGCTGAAGTTAAATTTGTAAATCAAGCATTTGTAAAGGAAGGGGATGGCAAAATTAGTAGAATAAAATAGACTATAGGTTCTCTGAGATGGCTGAATGAATTGAGGAAACAGAAGAGAAAAATGTAGATGAAACAGTTTAATAACTGTCTGGGCCAATACTGAGCCATGCAGGGAACGAGTCTCTGATGATTTTTTTGTACAACAAAGAGAAAGTTTAAAAAAAGATTTCAAACAGGAAAACAGGGCTGAGATAAAAATATTCCAAACTTAGAATTCTATGGCAAGTCAAACTATAATTCAAATTTAAATTAGGAAAAGAAATACTTTAAAACAGACAAATTGTCAAAATTCTACATTTTCCTGTCCCAGGAAGCTAACATGAACATGCTCAATAGAATCTAGGAGGGGATCCAAGAAAAAAACTGAAGGACAAGGAAATTCCAGAAATGGGACTTCTATTTTAAGAGGGTGAGAAAATTCACATCAGGACATGAGAGTAGGGTCCCAAGGTGGTAGGTAGGCCCATCAAAAAAGCAGCCCAGGTACAGGAGATGTCTGAGAGATGTCTGGGAGATATATGAGAAAGCATGTCATAACATACTGAGAAGAAAAAAATAAATGCCGGAGAAGAGGTGGGTATAAAGAGAGACAAAGGAAAACCAAATCCTATATTAGAGGAAAAACTAACCATATCATTACACATATTATCACCATTTACACATCCATGCAGCGTGTAAATGGTGATAATAATGTAAATACAAAATGATTGACTAAGGTGTAATAGGGATGAAACATAGAAACATAGGGAGGTGGAGAAAAAGAAAGACCAGGACAAAAGGGTCTAGACAGGAACACTAAGACCATAGTATGCCAACTGATCACTCACTACAAGGCTGAAAAACAAAGAACCAGCAGCTGGGCAGAGATTGCTTACCAGGCAGAGGGGGGCACTTGTGAACACGTGTGATGACTGGAGTTTGATGGCAGAGTCCACAAGGTGGCAGGAAAGAACCGATTCTGGGAGCAGTTCTCTGGCCTCCATCTTCACTGTGGCTGACTGTGTGTACATTTGTGATTGCATATGTGCGCACATGCACACAGGCTCACACACATTAATCAATTAAAGTTTTTAAAAGAAGCAACCATGAGTCAGTTCTTAGTTCCATGAAAACAAACACCAAAGGAACACCTTCCAAGAGTTGAATTCCTTTGTCTTTGGGGAGAAAAGAATGGGATATACACTGTGGTGGGGAGCTCATGGCTTTTGTAGCAAACTGTGTATTCAGAAATGTGTTGGTAATTTCAAACATTAACCTACATTTAAATACCAAATTAATTTTAATAAACATCTCACTACAAAAAAATACATTAAATGAACAAAAGTAAACTGTTTACATGTGAACTCTAATTTTAAAAATACACTCCTGGTTTAATGGGCAAAAGTGCTGTGACCTGAGTTCCTTCCCAGAACTCACAAAAGCCACGACACCTCCAGCATACTGCAGGTCTGCCTCTTCCCACATCTGCCATTTTGCATCCTTACTTTCCATCTGTAATGCCATCTCGGCATCTCTACAGCTTTGGGACCTGTCTGTGAAAAGCTCCACCATCCGATGTAAGCCAAGCATCTCTCTGGGCAACAATGTCCTGGTCTGTCCTATCAGCCTTCCATTCTCTAGAAAGATTCACATGATGCTTATCTCCCATCTGCTTCTGCCGCCGAGATTTACAAACAAAATCTCTTGGTCTTCCTTTCCCTTCGGCCCCAGCTTCACCGAGAATATAAATATCTACAGTGTATCCATAGATATCTGTCAACAAGCTTTATTATTTTTTAAACTTGAAATGTACTATGTATAGCCTAAATAGCAAAGTAACACATTCAAGTATCGCATCTCTGCTTAGTGAACTGTTAGTTTTCCCAGAGGACCGTTCTTCCCATATCTATTCAAGGATGCCATCCAGTCACCCACACCTGCATCCCAGGGATCTGAATACTGTCATTTACACTTGAACATCGCCATCCCTACAGGAACTAGTATACATATGAGCAGCCCATGTTTTACTTTGAACACCATCCCTCCCACTTTACACATCTTAATTTTCTTGTTACACATGTTGGCATGACCTGCCATGGCTAAATCATTGTATTCACAAATATATAAGTTCTTCTTTCAGAGAAAAAAAAATGAGGAAAAAACTTAAACTTAGTTCAGCTAAATTCCTTCCAACATTTTCCAACAAATGGTTTCATTGGGAAAAGCCAACCTATATCCCTGTGATGGAGTACGACTCTGCTCGTGATGCTGGACAGCTGAGATATCTTAAAATTGGTGCTTCTTTTCCCTGTTACTCCATATCAGGACAAGTCATCTCCAACATCCCCGGGGTCATTACGAGGCTCACCCTGCATAAGCTTGCTACTTGCTCCCTCCTACACTTCATAGCCACCTCAGTTATAGCAAGTGGAATTGGCACCAGTCATGCAGATGATGACACCATTTCTTTCACTGAATGAGGTGCATTTGTCACTATTGTTTCTTGCCTGTTGATAATGATTATGTCAGTCATGTGTCAGAGAGGATTCCATTGGTGGAACAGAAGAAGGTTTGTTTCACTCTAGAAGTCCTTGGAGGGAGCCCTTGGAGGGTTGCCTTTCCTAGAAGTGATGCAGCATCCCTGCTGAGATATTGGTGCCCTATGCAGACGACAGTGACTCATTGTTCACTGATGGCCACAGCATAACAGACAGAGGAGAAAACTTCCATACCATTTGTTAGGACTGTGAATACATAATAATTGCACAAATAAAAGAACACTAAAGATAATTCTTAGACCCAGTAAATACCTTTCAGTCAGCTTTTAGAAAAATACTTCCTCTTAAAACACAAATCATACAGGGAAACAATAGAAATTTAAATCAATAAGCTTGAAATGTGGATATGTTACTTCCTGTATATACTCTAAATACATATTACTTTTTAAAATACAGTGTCATTTTGTGTCTTGTGGGGGTTGCTTGCTCATGACTGTGCAGGGTCTGATGGAAATTCTCCCACCTTAGTTTTTTGAAATATAGTGTCTTCCTGAACCTCTAGATATGGCTAGACTGAACAGCCAGGGAGCCTCTCTACCCAGTCTCCCTCCTACTAATGCTGGGTTTACAGACACTTGCTATTGTCTCCCGCTTTTACAGGGTCTAGGGATCCTAATTCAGGAGCTGATGAAGCTTTTTATTCATGTAACTTTCATTCTGTTAACTTTGAAGCCAGCAAATTCATTCACTTTGCCTCAAATATCTGCTGGCTTGTTTTCATGTTCTATTTTTTTCTTACATAGGCTTCCATTGTGCTCTTTTCAACCAAGTACATAGAGAATTTGGAGCATATCCACCATAGCACACTACCCACACCCTTCTTTAATCTTCTGTTATCCAGATAATGGCAGACATTGATAACATAGTCCAGAGGCTTTCTTTTCTTTCTTCCTTCCTTTCTTTCTTTTTTTTTTTAATAGATGGATTCCTGTTCCTAGCACAGCCCCATAATGGCTGAGCTGTGCACATGCGGGGCCTGCATAGGAGAAATAAGGATGAGACTCATAGTTCTACACCAGCTCTGTGGCTATAGATGTAAAAGCCCCTGAATGCTGTTGCAAGAAAAGTCTAAGAAAAAGTAATAAATAACACAGGAATGAGGAGACAGGGCTATGTATCTCAGGTCTGGAATTAGATCATAATTATGTGTATGAGATACTTGAATACAAGGATATCTGCTGAACTGTACATTGCAGAGGAAAATATATCTCGATTTTAGGATCAATTGCATTAAACTGCTCTAAACAAGTGCAATAATACTGTTTTTGTTTATTTATTTGTGTGTCTCTCTGTCATCTATCTCTCTGTCTGTGAGCATGTGAAGGTCAGAGGACCGACAGTTGTTGGTCCTCTCTTTTTACAACATGTGTCCTGGGAACTAAACTCAGGTAATTGTCTTGATAGTAATGGCTTCATGGCAGGACTTGTTTTCCCATTGCAAAACAAAAAATATACTACAACACTATTCAGAAGACATTAAAGAAGAAAGACACTTGTAGAAATAGTAAGCCCATGACAGATAGCATAAAGGGAAAACATCAAAATCATCAGTAAGAAAGACTAATGGCTATGCACACATCATCATCACAAGCATTAATTTGTGAGATGCCCTTCAGTCATCAGCCTGATGGCTAGTCAGGTACAATTTCCCTAAAAAACACATCCCTCATTTTGTGTTGGACTAAAATAATATCAACCTTGTCTACTTTTCAATGGAGAAAATTAGTCTGAAAGGCAAGGAGAAAGAAAACAATTGATTAGGCAATAAAGAGGACCATTCTGCTTCTCTTCCCAGAGTGTTTAGCCTCACATCTGAGCCTCGAGGTAGAGATTTACAGAGATTATGGAATCCTGAGGAGAAGGCTGCCCTTTGCTTGCAGGTCTGTTCCTGCATTTTCAAGGTATCATTAGATTATCCCCTTTCGTTTCTGTTTTCTGGGCGTCCGCTAAACCCACCATATGTGATTTTGTTGCTCTCATCCTAACAGCATTACAAGAAAAAGGAGATCTTTTCCTCAGATTTCCTTCCTTTTTCATTTCTATTCTTGTAAGCATCTGATATTCTGATACCATGCTATTTCCACAAGACAGTGGTTTGGCTTATCTCAAATCTTCTCTCCGAAGCATTTAGACGTCTCTGAAGGCGGATGGTATTGCAATGTGTTCTTTCTATATAGCTACCTTTCCTCATTTTTTTTTCTAGTTTTATTTTCTCAGAGTTTCTCTCTTCAACTCACCAGGCCATTTCAGTGGCCAAAAGGGATCCTTTGTCTGGGGCTCAGAGCATAGCCCGGGATGCTATCAGAGTCAGATGCAGACATGAATGCTTTTCAATTTTCCCAGGCACCCCTGGGGCCTTTTCTTGGTTCTCAGAAGGTGAGAGCACCTTATATACATTACACACTTTTGTGTCATCCATGGGTTACTCCCCGACACCCCTCATCACGTCCTGTTACATCAAAGTGTTGACAGTCCCAGCGTAATGAAAACTTCCTGGGAAATGTAGAGAGTTGTGGAATTGATCAGGTTCAGAGGGACATTGTGAACCTGAAGATGGGGTCAGATGAAAATGAGAGTGAGTGATGCCCACCCTGCTGAGATGGCCTAGACAAGAAAGTGGTGGAAGATTGACACACCACATTCATACTTATAAGAAACAAACAATAATTTTTTTCAGTAATTAAAGAAAAAAGCCTGTCTTCATGGAAAAACCAAATACAATACAAAACAACAGATAAACCAGTTGATTTTCTTTATATATACCACAACCATTCACAATAACATTACAGACCACAATAACAATGAGCTATCAGATGCTTACAAGAAAATATAATTAAGAAATTACAGACACGTGCAGAAAATTGCTGTATTTCACATAGGACAATGACATTCCCAGAGATGAAGAAAACCTCATAGACACCATCTTTGGGAAATGTATGAGTTTTCATAAAACTTCAACAAGACCTTAATGAAGTATTCTTTGCTGCAGAAATTGATTTGAAATTAAATCTAATTAATCCAGGAGTGTGCTGTTTGCTTTCTATTACTGTGGAAATTGCATGAGATCCGAGGAGGACACATTTACTTGTTTATAGTTTCACAGGTTTCTGTTTGAGGTTGCTTGGTTCCCTGGTTTAGCCCTGGTAGGGAATGCAGGGTTGAGCCAAGTTATTCACCAAATAGAGAGATTAGAACTGAAGGATGCTGGGTCTCAACATGCTTTTATGAGTGTATCCCCAGGTCTCTGTGCCCAGTTAGACCCTACCTACCAAGCCCCACTACTGCCTAGCACAGTCAGCTCAGGAGCATGCCTCTTATGTAAAACCCTGCAGGATAATAAAAACCAAACCATAAATAATTTAACTAATGATTTAATATATTCATCTTATAAATATATTTACTGAACATTTTTTCTATACTGGTTTCCTAGCAGAGGAAGAGTAACCCAGTTACTAAAAGATTCTCCTGTCTATGCTATGCAGAGAATTTCTGTATCAGTGGGTAAATTATTGATTAGTCAAAGTTGATCCTGGGATAATTAACTGCTGTCTGGGAGAAATTAAAAGTATGTCTCAAAAATATCAAGCCAGGGTTATGCTTATCCTGACTGTCAGTCAGATGGTGTTTAGAGTCTCAGTGGAAAGGAATCTCTAGGTGCTGCTGGGAGAACAGAGGTGAGAAGCCCTGGGTGGTCAGCACTGTTTACTCCATGGCCAGGGTCCCAGGCTGAATCAGGAGGAAGCCAGAAGCCAGGTGCTGTGGCACTCACCTTTAATCTTAGCACTTGGGATGCAGAGGCATACCTCTACACACACACACACACACACACACACACACACACACACACACACAACATAATATATATATATATACATATATATATATGTAAAATCAATGTGCTCTGCTTACATTCACATTTCTCTACCAGATGAAATTAATGTTTCAGGAATCACATCCCAGACTCAAGAGCACTGTTAGCTACCAAAGCATATATTGTTTCCAGTCATATGTTATATAAAATTTCCGTGATCCATGTGCAGTAACCCTGCAATGGAACTGGCCAGACCACCTGCCTCTTAGCACTTCTAGCCATTTTCTGAAGAAACTAAAATCCAAAGGCCCATGACTTTTATGTTACAGCCATTTTCACACTTTCTCTCACACCACCCGAGCCTTTAGCCTGGGAGAGAATGGTGTAAATTAGAGGAAGTGGCGAGGCGCTGTGTGCGTAGATGTGGAAATAGTGGCCACATCCTGCGGACGTCCCCTCCAGAGAACAGATAAAGAAGCAAGAGAAACCAACCGAAGCCTCGGAGCCTCTGCATTTCCTGGATGGGGATGGGCCCTTGAAAATATCTGTCAACAAATGTTTGTGTGGGTGACACTAAGCGTGGGCCTGGGTAGAAACCAAAAGCCTACAGAGAGGTGTGGGGTCGTCCCTCCTCAATTCGCCCATTCCCCAGCCCTTGCCCACCGCAAGGACAATCAGGAGCCTGGTCAGGGCAGGAACTCAGTTTATTGCATGAGGCAGGGATTTAGATAGGGTTGGGGTAGGGGGTGGGAATCTTAGGAGGTGATGTGAAGAGAAAGGGCCAATAATATTCCACCAAGCTAGCAGTTAGCTAGGGAAGGGGTAGTCTTACATCAGGCCTTGCTGAGTCACTCCCACATGGAGGTTATAGGCCAAAGACAGGTCACCAAACTTTAGCCAGGCTCAGGAAGTTCCACTAGGCCTCGAACCCAGGCCTCTTTAAGCCCAACAGAGAGGGTATACTGGAAGAGAAAAAAATCTCTGGGTACAGTTTCATCCAGAGGGAAAAAGGAATTCAGACACCGTAAAGGGAACAAAAGACTCTGGAAGTTTTGCTCAACCTTGTCTTCTCAAGAATTAAAAATTAGCATATAGCTTAAGAGGACAGAACAGTCGAGGGATATGAAGCTAGCTCATAAGGCTTAGAGTCAGCTCTGTCCAGAGAAAGGCTATGTTGGTTATTGGTTATTGTAACAAAATACCCAACAGAAACACATTAGGGATGAGTGGATTTATTTTGGCTCACAGTTGAGGGGTGAATTCAACATGTCAAGAACATGGCACTGGCATGGCTTAAGGTGTTGTCACATCCTAGTAGATCAGAAAGCAGAGAACAGAGGAGCAAGGCCAGGATACAACCCTAAGAGGTCTGCTGCTGTGACCCAGCCAGGCCCCATATTCAAAAAGTGCCATGACCACCCACAGAGCTGTCACTAACTAGGGATCAAGAACTCAAAGACTTGACACTATGGGAAACATTTCATAGTCAAATGAGAACAGGCACCTGCACTTGGGCCTCCCAAAAATGCCCCCCTCCAGGAAGCTACAAATAACTACCTTCTATGTCATGAAGGATCTCCAGTGGTGAGAGTCCATTTGGTAATTAAACAATGCTGACAAGGGGACACAAAAGGAGTAGACATAAAGAGGTGATTCAATAATGGAAACATAAATTGCAGTGATGTCCTCTGAAGGTAAATGAAGGGACCATGTGCCAGGGAGTATACACGGTCACAGAAAATAACAGGACACTAAGGCAGGTGCCACAGAGAAGTTTCCAGCAAGCTATACCAAGCTGCCTTGCACTGTACCCCTGGATTCTGGAGGCCACCTTAATCACAGGGTTCTGCTGTGTTCACAGACAGGACTTTACTGCCTAGGGAACAGTAGTACATAGAGCACAATAAGAATGAAAAACAACTTTCACAAACACAGTCCCCTGCAGTGAATGATGTATTCTGTGGCAGATGCCTTTATCTCCAATTTCAGCAAATCAAGGAAGTTGGCCAAGTCATGCCCAGAGCTAGAAAAAGGCAGAAAATTGATTCTAACTCGGGGATTGCAGTTAAACAGACTCTATTCTGGATCCTGGAAGCTGGGTGCCTTTATAGCTCAGTAGGGGATTTAAAGGACACAGGACTGACGAGCTGGCTCTGCAGTTGTGAGCACTGGTGGCTCTTTCAGCTGACCTGGTCCCATGAGCGTGAACTGCTATCACGCTATCATGCTGTGATTTGCACTTCAATAGTTGTTAGCCATTATTCATCTTCATATTTTCTTTCTTTCTATTTGTTTGTTTGCTTGCTTGTTTGTTAAAACAGGCTCTCTATATAAAATTCCAGGCTGTCTTGGAATTCCGTGCAGACCAGGCTAGACTTAAGCTTGAAGAAATCTGTCTACCTCTGCCTCCTGAATGTTGGGATTAAAGACAGGCACCACCACATGCAGCTGTGTCTTCTCACATGCTTGTGTATTAGCTTTGAGGAAATGGCTATAGAACTCCTTTGTCTATTTTTAAATTATGTTATTTTATTACTTAAACTAGGATTTCTTCATATATTCTGGGTGTTAACGACTTACCAGATATATGATTTTCACACACTTACATCAATTGGAAAGTTTGCCTTTCATTCTTATGGTGCCATTTTGCCATTTATGCACTGGAGTTCTTAAATTATGATGTTGTATACTTAAGTTTCATGTGTGTAGTAGAAGACAGAGTCTTTCTATGTAGCCAAAGCTGGCCACAAACTTGCAACCATTCTGTCACAGCCTTGGTGCGAGGACTTGAGGCCCTTGTCACCACACTAGGGAATCTATATAATGTGTGACCCTTACACAGCTGCAAAAGCAGCTCAGAAGGAAGGAAAACCTTTCTGATACACAATGCTAGGGCAACCGAACATTTCCAAGCCCAGGGCAAAGCCTCAATGTATTTGCCAACTTTACATAAAATTTAACTCATGATAATTATTGTAAAATATATGCTTGAAAATTATAGGGGGAAAAGAAAACATATTCAGGATTTATGGCCTAGTGAAGAGTTCTTATAGCTACTTTTAAATCACAATTCCTACGTGTACTGATTAAATTGAACTTCATCAGTACTAAAAGTTTGTTGTGTTCAATGTGTTGCCAAGACAATGGAAGGCAAGATGCAGACAGGTATCTACTAAAAATTACCTATATAACGAAGAAGTAATGCCCAACATTACTACCTAATAAGGAAGTGCAATTAAACTACAGGCAGTGTCAGTACCCACGATTTTAGAATGGATAGAGTATAAAATAAGAAAGTAACATTCTGGGGAGAATCAGAAGACAAGATTCATGGAGATGGTCACTGGTGCAGCCATCTTTGATAACTGAATCTGACTCATGAAATGCTATAAGCAAATACCGATTACTTGCATTCTAGGAGAATTTGGCCTTGGAAAGTAAAATAAAATTCTTGTATACACACAACACACACACACACACACTAAACCACAAGCATAAAATCATTCATGATAGCATTATTTGTAATAGCCAAAAATCAGTTTGGTTCATTTAAACAGGTGAAAGATTCATGAAACAAGTAATGGAATATTGCTCAATTCAGTAAAATAAAATTACTATTGTGGGTTTCATTTAAAGCAGAATGAGGAGTCCCTATGGATTGAGAAAGAAGTTGAGATAATTACAATATATTAAACATCATTCTTCATTTTTCTGTGGTCTTGCATACATAACTGATCAGTTTCAGAGAAGCCAAATTTGCAATTTCCTGTGTTTCTAAGCAACCAGTCTTGAGGTCAAAGGTTCTTAATCCTTATGCATTCTCAATGTAAGCACCAATAACACAAACCCATCCTACATACCCCTCAACTGCATCATTTGTTACAGAGAAAAACAAAGGAGAGCCAGTTCCTTCCAAATTCAGCCATCTACTAGAGAGGAAATACTAGACACAAGGCCAAACTAACCCTTCTACCACATATACCAATATCACCCAACCACAACCCATCACACTCCTTTGCTTCCCATCATCACCAACACCACCATTAAAAATTCCAAAACTTCTACCATCACATTTCATGATCACCATCAAAATTAGCCCACAACCAGGTTGGTGTGGAGGTCTACTGTACACGAGGGAACTCACCGTGATGGTGAAAACTGGTCAAGAACCTTCCTGCTCCCCAGGGAGGGTGAGGCCTTCCATGGGGAGTTTTCAAAGTCTGAAGAGCCTGACTGGGGGAAATAAATAGTGCTTTGTTCAGTGGACATGATGTCAGACTTCCTTCTAATTGCTCATGTTTGTATCCATAGATTAATGCTGCTCTAAGATTGAATCAGAGAAACGTCTCTTTTCAGAAGGAGCCAGTTATGTAAAGACTTACTACAGATCAAAGGGATGAGAACACGTGATCATGGAGTGCTCAGCCCTCAAAGAGACATTTAAAACACACCCCCTCCCAGGTGATGAGAACATCAACAAAGTAGGGACAGAAGGGATGGGGAGATGTACCTAAAGTGATTTTTTTTTCTGAATGTGACCCGCACAACTCACTTATAAACCCACAGCTGCTGTGACTATATGTACAAGACCTGGACAAGATCAGACCATTTTGTCATGGGTGAGGGATGAGGACTATCACTTTCTTTAATGGTGTAGACACTGATAAACTGCACATGCTCTGGTAAATAATCCCAGTGTGTGGAAGAAGGTGGGGGCTTTCAGCAGGAGAGAGGATGAGAAAGGGAAAGTGGGGAGTGGTGAGATGTCTGAAATCCATCACATACATGTAGAAAGTGTATTAGGCACTTCTCTGCTGCTGTGATAAAACACCATGTCCAAGAGAAACTTTTAGAAGGGAGACTTTGCTTTGGCTTATGGTTGCAGAGGGTTAGAGTCCGCCATGGTGCTGAGAGATAATATTCTCAATGCAAGCCCTGAGTGTAGTGTGATTACGCAGTCTATGAACCCTCAACACCTCCCTCCAGTGACTACTCCTCCAGCAAGATCAAACCCCTAGACCTCCCCAAACAGCACCACCCAACTGGGAATCAAGTGTTCAAAGGCAGGCACCCATTGAAACTATCACAAAGTGTCAGCGACAACAAAAAAAAATATTTTTTATGCCCATAACCACACTTTCAACAGTAGCAACCTCAATGAGCAGATGCAAGCTGCTACCACAAGTAGCAACTCATCATGGCTGATCATAATGAGTCTTCACTGGGAACCAGGCTGGAAAGAATCATCCGCCTGCAACTTTCCTGGTTTTAAGAAACCGTGTGTTTTGCCAGCATACCCCTTGATATTTAAAAAACAAAACAGAACAACAACAACAAAACCTATTGCTAAATGTTTGCATGCATTTAAGTGGGTAATTATAAGTTCAGTCTTTAACATTGAGTGTGATGGCTCACTGTGAATGCTACATGGGATCTGAGCCTACCTTTCTGCTTTGGCTGTTTGCCTCATTCTTCTGAAAGAAAACTTCTGTTAGTATTCAGGCACCTGTCCTTGGGGTTCTGACAGGATACACCCTCAGCTGCAGCCACTAAGAGCATCACCTGTGCACATTCACTATGTTCCCTTTTAAAAGAGCCTTGTGCCCCCCTCTCTCTCTTTCCCTCTCTCTCCCTCTCCCCCCTTTACTTCTCTGCCTCTCTGCCTGTCCTTCCCTCTGCCTCTGTCTCTCTGTCTGTCCTTCCTTCTGCCTCTGTCTCTCCTTCCCTCTGCCTCTCTGCCTCTCTCCCTTCCTCTCCCCACCTCCCCCTCTGCTCTCTACTCTCCTGCTGCTCCTGTCTCCACCAGCCCTTCTCTCCCCCTTTTTCCTTCCCTTTCCCTTAATAAAAATAAACCCTCCACATGAGCTCTGTTGAATGACATCTTTCTCTTACACGCCACATTTTAAAATTACAACAACTACACCAACCTGTGGCATTTATCTGGTTAAAATTATTCCACTTACTATATTTAAATTGCTGCAATATTATGAAAGAAATGGTACAGCTGCATTTCTAAACAGCAAGTCCAACAGCAATGCCATATTACAGACTGCTGTTCTGTCTGTGCTTTTTATCAAATCAATTTGTTACTGGGAAGGACAAAGGTCAGAGATCCTCAGGAGTGAGAAACTTTCAATTTGGGACTGGTGAAGCAGGAGTGAGAGAGAAATAACCTTGGGAAAAATGTAAAGTAGGAAGGTTCACAAAGCACCTTGTCCAATCTCATCCCTATGCTTAGCAAATGAAGCTCTTTCATTAGTCCTGAAGCAGATTAACCTAGCAAGAGTGGCCTGGGGTAGCAAGACAGATAAGAGCTAATTAAAAAGCCTGCTGAGATAGGAACCAGGAGTTGTTCTAGGAGGTCTTGAGGGACTTAGACCTGTGATAAGAACCAGTAAAAGGGCCTGAGAGGTGACCACAAGCAAGGTTATTCTTGTTTTTCCACGTTTCATAAATGTATAAAAAGGAGTTGTGATTAATAGTGTTGTATTGCAGAATAACACACATGGGATTATAAAATCTGGCTATGTCCTGTGTATTACCACTTTAAATTCCATGATTTTCCAGAGGACCTGAGATATAGATTCCATGTGGTATAGTGACAGGAGATACTTGAGAGCAGTGATTTATCTCACCTGGTGACCCACGATGAGCACCGGATGTTAATTGATAGCGGTATCCTGTAAAGTATGCACAAACCAGACTACCTGCCTGAAATGTGAAAGTGTGCATTGGAGTACGGCTAAACTGTATTCAAGGCTCTTCAGGTGTAAGAACAAGCCAGAGGCACTCTGGATGCAGGCTCGGAGACAGAAGTTCGCACAGGAGCTTGTTCAACATTTCAACAGATATCAAAATACAAAGCACAAGGAAATGGCTCTCTTGTTCATTTACAACCTTGACCAGATCCTATAGTTTCCTATTCACTGCATTTCCAAATTCACTTCATGTTATCAGATCTGATTTGCATATACTTCAGGCGATTGATGCAAGGTTGCTGTCATGGGGAAATGAGTATTTCACACTTCCAAGGTCATATAACAGTTGTGAAGAGGAGAGGTGAAAGAAATCTACAAAAGAACAACGACAATACCTTCCAGGTACCAACGTGACTGAGGGCAGAACGTATTTGAAGTACACTTACAACATATTCACAAGCTCTAATCAGCATATGCTTTTCACCTACCTTTTCACTTTCTAGATGAGAGAAAAATGCACACACAGACCGATGTTCTGTCTCAACATTAAAAAGCACAACATATGTGTATCTTTCCAATAGGTCAAGGGACCTAAACACAGTACTGGTCAACTTCAGAACCACAACCAAGAAAACAGCCCTGCTAGAAAGTTGTTCAACAAACATAGCCACCACTCTTTCTTTCGATGCCCCAAAACCAAGACCGAGAATGTCTGAGCTTTCTTTACATAAAGAATAAAAGGCCACAATCCATCTGTCCTCTGAATTAAGTTGACAGGAAACTGGAACCCCTGCTTTAGTAACCAAGCCCCATCGGTGGTTTCATTTCTGGATCTGATACTTTGCTTTGCTTACCCTTCTCTTTCTTCCTACGGACGCTGCCTCCGCCCATTTTCTCTCCTATTTCTTCCGTTCCTTTCTTCGTCCCCTCTTCTACACTTGTTTACTGCTCTAAATATAAAATGGATTTGCTTTATTCTTAAATTATGAGTTTTGATGACTACTGTTTTATCTGTTCATTTCAAATGTAGAAAGTTAGCATTTTACAATCTCTCCTGGTGCATTTGGAAACAGTTTGATTTCTGTGTGCAAGCCTCTCAGATTTCACTATTCAAGTCATAGCTGGTGATGTTTGAAAGTTAATGCTCCAACAAGAAAGTTGGAAATGATTAGTATCTAGCAAGAAAAAAAGCACCATGTTTGTTTCTGCTTGAACACCAAGCTCCCTCCTATACCCCACCAAATCAGCACTTTGAAGAGTTATGGTTTCAGATGTACCCAGCCCTTGGTGAGGCAATTGCTCTGCTTTGATTTGTGTGATTCAGGCTATGTCTTCTACATCTTTCCCTTTTGTGGTATCATTTCTCACTTACACTATTAAAAAGAGAGAAACAGTCTGTTTCTTTTTCTTTTTCCTCTCAACCACTGAATTTGGTACTGTCTCCTAACTTACCCACCAATACTAATTTTTATTTCTCCAGGATGCACTGTGACCATCATCTCATTTAATACCCAGGTTTCATTCAGTCTAAAGACAAGGAAGAGTGAAAAAAATCTTGACAGACTGAATACCCAAATCCTTTTTATTTTCAGAATTATAAGTAAGAGAAAAATAAATGCATGTTCTGCATAAAAATAAATCATCCTCCATTATCCTTAACTTCATTGTTTAAATATTTCCCTGAATCTCTTAGCAACTCATGCATGGGATATCATGATGGTCCAGAACACTGGACCATTAATAAGTAGGCCTAATTAGGCTCAAAAATCTTAAAAAACCAATGAGTGTATAATGTCAACTTCTTGTCCAATTTCTTTAGTTCTGTCAGCCTTTGGTGGAATTGAATAAAAATGCAGAATAGAAACAAAAGTCCTTGAGATTTAGAGAGGTCATACCAACCCCCTTGATGTTGTAGATTTAAAAAGAATGAAAGAATAGCAGTGACCAGAACTATCAGTGAATATATTCAAAATTTTACACTCATGGCATCTGTTTTACGTATAATGAATGATGTTGTCTTCAGTGCCAAACTCCAGTGAAAGTTTTTAGTACCACTGTGATTTGATTATCAGAAGTTTCCGGAAGATCTCTATAGCATTTTCTTTAATGTTACCAAAGGCATGTGTTTAAATCATCCCATCTTGTGCAAATGGTATTACTATTAACTAAAATCTCAGTAGATTTGTGTTAGAAAAGTTTTAACCGCAATGCCTATAAGTAGGCTCACAAAACAGGATTTCACTTCAGGAAGACAACTCTACAATTATTTAAGACTTTAAAGACATTTTTCTTTCGTATTAAACTTGATTACATTCCTGAGAAGGTTTTGGTTTAATTAGAGTCTTAGTTAAGGCTTCTATTGCTGCAATGAAACACTGTGCTCAAAAGCAAGTTGAAGGAGAAAGGGTTTATTTGACTTATACTTCCACATCGTAGTCCATCATTGAAGGGAGCCAGGACAGGAACTCAAGCAGGACAGGAACCTGGAGGCAGGAGCTGATGCAGAGGCTATGGAAGGGTGCTGCTTATGGGCTTGCTCCTCATGGGTTTCCTCAGCCTGCTTTCTTAAAGAAACCAGGACCTATGAATGGCTCCAACCACCATGGGTTTGGCCCTCCCCCATCAAATAACTAATTCAGAAAAATCTTTACAGTTGGATCTATGGAGGCATTTTTCTCAACTGAAGTTCCCTCCTTTTGAATAACTAACTTATGTCAAGTTGGCATGAAACTAGCCAACATAATTAGTTATTCTTTTTTGTCAAATTTATATTTTAAAAACCATTCATTTTAAATGTTCATATCAGAGGCTCAGATATAGACAAAGTCAAATATTAGAACCAGCCATTAATTATGCTGATAGCTCTTCAGTTCAAGGCCATGTTGATGTTTGAAAAGCAGGAAATGGAGCTGAAATTTTTAAGTAAAACCACAATGATATTTTCCTAGTTTTTAAAATGTGACAAGTGAGGTCTCTTCCATAGATATGCAAAAGGCATTATCATGATACAATTTAGTACTGAGAAAGAAAGATCATTTCAGATTCTACTCATTTTTCAAAACCTTATAGAGGTACAATTTGCATTTCATGAAATGCCTTCATCTCATCTGACATGATGACACATGATTATAATACCAACGTTCTGGAAGAGGCAGGAAAATCAGGAGTTCAAGGCAAGTCTCTGCTACACAATAATTTTTGAGAAGTCAGTCTTCACTGCTCAAGACCCCATCTCAAAATAGACTAATAAAGAGAAAAAATTCACTTGCCTTTTTAATGCATTAAATCAGTTTTAATACATTTATTGATCTGTACAAAGATCATCATCATTAAACTTTTTTAGAAAGACTCCCTTCACCCACTTAGAGCAAACCCATTTCCACATTCAGCCTAAGACAGCTGCTAATTTTTATGTTCCTGAGTTTTTATAGACATCTTTTATAAATTTAATAAACACTATCCCATGTCTTCTGTTTAGCTTTTTTCAATGTTTTTAAAGTTCACCCATGTAGTAGAAACCAGTACAATGTTTCTATATTGTTTCACCATGCTTTTTTTACACATTTAATAATGGAAGACATCTTGGCAATTCCTTTTTTGTGGCTCAGAGAAAGAGTGTCATTCGTAAAACAGAAACATAGAATATAAAGGTGTGGCATGTTTGGGAAAAAATTCTTTATTCCCGACAGTTGTGCTTGTAATTGTGGATCTAATTATAGTGACAATATGTTAGTGTGTAGGCAGTATAGATTAGGACTGTTTTCTGAGCTTAACTCTGACAGCATTCAGTCTGCTCACCAATGTATCACGAATTGAAAGTTAAGTTACATGCCAAATCTGTAAGGATGGATTTTAGTCATCATGGAAAGTCTGTCTGTGTAAGCAACTCTCGGCTTCTTTACTTCAATCAATTCAAAATAAATATTCAACTCAGAAGGCACTTTGGCTTAGAAACTGTCAGAGTCACTAATTAGGGTGCCATAACTATATTACTGATTGAGCCATAAATGCCATTCTTAACTGGTTAAGTAAAATTTGGTGCCTTAATTTGAGGCTGTAAATTAATATACACTGACCTATGACTGCTTGAATATGAAAGCAGAGGGAAATATGCTGGGGGTTTTCATGCCGGCTTCTTCTTATTGTCTGTCTATGACAGGAAGTTCTAGTCATCTCACTACCCACTCCCCATCCCTTCTCTCCATGGTATTGAAAATTCTAGCTGTAAGGACTCAGGCATTACGTACGCTATGTCACCTGGCAGAATTCACTCAGGCAATACTCTGGTCAGCCCAGGGTTCCATGAGTACTAGTCTGCAGGCAGGTGGAAAGGACCCCTTTGAAAGTCAGACCCCGCCCACTTACACTCTCTTTTGATTTCTCTTTTGCTCTTTTGCACTCTCCTGCTTTTTGTTGGCCAGCAGCCCCACCCCCACCCCACCCCTTCTCTCCTTCTCTCTCCTCTTCTGTTCCTGGTGCCTCTATGTCTCTTCCCTTCTCCCTCACTCCCCTTCCTAAATAAACTCCTCATTCAAGCCTGGCCTGTTATTCCCTTGTGCCTTGGTCTCCCTCACCTGCTATGGAACCTGCTATGCTTTCCCACGTGATCCCTTACCTTGGGATCCTACTCACTTGGGACCCTCACTCGGGACCACCACCCCCACCCCTTCTCCAGCCTTTATTCCTATAACTGTAACAAAACAACAACAGCCATGTCCCACACTATTCCGTGAGGTCAGATGATATCATTATATACTGGACAAGTGAAAGTAAACAAGAAAGATGAGACGTGAGAATCTTTCTCAAAGCACATAAACAACAAAGCATACACAGGCCTCTATCTTCTGCTCCCTGATTGTAGGGGAAAAAAACGTTGCAATTACTGCCTCCAGTGGCCACTTTGGGCCATGCAATGAAAGCCAAACCCGAGAGACAGAGGAGGATACTAATTTGGGGGTGGGGAGCTGTAATTATAATTGATTGATTCATAAAAACATAAGAACATCTCTCCCCCTATAGACATAAGCTTTTTGTTATAGACATAAGCTTTTTGAACTTTAGTTGTCAGATGCAGATAACTGAGCCTAATCCTTAATGCTCAAATAAAGAAAAGACAATAAAGTATCTTTCTTCTTTCATGAAGGCATGTTTCCAAAAGATGTGGCAGTAATATTTCTGCCATTAGGCACCAAACTCAGGAGAGCTGGATCTATGCTCACAAATATAATAGAGTGGGGCCCAGCACGCAAAACAGAAGAAACAGCAGAAAAGGTATGAGATATTCCCAAAGTCATATGTCCCCTTTTATGTGTTTAAAATCAGTGATGCTGTGATGTTTGTAAAGCCAGTCTCTCTTCCTCAGCTGATGGAATGAGGCTTTTCGTTGTCAGACCCCCTCGCCATTGGGCAGGCCCTGAATTGGAGCACTGTGTCTCTTCCCTGCTGCCTCTTAAGTAATGATAATCTCATGCAATTTCTTACTTCATGTGGTTCAAACAGTGGAATGTCCCCACTATGAGGGAGACAGCCTCTGTGTCTGTGAGTCGACCATGCCTTGGAGATGGGAAGGCTCGTTGGATACATGTATGCCTATATCACAGAACATATGGCTGCCAACACAGATGTTACACCAGTTAATGGTTAGAGTTTTAAATCATGCAGAAAGTTATGACTAACAAACTGTGAGTTTGTTCTATTTTCATTAAATTAATCAATACCGCATTTTCAACATTTCCTCCCAAGAAGGACATTTTGCAGAAATATAAACCTATTTTCCTTTTGACATTTTGCTTTATGAACTGATCATATATCCTGAGTCCACAGTTATATTTCACTTTTTAAGGAGAACACATTGCCTAGATAAAACAAAGCCAACCCAGCAGCTGTGGGGGGTTGAAGACAGAGCGGCATCTGTCAGTGTCCCAGAAAAACTGACCTGCAGATTCAGCTCTCTGCCCCCTTAAACATACCTCACTGTGACAATGGACTCCCTGTGCTCAGGACCAAGCACAGGGCTCCTACAGGGGCCTAGCACTAAAAAGAATTTCTCGACAGGGTTTTAAATAAATTATTTTAAATTATTTTACTGAACTCCTGGCAAGTGTTCAAATGGGTTCTTACATTAATCTCTAACATTAAAAATTAATCAGGATGAAGAAAGGGCATCACTGAATTGCAAGTGGACCATTTCATTAAAAGTGGACAAATTGAGACCATTATTAACAGAGTTTCACACTCAAAGGAAAGCCATGGGTGTTATTTGTTAGGGGCTCTTCCCACTTAATGTTTAAATTTAAGTACAGTCAGTGTACTTCCACTTAAAAAATATAATTGCAACTTGTAAAAGTATATACCACCTGCTACAAAAGTCTTGCAATGAATTATGGACTTACCTAGAACGAAGGTTCTTCCTCAAAGTTTTGTATAAATGGGTAAATACAAGAAAGTAGACTCAAGGATGAGCACTCAATTCAGGCTCACCTAGGGGAAAACATGCCTTGGTCAAGTTGGAGCACCAGCAACAGATCTGTGGTGAATCTCAGAACAGAGTGAAAATGTGTACTCCCTTCTGTAACAGGTAAGACTCATGATAAAATCAGCAGAGCTTTCCCCAAGCCTGGGCTCCTGTGGGCATGGAATCCTAATTGACTTCCTCAGCAATGGGTTCTATGTAACTACAGAGTCCCCATGCAAATGTTTAAGAGAAAGAAATGGGTCACTAGCTCTGGTGCCACACAGAAACTCCAACCCCACAGACTGCTTCAATGTTCCCTAGATCCTCAGGGGCTCTTGAAGAGCTCTCTGACACCAAGCAACATGAGACTGAAGGGTGTTATAGACCCATACTTCAAGCTATGATCTTAATGGGAGATTTCCTTTCTGTATGCTATGAATATATGTTTCTCTTATTGGTTGATGTATAAAGCTATTTTAGCCAATGAACAGACAGGAAGTATAGGTGGGGCTACCAGACAAGGAGAATTTTTGGAGAGGAATGCAGAGAGTGAGTCGCCAGGAAGGTAGATGCCTAGGCATTCTCTGGTAAGCCCACACCATGTAGAGATACATAGTTTAATAGAAACGAGTTAATAATTAAGAGAGAGCTAGCCAATAAGTAGCCTGAGCCTTCAGCCAAACAGTTTATGATCAATATAAGCCTCTGTGTTTGTTTGGGACTGAATTGTGGCAGGTCAGAAACCCCATCTACATGACCTTATCGTCACCACTGCACTTTCTACCATGATGTAAAAGATGGCAGGGAGAACAAACCCTCCCAAAGGTGGGGCCTTACTCCTTGCTCTAACAGTTACCTCAGAGCACAAAGCACTGTATCAACAGGTCTGCTTATAGACAGCCAATGGCAGGGGACATTCTAAGGAGTAGCATCCGAGTCATAAGTTACTAGAACAAATGAATCTTGCTATTAAATGCATAAGTAGTAGGTAAGGGGTTGTCTTCAGATTTCTATTGCTGTAAAGAGGCACCATGACTATAACAACTCTTTTTTTTTTCACTATAACAACTCACAGTTCAGAGGTTTAGTTCATTATCATCATAGTGAGAAGCATGACAGCGTGCAGGCGGACATGGTGCTGGATAACTCTACATCTTGATCCAAAGGCAACAGGAAGTAGTCTGAAATACCAGCCGCGGCTTAAGCATATAAAAGACCTCAAGGCCTGCCTATATACTTCTTTCAACAAAAAAGAAGTGATTCTTCTTTCAACAAAACCACAATTACTCCTACAAACCCACATGTCCTAATAGTGCCACTTCATTCAGGGGCCATTTTCTTTCAAATCACAACAGGGGTTCTACATAAGTGGAGTACCACAAGGAAGAATTTTAATCCCCTAGATGATGTTTAAAGAAAATACACAAAGCACATTATTTACAGAGGGAAGGATCCAAGGTTATCACTGTCGATATAGTTATATAAATCAGTCATTCTAATGTCTCCCAAGGTAACTATGTGACAGCTATGCTAGGATCTAGGGTTCCACTGGTGAATGGTCCATAAGGTACCTGGATGTGCAAATCAGTTGCTTCGCAGAACCCAGGAAAATTAATCCATGGGAATCAGCTCAGTCAATTTCAGTCTTGAGTGTAAAGGGAAAGTATTCATCTCCTTTTGGCATTATTCATTTCTTTGCTCTTACAAATTACTATTTTTCCCGTACATGGGAAAGATGATGGGCAGGTACAAACTTGCTCCATCTGATCAATAAGTGTTAGTAAGCAAGCATAAATCTGATACCTGAATCAACACTACTTTATTTTCCTCTCTCTACTTTGCCTTACTTGCAGTCAGAGATAGATATGTACCTGGTTTTTAGAAAATGCTTCCAGGGGTTCATAGAGCAGGATCAGAAAACAGAAGGTGATGAATCAAGATTATGTTGTCTACTAACCAGTCATCACTCTGAGGGTCAACCTCCTGCCTTCTTAGATTTTGGAAGAAACGGTTCTCATTCTTATCATGGTCAAGTTTCTTGCTATATTTGACTTTATAAATTAATGGCATGTTTTAACCTACTAGTTGCCTTTGGACATGAAGCCAAAATGAGATGTCCCTGCTACTCTCTTGAGCAAGAAGGGCTTAATAGAACTGATGTGTGCTCATCTGAAATATCAAGGTACTCTGGTGCCCACTTTCAAGTGAGCAACATCACAGAGGTGACTGGCTTGCAGATGTCACACATGGGCCACTATGGAGAAAGAAGCTTGAAGAGCAGAAGGAGAAGGTGACTCCAACAAGCCACAGGCAGGCAGCTGGTGTGAAAACAAATGCAAGACAGACAGGACCTTCTAACTTCCCATGTTGTAGGCCAGTGGTTCTCAATCTTCTTAATGCTGCATCCCTTAATACAACTCCTCATGTTTTGATGACTCCCAACCCATAAAATGATTTTGTTGCTACTTTATAACTGTAAATTTGACACCGTTATGAACCATAATTTAGATATCTGATATGCAGGATATCTGATATGTAATGCCTGTGGGAACTTGATTGACAGTTTGAGAACCACTATTGTAAGCCAAGATAATAGGTCACTGGGGGAGAGACAGAGTAATCAACAGTGCATGGAATTAGAAAATAGGAAGACATGGGACAGAAAAATAAGTCAACTATTACTGATCAGTGACAGACATTCCTGTTAAACACACTCTTCTCAGCAGAAATGTCAAACTGTTCTTTTGCCAATTTGTTTTCAATTGCATTTTTGTGGGCTTGTGAGGTCTTTTTATTTCTTAATTTATTTTTCTATTTTTTTATAAGAGAAGGAAAGAAAAATGTAAAGTTGGGTGGGTAGGAAGGTGGGGAGGGTATTAGAAGATTTGAAGAAGGGAGAAAACACTGTGTAAATTTTTTATGAAGAAAGAAAACACATATTCATTCTTAAACATAGTAATAGATTGAGCCCCAGTCACATCCCAAGACACCTTCCCCATGTACATTGGTAATGCACAGGGGAAAATATTGGGCTGGTTGAAGAGCTCAGTGAGTGAAGGTTCTTGCTGCCAACCCTGACGATCTGAGTTTGATCCCTGGAATCTACATGGTAGAATAGTAGAACTCACCCTGTCCTTTGACCTACACATGTGTGCCATTGCATCCATGTGCATGCACACACAGATAAATGTAAAGCTTTCTAATCAAGAAAGAAAATGTCATGCAATCTCTACCTTTGTGGAATCTAGTTAGTGGGAAGGTCGGTAACTAAACATGTGCTTCTGTCATTACAAGTGTGAGAAATGCCTGGTGTTTGTTTCATGCTACAAGATTAATTAACATCCTCACTCCTTTGTTTCATCTGCCAATGTGCAGCAACCTTACAAGACATGCATTAGCTTATTATCAAGAAGAAAGGAGGGCATGACAAAAGGACCAGGTACAGCACACATTTACCTTCAGATGACCCATGAGCATCGGGGCAGAAGGAAGAAAAGGCTTTCGCTTTAGGAAGAGAATGAGTCTGGAGTGAAGACTGTGAAAGGAGCTTATTTTCTGGTTATCAATATTATCAAGCAAATGGGTATTCGTGCTGTAAGATTTCACCAGGAGACTGGCACAGAATCAGGACTAGAGAGCCTGTAGGCATGTTTCCTGGATGAGGGTGTGCCGAACAAACTTTGATGCTCTCTGTATTTCCTGCAGAGAGGAACCGGCTCCTGGAAATGCTTCAAGCAGCAGGCACCACACATGAATCTGAATGACAGGTTTATTAAAATTGTCCCCAGCCTTCTTGCTAGAGAAACTGTGCCCAAGGAAGCATAGCTTTATTTTTGTCATGAACTCACAAAGGCAGCAAAGGAGAATATATGGTGCACAAATCAAAAACTAATGAGAAAATATCTAGACGTTTTCCCAGGCAGTATGTAGAGAGATACAGAGGTAAGACTCAGAGGGTAACAAATGTGTTTTGTTTTCTATTTAGTGTGGTCAGTTTTCTTTCCTAGTTTCCTTCTTAGTATGAACATAACTACCTGTACATTTTTGAAAGCTTACGAACATATCTAAATAGCACTTCGGGCTTTAGTCTTGTAAATTACAGAATCATTCAAGATAGTAAAGCAAGTGCATGAGAAGCACCACTGCTAGAAATGACTAAGAGAGCAGCAGCCATGCTCAAGCACTCATCTTAGACACACAAGTACACACACTCTTCGATTTTATTTTGCATAGGTTCCACAATTACAACAATGCCTGTTGTGCTTACCATATCACCTACATCATCAATGCTTGTTCAGATTTTGCAGGTACACCACTCTATCATTTACTATTCAGCAAGCCTTGCCAAAGAAAGCAGGTGTTAGCGGCTACCTGCAACATTCCAGAGGTCCTGATCTTCATGAATCTAGTCCCAAGCGACCTTGGAAAGAACTCTGGTTCTCACATGACTAGACTTGCACCTTCTCAACCTCTGAAGTGACTTCTAGTTTAGCCACTGGAGACTCAGCACTGACCCATAATGCTTTGTACTAGTTCACAAGAGCTGACTCTAAAAACTGGGTGGCTTAAACAAAGAAATTACTCATCTCATAGCTCAGAATGTTAGACCTATCTTTCATATACAGAGTATGTGTTATCAAACTTTTTAAACTTTAAATACCTGAACATTTTGCTTCATATTTATACTAAAGCTAAGGCAATTCCTATGCCATTCCTACTGTTTTGCATTTGACTATATTTTTGTCTTTAAAAATAAGTTTAATGTTTTCTTGTTGGTGGTTTTTAATTTCAATGCAAAGAACTCTAGTTTAGCTTTCTTTCTTTCTTTTTGTTTCTTCCTTCCTTCCTTCCTTTCTTTCTTTTTTCCTTTCTTTCTTTCTTTGCCAGGCCCAGTGGTGATAAATTCCTTACACTTGTTCTTTAGTCTGAACAGTGTTTATTGCCTCTTCATTTCTGAAGGGCAGATTTCCTGGACTATACTCTTTCTTGGTGTCTTGCTTAAGGTTTCTACTGCTGTGGAGAGAGACCATGACCATGGCAACTCTTATGAAGGAAACCATTTAACTGGGGTGCCTCACTTACAGTTCAGATGTTTAGCCCATCATCATCCCCGTGCGGAGCATGGCCATGTGCAGGCAGATGTGGTGCTGGTTACATCTTGATCAGAAGGCAACAGGAAGTGGACTGTGACACAGAGCAAAGCTTGAGCAAAAGAGACCCCAAAGCCTGCCCCACAGTGACATGCTCCTTCCCACAAGGCCACACCCACTCCAAAAGGTCACACCTCCCAGTAGTGCCACTCCCTGTGAACTAAGGGGTGCCAATTACATTCGGACTACCACATTTGGCATTTTCTTTATTGTCCAAGTTAAGCTGTCACTCCATGCTCCTCTGCTGTGTCAGTTTGTGCAAAGACATTCACTGAAGGTCTAATGAAGAACTCCAGGGAAAAGGACTGGTCACGTTTGCTTGCTGTCTTCAAAGTTTTTCTCTTTAAGCTTTTGAGAATTTGAGGTAATGTTCCTTGCAGAGATTGCTTTATGTAGCTGGGGCTCTTTGAGCTCCTTATTGCCCTCTCCAAACTGCTGAGAAGCCCTTGTTTAGGTTTTAGTTATTTAGACACAGGTGATCAAAGTTAACATGATAGCCCTCCCAGGAAAGGGAAAAACTACGTCAGCACCTGGACTTCCGCCCATGGACTCCCTTTCACTCCTTTTCTCCTGTGAATGTCCTTCACATCCCCAAATTCTCCAGATGAGACTCCACGCACAATGTCTACTTCAGGGAAGGCCGTCCTCTCATGGCATGAGTCTCCTGACCTTCTGGGATGAATGAAGACGGGCAATATACATCCTTACCAGTGTGATAAAACGGGGCCTAATTGACTTCTCTGGCTAAGATATTTCTAACTGAATTTTTCTACCCTGCCATCTTATGGGGATTGATAAGCAGCAATTAAATCTGAGAAAAGCATTTTTACTTGCTGTCTTAACAGTGTGCACATGACTGGTATCAGACGGGGTCTGTGTACAAAGCTTTCTGCTCAGAGAGAGGTGAGTTAGCCATAGTGCAAGTAAGTGGAAATCCCACTTCACAGCCTCATAAGGCAGCAGCTATCTGTAAAGCTCTTCTTAAATACTCAAAGGCAGACACAGTTTTTAATTAGATCTGAAGGAAGAGTTTTCACAGCTAATGACTTCTGTGAACGGAAGCAGGAAGCAAACAGCATGAGGGGGAGCAGTGTGTGTGTATGTTTGTGTGTGTGGTGTATATGTGTGGTGTGTGTGTATGTTGTGTGTGTGTGGTGTGTGATGTGGTGTGTGTGTGTGTGTGAGGTGTATATGTGTGGTGTGTGTGTGTGTATGTTGTATGTGTGTGGTATGTATATGTATTGTGTGTGTTCTATGTGTGTGGTGTGTGTATGTGGTGTGTGTGTGTATGTGTGTGTGCGTGTGGTGTGGTGTGTGTGTGATGTGTATACATGTGTGCGTGTATGTGGTGTGTGTGTATGATGTATGTCTGTGTGTTGTGTGTGTGTGTTGTGTGTGCATGAGTGTGTGAGTGTGTGTGTGAATGTGCTGTGTGTGTGAGTGTGTGTATGTGAATGTATGTGTGTGAGTGTGGTGTATGCGAGTGTGGTGTGTATGTGAGAGTGTGAGTGTGGCATGTGTGCGTGAGTGTGTGTGTGTATGTGGTGTGGTGTGTGCATGTGGTGTGTGTTAGTGTGTGTGTGTGTGTGTGTGTGTGTGTGTGTGTGTGTGTGTGTGTGTGTGTGATGAAGGGAAGCAGGATGTGACTGATAGAGAATGCTTCTGCTAAGGTTGGAGCTCTTCCTTCCCCCTCCCATTTTTGATGAAATGTGTACCCTGTGTCTGCACATGATCCCTCAAACTAAACTTTCCTCTTATGAGACTTTGCCTTTTCAACCTGAAGACCAGAAATCACCCTTTCTTTTGTGGTAAACACAGAAGATTTTTCTTAGGATTACACACGCACGCACACACACACACACACACACACACACACACACACACACACACACAGAGTCAGAAAGAGGCTTATTTGTCAAAATAACTCAGGAATGCAGCTGGGTTTGTGTCTTTTTGTTGTGGATGATACAAGGAGATAATGGAAGAAAGTGGTGAATTTAAGAGAAAATAAATACATAATGTCTCAGATTTATATCTGTGACACTGAGAGTTTGCATTCCTATTCAATGTCCCAGATATGGATGGAGGAGCAAATCCTGCTGCTTATTTCCTGCAAAGCCCAAAAATTTATGCAAACGTTGATACAGAAACACAGCTCTTACCTCAAAGGGAATAGGATTTTATTCCTGAGTGACCATAGCCTGGGAACAGGGATTTAGATTAACACACATACACACACACACACACACACACACACACACACACACACACACACACACTCCAACGTGGTGACCATTTGATGAAGAAGTTGTAAATTAAGGCACTTTTCAAAACCATTAAGTAGGTTGGCTAAAGCAAATATGGGAGCAGGAAATGCCTCAGGTATTACCTGCTGGTGTTCCTAGCCATTTGGTTTGTGGGAACTATAGATTTGTTACATTAATAACCCAAGAGGTTTTTATCTACTAATCACAGATGTTCGATGGGACCTAGGTAAACGCGGTTGGCTATTTAGGGGCTAAATAAAATCCAAGATAAAATGTCATTAGGCTCCACCCCTGTGGCATTCCAGCCTCTCCCATGATCATGGCTCTCTAGACGGCATAGGACCCTCACAGGGTTCAGATGAAGGTGCTCCCCCAAACTTCCATTTATACATATTACAACATGGGAGAAACCCTGAGCCTCAGATACCCTGCCATGCCACAGTATTCTTAGCCTCTTGATTAGGTGGAGACTGGAGGTCTGTTCACACATTCGAAAAGATTTTCCCCTTGTTCACCGAGATAGTGAGTCGTGTCCAGAAGAAGCAAGAAAGCCTATGAACGAGACTAAAGATGCCCCCAAGACAACGTGGCTCTGGATCTGCAACAGTCCAACCCTCCACACCACTGAAACGCTGACGGGTCAGTGAAAGGTTCAGTGCTTTCCTTCACACGTTTAAAAATTCACACCTTCTTCCTAAGGTACCTGGATGGCAGAAAAGAATCCCATCTCTTTTGAAGCATGTATGAGTGTAATTAGATTGTCGGGCAGGAATGAATATGTTTTACATTGTGCATCAATTGGTGATTGAGATTAGTCTAATTGTCTAACTATTGCCTAATTTCCAAGGAAATTAGAATTTCCCTAGGAGCCTCATGCTGGGACAGGAAATGGCTGAAGCCCTGGGCATCCAGAGGAAGTTGACTCCAGAAGAAAGCCTTAGAGCTTATTGGCTGATCTTGCTAGAGACTGATCTTACAATGGGGTGAGGACCACCTCTTGCCCAGTTTGCTGAGATAAACTGAGGTTTCTGTTAAAACTTTACCGTCAGGTTAGGATGCTAAAGGAGAACCTGGGTGTTCACTGCATCTTTGTCCTTCTTCCTAACATGACCACATGTCTCCTTTCATTGCTTTTCACTATTAATCAACAGTGTTCCAGTGGCTTATCAAGAAACAGTGGCCAAATCGGGCTTTAGAAGATACAAGCTATGACTTCCAAGACCAGCAACATGAATGATACTGAGCCCAATTGCAAATGTCCAATTGCCTTTTCAAAGCAGTCAACAATTCTTCCTTGATGGTCACATTTCCAAAGGATAGCTCCCAGGTTCTAGACAAACACTTCTGGTTTTAAAGTGAGAAGAGGAGCCATTTCACTGAGAAAATAAGATTATATACATCTCAAAGAGACAGAGAGGAACCTAGCAATTGTAAAGTTTTTTTTTCAAGGAGATGCAAAGAAATGGGAATGCTATTTTTTCTTTCTCTTAGACTCAATGGCGAAAATTAAGCCCCTAATTCTTATTCTGCATCTGCCTTCGTATTGAGGATGTACAATATAGAAAATACCAAATTCAATTTCCATCCATTTTAAGACAGTTAAAGCTAGGCCGGAACTAAATCTCTTCTGCAAGTAATGTTTTTAAGACTAACCATTTATTTTTAGGAGGTTTTCAAATAATGGGTTGCTAACCAGTGTTTGAAAACGCAACAGGAGACAAGAATACAGCAGGACATGAAGAGGTTCGTAGCACTTATTTGAGCTGTCCTTGGAATTAACCAACCTTAGCATTTGATCAATAAATGTTTTATTATGTTTAAAAGCATTTTAAATACCTTAAATCATTCTTCTGATGGGTAGATGCAGAGAGCAACTATAACTCCAGTTAAAAACTGGGAAACCAAGGTGCAGGGTAAGCCTCCAGCCTCATGCCATGAACTGATGAGTCTGAATAGCAGAGAGATCATAGTCCAGTCCCAACTTCTCAGCTACAGCTGTGTACACCGATCCCCTCCCGGCCTTCTGAGATGAGTCACTGGAAAGTTAAGCTTAATTATGCAAAAAGCCCAGAGTGCCCTTTGCTGTAATCATTAATAAATGCAAATTACACAAATTCAAAGAAATATGGTGATGACTGAGAAGAAAGTCAAGAGCAACGACTTCCACTTTTTAATATAAGTGCATTAAAAGTAAAGAAATGAGGGCTGTTCTCTCTTAAAACTCGACTTTTCCAGTGCTGAACCCCTTATGGGACATGCCCATTTTTTCTTTTCTTTCCCTTTCCGCTTTATTTGAGAGAATCATTTCTTAATCGATAGTGCTCAGATGAAAGCAGCTTTGAGCTTTCAAAGGAGAATGGAACTGTTTCAAAGCCGGGCTGGTGCTCAGAATACACTATTGTCACGTTACCACCACAGTTCCAAGCTGAGCAGGGGCATTAGCCAAGGTCAGGAAAGAAAGAAGAGCATTCAGTAGGATTTTCTACTGAAAACCCATCTTAAATCATTCTCATAAAAATTCCATCTAAAATGTAAATCCGAGATCACCTGCTCTTCAGGAGCTCGGTCAAGATCCGCTTCCCATTCTCTTCTCTAGTTCTGAACAAGCTGTCAATCTCTTCATTCTATCAGAGGGGAGCGATAGCTTCGAAACTCCATGTCTTGAGATTGATTAATAAATGGGCACCAGGAGATGGAATTCATCTACCATAACAATTTTCTGCTCTGGTCATTTTATTTTCTAAGTATTTTACAGACTTCAAACATAAACATAGACACTTAGAAAACCATCATGGAATATAATTGATGTACTACAATTTTTTACTACTTATATTTATATAAAGGTATGTTTAACTTCATATACTAAATAATGTCATTTCAGGAATTAAGACACATTTTTAAATGGTGTTTTAATGTTAAATTTTTTGTGAAAATTCAGTAAAAATGAACAAAGTAAACAAAGTACTTCCCCAATTCATACGTTCCACTATTCAGGCTGGACTATAATCTGTTAATTCTACTAAACAGTCAAGTGCTACCTTGGTCTACTACTCTATTTGATTAAATAAACCATTCTTAGTAGTTAAAAGTACACAGAATGTTTTAATTGTGTTTATTTTTTCAGGGCAGTAAAATCCTCAATGTTACAGTGATCATTTTTGGAGGGTAGATATGTAAAAAGAATTAGTTATGTATATATGTGTGGTGTCTGTTTGTGGCTTTGTGCACATAAGGGCAGGTGCCCACAGAGTCTAGACAGAAGCACATGATCCCTCACAGGAATGGAGTCACAGGTGGTTATGAGCCCCCTAATATGGGTTCTGGGAATCAGTCTCCAGCATTCTGCACAAGCAGTATGAGTACTTTACCACTGAACCATCTCTCCAGACTCTGAAATGACTTTTAAAGAAGTGAGCATAGTGCCTTTCATTCCCTGCCTTAAATCCTTGTGAACAATGAAAGAATGTTTTCCAAGACTGTAGGTGGAGTTACTGTATGTAGATAAATACTGATCCTCTCTGATGCCTCCCATTATCAAATAAAGCCCAGTGCCTGGTTTGGGATATTTATTGCCCTTGGAACTTTTGATCAGCAGATCAGGGAGTCCACAGGTCCTCCTCCATAGCAAACAAACAGCAACAACACAACCCCAGGCTATCATCACTACTCTTTGACACACACTTCGGTTATAAAACATGGAATCAAATGGTTACTAACTTGGAGACTTTCTTCCTATTTGCTAGATTTCATAGTGCCTGAAGTTGCTATACAAGTGGCTGAGCAAGAATAGACTTTGGTACTCTTACCCAGCTGTGGACCCTGCTAACCATGATAGTGATTAAAATGGCAAGATGTACCTATGGGAACAACCGGGGCATGAATGTTATGGAGGTTAACTAACTAACCATTTTCTAGTTGGCTTTAAGACTTTCTCTACAGATTAATATGTATGCCTGGTACTCAAATTCAGCCAACAACCTTTACCTTGGCAAAGGGAGGTCATAGATCCTAGGGGAGAGCATACAACTATTACTATGTTAGACAGATTTAAGATCTAATTGCCTCCTAGAAAATTTTCTCTATACTCATTGGTACAGATCTCATCAGAAAAGCTTCCTTTTGCATTGAAGAACAGTCATACACACTCACAGCCTAGTCTGAATGCAAAGAATGAGTAAGTGTAGAACACTCAGTTCTAACTGGGTTATCTATATCACATATGTACATACATACATACATACATACATACATATGCACACACATACATACATATATACACATATACACACACATACACACATATGCATACACACACAGCCATACACATGCACACATGCATACATACACATGCACACATACATACACACATAATACACACATACATATATACATACATACATGGAGTGGGGAGGAAGAGAGCACTCAGGAGGCACTATAAAGAGGATGAAAAAAGAGTGAACCACATACCTTGCAGGACAGCTGTGAAACAGTGTCTTCTAAACACAACAGGAATGCTGTATTTATGAACTCCTAGGGACTATGACTTGTGTCCAGTGGGCAGGGAGAGCCAGTTCTCCTCAGGGAAGTAGTCCCTGGTAGATTGCCCATGCTCCAGTGGGTGTGGGGACCTACAAGGGAAGGTAAATGGTTAATATGATCAAAACACTCTTGCTGTGTTTGAATGAGATGTCCCCTATATTCTCAGGCATTGGATTACTGGGCCTCCAGTTGGCCATCATATTTGAGTAGGCTTCAGTGGTATGGCCTTGTGGGCTTTGAGAGTTCAAAGACATGAGCTACTCCTAGTTCCCTTTTTCTGCATGGAACTTAATACAGTTTGAAGATGTAATCCCTTAGCTTCCTGCTATAGCAGCATGGGACCATTCAGCCATCATAAATTCTTATCCACCTGGAAAAGTAAGTTCAACCCAACTGTTCCTTCCATGAGTTGCCTTGGTATGGTATTTCATCATAGAAACAGAAAATTAACTAATACAGAAGTTGGTACCAAAAGTAGGCTCATATTGTAAAGAACCTGAACATGTTGGCTTTTGGAGGAATGTGGAAAACACTGAGACTTTGTAACAGAAAAGCAATTAAATTGCTGTAAACAGAACTTAACAGGTCATCCTAGTAGAACATGGAAGGCAGGAGTACTAAAAGCAATGTAGACCATGGAGGGGGCAACTTGAAGATTAAAAAGAACAAACTAATTATACATGTCTTTCACTTGTTTGATAAGCATTACCCGAAAATATTTTATGCTGTTTGTGACTATTGTAAAGGGTGACTTTTTCTCTGATTTCTTTCTTGGCCCCTTTATTGTCTGTATATAGTGGGATTACTGTTTTTGTTGTTGTTGTTGTTGTTGTTTTGTTTTTTGTTGTTGTTTTTTTTGTTTGTTTGTTTGTTTTTTTTGTTTTTTTTTTTTAGTTAATCTTGTATCCCGCCACTTTGCTGAAGGTGTTTATCAGCTGTAGGAATTCCCTGGTAGAGGTTTTTGGGTCACTCATGTAAACTATCATATCATCTGCAAATTGTGAAAGTTTGACTTCTTCCATTCCAATTTGTATCCCCTTGATCTCCTTTTGTTGTCTTATTGCTCTAGCTAGTATCTCAAGTACAATATTGAAGAGATATAGAGAGAGAGGGAAGCCTTATCATCATTGTTTCTGATTTTAGAGGAATGGCATTGAGTTTCTCTCCATTTAGTTTGATTTTGGTTGTTGCTTTCTTTGCTGTATATTGCTTTTATTTATGTTTAGGTATGTTCCTGTTATCCCTGAGCTCTCCAAGATCTTTATCATGAAGGGGTGTTGGCTTTTGTCAAAGGCTTTTTCAGCATCTAGTGAGATGATCATGTGTTTTTTTCTTTTTCAATTTGTTTATATGGTAAATTGCATTGACGGATTTTCATTTGTTGACTCATCCCTGCATCCTCAGGATGAAGCCTACTTGGTCATGGTAGTCGGAGGAGTGATGACCAAAGGGGTCAAGACTAGGCTGGAAAAACCCACAGAAACTGCTGACCTGAACAAAGGGAAGCTCATGGATCCTAGGGTGATAGCTGGGAAACCAGCATAGGACTGACCCAGATTCCCTGAATGTGGGTGTTAGTTAGAAGGACTGGACAGTCTGGGCCTCTGATAGTGGATCAGTATTTATCTCTAGTAGAAATGGACTTTGGGAGCCTATTCCACATAGAGGGATACTCTCTCAGCCTAGACACAAGGGGAAGGGCCAAGGCCCTGCTCAAAATGATATGGCAGACTTTGAAGCTCCTCCATGGAAGGCCTCATTCTCCCTGGGGAGCAGAAAAGGGATGGGATGGTGCTTGGTGGGAGGGGCAGGGAAGGACAGGAGGGTGAGGGAACTGGGATTAACATGTAAAACAAAGCTTGTTTCAAATTTAAATTTAAAACATTATTATAAAAAAATGTGCTGAAAGAGAGGCTGCAATACCTAAGGATATTATTGTCATTAGGGAGAGGTCACAGATTAGGAACAGGACGATGACAGAGTCATGGGATATCTGCCAAGAAGAACTGAATGCAGAGAGTGAAACTAGCTCAAAGGAGACAAGTGTGTAGAAGTCAGCAAAGTTGAAAGAGCAGAGCCAGACACCATGCTATGGGGTGTGGGTTTTCCCTGCTGGGTTTTGGTCTTATTTTCTCACTGTGCTCCAGTTCCTCTCTTTTGGAATGGTATATTATATGCCATTGTGTGTTGAAAGTATGCAATTTTCTTTTTGATTTTATAGGATATTGCAATTAAGAGATTTGTTCGGTCTAAGAAGACACTTTGAACTTTAAAACAATGTCCAAATGTAAAATATTTTGAGGACTTGGAACCTAGACTAGGTACACTTCACATTATGATATGATCACAAGACTTGTGGTAGTAAGGGAGTGGAATCTAGTTGTTTGAATGAGATATCCCTCATAGTCTTGGGTATTTGAACCCTTTCCAAGCTGGTGGTACTCTCTGGAAACTTTAAAGGGTATGGCCTTCTGGAGGAAGTATGTCACTGGGGCAGATTTCACACAGGGATGTGAAAATAGTTAAATTCCATTATATACATATATGATATTGTCAAAGAATTTCAAAAGGGCAAATAAAAACATGGGTATACTTCCTATTGCTACTTACTTCCATTGTCATTTTTTAAAAAGGTACTACATAATATTGGATGATGAAAACCAAAAAAATAAAGAACATGAAGAATGGAAAACAAGAACTACAACACAGATTTATAGACATTTTCATATAAAACATTAGAATTTATGAGTACATGTAGCAAGTGTACTAGATACACAAGAGTAATACAGAGAAAAACAGTTATGTTTATGTACACTAGTAATTATGATTTAGAACATGTAACTTCTTGAAAGACACAATTTAAAATCAATGGGAGATATTTTATATCTAGGAATAAAATTAACCAAAGATATATAAACCTACATTAAAATGTAAAAGTTTATTGAAAGACATTAAAAATTCTGTATAAGTGGAGAATAAGTTGTTCAAGGACAGAAAGTTGTGAAATGATCAGGATTTCAGTTCTTTGAAAATTGATTTATTGATTCAATATAACAATCAAACTTCTAAAACTGTTCTTCATAAAACTGTTCTTTAGCTAATGCTAAAGTTAAAACTAAACTGTATTTTCAGGAACAAAGAACCAAGAATATCCAAGATATTTTTGAAACAAACAAAATGGTTCTCTCATAATACAAAAAAAAAATCCCTAAATGCGTCCATGAGAAAGAAACATGCTAATTAAGTCTATTATTAGATGATTTAGCACCTAAGTTTAAAAACAAGTAATCTGATCCTGCTAAGATGTTTGGTAGCTGGAGGAATTAATGGAGACTTGTATACACGATGGACTGGACTCTAAGTTGGAAGAGGTACTTTCAAAAATACATAACATTCTCTTACAAATGCCAACATCTTTGTTACTAATGACCCAGAAAGTCAACAGTGAGGAGCACACTATAGACTGCACAAGCATACACACACAGGAATGAATGCACATATATATATATATATATATATATATATATATACATACATAATCACAAATACTGTAAGACTGTATACAGATGCACACATGATATGATACAGTCTTCAAAGGGCCAGGAAACAATCCAAACATGCATATTCAAAAGAAATACAATTAAATTTGCATGTACTTATAGCTCTGAATGAATGCATCATTAACATGAATTAGATAACTATTACATACAACAGTCTGGAAGATTCTTGAATGCAGCATGAAATCCAAGATAGTCCACTGTGAATTAATTTATGAAGGATCAGGGTTAAGGCCTGTGCCCCTAAGAAGAAAAAGCAGCCTGTATTGCCTCACACGTCTAGGTGGGATGGAATAATGTTCATAAAGAAGAAAGGGTAAATGTGAAGAAGAGTGTCCAGAATTAATTCAGGGAGCATCCACTCAAAAGATCTCCTGAAATGTATGCTAGAAGTCAGTGAGGATGTGGACATGGGCCTGGCCTGGCATGCTAAAACCTGAGCTTCATGAAGAAGGCATTTCTACATTCTCAGCTCTGTCCACTGAGATAACCTGGGAACAGTAACACCCCAAACTATGAGTATACTTAGATCCCAGATTTGATTTATAATATTTTCTCCAACAGTAGCAGCTATGGATTATTGGATAAATGGCTAGTATCTGGGCAAGATTAAGACCCCAGTATAAGAAGAATTTGAAACATAATTTTGGGTCAAAAATTAATAGAAGAAGGGCTGAAATAAGGATGCTAACATGTTCAAAAGATAACAGTTCCAGCATGAATGATCCTCCCCTGACCAAGCCTAGAACAATTTAAACATCAAAATAATCAAAGATGGATTATAATAGATGAATTAAATGAAGCTATCAGTCTCCATATTAACATAGATAACGAAGTTTCATGGGGAATATTTTGGATACATAACTTTGAAGACCTTCCACACAAAATGACATCCATTACAAAGGAGAAGAAATAACTACAGCAGAATCCTGGGGGATACCACTTTACTCATGTGATCAAAATGAATGTGGCCAGTACTAGAAGTAACCGAAGTCACTTCCTACATGATGGAATGCAGCATGAACACTGAGATCACTTTGGGGTGTGTCTGACCAAGTTACTTAGTCATTAGTCAACATAAACTCAAACTGAGAAAACTTAGAATAGACTCTAAGTCCATATTTTTTAAGAGTCATCATGAAGGCTAAAACACTAAAGACCAATAGAAGAAAAACAGGACAACCTACATGCAGGAGTAGCATTTGAAGTCACCACCATCAATATAAAGGCATCATTATAATAATTTGTAAGGCAGAATGAAACTCCACCATTAGATGGGAATAGGGTGTCAGCCAAACTTTCATGATTTAGATGCAGAGCACTTAGGAATCACACCTTTCTTCTATTAAAGAAATAGTTACTAATGCATTCAGGGATGATGGGGAATTAAATTCACAAATTGTTCTCACATAGCCAGAAGAAAGTTCTTTGTGCTATACCTATGTTTTGCCCAGTAAATGTGAGATGCCTTTTAATTAAGTCAAGAAAAGAAAGAAGAATGTGACAGAAATAAAATTGGCTTCTTTCAGGTATACCTTATGTGTTGTGATTTGCATGTGTGTGTTACTATTCTGCCTATATATAAAAAACAAACCTAACTTGATGTTCAGCTGGACCACTTATTATTCACACAAATTTGGGGAACATGCTTAAACCTTCAGAACTTGAGTTTTCTCATAAGCAAATGAAAACAATATATCCTACATCAGACCACTCAATAGATAACATTCATGTCAATGTCCTTTATCCAAAACCAGCAGGAATACAACGATAGCCCCAATAGACACAGGAACATGGGACTATGGAAAGTCTCAGAAAAACCATACTACAGTGAGTCTCTTTGATGACCCAGACCAACAACTCAAAAGAGAACATTTCATGCCTGATGTTGAAATTTTTATTAGATGACCTTTGGCTATTGAAGAAAACTTGTTAGCCCAGATGAAAAAATATCATTTAAACTTTCTATGTATGTATTTATGCACTAACTTAGATATGTTATACTTTTATTTTGTTTATTAGAAGACAGGCCTCTCTATGTAGCCCTGGCTATCCTGGAATGCATCACATTAGACCAGTCTAGCTTTGGACTCATAGAGATCTCTGCCTCTGCCTCTCAGGTGTTGGAACTAAAGGCAGGCATGAACCACTCTACCTGGCCTATTGTACATATTTTAGGTGGATGGTTAATGATGGATTCCCCATGACTTTCTCAGACATGCAGTTATTATACCCTCCCTCTGTACTTCTCTCCTCATTCCCTAGTTAGAGCTCTACCCCATTTTTCCCATTTCTGGGATCAGATTACCTGCATCCTGTTATTCTCTTCTCAAACTTTCTCTTTTTGATGATGATGTTTATATTTACTTTCTTAGTATTGTTTTCAAGGGTCACTTCAAAAAGCATAAACTTGTATTTGTATTTAAAACTTCTGTTGCCATTGCCTAATTTTCCTCATTATTATTTTCTTACTACTTGTCTTGTGGCTGTGACAAATAACTGACAAAGCAGTTTGAAGAAAGGTGTATTGTTTGGTTTTATAACTTCCAGAGGACACAGACCATTAGGATGAGGAAGGTATGAAGAACCAAACAATGGTCACATTAAATCCATGGTCAGGAAGCAAAAGCGATTATATCTGTGCTCAGCATTTCCCTTTTTATTCTGTCCAGAAACCCAACCCATGGAATAGTGCTATCCATATTCAGTCTGTTAACCTGATCTAGATACTCTTTCCCAGATAAACCTAGGCATCTCTCTCTCATAGGCATGCCCAAAGGTATGTCTTCGATGATTCCAGATCCCATCAAGTTGACAATATTAACCATCACACTATTTGCTACCTTGCCCCATTACCCAGTTCTCTAAGTCTATGCAGATTACTTTAGATAATCTATTTGCAATATATCTTGAACTCAAATTAGGTTTATCATATTACTGAATACTAGTGATTATGGACTCTAGTTCCTCTGCATCCTTCTTACCATTTGCTGCCAAAACTGCTCATATGTTACCAGGAACAGCTTAAACCCCATAGACTTCTCTCATGTCTTCCCAATACTGAGTAGTGAAGGTGCCCGTTGCCCCTTGAGTTCTCATTCTCTCTATTTCTTTCATAGTGACTTTCTAAGTCAATGTTTACTAAAGTTCCCTGTAAAAATTAAACATTTATAGTATCTTAAAATAGTGTCAATGTCCACCCAACTTTGGGTCATTCCTTTTTTTGAAAAGCAAATCCTTCAAGAATGGCTGTGCTTCCCAAAGTATTCTTGGTTAAAATACTCCCAAAGAACTAATAGAGAAAAGGAAAAAATACAAAAGAGGGGGACATTTATGATGAAATAAAAAATTTTTTAAAATAATTGGATAATATGAAAATTCTATTATTATATAGATGGAGATTCCCAAATTTTTCTAATCTCTGCATGGGCTTTCCATGGGGTCTTTTTTCTTTTTTGTGTTTGTTTTTTTTTTTTTTTTTTTTCGAGACAGGGTTTCTCTGTATTGTTTTGGAGCCTGTCCTGGAACTAGCTCTGTAGACCAGGGTGGACTCGAACTCATAGAGATCCACCTGCCTCTGCCTCCCAAGTGCTGCGATTAAAGGCATGTGCCACCAATGCATGGGGTCTTAGGAGCTCAGTGTAATAAAAATTTTATCTGTTCAGATGGGTGACTTCCTAATATAGTGTGTCTTATAAGGTAGTAAAGTCATTCTACAAAATCAATTAGTTTAAAAAACATGGCTTTGCTAAATACTTCATATTTTCATGTTTTAAATGTTAAGACATTACTAAATAATACAGTCACCCTGATAAGTACATAAATGTAATGAAGTATTTCTATGTTTTTGATAAATTGCAAATAGAAATGGTTTTGATCAATGCAAATAGACATTGTTATTTGGTCCTGGGCTGATTAAGTTTTATTCTGTGTATAAATTCAGACAGAGCTGAAAGAAAGTAAAGCAATCATGAGAGCTGTAAGGATAACTATAGCAGGGTAATATAACAAAGTACACCAAGGTGTGTAGCATTACTGTTCTACTTAGACATAATTGAATCCATGTAACACTGATCCACATTGTGACAACAAACCAACCACCAAAACCAAGGGGATTGGTGTAAATGTCTTAGCCACACTTCATTTCCACTACAAGTCAGCACTGGGCTGGGTCAGTACTGGTTATTCCAAGACACGATGAGACAGAAATTTAATCAGCTAAGACTTGGGAACCTATAGCTCGCTCCTGCTAATACAGGAGTTGGGGATTATCAGGCAGCCTCTGAATGTCAAAATCACCTGAGCATAGCAATTTTCTTGGCCTCACTTAAAAGGGTGGAGAAAGGATGGCAGATCAAGGGAGTCCCAAGCAAAACCAAAGAGAGTTTCACTGATGTCTGGGAATTCCTGCTGACCCAGGGGAGTCTGAACAGAAACAAAGTAAGTGAAGAAACGCTAAAATCAGATCCTTCAGTACACTTGGTCACACTACCAGAAAGTAAAGTATGAAATAATATTTTAAACATTTTTTAAAAAATTACATTTTCTGCAGGGTACATTTCTATTGAGCAGGTATATAACCTAAACAAAAACATAAAATAGTTGGCATCTTCATTGATTTCAGTCTGTGATCTCCAACTGTGCATATTATTTTCACATAGTGTCATGTTCCTTATATACTCAGCATCTCTATCAAAGAAAAGGACGGTTAGTTCTTTGGGACACAGAATTGCACCCCTGTCTCTTTCCAAGCTCTCCTCAGTTCCTTCTCCTCCCCCTCTCCTCCCTCTCTGTCTTTGTCTCTCTTCTTTCTTCCCTCCCTCCCTCCACCCTCCCCCTCTTTCTCTCCTCTTCTCAGCCTCCATCCAGACTTTGTTGATTCTTTCCTGTCTGCTTTTGGAAAACAACGTCTTAACTAGTCTCTCCATCCACCTTCCCTACTTACCCCAAGGTCTAGAGCCATTGAGAACTCTACATTGTGTTCCCTCCCTCACTTAAAGTCATTGCAAAAACTTCTTGCTGCCTGTGAGTGAAACCTGACCTCCAGGAACTCTCTGTCTACTTGAGCATGGCTCGGTAGCTCCTTCCCATCCTTTCCTTCTGTCCCTCTTCCCTCAGAGCACACAGACTTGATTAGTAAGTACCAACTCAAACCTTTCCACTCTTTGCTTCAGCTAGGAATTCTCTCCCAGGTTCAGCAAGACCCTGGAAAGGACAAGTTTTAAAGCACCATACTTGATAGGTCGTCATATGGTATTAAAGACCCTGCTAGCTACTGAATCCTTAATTGTATGAAACAGTCAAATTAACTTAATTTAGAAGATAGAGCCTCTCTGCATCCTATATGCATTTCAGTATCTTCTGTGGAAATCAAAATGGTTCATAGTATAGGCTCCAACAGAGCATCACAACAGTGTACGAGCATCTTTCAAACTTCAGTCTGTTTTTTCTGCACTTTCTTCTTCTCAGCATAGTCCTATAAATTCTTTTGGCAATAAACTAGCAAGTCATAAGCAATTTTTCCATCTCACCCCAATCACCTTCTTCCCCCTCAACATAATATTTTCATTAATTATTTGGAATTTCATACATTGCCCCATGATCACACTTGCTTCACATTCCTCCCAGCTCTATCATCCCACCCTTGTCCCTTCCCCAGTCCAAAAGACAAAGTCACCAAGTCCAATTTGTGTTGCCCATATCCTCATTGGAGCATTATCAAACTTCCAGTGGCCAACCCCTTAAAGAAAACTGAGTCCACCCCACCCTGTACCCTTATGAGAAGCTGTCATCAGCTGTCAAGAGCTACACTTTGTCTTTATCATAGTATTTGAGAGTCTCCAATAGCTTCCTGTCCAGACTCTTTCTTTTCAATGGGCCAAAAGCTTAACACTTAAAACCAATGCTTTTCTTCCTGGCACATGAGCCACACCTTACAGGTTCATCTTGGTTCTCATTGGAATTCAACCGTACAGGTTTATAATGCCCAGTATTATGTCAAAGTGGCTAGCCATATAACTCAACATTTCATCAAGCACCCGCCTCATTGCCAATAAGTACAGATTTTAAATTATATCAACATTTAAATCAGTAGGGTTAATAATTTATATTATCAATCATAATCTATGTAGGCCTCATCCGATCACAGATGGCATTAAGAGAAATAATTCATACTCACCAGGAATGAAAGAAATCTGTTTGCAGACTACATTCAGACTTGAGAATGCAACTTCAGTTCCTGTGTGTGTATTGACCTGATTTATCTTGAAAATTCATGCCTTTCATTTCTCCAAACTGACTTGTGAAATTCTTGAAAATAATATTGTTTGTATATTTTTATGTATGTATGTTTATATGCATACAACCTATTTGTCTATGTCTCAGAAGAGCACTGGCTAATATAAGTCAATAATTACTTTAAGACATTAATGCATTTAAAAATTGCATTGTTTATTTTTTGTCAATGAGAATCATTATTGAATAACTATTTTATAATTTAATTACAAGGCCATTTGTACTTGGAATAATGGTGACATGAATAATTGAGTTTAAACTTGGTCTCCATATTCATTTTTACTAGCAATTTTTTACCTACTTACCAAATAATATTATGGTATTTCTGAAAGGATAAATAAAAAAAAAAAAGGCAAAATGGGTACCTTTCGGTGGGACCTGCCAAGATATGCCACTAAGCAAACATAACCATGTGCAACAGAGTTAGCACAAGAGGTTTACTGGGGGAGGGGAGAGCAAAAGGCAGTGTTGGAGTGGGGACATGAGAGAGGCAGGCAGGCAGAGAGGGGGGGGAGAGGGAAGGAGGGAGGGAGGGAGGGAGGGAGGGAGGGAGGGAGGGAGGGAGGGAGGGAGAGGAAACAAAAGGAAGAAGACAAGCAAGAGAGAAACGAGGGGCAAGAGGGGGACAAGAGGAAAGAGACAAGAGAGCCAGCTGTGCCCTGACAGGCTCTTTTAAGGAAGCATATGTCGCATAGCTGATGGTGAAAGGCACCTGGTGACAGGTGATGGTGTAACTTAACCGCTCTGGTGACAGAGGCGGGCTGCTGTGGTGGTGGAAACTAACGATTGTAAGTTAAAATAACAAAATACCATAACACAGAGGAAGCAAACACCTCCAAATTGAGGGTTGGCAGTGGAAGGTATAACTATGAAGAATTTCATATGGGATGGACACACTAGAAAAAAAAAGGTGGGTAGTGAGATTATTCAAGCAAAAATGTAATTTACAGACTGACAGTTTTTATGGGTACAATTGTGTCCCTTATAAATGCATATGCTAAGGGAGGAGAGGTGGCTCTCACAAAGAAGCCGGCTCACAGCTGCCTGTTCACTCCAGTCTCTTCTGGACTCCGTGGGCACCTGCACTCACACGGGCAACCTCCCATACATAATTATATACTTATTTTTTTAAGTCTTTTGAAAATCCTTCTTAAAAATTTACATGGTAAAGTCCTAAACACTGAGCCTCCAGACATAATCATATTTGGAGATTCTTTTTCTATAAAAGGAGAAGATACAATATAGAGACTATCAACGATGAAGCAAAGATAAAATATTGCTTTAAGCAAGTCATGAAATACCATAAATGCCCGCAAACAACAAGAGCCAGAAAGAAGCTTGTAGCACATACACTGTCACCCCACCCCAATGGATCCAACCCTGCAGACAACTTGATTTTGGATCCCTAGGATGAAGAAATTATGACATAATTCATTTCTGTAGCTTAAACCCATAGCACCTCCTTATGGCAGTCCTAGCAAAGTAACCCAATAGTATTAATTGATTTTCCCCTAACAAAAATAATGAAGAAATATTATAGAACTCCTGCTTATTCACTAATCTTATAACCATTATTTAATAACTACTGTTTTCTGTTCATTGCTTTTTGAGTTATTACTCAGTTATTGGAAATAATGACGACAATGGTACATAACTGGGGGAGAGCATTTGTAACTTTCTGGGCACTGCTTTAGGTGCTGACTGTACTAACTCAGAGATAATACAGCACTTGCTCAGTTTACAGAACAAACCCCAAGGCAGAGGAAAGCAAGCTGTGTAAGTGTACACACAGAGTAAATACCTCACCCCCGGCGTAAACAAGAACTTTCATTCTGAAGTCCGTGGCTAAAATCACAGAGGGGTTGAAACCACAGGTTATGTGTCTAATAAAGATTTTTTTTCCTCCCGAACTCTTCTGAAGCCCCTAAGTGTGTACATCTGGGAAATTGTGTTCATGACAGACATCTACATGACACCTGGATGTGAGCCGCAGACTTAAAACATGGGCATCAACTATTTGGGTTGCATAATTCTGTTTATTCACATTCTTTCATGTTGTATAGAGTATTGGGGCTATTTGCCTTATTTGAGATGTATTTTAATGGAGTGAAAATAGTAATCTATTGTTTTTGCCCTTTGTTTTTATTAATATTTAAATTTATTTCATTTAAATTTAAATTAATAATAAATTAAAGATTTATTAAAGGAGAAAGCGTAAAATATATGTTTGGGTAGTTGTAAGTGATTGCCATTTATGGGACTCAAGTGTATTAAATGGCCTTGGTGGTGACATGAAAGCTATTTGGTGTATGGCATGACATAGAACTTTGTAACTACAAAAAGATACCAACACACACACACACATGCATAGATGTATTAATAAACTTAAGGGGCTCATGAACTATCTATGATTATAAGTAATTATTTTCACCAAAATCCAAGTGCAAAATCTCCATTTTGTTGTTACTAGGAGTTGAAAATCCTCAGCTAAGATACTGTTAGGTTACATCTGTCCAAGTTATGTTTTGAAATTGTAACCTCCATGGTGATTAGTTCATGAAAGTGGGATTCTCATAAATGGAATTAATGCCTTCAGAGAAAGGTTCCAGACTCGCCCTTTTCACCATATGGAGAATGGAAGAAGCCTTAACTAAACTTTAAATCTGCCTAGAACTTCTAGTTTTTACAAGTAAGAATTAAATCTCTGTTGCCTTAAAATATCCAGATACCCAACCAGACTAGGATACATGAATTTTCTTTGAGGAACCAACTTACAGCCTCTCACCTCATTTCTCCACAGGATAATTGGGCTGAAACCTCCATCCCCATGGCACTCTTACTGACAGGAATTTATACTTCAATGGCTGAATTTCCAGGTCCAGGATTTCATCAATTTCCCCAATCTGGGCACCTTACTTCCCACCTTTCTGCACAGTCAAACCCCCCCCCCCGCTCAAAAAAACTTTCATTCCTGTTAAGTTGATAATTTACTATATTTTCTCTCAACAGAAAACTTAGCCTGGCAGTAGTGGCATGAAGGCATGGCAAAGTAAGTCCACAAAAGCCCGAATAAAAGAATAACAGATATTTGTTGGGGAATACTCACACAGTGAAGGTAAATAACCACCATGGTCTTCTGTACCTGGAGGTACAATGTCTGCCCTGCAGAATGCTCAGGCCACAACCCAAGAGAGAGATCAAGAAAGCCCCCCCCATCCTTATAAGGGGTCACATCCACACACTGAAGCCACACCCTAACGTGTGGCCATTACCTCAACGTTATTGGCAGAACAAGATGCTACTACTGCGGTGCACACCTTTGTTCCCAGCCCTCAGGAGGCAGGGGCAGGCGGTTCTCTGTAAATTTGAGACCAGCCTCATCTACAAAGCTACACACAGAGAAACCCTGTCTCAAAAAAAAAAAAAAAAAAAAAAACAGAAAGAAAGGAAGGAATGAAGGAAGAAAGGAAGGAAGGAGGAGGAAGAAAGGAAGGAAGGAAGGAAAGAGAGAGAGAAAGGAAGAAAGAAAGAAAGAAAGAAAGAAAGAAAGAAAGAAAGAAAGAAAGAGAAAGAAAGAAGGAAAACTGATACAGAATGAACCAACAATTGCTTTTTTGTACTTGAGGTTCAGATGGCATCTTAATTTGTACACCTGCTGTCTAATTTAAGTCAGTAAATATAGTCCAGCCTCAGTAATATTAGGATGAGAAATAAGTTATTTTGAGAAATATGTGAAGATGTGTGAATTTATATAAGAGGACTAAAGCTCAGTTACTTATACCCAAAAGGAAATTGCACATTAGTACATTTTTTAAAAAAAATAAGTTAATATTGGAAAGTTCAGCAAATCTTATTTTCACAGATACTATAACCATTGTTTTCACCTCCTTCAATCAGTTGCTGATTTTTGGCAACAAGGTTGTGTGATACTCCACTAGGGAAGCACAAAAGCAAAGCCAGATATTCAATCCTGATGTTCTTCTCTGTGTAGGAACTTCAGTTAGGAGCCTATGCACATGCTTAGATGGACATGCACGTTCCTATGCCCCCAAATTTGAATCAGTTGATAGTCCTCTGTAAAGGCTTCTCTCTGTGAGAATCACTTAAAAGCAACCACTGACCTAAAATGGAGATGTGCAACTTGCTTCGAGTACGGGGTACTTGCGAAAAGAGCAGTTCCCACGACAGAATGTGAAGTTCCAAATCTCAAGTTCCAAATGACTGCCACACTTGTTTGCACAGTGAAAAAAAGAAGTCAGGCAGAACTTTGAAAAATGGTTTCACACATCTTTAACAGCTCAACAAGAACACCGGCTTCTCTATATTCAATTATACTAATTTGTTTTCTATTTGCAGGAAAACCATTATTACACTGTCCAAGATTGTCAAAGTCAAAGCGAACTCTCTGCTCTCCCTTCGGGGAGTCTCATATTAAGAAGATCTTATCCACTTACTTATCACCTATTTAAAGTATTTTTTAACTTCAGTGTGATCATGTTATGAGCTGTTATGATTTTTAATAAGGTAGACTAAAACCTTCTCAAGCTCTCCCAGTTTGAAATGCTTTGAAGATGTGTGCTGAGCATGAAATAGACTCTTGTGGTTTAAAAATCACAGCCATTAATTTTCAAGTGTTTAAAGTAAATTTACTTACAGGGGAAATAACTCTCTGTATGCTTAGTGCAAGCAGAAACCAATTCTTCTCATGGCGACAAGGAGATCTGTGGAGTCCAGCTCCCCTGTGATCAGCTCCATCACACCCCCAGGTTGTGTGACACTGGTGGGCTGGGTGGCTATGGGGGGACATTGGGAGCCTCCCAGCACACCCCACTTAGCAAGTTCCCCTAAAACTGTAAAGAATATGGTCTTGGTATTCTTTTGTCCAATGACATTTGCTAATAAAGACATTTCATAAATGGCCATGGAGGTTACAGACCAAGCAAATGGGCAGGGATTGGGAGTGAAATATATGCATCCAGAAAAGCCATAAGGACATAAACACAAAGGTGGGAAATGGCCACAGAACACAAACAATGACCACGAACTGGAGGGCCATGCTTCCAAACATGTTACTGAGGCGTTCAGCTGCCCACCACTCCCACATTCTCCAAGGCAGATAGTTTTGTCTTCATTTACAGGTGGCTGCAAACTGAAGTTCAAGAAGAATAAACACTTCCAAGGATCCATGTGGGTCTATCCTCATAAAAATTACTTGAAAACCAAACAGACTCCAGACCCCATGGGCACTCTGACCCTTCATTTCTGAGATGATAATAGACACCGCATCACAACTTCACTTAGTGTCCCCTGCATCCATAATTTAAGACACGTTGTTTTACCTCTATATGATAACTCACAATAGAGTTCACCAAAAGGAGGAAAATGGGGCTTGGAAGATGTTCATAGAGACATCTGTGGCTATTAAACATGTGAGAAAGATAAATGGGTTGGGATCATTAACTATTTTCTTTGTGTGTGTGTGTGTGTGTGTGTGTGTGTGTGTGTGTGTGTGTGTGTGTGTGTATCTGATAAAGGGCACTGAAGGGTATAGTATATAGGTGTGAGAAAGAGGGTAATATCCTCTGTGTCAAGCCACATGTGTTTGAGAATAAGGAGTCAAATCATACCATCAAGGGATGAAAGATCATACTTGTAAATCACTTAATACAATATGTTTTGTCTGGGTAAGTTTAGGAAATGGAACCCAGGGCTTGGTGCATACAGTTTGGCTATATGACTCCTGTTCTATTTGTAAATCAGGTAAAGCATGTGAGTTTGAACTTTATAATTCCAATTAGAATGGCTTAATGAGCACTTCTTCTACAATTGTGTCTTCCTTCAAAACATCATCCTGAAGGCGAAGGAACAAACTTAGGTACACTCAATTATACAGACATCTGTAGCATTAAACATGAAATCGATTCCATTGTCAGAGGTACCATACACTGCCCAGGCCTCCTAACTGACACCCACATTCAGGGTTGGTCCTATGCTGGTTTCCCAGCTAACAGAATGGGGTCCATGAGCTCCCCCTTGTTCAGGTCAGCTATCTCTGTGGTTTCTCCAGCCTGGTCTTGACCCCTTTGCTCATCACTCCTCCCTCTTTGCAACTGGATTCCAGGAGTTCAGCTCACTGTTTAGCTCTTCTGCTTCCATCAGCTACTAAATGAAGGCTCTAGGATGACATATAAGGTAGTCATCAATCTCATTATCAGGGAAGGGCATTTAAGGCCTCTCTACTGTTGCTTAGATTGTTAGTTGGGGTCATCCTTGTAGGTCTCTGGACATTTCCCTAGTGCCAGATTTATCTTTAAACCTATAATGGCTCCCTCTATTATGGTATCTCTTTTCTTGTTCTTCTCTCTTCTTCCCCCAACTTGATCTTCCTGCTCCCTCATGTTCTCATCTCCCCTCTTTTTCTCCCCTTCTCTTTCTCCTAACTACCCCCCTGCACCTGCTCCCAATTTGCTTGGGAGATCTTGTCTCTTTCCCCTTCTCTGAGGGACCATGTATGTCTCTCTAAGGGTCCTCCTTGTTTCCTTGCTTCTCTGGCAGTGTGGATTGTAGGCTGGTAATCCTTTGCTCCATCTAAAATCTATATATGAGTCAGTACATACCATGTTCCTTTTTTGTGGCTGGGATAGTCACTCAGGATACTTTCTTCTAGTTCCATCCATTTGCCTGTGAATTTCAGGATTCCATTGTTTTTTCTCCCCCTTGAGTAATAAGTATTCCATTGTGTAAATGTACCACATCTTCTTTATCCATTCTTCAGTTGAGAGGCAGCTAGATTGCTTCCAGGTTGTGGCTATTACAAATAATGCTGCTATGAACATAGTTGAACAGATGTCCTTGTGTATGTGCCTAAGAGTGGGATTTGCTGGAACTTGTAGTAGACTGTTTCCCATTTTCCTGAGAAATTGTCATACTGATTTCCAAAATGGCTGTACAAGTTTACACTTCCACCATCAGTGGAGGAGTGTTCCCCTTTCTCAACATCCTCTCCAGCATAAACTGTCATTAGCCTTTTTGATTTTAGCCATTCTGACAGAAATAAGATGGTATCTCAGAGTTGTTTTGATTTGCATTTCCCTGATGGCTAAGGATGTTGAGCAATTTCTGAAGTGTCTTTTAGCCATGTTAGATTTCTCTATTGAGAATTCTCTTCTTAGTTCTATAACCCCCTTTTTAATTTGATTATTTGGTGTTTTGGTAACTAGCTTCTTGAGTTCTTTGTATAATTTGGAAATTAGCCCTTGTCAGATATGGGGTTTGTGAAGATCTTTTCCCAGTCTGTGGGCTGCCATTTTGTCTTGTTGACTATGTCCTTCACCTTACCGAAGCTTCTTGGTTTCAGGAGGTCCCATTTATTGTCAATCTCAGTGTCTGTGTTACTGGTGTTATGTTCAGGAAGCAGTCTCTTCTACCAATTTGTTCAAGGGTACCTCCCACTTTCTCTGCTAAGAGATTCAGTATGGATGGACATTATAGGAACAGACTTCAGGAGCCCATTCCCCATGGAAGGATGCTCCCTTAGCCTAGAGACACAGGGAGGGCCTAGGCCCTACCCCAAATGATTTGACAGACTTTGATGATCCCTCATGGATCATCCCTCCCTGGGGAGTGGGTGGGGGAGGGATGGGGGGAGTCTGGGGGCATGGCAGGATGAGAGGGAGAAGGAACTGGGATTGATATATAAAATAAAAAAATTAAAAAGATTTTAAAAACATGAAATTGACACAAATGAGGCATGCTACATCCTACAGACTTTCAATGTATAATGCAGACATGTGTCATCATTGATGTATCAACTCAAGGGAGTGGTGAAGTGCTCATTTCTAAAGATCAATTCCAAGAATGAAACCTAATTTTCACTTTTAATTTTCCTGGCACAATTATAACATCCTGTCTCCCTTTCCCAAGTGTTCCAGATTGACTTATAAGTCACATTGTCAACCTATTTATAAAATGATTGAGTCTATGTTTCCAAAACTTTGCTTCAAATTTCTTCAGTATTTTTTTTCAGCAGATGTCATACCTTAGTCAATCATTTAACACCGCACTTTCATAAATCATCCCCAGGTGCTTCAGTTTCTCTTCTGCCAAGCCCCCAACTCAAAACTACTTCTTTCCCAGAAAGGGCTCTGACTCAAAGTCCCAGCACAGAACACGTGGTTCAGCTAGAAGCTGAAGGGGGCATCTGATAAGACACAGCACAGTTCACTATTTCATCCTTCCATTTAAACCTTAGTTTTCAAATAATTTAGATCTTTAACTGAAATACTTACAATGTCTTTGGATTCTAGTTAATGAATTCAAAAGTTTAAAAAAAAAAAGCAAATGAAAAATAAAAGACACGATCTTTCTCTGTAGCCCAGGCTGCCCTGGAATTCATAGCAATCTTATTGCTTCCAAGTGCTGGGGAAAAGAATTAATCTTTCATTCAAATGTTTTTCTGTACTCATAAACATTACTTATGATGTGTCAGGTTAGCTCATTAAACTTTCGTTTCTAATTTGAAAAGCTAAATGAGTAAATATAAGTCATACCAAGTAATTTCATAAACCACTCTTAAGGGCTGTAAAAAAAAAAAAAAAAAAAAAAAAACTACACCCACCAAATTGCACTAGTTCCCTCCATTCTTTTTATTCTGCAACTTCTCAATGTCAAATGGGTCTACAAATGTTAAATTATTTTCTGAAAAATCTCAGAGATTTTAGTTCACACCGCCCTTTTGAAAGCAATGCTGCAAAACAAAAATACAGTTTCTTTTTATGTGTGGGTTTTTATCAGAAAATCTAATTCCAAATGTGTGCTCAGGTACATGAACATGACAGTATCATGCTGACAGACCGCTCATGCTTATTCTTAGCCCCTTTTGAACAGTACATCTTCTATCCCTCTCCAGCCTTAAAAATTACATGCAAAGTCACCCACATTTCTCTCCTCCATCCACTTTTGGAATAGATTCAAAGATAATGTCTATTTTATGATTTTGTTGTGCCAGAAGTGGCACAAATCAGATATATAGCAAATTGCATTTCAGCAAGAAGCATACTTTAGATTTTTACTTTACATTTTTAAATAAAAGGGGGATTATCATTTTCAGCCTCTTCCCCTGGTGAGACTCTAGCTTTCATCTGCTGCACCATGCCTATACGTGTAGATCTGAGGCTGCTCGTCATGGGTCATTGTGGGTGTAGCTAGTGCCTCTGCTTCTTCATCAAAAGGGATGAAGATGATGCCCATATTTTTAAGGGGCTCAGTCTTTGAAGCCGTAGAGATTCCTGATTCTACAATGGCCACTAAGTCACAGGCAGGAACTATCCCAAAGGTGAGTGCAGGGCAACTACAATTCTAGTGTTGTTGTTCTTGTGTGCTTTGCATATTCCTCCATCCCACTGATGGGAGATGTCATTCTGTAAATGTGTTTCTCTTATGGTTAATGAATAAAGCACTGTAGGCCAACAGGAAAGTAAAATAGGTGGGACTAGGCGACAAGGAGGTTTTGGGAGGAGGTAAGAGGAAGATTCAAAATGTCCAACCAAGAAAGAAAAACTCCGGACCCTCTCTCCTGTAACATAAGACCACATGGAAATACTTAGATTGATAAAGATGGGTTAATATTTAAGACAGAGCTAGCCAATAAAAAATGCTTGTAATAGGCTAACAGTTTTATATCTAGTGTCTCTGTGTGTTATTTGGGGCTGGCACGGTGGTTGGAAAACTTATCCATAACAAAATGGCGCCCAACGTGAAGTAAAGAACTTTCACTTAAAAGCTTAAAAGGGGGTTTTAGAAACAAACAAACAAAAAGACAAGCAAGGCTTCTTGGTAACATCATTTTTCTCAATTGGCTCTGTTTTGCTAGAGACAAGCAAAAATTTGCACAGCTCATAGTGGCAAACACACACACACACACACACACACACACACACACACAGCTTTTAAGAAACGCTGCTAACAATTCAATGGTGTGTATGAGCAACTGGTTTTAAAAAAAAATAGAGAGTAGCTGGGGCATTGGTGGCACATGCCTTTAATTCCAGCACTCGGGAGGCAAAGGCAAGTGAGTTTCTGTGATTTCAAAATAAACCTGGTGTACGGAGTGAATTCCAGGTCAGCCAAAGTTACACAGAGAAACCTTGTCTCAAAAAAATGAAAAAAATAAAAATAGAGAATATAGAGTAATAAAACAGCCATGTGAAGATGGAAAGCACACAAAGAGTCTGGATACTGTATGCTATGCTCAGTTACTCAATTGCTCAGTTACTAAGGAAGAAATAATTGCTACAATACACTTGATTATCAATGCTGTTAAATTAATCCAACTTATATATTTTAAAAATGCTTTGACTTCCAGATTTAAGCCTAAGGACAGGTTACGGGGGGAAAGGATTTCTATTTTTGTTTCCACAGAAAATAAAAAACTATGGATTCCTTCCAGACTAACATGGTTTGATCAAGCAAGACACCCTAAAGCGATGTCCCGGGTGACCCAACAGTCAAAACAGCTTGGACAAGGCAGCATTACAGACCACTACAGCCAGGATTTCTGTGTCTTCTTAGAATCCCCCATGACAGCACCCCCACCAGCAGGAAGCAGTTTAGAAAAAACGACACCCAAATTCCCAAATATTGTTTATAAATGTTTGTTTTCATTTAAACAGGATTAGTTATAAATAGTTAATGACCACAACCAATCTCTTTAAAGGTAAAAAGGGGATTATGGTATAGATATGAATACTTTGTTTTGAAATGGATTTTCACTTATTGACAAAAATTTAAGATCAATTTTGTGATATGGATATTTCTCCTCAAGTTTAGGTATTGTGTTTATATAGCTCATTTAAAAATGTAATGTATAATTTAACACAGATTATAGATAGCTACCTATGATAGTCAAAACTTAGAGTTAAATTAGGTTTTCTAGATATACAAAGATATATTTAAGATGGATAAATATTCTTCAAACTTTTCGAAGACCTACAAAATATGGCATTTAAAATGGTTTAGGATTTTTCTTAACAGTGAGACATAACTGCTCCTGGCAACACCATCTGCGTCAAAAATGAAGATGGACATGAAAGAAACTCGTTATAGAGTTTCTAGCCATTTGGGCAAGATACTGCTCTTGTCTGGACTGTTTGATTTTATGCTGTATACACTAGACATGTAGGACCCACAGGAAAGTGACTACTGAAACAAGATGGACAATGCTACAGGTTCCTGCTTCATGGAAGAGTCTGCCAGACAGTCGGTAGGACACAGGGAAAAGGGACAGACAAACTGCCAATACAGGTAGACAGTTTAAAGTTTCCCGCTTTGCTGAGGAGTCTGCCAGAGGCACAATGGCCTATGGGCTGAAGATGGAACTTTACAGAAGAACTTCAGGTGGCTGATCAGGTGGCAAGATGTCTCTGTCATTTCTAGAGTTTATATATTATCCTTCTGTGGCCTTTGAAGTAGTTGAAAACAGTTATGGTTATAGTTTTCCTTAGTTAGGACTAAAAATAAGTTACATATAGGACTTTAGACTCACAAAGATAGGATAGATGATAAAATATTTTCTTTAAGTCTTGCTAAATGTTAATGACTAAATATTGTTAACTGTGGTTCTTATTTGATAACTGTATTGTTACATATTTTACTATGTTAAAGTTAAAACCCTTCTTTTTATTTTAGACAGAAAAGAGATGATGGGAGATGTCATTCTGTAAATATGATTCTCTTATTGGTTAATGAATAAAGCACTGTTGGCCAATAGGAAAGCGAAATTGGAGGGATTAAGAGACAAAGAGGTTTCAGGAGGAGGTAGGAGGAAGATTCAAAATGTAGGACTGAGAGAGAACTCCCGACCCTTTCTCCGGTAAGGTAAGACCATGTGGAAATACTTAAATTAATAGAAATGGGTTAATATTTAAGACAGATCTAGCCAATAAGAAATGCTAGTAACTTTATCTCTAATATATTAATATATATAATATATATAATATGTATAATTATATACATAATATATAAAGCTAGTAGCTTTATATCTAATAGTGTCTCAGTGTGTTATTTGGGGCTGGCACAGCTGTGGGACTAGGCTGGTGGAAAAACATACTCAGAACATCCCACCTCCCCCTGTCCCCCTTGAACATCTACTTCCTGAACAATCTGTAATATTCTTTCATTTTTTATTTATACTGTTACAATGATAGAACCAGACATTTTTCTTAGGAAATTTATGTTGGAGATAGGCACTAAGAAACCAAGATCCAGGGTTCTGTGCTGACTCCTCCTAGGCTTTGGTGCCTTTCGGTGTACAGAGGTTTGACAGATCCCAAATTGAACATATACACTCATCTGTTGATTCCAAGATGGAAAACAAACCAGACTCCAAACTTAGACTTAAGTGTATCTTTGGCGCAAATGAGCATGTATCCCATTTTTCACCATTGGTTGCTTTGTTTCCATGCCCCAAAAGATGTCATATATAAGATGTGCTATTTTGACTTATTGACATATTAGCTGGTCAACCTAACATATTCACACTTCAAAACCCTCTATTTTGACTTATGGAGAATGCATTGCTGTGATTATTTCTAGTGCTAGGATTAAAGTCAAGGCTGGTGCCTGCCTTGAACTACATCTACAACCACTATGATATATATGGTTTCTTATATTCATCCTTTTCATTAAAGTGCAGTGAAGTAGCCAAGGAAGAAAGACAAACATCACAGATGATCTTGTCACACTGTGAAGAGAATAATAGTTCCAGAGAGCAGGAACAGTTAGAAAGGTAAAGACTGAGAGAGGCTGGCTGACAATGTTATACATAGACATAAACTCTAAACATATGACAGAAAATATGTCATGCTTGTTTTTCCCTAGTCATTACTCTTGTTCCTCTCCCTTTAGACTCCCTTATACTTTTATGTTTTATATACATTGTTATATGTTATGTTTTTATTATAACTACACATAGTATAACTTCACATGACATATTTTTATATAAAATCTAGATTCTGCATGAGAGACACATACAATTTCAGAGTCTGGCTTATTTCATGCAAAGGTCATGGTTTCATTGTGTTAACTGCTGAACAGAATTACATTCTATATATGCACCATATTTTTTAATCTGCTCATCTGTAGATGGGCATCAAGGCTGACTCTACATGCATGGCTACCATGAGTAGTGTGGCATTATAAACTTTAGGTTTATAATGTATCCCTGTGATGCTGCTGACCTAAATTTCTTTAGGTGTCTGGATCATATGGTGAGTGAGGTCTTATTTTGTTCAGAAACAATACAATTCTCCATGTTTATAATTTACTTTTCATACAAAGCTTCACCTGTCTCTTTATTCAACCTGTGAGTTATTTATTTTTCTCTTTGATAGCTAGTCTTACTGTGTTAAAATAGTATCTCGTTGTGGCTTCCATTTGCATTTTCCAATGATTAATGACTCTGAGGATTTTTTGCACAGCTCTTGGATAACTTTATATTTTTTCTTGTGAAAAACACCTACTCAACCCAATTTTATTAAAGTATTTGCTCCCCTGTTACTAAGTTATTGGCCTTTGCTCTAGAAATTAATACCTTCTGTGTTGGTCCTACCTCACTCTACAGTCTGAAAATGGTGGGCTGTGGGAGTTAGACTCTCAGGTGTGTGAGAACTGACACATGTTCACTGTTAATGTTGGTATTGATCTATCAAACACAAGGCCTGGAAATTGTCTTGAGGCCCACTGAAAGTGCTGGGTAAACCCCAGCCACGTGGGGACTGGCAGCATCTGCCATCATTACCAAGGCTATTTCTTGCTCTTGGCTCAATTCTTGGGCTGCAAGACACAGGCTGCATAAGCAAGGTCTTGAGTTTAGAAATGTTCCTCTTTTGTTTTATGTTTCATTCATCACTTTTTCACCATTTTCTTATTTTTTATAATATTTTCTGTCATTTTCCTAGTCATCTTGAGACAGAAGTTGGAATTGAGAATACCTTTTTTAAAATTTAAGTTACAAATGAACATCTAAGCTTTAGTTGTACCCTACAAGTTCTTGTGTGTTGAACTTTTATTCATTTCTGTCCAATGCAGCATAATTCCCACAGATTGATTAAAATTGTTTTGTAAGTCAGGAGAAAATACTTTGAATATTTCCAACACAAGCAAATGATAACTGTGTGAGGTGAAGAGCAATTAACCAACCTCTAATTATTATACAAGGTCCCCGAGTATTTAAATATCACATGTATCTTTTATATATATATATGTATATATATATATAGCTATGCACAAATTTAAATAAGATAAAACTTTTGAAGTGTAATAAATTGTGAGAATGAAGAGAACATTTAAACACTCTCACTGGGAATGTAAATTGGAATGGCATTGTGGAAAACCACTGGGAGTGTGTCAATAAAAAATAACAAAGGACTGCCATACAAGCCAGCAAGCCTAACCTGGAATTACACCTGAAGAAATAAATAAGACCATCATCTCAAAAGGATGTCTACATTTCTGTTTCCACTAGAACTAGAGTTAGAAATAACCTGAGCATTCTTCAATAATTTAATGGGTAAAGAAAATGGTGTGTGTGAGAGAGAAAGAATGTGTGTGTATATGTGTGTACATATGCATCCACAATAGAATATTATTCTATCTTTAAAAGAAGAAAAGTCAGGCACACCTTAATTCCAGCATTTAGGAAGCAGAGACAGGTGGATCTCTCTGAGTTTGAGGCCAGCCTGGTTTATAAAGCAAGTGTTAGGACTATTACACAGAGAACCCCCATTACACTGAATGAATGAATGAATGAATGAATGAATGAATGAATGAATGAATGGAGCACAGATGTCACATGGTGTTGTCTCACTATTTCATTTGATCAATCGAATTGAGATACTTTCTCCTGGAGAGCGAAAAGAGGTTCATAATTCTTAGGAGGTGAAGCTTACAGAAAGCTGACAAAGATATGCTTTTCACAAGGGCCCCATGGTAATATAAGTACTAAACAGTTGTTGGATGACTAAAATCTCTGTGGTTGAGGTTGCCTGCAAGTTGGACAGAGAGTACCAGAATTTTGTGATCCATGCTAGGGCGGGCTTCTCAATAGTGCAGCTGCCTTCAAGTCAGCCATGTTCCTTAAGTAACCCCACAGATCCACTGACTCAATACACACAGCTTAGATGGAATCTTTTGTTGGTCTTACATTCATGCCCTCCATGTGTTGACTGGACATTTGTTTGCATTTCTTCAGGAAAAGTCATAAAGCTCATGGATGAACCTAAAGAATGAAAAGCATGCCATCTCCCCCTCTTTTAAAAGATAAAATACTACATGATGTCACCTACATGTGGACTCACAGAAATGAGGGTTAGGATGTGAATGGGTTGGAGAGTGATGGGGAGATCATGATCAAACATTCTGTGGCTCAACCTCCAGAACCACTCATATGATATATGGCAGCAACTTCCAAGGAAGCAAATGCTCAGCTTGAACCATGCCCTGGAAATGTCTTCCTTTAAGTTCAGCATGGTTTGCCCCATGTGCTCAGTCTCCTAATAATTTTGCGAAGGCACTGATTGACATTTTTCCAGTTTCTTTCTTCTTAGGATTATGTGATTTCTATGCCTTGAACCCTGAGTACTGGCAAAGTTCTATAAAGTAAAGGCCTGGGCTTCATTGTGGTATTATTGGTAGGTCATGAAAACCTTAAATGGACATTGAGGCTTTGAGTCTATATCCTTAAAGCAGATAGGAGAACTCAACCCTCTCCCCTCTGCGGCCATGTGGTAAGTGGTTTCTATGATTCTCACCATAGCAAGGTACCTCCCCAAAGACTACAAAGCAATAGGACCTGCTGAATATAAGCTGGAAATGCTGAAACTGCCAGCCACCTCGCTCCCCTCGCTTTTTTTTCTTTAGGGATCGATTCTCAGGAACTTCCTGTAGTAACACTAATTCCCTTGGAATTTTTTCTTTCTTGATTTTTTGAGACAGGGTTTCTCTGTATTGCTTTGGAGACTGTCCTGGAACTAGCTCTGCAGACCAGACTGGCCTCGAACTCAGATACCCTGCCTCTGCCTCCTGAGTTCTGGGAGTAAAAGCATGAGCCACCTACGCCTGGATCCCTTGGAATTTCTTATAGTAACATTAATTCTCTTTCTACCTGCCCAAGTTGAAAACAGAAGTCTACAATGAAAATTTAAATTTAAATTATGGTTGCTATTGTAAGCATTCTTCATGATAAACACAACGACTCAACAAACTTAGTTCCCCACCAGAGCCAGGAAGTCTATAAAGTGTGATCTCCTTTTCTGAGAACCTTGTAAAGTAAATGTCATGATGCATGGCTTATTCACATGTATACGATGACAATAACACCAAAGAATATAATGAGTGCATGCTGAGATGTATCAGGGGCCCTTGCAAGGGCCTTCCTTACCTAAAATTGTTCACTTGGGTAGAATAGATTTTCTTCCTAATGACACATTCTACAAATAGGCTGTCTTCTGGGTAAAGCTTTTACTAATCTCCCCCAAAAGAGCCAACCATAAAAATTCACTAATACACATTATGGGGGGATGACAAATAAACAATTTTATATAAGATAATATAGATGGAAATATTTACTTAATCAAAAATGTATCACTATCTGGGTCCTCTCCAAACATATTCTTATTTTTCCAGTTAAGTATTTACAAAAGTCATTATACGGGGCTAAAGAGATAGATGGCTCCATGGTTAGGAGCACTGGCTGCTCTTTCAGGGGACTTAAGTTCAGTTCCCAGCACCCACATGGAAGCTTACAGGCAAAACATACTCCCAATGTGAGCCCATAATCCATTATGGAAGGGAAGGCATGGATCTTGAAACCTTGATCAATCTGTGTCTCCAGCCAGAGAGCTGTAGGTGAGTGCTGGTGTTCATCTCCCATGGTTTCCTTTCTGAAGTGGTGGTGGTGTGTATATCTCTCTGTGTGTGTGTGTGTGTGTGTGTGTGTGTGTGTGTGTGTGTGTGTGTGTGTGTGTGTGTGTGCATTAGCCTATGTCAGTGTGGCATTATGTTCACTGGTGCACATGTGGAGGTTCTGAGGGGCTATGACAGACAGGACAAAGGAGGGGACCAGAAACCAAAAAGCCACTCCACTTTACTGGTCAACTAGATGGAGGTGCTATATAGTAAATGCATCCCATCTGTTGCTATCTTGTTTGTATTAATAGTACTTTTGGCATGTAGATGCAAATATGTGATGTTTGGGATATATGGCTTTAGGAGGAGGGATGGTCTTTCGGTTGGTTACAAACTCCAGTCCAAAGCAATATGAACCTCAGAAGGGTGCTTTGTGATGAGAGTAATAATTAAGATGAAGTTGTATTTTCCTTTGATATATTATGTATCTTGAGTATAGCAGAATAAAGTTCCTCAATTCTATCACACCACAGTGTAGCTAATAATACCCTATAGTGGAAGGCAGCTAAAGATGCAATTTTCTTGAATCGCAGACAGATTGTGCTTAATAAAGTAAAAAAGGGTCATAGTTGTGAATGCCTCTAGATGAGATTTCTGTAATTACCACAATATAAATATTCAATAAATATTTCACAAAATTTTACTATATTTGTGAACTCAGGCTTACCTTAATATTAAAATTTTTATACTGAGTACCAGTAATTAGGCATTGTTGTGTTAATTAGCAATGACACAATACAGACATGAAAACCTAAACAAGATCATAAGTGTGGGGGTGGAGAGAGGGGGAGGGGAGTAGGAGGTGGAGCATGCATCCCTGCTTAACTAGAATGGCTTTCTGGGATGCAGCAGGTACCTTGGAATGGCAGCTGCCATTGGAATGGCAGCAGAGCCTTGGATCTTAGATGTTCTTAGTATCCTCCCTTTATCACATCTTCACTCTCCTCTTGGGAACTCTATGCCCCTATGATTACAAAACCCAATACAATTTTTTAGATCCTAGAGAGGCACGGACGATAATCTGAGTGAGAAAAACCCTGGGGAACATAAATCTTTGTAGTGACTAAATTAGATCTTTTTCTTTATGGCATGACTCCATTGTTGGCTTCTTGGTTTTTTCTTAAATCAATTTAAACATATCAACCAGTTAAATATATCAACAAAAATATAGCTGAAGAAGGGTTATCAGAACATAGGTAGTAGAAAATGAAAGCCAATTCCCTGAGATGGTAGCTTCTTGTTCCCAGAAGACATTTTGAGGAAGATGGTAGGAAGACATGAGATTAGATAACTAAACACGACTAACAGGATAAAGGAAAAGACCCAACATCCCCAAGACAGAGTCTGCTTATCGGGTTCCTCCTATGCTCAGGAAAGGGCATAAGTTTACAATGGGATCTTCTTTCTTTACCGGATGTTCAATTCTTTGCCCATTCCAAACAATAAACTCAGCAATCCCCTAGATAGCCACAAGCATCCCCATTATATTTGATTTATTGATTCAATAAATCTCAAACTGTCTTAGCCATTTCTTTTTCAAATGGATGTAAATGATTGGCATAAGTTTAAGTATAATTACCTCCTCATAAACATAGGCACAATCATCTTTAATAAAAAACAATATATTAGGAGACCAAATTCAAGAATATTTCAAACATGTTACACAGCAGGATGGGGGTGGAATTCTCTGACATGAAAGGTTAACTTCAGTCACTCAGTTACTTGATGTTAGCAGAATTAAGGTGAAAAACAGACGACTGCACAAATAAGTGCAAGAAAAGGAGTGCTGACAAAGCTGAGCACGCCTTCTTGATGGATGCTAGCAGAAAGCTATATAGAGAAGAAATAGTTCCAATATTGTATGGCCATTTGCATATTCAAAATAACCGGCAGCTAACATCACAACCAATAGTAAAGAGACATTGTCCTGTCCTCGAAAGAGCCCTGTGAGAATGGCCACTCTCTCTCCTTTTACTGAACATAGTGCTGAAGGGCTGTACTATCTAGTTTCCAAACAAATTGAAGAAGGGAGGGAGGAGGGAGGGAGGGAGGGAGGGAGGGAGGGAGGGAGGGAGGGAGGGAGGGAGGGAGGGAGGGAGGGAGAGAGAGAGAGAGAGAGAGAGAGAGAGAGAGAGAGAGAGAGAGAGAGAGAGAGAGAGAGAGCACACATCAGGAGAGGGAAAATTATTCACATGTCCAGATGAAATTATCCCAGAGACTCAATTCACCCACCAAAATATTTTTAATTCAGTGAAATTTCAAGACATAGAAATCAGCATTTAAGTTTGTAAGAATCAGTGCCTATAGGGCAAGCAGAATGAGTAATGATTTTGCAGAGGACCCAAGTTTGGTTTTCAGAATTCACCTTGGGTTGCTCACAACCACCAATAACTCCATCTCCATGGGAATCCAGTGTCTCTAGGCTCTGTGAGTACCTGCATTCACATGTGCATGCCCACACATAGATATACCCAATTGTGTGTCAATTGGAGATAATTATTTAAATGCATGAAAGTCAACTGTACTCCTTTACAGAAATAACAATCTGTCTGAAGAAATCAAAGAAATAATTTCATTTACAACAGCATCAAGAAAAATAACATTAGGAATAAATTAAACCGAGAAAGAAAATGATAATGATCACGTGAAAACTTTAAAATGTTGATGACAGAAATCAAAGAGAATATTAAGGGATCATAATGCATTCCATGTTCATAAACTGGAAGAATAGAGAGTGTTGAAATACCCATGGTGCAGAAAAGCCATGATGCAATACCTATCAAAATGTCAACAGCATCACCATTCATGAAGTGAGATTTGCTTACAGTGAGGAGAGAAATGGGCCCATTATATTTGGATGACCAGGTGATCTTTGGAAGATACTGTTGTGGCATAGAAGGAACATAAAAATGCAAGAGATGGGTGAGCAGAGGTCAGAGAGAACATGGTTTGACAAATCCTTCTAGAAGTCTGGACTGTAGGTAGACGCATGGAGCAAAAAAGGAGATTAGGGTTGCCAAAGATGCACAACTTGTGGGAAAGGACAGATGTATGTATGTCTGCTACAGGAAAATAAACCCCTAAATATGCATCTATTTATCAAATTTTACCATATGTATAATATATACGGAACATGTATGTGCTATATATCTTCATGACACCCTTTGACCTACAAAGCCCACTCAAATTTTGATAACATCACATTGTCTGAAATATCCTCCTATTATAATCACACAAACTTTAGAACGCAGGAGAGCTTCAGAAGCATCATGTGTATGTACTTCCTTTAAACTCCAATCTGACTGTTTAGCATTACATCTAACTCCAGCTAGGGAAAAAAGGCTTTAAAAGCTCAAAGAGTATACAAAGTTCAGTCTCTTTAAAATATGCAAAGTCTCTTTCAAAGCTCAAAGTCTCTCTAAAATAACTGAAGTCGGCCTAACATTCCAAAGTCACCATAAATTATTCAAAGTCTCTCAACTGAGAGCTCCTGTAAAAACCAATAACAAATGTAATACCTTCTGATGCCACGAAGCTGAAGAACCAAGACCTGGCCATAATCAAATTGAAGCAAACTCCAAATCCGACTTCATAACATAGTTCATTCCAAGGCCTGAGACTGCCAGTCTTCCAGGACCCAAACAGCCTGGGTGGTTCCACTTTCTGGCTCAACCACACTTTTTTGCAAATACTACTTGTCTTGTAGGCTCTGGGTGGGTCCTTTTCCACAGTTGCTTAGTGATCTTCCCCTGGTACTGGCATATAAAACTGTTATAGTCTGTACTGCAACTGCCTTAACCTTTACTAATAACTTTTTGGCTTCTCTTCATGGACCCAGAAAAAACTGCCAAACAGTGCCAAGCCTCCATTTTTATGACCCTGTCAATCCTGGAGTTTCTAGTATGCCTGAGGCTGCACCTTTACCAATGACCTCTCCTAGCCTCTTGGTGTCAAGACCTCTGCTACTCTCCACGGTCCCTTCATGCCTTCAAAACTAGAATGACCTGTGAAACCCGCACAGAACCACGTTCAGTTGCCAGCATGAGATGCAACTTGGCCACCTCTGGAACATAGCTTCCGTGTGTTGACTCTGAGGCAACAGTATCCAGAATGTTTTGCTTCACAGTATCCAGTGATGGCTCTGGTCTCTGAATCACAGCTGATTCTTCAGCCCCAGCTGATTAGAACTGATTATCCTAGCAATACAAAGGTTTCATTTTGATCTTGTCTCTTATTACAAGCAATTCTTCAACCTCAACTAACTGGAACTACAAAATCTTAATTCAAAATAACAAATGGCCCCAGTAGAGTTTTTAAGGAACTCTCAAAAGCTCCTTCTCCAACCTCACAAGCCAGACCTCCATCATTTACACTCACCTCAGCATTGTTTCCTACATTCTAAAAACAGTCCATTAAGCTCTGAACATCAGGTGGCTTTTCTGGTCCAAAGTCCTTCCACAATCCTCCCAAACACATGGTCCAGTTAGTCACATAAATAGACCTGGTGTCAATCTCTGTCTTAGTCAGGGTTTCTGTTGCTGTGATAAAACACTATGGCCAACACTAACTTGGGGAGGAAGGGTTTTATTCTGCTTACACTTCCATATCACAGTTCATCAAGGAACTTGAGACAGGAACTTGAGCAGAGGCCATGCAGGAATGCCGTTTACTGGCTTGCTTTCAGGGCTTGCTCAGTGCATCTTCTTATACACCCCACGACCACCTTTCCCGGGCTGGGAGGACCCCCAGTGGGCCGAGTCCTCCCATGCCAATCATTAATCAAGAAAATGCCCCAGAAACTAGTCTCCAGGCCAAGCATATAGAGGCGTCTTTCTCAATTAAGATTCCCTCTCCTTCTTCCCAACTATGTCTAGGTGTGTGTCATGTCGACAAAAACAAAAACAAAACCCAACACAGTCATGAATCTGGCAGAGAGCCCAGTATGAAGGAAGGTGAATGGTAAGGATGAGAGGGAGATGAGGAAGGATGGGATAAAGAGTAACCCACAAGTATGATTGTCTAAGAACAAAACGAAGTCTGCAAATATACCTTTAAGAAGAGTCTGCTCTGAGCAACCAATGTGTTTGGATCTGGAGTAAAAGTGGGTTTCCTATCCAAAAGTCAGGAGCTTTCCCTGCATGGGATCTCCCTGTCTGAGTACACCTCAGTCAAGTCAGTGCTATGAGTCTGGATCTCACTCCCGATACCAACATATGGTAGACACCATATATTTTAAGGAAAATCATTATGTTTCTAGCAGGAACTGCAACGGATCCTATATCATTTATTCCCTACAAAGTTAATCCTGGGCTATATTCTAGAAAACTGGTCCAAGGTTGGTACTCAGACTCTCAAGAAAAAACCAGATCACCAGCCCTATTTTCCTTTGTAACAAAACTTCGCCTTTTATCCCACTCCAAGGCTAAGAACACTGGCTGATAGTGGCACATTAAGCTCTAACTGTATCCTGTACATCATTTTTTCATACCCTCAGAAAATAACTCAGAAATTCCTGGCATCCAGGCTTTCATGCCATCTCATGACCCTGAGCTGTGGGAGAGATGTCACATGGGCCTTCCTGAATTCTGTTACAATCCTCTCCTGAGATGAGCTAGAGAAAACAATCTGCTGTCTTTTCTGCACAGCATGCCTCCACACAGGCTTCAGCCTCATCATTTGACTATGCCTCAGCTTATCCATGATGCTCCCACCTTCCCTGATGTGACCTCTCCACCCTTCCCTCTGTCCCCAGTGCCGGTGGGGCTTCCTGACCCTGTGCAACCTTTCTCTGTGTATCTGCTCTGTGCTTCTTCACCCTGGGACATATGAACCCTTCCCAGTTCACCTGAACAAACTGATTTCAGTTAACGTACGATTTACCTTACCAAACTGATGGGAACAAGTAAAAAATGACCTAAAGGGTTGTGCTGAAAATAAAACACATAGTGATGAAAGGCAATGCGTCAAACTATGGGAACTCTGGGATTAAATTTTCAGAGTTATTTCTGAAAACCATTAAATGACATTAAAATATTTGTAAGAGCACTTAGCTGGCAAAGTCACATTTTGTGACCTTTGACAAAGTGATATATTAGGTGATGCATAATTTCTCAAGTAAGATATGAGAATTAGCATTAAGAGAAATAAAGGCATTAACCATGCCATTTTGGAGAGATTTCAGGAGAGGCAGAAAAAGAAAAAAAAAAAAAAAGATGTGGTTAATAGTTTCCTAAGGAGTGTCAACTATTTAAAACTTAACTTTTATCTCAATTATTCCCATTTCCTCTTACAGCCTGTATCTCAACTACCCAGGTTCTGTCACCCATCAATAAGCCAAGTAACACCAAAATAAATAATTAAATAAAACCCACAAAGATTTATTCAATGTAGCCACACTGGGAAAAGGGGAAAAAGAGAGATCCATTAACTTGCTACTCCATCTACAGAATCTGAAGGATAGGTATTTCTTTTAGAATATATCAATTCCTGCTAGTTGGGCCAGTTATGGAAAGGCATGTGGATATACATGGTGCCTCTGTTCTCTTAATTCCTACAGTTTATTTGATTTTAAAAGGAGGATATTCCATGTAATAAATAACAAAAATTTAAGTGAGTTTTGCAGGTATAAAGGATGGCACATATGTATAGTAAAATTTGATAAATACTAATGTAAAATTCATAAAACTAGAACATAATTATCCTCCTAAAACTCAATTCCTAGTTACCACATGAACAAATGTGTAACAAATGGAATAATATCCTCTTGAAAGACACTGGCATCTGGGATACAATGACCAGTTATCCAAGTAATTCTCAGCAGTATACAACCGAATCCTGTCACCTACCTCTCTTAATAAGGTGGGATATTTTATTGTCTATGATAAAATATGTTGTACAATAAAAACAGAGACACTACATTACAAACCATTCAATTTATTTATTTAAAGAGGTAAGCTTCACACACAAAACTCATTTTATACCTACTGAATATTCTCTGTGGGGAAAACTAGACTAAAATCAATCAGGAACTAGTCTTGCTCTTTTAACACAGATTGAGATTTGTGCTAGCTTCTGTTTTCAAACATGAGACTACATCGTAAATGTGGTTTCATTCACAAATTCATATCTTTACTGAATTAAGTGCACAGTTCTGCTGTCTGCAATTATTTATTTCTATCACATCAAAAAATGTCCCATAATTAATAAGAAATATGTAGTTTATATTTACATTATTCCATATATTTATAGGATTAACCACCTATAGTAATTCACATACCCAGTAAGTCTGACGTATGAGCTCTGCTACACTCTTTATGTTTATACAATTATTTCAAGCATAACTACTTTGCTCATACATATTGGACAGAGTTCCTCCCAAAGTCAATAAATGCTAAGGTTTTTATGAAGCATGGATTCACTGATGAGGAGTGAGCATCCATTAAAAGCCCTGACATATTACATTTTTAGGGCTCCCCAATGCAAATCTCTGCTATCACTTAAGATATGAAAGCTAACAGACTTGCAACACTATTTGAACTTGTAGGGTTTCTTTCATGCACGAATGTTTACACTGTATATGTATACAACACTTATTAGTCACCTTTTTTCCATTTGACTTTCTCACTACCAGAGTTTTTGGAGCTAACAGTTGAACTATTACTAAAGGCCTTGCCACAATCCTTGACCCTCTAGGGTTTCCATTCCAGTATGAATCCGCTGATGTCGAATAAGGCTTGAGCTATTATTAAAGGCTTTACTACATTCTTTGCATGTGTAGGGTTTTTCTCCAGTATGAATTCTTTGATGTTTAATTAGGGCTGAATGATTATTAAATGCTTTATCACATTCCTTGCATTTATAAGGTTTTTCTCCAGTGTGAATTCTCTGGTGTTGGGTGAAGGTTGAGTAAATGCTAAAAGCTTTGCCACATTCTTCACATGTGTACGGTTTCTCACCAGTATGTATTCTCTGGTGCTTCCTCAGGTATGAAGAACAGATAAAGGCCTGGCCACACTCAGCACATTTGTAGGGCTTTTCACCAGTATGAATTCTTTGGTGTAGAATAAGACATGAAGATTTAGCAAAGGCTTTGCCACATTCTTTGCATGTGTAGGGTTTCTCTCCAGTATGCAGTCTCTGATGATATTTAAAATATGAAGAACACCTAAAGGCCTTGCCACATTCCTTGCATTTGTACGGTTTTTCTCCGGTGTGAATTCTTTGGTGTACAAGAAGGCTTGAAGAATTAACAAATGCTTTGCCACATTCTTTGCATGTGTAGGGTTTCTCTCCTGTATGAAATCTCTGATGATTCCTAAGGTATGAAGATGACCTAAAGGTTTTGTCACATTCTTTGCATGTGTAAGATTTCCCCCCAGTATGAAATCTCTGGTGATACTTAAGGTATGAAGAACAGCTAAAGGCCTTACCACATTCTTTGCACTCATAGAGTTTCTCAATAGTATGAATCTTCTGATGCTTGTGTAGGTATGAAGAACAGATGAATGTCTGACCACACTCTTCACATTTATAAGGTTTCTCTCCACTGTGAATTCTCCCATGTTGGTTAAGATGTGAAGAACAGTTGAAAGCTTTGCCACACTCTTTGCATTTGTAGGGCTTCTCTCCAGTATGAATTCTCTGGTGCTGAGAAAGTGATGAGCGAAAAATAAAGGCCTTTCCACAATCTGCACATTTGTAGGGCTTTTCTCCAGTGTGAATCTTCTGGTGTCGAGAAAGGGCTGAGCAGTTATAAAAGGCTTTGCCACACTCTTCACACTTGTAGGGTTTCTCTCCACTATGAATTCTTTGGTGCTGAGTGAGAGCTGAGCAATTATTAAAGGCTTTGCCACATTCCTCACATATATAACGCTTCTCACCAGTGTGAATTCTACGGTGTTGGTTAAGGCTGGAAGAACAGTTAAAAGCTTTACCACATTCTTTACATTTGTAGGGTTTCTTTCCAGTATGAATAATCCTATGTTGTTTAAGATGTGAAGAACAGTTAAAGGCTTTGCCACACTCTTCACATTTGTAGGGTTTCTCTCCAGTATGAATTCTCTGGTGCTGAGAAAGTGAAGTGGGAAAATTGAAGGCCTTGCCACAAGCCGCACACCTGTAGGGTCTTTCTCCAGTATGGATTCTTTGGTGTCGTGTACGGGCTGAGCAATTATTGAAGGCTTTGCCACACTCTTCACACTTGTATGGTCTTTCTCCAGTATGAATCCTCTGGTGCTGCGTGAGAGCTGAAGAATTATTAAAGGCTTTGCCACATTCACATTTGTAGGGTTTCTCCCCAGTATGAATTCTGTGGTGTTGGTTAAGGCTTGAAGAACACGTAAAAGCTTTGCCACATTCTTTACATTTGTAGGGTTTCTCTCCAGTATGGATTCTATGGTGTTTATAAAGTGTTGAACGAACATTAAAGGTCTTACCACATTCACCACATTTGTAAAGTTTTTCTCCAGGATGACTTTTATGGTGTTGAGTAAGTGAATTCCAAGGAAAGGTCTTGCCACATTCCTTCAATTGATAAGGCTTCATTCCTGTTGAGCAAAGGTAGAAATATCAGTAGAAAATTAACCACATGACTATAATTATAAAGCTTATCTTTTATATGAATCCTCACATCCACAGATACAGCTCTAAATGTGCTCTACTCTCATATTAATGGGAAGACAGACATGATTTCATAACTCTATTCACTGCAGCATTAATCAAAAAATGCAATAAGTGAAACACTACAAAGTTCCACTGAAAAACAATGGAACATTATTCGAAATTTTAAAAGTACACTCAAGCCAGTGAAATCGCTCTGTGAAAAGCACCTGATTACCAGGGACCTACATGGTGGAAAGAGTGAACTGAATCCTGTAAGTTGTCTTCTGTCCTTCCTTCGGTAGACATACACACACACACACACACACACACACACACACACACACACACACCACATTTAAGGTAAGCAGTAATAAAATATATATGATAAGGAAAACTCTTAAGGGCAGTATGCAAAATGAAATATACCCATTACATAAGACAGGTATTATTTAATTAGAAATAAATAAAAATTCTAAAATAGAAAACCTCAGAGAATACCTATCTGAATGGTGACTAGGTGGAATGAACAAAAAAAATTACGAAATCATTTCCCTATGTTCATTGTTTTGAGAGCTAAGCTATTTCTGAAAGATTTGTGGCATAACAATTTGAATGTACTGAACCATAGCCCAAATATTTAAGACAATAAATTTCATGTTATATGTTAATCTCAGTTAAAATAAACAAAGGCTATTGAGTGATTTTAAGATGTTCAAGTTCACCTTTAAATACAGAAGTGTCAGTAGAGGCAACATATTTATCAATTGTTTATGAAATTATGATAACATAGAAATATTCACTTAGCAGGATAAAACAACCAGTAAGTAACCAATGAAGAATATATACACATAGCATGAAAATACAGAATTAGTATTTAATACATGAAGAGAGAACATCAGTTTTATTTGGAACTAGTCATATGATTTATATACATTTTATTATCTTACATTGTCCTAAAAAGCCATTACTAAAAACTGTCATCCAGTCATAATGAAAGTTACATCTAAGAACATTATCAACAGATATGAAGGAACCTATACAAAGTGAAACACAGAAAATGCAATTACAAGTTCAGAAATATTCTGAAAAAACACTGGTAAGCTACTAAAAATACTCATCTACCTGAAGCATTTATCTAACTATTCTTTATCAATAAAAATGTAGGAGTCAGATATCAGGGTAAGAACCTGAATGATCAGAGAGGTAGCAAAAAAAAACAACAATGACCTCCTCTTTCTCTCATTCCTCAACTGAAAAGGGCCATGATGCTCTCTCAGCCCCACACTACTAATTCCTGTGTCTATCTGGCCTCAGTCCTCCAAAACCTCTATGGCTAATTTTGGTCATTTAGACCCTGCCCTCTGATTCAAAGCAAACTTTATAGGCAGTTTTGGCAGCATACGAATGCAACCAAAACATCCAACTTTTCCCCTTTTCTGTACCACATCTTCCTCTGTCCTGCCGTCTCTCAAATAATGACATAGAGACTTATTATGAAAGCTCAGCCTATAATATAGGCTTGTTTCTAACTAGTTCTTATAACTTAAATTAACCCATTTACATTCATCTACATTCTGCTGTGTGGCTCATGGCTATTACCTCTCCTCTGGCACATCCTACTTGCTCTGCATCTCCTGCTGTCTCCACCTTTTTCTTCCCCGAGTCCTCTCAGTCTGAAGAAGTCCCTCCTATACCTATTGGCTAGCTACTGGCCATTCAGCTCTCTATTGCACCAGTCACAGCAATATATCTTCATACAGTGTGCAAATACTCTGCGACATCTACCTGTGTAAAACATTTTGCTATCACGTCACAAAAACAATTCATCGTAAATGACTGACAATCAATGTATGGCAGAAAATTCACTATAATAGTTTACAAAGATGTCTGATGGGACAACTTTAATTACTGAGTATGTAAATGTAATTAGAGGATTAACACAGAAGTCACTAGAACTGTGTACAAGTTTCTGAAGCATAGAAAGCAATGACAAGTCTGTAATGATCCAGACCCTCACCTGCAGAAGGACAGACTTCAGTCACTTTAAATGCATGCAGACATCACTAGAGTGGAAGGACAGATTTGAGAAAATGAAACCATGATAAACATCTGTCAGAAAATGTCCTACTTTGAGAGATGATAGGTGGAGCATTCTACATCACCATTTTTCCCTGAAATAGCCTCTAATCCATCCATCCAGCTTTTGACATCTGCCTTGCGGTGGCATTGCTGAACCTCTCTTGTGTGTTCTGATCTACTCATTCCCACATACCTGGGTATACAGCAACTGGTCCTGGTCCCTTCACATTCCAGGGCTCCTTTCTTTGCTCAAGAAATGTGACTAAGTACGGCTTAGACAAAGCAAGACCTGTTAGAAGAAAAGGCAAATGTGATGGCTGTATGCTGTTCTCTAGGGCTGACATTTATGTATCACTATTATATTTATAAGAAAAGAGGAAGTAAAATAAAAGATGGCAGAAAATAATTTCTTTAAATGTTTCCTGATAGATATATCCAGTACTTGGAGCTTTATTTACCTCAAGGAAAAAAAATTAAAGCTGCTGGTAAAATAATTTATGTTAAGATGTATGCTTCATACTTCATGTGTCTTGATTTATAAAATTCCAAGGAGAACAAAGGAATCACTCTACCAAAGCACCAAGGTTGAAAACACAAGAACTGTAATTAACTTCATCAGCTACAACTACAGCTTCCCCTAAGTTTCTCTTAAGAGCAGAAATCTAACTTTGTGAAAGGAGTGTGGAGGCTTTACTTCTCTAGTTTATGGACTAACTTGAGAAACATTGCTCTTATTTCTTCTTTAAAAGTTTGGTAAAATTATAAAATGAATCAATTTGGACATGGGCTTTTTGAAGTTGGAAGGTTTTTGGGTTTTTTGTTGTTGTTGTTGTTGTTGTTGTTGTTTTAATTATTACTTCAATTTCATTGTTGTAGATATCCTTATTTATCTTATATTGCCTTAATTTTGTTAATACATATGATCCTGGTATTAAAACCAGATTAAGGCACAACAAAAAGAAAGAGAGAGGAAGAAAACAAGAAAAATAAAATAATAGCCCACTATCTCTGAAGAACAAAGATGCAAAGTTTCTCAATACTTGCAAAAGACATCACAATGATCACCACCACCATCTGGACTTCATCCCTCATATGCAGGGATAGTTCAACACATAAATCCAAAAAAAATGCAATTTACTATATATAAACAGCCTCAAAGACAGAAATTATGCAACTATTCCAAGAAGTACCTATGTTTGCAGACAATTTGACTTTCAATATAAAAGACCTCCAAGGACTCCACCAAAAAGCAAGCAAATCTGAAAGACACTTTCAGCAAAATGGCAGGATACAAATATCAACAAAAATCAGTGTTTTCCTATACAGCAAAAGCAAAGAAATTCTCATTCACAAAGCCCATCCCTGACCCAAAGAAAAAGAAAAGAAAATACATTGGAATAAACCTAGCCCAGAAAATAAAAGACCTCTACAATGAAAAGTTTAAATCACTAAAGAATAGAAACTGAAGGGAAAAAAATTAAAAAAAAAAAAAAATGAAGAAAATACTGGAAGATGGGAAAACTCCGTGTGCTTGTGGATTGAAAGACTTAATATTGTGAAAATGACCATTCCACTAAAAGCAACCTACATATTCCTTGCAATTCCAATAACAATTCTGAGCCAATTCTACGAAGAAATTTTTCCAAAATCTTAAAATTCATATGAAAGCACAAAAGAGCCTCAGTAGCCAACGTAATACTGACCAAAAGAACACAGCAGGAAATGTAATTATGCCTGAATTCAAGACCCAATACGGAACCACAGTAATAACATGAATACACTTGGCGCAAAAACAAGCACAGGGGACCACAGGGGATGAAATAGACCCATATATAACTTCACCAAACTACAGCCCAACTGATATAGACAAACATTTCAAACATTCACATTGAAAAGGCTCTCCTCAATGGTACAGAAATATTGGCTGTCTATGTGTACAAGAATGAAACTAAATACAGTCAACTTCAAAATGCATCAAGGATCTCAATTTGAGACCAGAAACTCTGGAAGTGCTTGATGAAAACAGGGCTAAATAAAGTCTTTCTTAACAGGGCTGTGGTCACTGAAGAAGGTTAACAATTGAAGAACTAGACCTTCAAAAATTCAAAAACCTTCAAAGAAGCAAAATAAACTGTTACTTAAATGAAAATGCAGCCTGAGGAATAGGAGAAGATATCCAGAAGCTATACCTGTGGCAGGAAATATCGTGACTAACACACCTCCAAAAAGTAAACATTAAGAAAACAAACAATCCAATCACATAATGAGCTCAGAAGCTGAATAGAGACATCAAAAAACAGAAACCCACAGCTGACATTTTTACAATTGTTTGTCATCCTTAGCTATCAGGGAAATGAAGATTTAAAAACACTACTTTGAGATTCCAGCTCACCTGAATTGAAAAGACTATCATTAAGAAGACAAATGACGACAAATTTTGGCAAGTGTGTACAGAAGGAACTCACTTGAATGATGGAGGGAGTGTAAACTGATGTGGCCACTATGAGAATCAAGGTGAAGGATTTCTCAAAAAGCTGAAAGTAAAACTTCATAACTACCATATGACCCAGCCACATCGCTCTTGGACATACACTCGACAGATTCCATCTCCCCACAGAGATACTTGTATCTCCATGGTCACTGCTGCTCTGTTCACAACAGCTGGGAAACGGAATCAGCTTACATATCCAACGAAGGAAAACATCTTCTATACACACACACACACTAGAATTTTACTCAGGTATAGAGAAACATGAAGCTGTGTAATTTGCAGGTAAAAGGACGGGCAAGGTAAATGAGAGCCAGAAAGACGAAATGTCAATCGTTGCCTCTCATGTGTGGATTTCTCTGTTTCCTGTGGAGTACCTGTAGCAGACTGGAAGGTGGCACTGAAGAGGGAATGCCTGAGCAGAAGGTGATGCTGCAATATCAGTGATAGGAAAGTAGAGTTAGGAATGACTGAGGGGGAGATGGGTGTGTGTAGTGAGGAAGTCCAGTTCCTGGGGGAGAGGATTAGCTAAAAGAAAGGATTTAAAAAGCCACACAGAATCTTATTGCTCTGTAAATTAATTTAAAGTATAATTTAAAGGTTTAAAGAAACGTACCCTGCATGGATGGATGACGCTACTGCTCACTAAAAACATAGGTTTTGTTTGTTTGTTTGTTTTGTTTTGTTTAAGTTCCATCACACAGGTAGAATACCTCTTATGAATTTCTGCTCAGGGTATGCCAGAGACCACCAAAGCAATGCAAGTTTGTCCCATTCCTCTTGACTGCCCAAAAGACTACATCATAAGATACAATTACCCAAGTCATTACATGCTCCAGTTATGGGACAAAGTTAAGTTTTAAGGGAACTGGAAGCTTTCTTCTGGCTAGTCAGCTTTCACAGGATGGAAGGTGATGTGTGAAGGCTTTGGGGGTAGAAAGGCGCCATCTGTGAACCCTGAAAACTATAATACTGTTGTGGAATGTTCCTTTACACTGTGTGAAGATGAGTCCCTGTGATTGGTTTAATAAAGCGCTGGATGACCAATAGCTAGGCAGGAAGAGGTTAGGTGGGACTTCTGGGGACAGAGAGAGCTCTGGGAAGAAGAAAGGGGAGACTTCATGAGACACAGAGCAAGCACAATGGGCAGTACGGAGATGAAGTAATAAAGCTAAGAGGCAGAAAGTAAATTAATACAAGTGGTTTAATTTAAGTTGTAAGAGCTAGTTATAAACAAGCCTAAGCTATCAGAAGAGCTTTCATAATTAATAAAAAGTCCCCCTGTCATTATTGGGGAGCTAGAAGGTCCCAACAAAAAAATCTGCCTACATAATACCAACCTACTGGGCAAGATGTATCCACGGGCATAAATGTGGCATGACTATTACAAGTGAACAATAATTCATGATTGGTAAAAGCTGTGACTGGGGAGGTCCTAGGCCCTACAGCTGTTGTTTTATAAAATGTCCATGATGTCAAACAGACTTCTAAATGTTTGTATTTATGTGCACATATTTGTGCTGTCTCAATGTTAATGAGAGCAGCCGTGACTGGCAGTTGGCAGTAGCTAATATAGAGACTCATAACTAGCCAAGGTACTATGAACACTAAATGGGCATCTACAAAAAATCATTCTACGGTTCAGTAAATGTTATGGAAGATGAGCTGGAAAAAAAAAAATCTAAATTGGGGGAACTGGAAAGAGTATTATTGAGAATGTCTTCTAGACAATGCATGGCTATTGTACACATAAATTCAAAGCAGTGAAAATCACTTGCACAGGGCCTTCACCAGACATGGTCCATCAACAGGGGTCTGTGGAAAGGGTCAGATAAGGGTGAGTTTAGGTGGTGTACATTACATGCATGTGTTAAAATTGTGAAATAATTGTTTTATAATGCAAAATCAGAAACTCACTGTTGGATAGCTCAAGTTCCCATGAGATAGTCTACAAATAGAGGAAGTTACAAGTTTACAGAGAATTAAGAATTCACTGTGGATGAGATCCTCACCCAGGAACACGAGGTGGCTGTAATTCTCCAGCATCACATCCCTGTACAGATTCCACTGAGCAGGCTCCAGACATTCACGCTCCTCTGCAGAGAAATCAATGGCCACGTCCCTGAAGGAGAGCAGCCCCTGAAATGAAAAAAGATAAAGAGTATATGTTACTTTAATTAAGTAGCACAATTGGAAGCTTACTACCAATAATTTTTAATTTCACACAACATGAAAGAGTAGTAGCACAGTGAATGACATACTTTTTCATAATAACTTATACATCATCCATCTTCAGGGAAAGAAAATGGCATATGCCTTAACAAACCCATATGTCTATTATATTTCAGATATACAAAATAGAGCATGAATACAATATGTATTTCACATACTATGCTGGTGTTGCATACACTTCTCATAGGAGAAAGTTACACTGAGTTAAAGTGGTACTCCTCAACTGTTACACATGAAATGGACATGCAGATTCTGATGCAGCAGCTCCTGTGGAAGGGCTGAGTCTCTGAATATGTACCCACTTCAGTACTGAGGTAAATGACAGCACACCAAGGGACACTTGTTTGAGTATCCAAGAGGGCAACAATAAGGGAAGAATTTACAGATAAAAAAGGAACTGGAAGATTTTTAACAAATTTATACATATATAAAATAAAAGTGCAGTGCTTTTTAAATAAAAAAAAAACACATTAGAACATTAGATGTCACTTTAAAGTTTTATTTTATTTTATTTTTCTTCTACCTCTTCTCATCCCACCCTGTTTAGATAAATGATGGGGGACATCTTTCTGTATAATGTTTCTCTTATTGGTTGATGAATAAAACACTGTTTGGCCAATAGAGGCAGGAAGATAGGCAGGACTAGGAGATGAGGAGAATTTTGGGAAGGGTGGGCATAGAGAGAGAGAGGGAGACCCCGAAGAGAAGCCATGTAGCTGCCAAAGTAGTAACAGGTCTGGGCATTCTCTGGTAAGCCAAGACCATGTGGAAATACACAGATTTATAGAAATGGGTTAATAATTAAGAGAGAGCTAGCCAATAAGACCCTAGCCCTCAGCCAAAAGTTTCAGAAATTAATATGTGTCTCTGTGTGCTTATTTGGGGCTGAAGGATAATGGGACCTAGTCAGACAAGAAACTCCAGCAACAGATAAATATTCATTTATTTGTTGGGGAGATATGGAAAAGCTCAAAGTGGGCTCTGTACATTAGTCCCTATGTTCTTCATGACTAGCAAGTCACCTATCTCCCACTATAAAGAGGACTCAAGGTTAAGCTGAAGAACAGTCAGACCCAGACAATAAATGTGGAGCTGATTGTGGAGAAACCTGATCCATGGATTGTTCTGAATCAACAACGAGATCTCATTGTGTCAGAGTATCTACCATGTTATTCATGACTCCCAGTATCCCTCTTAGAAAATCAGAGCGTATATCTGAGGGACTTTAAGGTATAATGTTGACCTTTATGGAATCCACCTCCATCATGCCTTTTGGGAATATTTCTGTTTCATGTTGTACTGATGAAGACACTGTGAAGTTTATGTACACATGGATAGAAATTACTGAACACACGTGTTCAGCATGAAAAACTGTAAAGGTATGAATGATAATGGCCCCTAAAGGTTCTTATTTCTGAATTCCTGGTCCCTAGTTGGTGGAACTGTTTGGGAAGGTTTAGGAGGTGTGGCCTTGTTCTAAGTGGTGTGTTACTAGGGGTGTTGAGGTTTGAAAAGACTCATGCCATTTCCAGTGTTTTCCCCCTTCTCTATCTCTGCCTCATGGCTGTGTCTCAAGATGTTAGCTCTAAGCTAATGCTCCAGCACCATGCCTGCCTGCCTGCTGCCATGCTCCCTACCATGATGGTCAGAGACTCTAACCTTCACATAAACTCTTCCTTCTGTAAGCTGCCATGGCCATGGTGTCTTATCAGAGCAACAGAACATAACTAAAACACAAACCCAGAGATAGCTGTGTTATAGGAGACAGAACACACATGATTTGAATGAGACCAGATATTCTAGCCACACCCCACATTCTCAGCTCTGTAGCTCATAACAGACTGGATGCCCACTTCCCTGAGATATACAGTGCCATTTCTACCCATGTTTACTTCCATGTTTTGTTGTTTTGGTTTTTTTGTTTTGTTTTGTTTTGTTGTATTTTTTTTTATTTTTAGAGTACCATAGGTATAATCATGGCATCCTCATCTACAAACCATTATTCTTTCTTTGAATTCCTGTTCCTCCCCAGCAGTCCTCACTAATAAAAAAAAAATAATAAATTGTTTATTTTTTCTTATTTTAAGAACTAAGCAGCTTCAGGTACATAGCAAAGTTAAGCAGGAAGTGCATGAACTCCCATTATGCATCTATATCTTATATATCTTATGCCATTCACTATTCTCCATCACAGTGGCAGAGGGGTGGATTTGCTACAATGGCAAACCTACATACTGACATGCTTAGAAGCCCCCTTGAAAAACCCCTCTTCCTTCCCAGCTAGTTCTCCCTTTTCCCCCAGTAAGTTGCCCTTTCTCCTTTCATATTACATATATTCCTATTGTGTATATGAACCACATTTCCTTTGTCCAAATATCTGTTAATGGGCCCCTATGCTGGCCTTACTTAGCAGTCAATAAATGGTGCAGCTACAAACATGGAAAGGGGATAAGTATTGCTCCAGGATACTGTCTTAAAACCCTTCTGGTACACAGGAGGATGGTATAACTAGGGCATCTGATTCTCCCGTTTTCAGTATTTTGAAGAACTTCTTTACTGAGTTCCGTAATGGCAAATACCAACCATCAGTGAACATGATTTCTTCATTCCCACACATCTTGTGAACACCTGTTGCTATCCATTTACTCAATCATGCTGGCTGGGGTGAGGGGGAATCTTAAAGTAGTTTTAATCTGCATTTCTCTGATAGTTGAAATTGCTGAGCTTTTTTTTTTTTTCCAAGTTATTCCTTGGCCATTTGCATTACCTCCTGTTGAGAAATATCTATTTATTGGACAATTTATTGATTGAATGGCTTAGTTTTGGCCCGCTTAATTTCTGTATTACTTTTTCTGTATTTAGAATTAGTGCCCTGTTGGGAATATTATGTTCAGGTGTGTTACATTTGTTTATGTTGCATTTAATTCTGTGAAGCTGTCTAGAACAGCTTCCTGTTCTAACATTGCCTGTCTAGAACACCTGATGGTCTAATAAAGAGCTAAAGGCCAATAGTGAGGCAGGAGCAAGGATAGGTGGGGTTGGCAGGCAGAGAGAATAAATAGAAGGAGAAATCTGGGAGGAGAGGAGTAGTAGAGAAGGAGTCAGCCATCTACCTACATAGCAATCCATGGAGTCAATGTACGATTTACAGAAGAGAATGGGAAAAAGCCCAAAGACAAATTAAAAAAAAAAAAAGCCAAGCTAAGGCTACAACTACTTCAATACTCTATCAGGTACGTCACTAGCAAGGATTTTCCCCATTCTGTAGGTTGACTCTTCACTCTAGTTAATACATTTAATTTCATATATCATCACAATTGTTCATTCAAGGGACTATTTCCTATGTTATTCTATATGTGAAATACAGTTGTCCCCATAGTAGCTGTTAAAGACGCCGTTTCTTTTTTCCAGTATATGCTTCTGGTAACTTTGTCAAAAATTAAGTGGTTTAACTGGGCACTGGTGGTACATGCCTTTACTCCCAGCACTCAGGAGGCAGAGACAAGCAGATCTCTGGGAGTTTGAGGCCAGCCTGGTCTACAGCGTGAGTTCCACAATAGCCAGGGCTACATAGTGAAACTGTCTTTAAAAATGAAATGGTATATTTGAGCTTCTATCTTATTTCATTGGTTTACATACATGTCAATGTTTGTGCAGTACCATGCTGGTTTTTTTAGTATGAGTCTATAATATATTTGACATCCGGTATTGTAATACTTCCAGCATTGCTCATTCTGCTAAATATTTCTTTGACTGTTTTTCATTTGCTTTTATATTTCCATATAAGTTTTAGGATTGCTTTTCTAGTTCTGTGAAGAATTCCACTATATGGCATACTGGGACTTCATGCAGTGGTGGGCAAACACTACCTACTATGTGACATCAGTAGTCCTAGTCTGTATCACATCATTGGTGTCTAGAAATTTCTCTTCTAAAAGTCTCTTGACCTGGAAAATGCAGCACAAGAAAGGGTAGATAATGAAGTGAACTGTACAGGCTGTTTAAGCCTAAACATCCCAAGCCCTAGAAAGATACATGCTGCAGACAAGAACTCCTAGTTATGAGGTTTTCTGTGTGATGCATTTAGAAAACTTAATGGTAAATGGATAAAACCCATGGACCACAGCTCCTTCTACCCATACATGCCACCTATGAGACAGAGTCCAACATTTCTTTACCTTATTCTTGCCCAACTCTCTTTGTTTAATAAACTCCAACTCTGCTTCATGTGGGCTCGTCCTAAAATTCTTTTCTATGCAAAATCAAAGAATCAACTTTGAGTGAAGGTCCCTAATAGATTAAGAGAAGTCATCAGGTGGTTGGTAGCAGTTCTTAGTTATGTTACCCACTACACCATGGATGAAACAAGTTGTGTTTCTCATCTCTAAGTAAAAGGAACATATATATATACCTCTGGGCATCAGTGAATATTGTTACCAGAGGACAATTAACACTTATGCTTAACTACTAAGGTAGTCAAAATGTAAGCAATATTTTCATCTTATATATCTCTGACCATAACATTCCACTTTCATGCTTTTATCTCTATTAGATGACTTTCTTCTCAATACTAATTCTCCAATTATGAGGAAACTTTAAAAATCCAACAGTAAAGCCATCAACAATACACATGCACACATTATAAATCAACATGGCACTATGGATAATCAATGATGTTGAGCTGTGATGGTGTTTCAGATACAATATCAACAACAAAATGCTAAGCATCTGGCATTGATCATTACTTAAAATTAACACACCTCCCTCCAAATTTCTTTCTTACATCTCAAATGTTTTGTCCATCCCCAGTGGGATTCTGCCACATCCTAAATTAATTAAAGTATAATTAGGTCTTGTCTTAACAGGTTGTGGTTTCAGGGTAAGTCACAAGGAAAAGAACAAAGTGACAAGAAACCATCTTCATAGTGCACAGAGGGGTAAAAATACAAAAATGGAAAAGTGAGCAAGGTGCCCCACATCTGAAATACCAGCATGCAGGAGGAGTCAGAAGGAAGAGAAGCTAAAGTCACTGTCAGTTACATGGCAAGATTGAGGGCAACCTGGTCTTCACAAAAAGCTGTCTCACAAACTTAGAACAAAGCACAGAAAAGTGTGTGTGTGTGTGTGTGTGTGTGTGTGTGTGTGTGTGTGTGTGTGTGTGTGTGTGTGTGTGACAGGTACATGCACACGAGTGCAGTACCCACAGAGGCCAGAGGCACCAGAGCCCCCGAAACTGGAGTTACAGACAGTTGTCGATTGCCCAACCTGAATGCTAGGAACTGAACTCAGATTCTCTGCAAGAGCAGCAGTGCCACCTCTTCAGTGAACAGAACTACTTCAATCCTTTCTGTCAAGTTTCATTTATTTTTACTCTATGTGGGCAGGTGTTTGCCTGCATGTATGTACATGTGAGCCCAATGTCAAAGTGAGTGTTGAATCTATTCCAGGGATGAATCTCTTGACAGTTCACACAATCCTAAGCAGTCAGTCCTAGAGACATACAAGCAACACCAAATGGACTTGTCAGGCTGTGTATATGCATGTGTGAGTGAATGAGTGAATGAGTGAGTGTGTGTGTGTGTGTGTGTGTGTGTGTGTGTGTGTGTGTGTGTGTACGCACACATGTTTAAAACAATAACTAAGAAGAGGTCATGGATTAAAGAGGAAGTGGAGAAAATGAAAAATTGAAGGGAGAAGAAAAATAGAAATGATGTAAATACAGTAATCATGTATAGAACTCTAAAAAGAGTTTTAATTAAAGTAATGGACAGGGACTAACATCCTGTTTTAATCTCTTTTCCAGTTGTAGCAATAAAATAATCTCCACCACCACCCCCCAAAAAATAAAAAGTCCTAGGGGTGAAAAGCTCAGAGTTCTAGACTAGAATCCATCACTGCCAAGATGTCAAGGCAGTAATAACTTGAAACAGCTAGTCACATCAGCAGACAGAGAGAAGAAATGCATACACGCTCCTAGGGTTCAGCTCGATTTCTTCACTGTTACACAGTCCAGCATCCAAACTCAGGGAATGGTGTGGCTCACAGTGGGGTGGGGTCACCCCACATCAATTAAGTAACCAGTAATCAAGGAAATCCGAGAGGCTAACCAGGTCTAGACAGTCTGTCTTGGAGAATCTCTTTCCAGTGACAACTAGATTGTGTCAGGTTGAGAATTTGGACAAATTGTCACACTTCCAATACACCAATAGCCCTCGGAGAAAACTAGCAGGCTATAAGCGCAGGAGGGCCCAGAAATTTCACTTATTCCAGACAGGCCAAGAACTTCACGAGAACAGCAGCCATCAAGACAATGTTGTGTAGTAATGGCATTGCTCCTCAGAGACAGGCTGCCAACAGATGCACCCTGCGGGGGCAAAATCCTACACCTGTCACCTTTCTCCAGTCCTGGGCTACCGAGCCAGCTCCTGCCTCAATGCTCAGAGCAGACTAAGGCAGCCTCCTCCTAACAGAGTGGCCGCTCCCTGCATTATCCCCATCACCATCTCTCCCCAGTGCTAACCTGCATCCAGAGGCAACGGCTCAGCCTGGGTCAGCACAGCACCTCGCACCAACCCCGGGACCTCTCCCTCCAATCCCGACCCGCCCACCTCGCATCTCCCCTCTGGATGCACTAAGTCCTGGACCAACCTCCATGTCAGAGATGCTACCAGAGCGCCAACAGGACCCGCGACACTAGCCCAACTTTGGAGAAGACGGCCGGAGAACGGAGACGCACAGGCGCAGAAGGAACGCGGAAGCGCCCTTCCCAGAGTCCTTGTTTGTGACGTCGCCGCGGGCGAAACTACATTTCCCACAATCCTGTGCGAGCGAGTGCCGGAGAGCCTGGGAAGGTGGTTTGTGAAGTTACTGGCTTATTGTCAGACAGTTTGCACAAGAGAATGGGTAAAAACAAGTCCTTTGTGCACGTGGACAGCCTGTGTGCACGTGGACAGCCACAGGGAGTCTGGCTGACGCATTTAAAATCTCAAATTCTCAAAATGAGATATTTGCACGTCAGTCGAACCTTTGACAGCAAATGTTTATCAGATTTACTGCTTACTTTTGAGTCTGTAGATTGTGGTTTAAAACTACAGGATATTTTAGATATTAATCCCCCCCCTTAGGTCCTGAATACAGATGCTCAGAGACACATTTTGGGAAATCAAGTCTTTTGATAATGATGTTCATTCACAATAGGGAGGCTGGAATATGGAGGCAATCCAGCAAGAACAAAGAATTCCTTTTTTAAGAAGAGTTCAGAGGAAAACCTCCTAGAGTTTATCACATTAATGGGAGCTCTAGGCCTGCTGTAAGGTTGTAATTTGGGAAGTTAGTTCTATCACACTGCCCTACGTAAGTGCTATTACATAGGAATTTAGCCATTAAAATATCGTAGACAGCTACAATGCTGAATGCGGTTCATGGCATCTGCCATCTGATATTAGTGTTGAGATCAGTCTATGCCCTACTCAAAGAGTATGTCATGTTGTTTAAATGGGGTTTTCAGGCTATGTCCTGCCCTGAGAGAATCCATTTTGAGGGTGGAGGATGATGCCTCCCTGGGAGGACAAGTGACATCTGTCCAGTAGGATTTTCCTCCACATTAGACTTCAGCCTGCATGTTCAGTTCGTGTCTTCCTGGTCCTGAATTTGCTCCTCAGTAGGTGTTCTGAAAACCAAAGGTATCTGCCTTGAACTTCTCTCAGGATGGAAAAGCAATTATACCCTGGAATACAGTGCTTCATAATTATGTTTATGAAAATACAAAATGAAATAGGTGTTGATCCAGGGCATTATCTTCCTAGAAGAGGATGATGATTAGGCAGGCTGCCATGACCATTTGGGGGGAATCATTCCATATCTACAGTGCTTTGGCCACATTTGTTAAATATCCTACCCAGAACCCCCAGTGGAATAACAACCTCAAGACCCATCAAGAACATGAGTGATCTGAGGGATTTTTTATCATTAGAGGAATCAGGGGTCAATCACCAGATACCATCCATGTATTTTTTTCTTCCTTCCTTCCATCCTTCCTTTCTTTCTTTAATGGGCAAATGTTCTGAAAAGACAATTCTTAAAATGTGAAGTGCAAATAGTATGTAAAAAAAGTGTTCACAGTCTGAGTATTTGGAAATTCAAACTAAAGGTGCTTGCATAAAAGCAAGTATGGTTTTACATGTTGGAAATCCCAACATCTGGGTACTGGAGACAGGAACATCAGAGGTTCAAGGTCATCCTTAGGTACATTATTATGTGGCACTCCACAACAATCACCCCAAAAGAACAAACAATAGAAACTGAAAACTCGAAATGTTTATGTTTGAAGCAAAACTCTAAAATAAAAAATGCTACAAAGGCAGTATTATTTTACATACTGCCACAAAGAAAAATACCATCAGCATAGGATTCTAGATTGCAAAAGGTAAATGAAGACTAGGGAAGAGTGAAAAGAAACTGTAATTTTGGGCTTCAAGAGAGGCTTCATTAGTTTTTCCCTAACGATTACCTGATAGAAAAAGCCAAAATCTACGCAATGTGTAGTAGGAGTGCATTTAAACCATTCCAGGATTTGATGAGAAATGTTTGTCCCAAATGAATCACTCAGCGGTTAATTCAGGTGATAGTATTGTCAAACAACATAACAAAAACTACTCAAATAATTTGGTTTAAAATTGGGACATATATAGGAATTATTTTTCCAAATGAGACATACTAATATCTTATACATATGGGAGGCACTCAATATCACTACAGGATATTGACAGCTTATAATTTGCAATCCATAACACAGTAGTCTAAAGGATTCTAAATATTCCTACAATGAAAATCATAAATGCTAGAGCTAGATCTGCAAATTTCATTTATTATATAATTAACAAATGTCAAAACCATAATGTACAGCATATACAACTAGTTACTTGGGGCAATTATGAATAAGCACTTATAAATGAAGAATGCCATGAATACCTAATTAAAACTACCCCTATATTAGAGAAATGGAAAGTACATACCAGAAATTAAAATTTCTGATAAGATGAAGTTGAGTAGGGAGAAAATGAGAGCCATCGTGTTGGTTATAAAGGACAGTGGCTGTGTTGCACGTGTAGCTGGAGGTTAAATGAACAACCAAAGAGTAAGATAACTAGGAAATGGAACATTCTCTCCACACGCTCAAGTGTTTGCTCACAAATGGCAGCACAGTTGTCTTCACCCATTTCTTCATCAGCTTTCTTTAAAAAAAGAAAGAAGAAAGAAAGAAAGGAAAGGAGGAAGGAAGGAAGGAAGGAAGGAAGGAGGGAAGGAAGGAAGGAAGGAAGGAGGGAGGGAGGGAGGGAGGGAGGGAGGGAGGGAGGGAGGGAAGGAAGGAAGGAAGGAAGGAAGGAAGGAAGGAAGGAAGGAAGGAAGGAAGGAAGGAAGGAAGGAAGAATCCCCAAGAATCCCATTCTGAGTCTTTTTAAAGGTTTATTATGTATACAACGTTCTGTCTCCCTGTATGCCACACACCAGAAGAGGGCACCAGATGTCATTATAGATGCTGTGAGCCATCATGTGGTTGCTGGGAATTGGACTAAGGATCTCTGGAAGAACAGTCAGTGCTTTTAACCTCTGAGCCACCTCTCCAGCCTCTCATTCTGATTTTTTTTAACTAGGGGAGATTATTTTGTTTCTGTTGTTTCTAACAATAATATACATGAAGCTTTCCCAGTGTTCACCTCAACATATCTCAATAAACATCAAATATTAAACCAAAATGAAAAGGAGTATGTAAAAAAAAAAAGAGAGAGAGATGTAATAATAAATGTGTATCTTAGTATATTTGCCTTGGTATAATATAAAGGCAATTTCTAGAAAATGTTAACTACTATTAGACACTATTAAAGGCACATAATTGGTTAACTAAACCTTCCTTTTATAAACATGCATTTTGTGATGCAAGACTAACAATATTATTAGAATTAGCATAAAAAGACTGAAAAGCAATTATTGCAGAGGAATGAGCTCTATGGAGATCAGGGTGTGCCTGTGTTTCAGGATGTATGCTTCTGTTTTATAATGAGAAGTCAAATATTTCAGAATTACCTTCTGTGGCCATTTGGAAAAAAATAGCCCCCAGAGGGAGTGTTGCTATTAGGAAGTGTAGCCTTGCTAGAGGAAGTATTATCACTGTGGAGGTGGGCTTTGGGGTCTCATATATGCTCCAACCATGTCCAGTAAGATAGTCCATTTCCTGCTGCCTACAAGATACAGACTTCTCAGCTACCTCTCCAGCACCATGTCTACCTGCACACTGCCATGTCCCAGTAATGGACTGAACCTCTGAACTGTAAGTGAGCCATGACAATTGAATGTTGTCCTTTATAAGAGTTGCCATGGTTGGGGCTGGAGAGATGGTTCAGAGGTTTAGAGCACTAACTGCTCTTCCAGAGGTCCTGAGTTCAATTCCCAGCAAACCACATGGTGCCTCACAACCATCAATGAGATATGCTCTTCTGTCATGCAGGCATACATGGAGGCAGAATGTTGTAAACATAATAAATAAATCTTTAAAAAAAAAAAAAGAGTTGCCATGGTCATGGTGTCTCTTTACAGCAATAGAAAACCTATTTCAGCAGTCCCCTTTTATCCTCAAGTTCTCTCTGTGTCAAAGTTCATATTATCATTGCATATTTCAGCTGATATGAATGACTACTAGCTGGGTGCACACTGTTACACTGAAGAGGTTCTATACAGTAAAAACCTTTGATAGAATTAGACATAAAAAAAGAGTAAAAAAAGGGATAACTTTATTTCTATAAAACAAATATAAAAGTAATTAGTAAGTGGATGAAGAATGCTACAACATAAAAGACAATATGCTACAAATTACCTGAAGCACATTAACACTGGGAACAGACTATCACACTAATCTCCAGTATAAATTATAATTTAGTGTATAATTAAAATGTTACCTAGATCCCTTGTGTTCTAGTGTTTCTCTGTTATTTTGATAAACCCCATGACCAATAAGCAACTTGGATAAGGAAGGGTTTAAATAATTTTATATATTGCAGTCCATCATTGAAGAAACCCAAAGCAGGAACCTGAGCAAAGGTCATGGAGGAAATGCTACTTACTGGCTTATTTCCAGTCTCAAATGTAGTTAGCTTTCTTACACAGCCCAGGCCCATAGCCTAGGGCTGGTATAGTCCAAGGTGGACTGGGACCTCCTGTATTAATTGTACTTAAGAAAATGTAACAGTCACATTCATAGGCTAATCCAATAGAGACAATTCTTTAATTAAGGTTCCTGAATGTGTCAAGAGGACAACCCAGATTAGCCTCACTAATAGATATTTTAATGTCTATAGCAGAATGTAATTCTATACACCACATTGACAATGCACTTAAGAACTGCTAATTTTTACTTACAAAAGTCACTAAACTTCAGATTTCAATAATGTGTTGAATATTCCCCAGGAGGAAAAAAAGTTTCAGGACTTTGTTATGTTCTTCTGATAAAAACTACTTTGCAGTTGAGATTTTCACATTTTTCAAAATTGAGCCTATGTTATAATTTGGATTTATAACATATTGATACCTCACAGACTTGAGTTATCTGCATGATTCCAAAGTCTGTAATGAGTTTTTCTGTCACAACAAAAATTCCCCCATGAATTATAAGCAGTATTTCATGCTTTGTTAAATTTTATACATACAGTTCATGAAGTTTGTCTATGATCATTCACTTCTATCTCTTAAGGTCTACATGATGAGGAAAGTCTTCCAACACTGTTTACACAGTGCTTTTTACTCTTTGCTTTTCTCATTGTTACATATTTGATTGTTCCTTCCCATGTCACTGTGCATGTGTGAATTGACTAAAATTCACTCATGGTTAGTGAGGATTTCCCACATTATTTGCATTTGTAGGGATTCTCTAAAATGTAAATTTGATGTTGCCTAAGTCTAGAATACTCAACACAGTCATCTCCTTCACCATCACAAGGTCTCTCCAGAATGAAATGTTAGATGTTGAATAAGGGTTGAGTGTTACTAAAGGTCTTCCTTTATTCCTTTCATTTGTAAGGGTTCGCTCTCATCTTAGTTCACTCTCATCTGAACTCCTTAGTGTTCAAGTATCAATAAACAATTACTGAAGGCTCTGAAACAGTGTTTGCGCTAATCTGAATTTTCTCTGATATGAGTTCTGTAGTGTCGAGTGAAGCCTGAACAATTTTTGAAGGCTTTGCCACATTGTTCACATTTGTACGGTTTCTCTCCGGTATGAAGTCTCCAATGATGCTTAAGGTTTGAAGAAGAGTTAAAGGCTTTGCCACATTGTTCACATTTGTAGGGTTTCTCTCCAGTGTGAATTCTTTCATGTTGAGCAAGGCTTGAAGTATAATTGAAGGCTTTGCCACAGTCTTTGCATTTGTAGGGCTTCTCTCCAGTATGAATTCTTTGGTGTTGAATTAGATTATAACAGTTATTAAATGCTTTGTCACACTCTTTGCATTTATAGGGTTTTTCCCCACTATGTATTCGCTGGTGCTTCATAAAAGTTGAACAAATGCTAAAGGCTTTTCCACACTCATCACATTTGTATGGTTTCTCTCCAGTATGAATTCTCTGATGGTAAATAAGGTTCACAGAACAGTAAAAGGCCTTTCCACATTCCTTGCATTTATAGGGTTTCATACCACTATGGATTCGCCTATGCTTATATAGATAAGAAGAACAGCTAAATGCCTGGTCACAATCATCGCATTTGTAGAGTTTCTCTCCTCTGTGTATTTGTTGGTGTTGGTGAAGGCTGGAAGAACAGTTAAAAGCTTTGTCACATTCTTTACATTTGTAGGGCTTCTCTCCAGTATGGATCCTCTGGTGTTTAGAAAGGATGCAGCGAACATTAAAGGCCATGCCGCATTCCTCACATTTGTACGGTTTCTCTCCGGTGTGAATCCTCTGGTGTTTAGAAAGGGTTGAGTGAACATTAAAAGTCTTTCCACATTCTTCACACTTGTACGGTTTCTCTCCAGTGTGAATTATCTGATGCTTAGAGAGTGTTGTGCGAACACTAAAGGCCTTGCCACACTCTTCACACTTGTAGGGTTTCTCTCCAGTATGAACTCTTCGGTGAACAACAAGGCCTGAACAATTAGTAAAAGGTTTACCGCATTCTTCACATCTATAGCGTTTCTCTCCAGTATGGATTCTTTGATGCTTACCCAGATATGAAGAACAACTAAAAGCTTTGCCACATACTTCACATTTGTATGGTTTCTCTCCGGTATGAATTCTTTGGTGCTGTTTAAGGCTGGAAGAATAGTTAAAAGATTTACCACATTCTTCACATGCATAGGGTCTCTCTCCAGTATGAATTCTCTGGTGCTGAATAAGGACTGAGTTTCTATCAAAGGCCTTCCCACATTCTTTACATTTGTGGGGTTTTGATCCTGTTGAAAAAGGGTTGAAGCATCAATACAAGCATACCACCATATTTTATAATTATACAGCTCAATTTTTAATATGAATACTTTAAAATTGTAACTGTTTTAACATATAAGCATCATGTAAATGGCAAACTGTAGACATTTGCACACCTATATTCCCAGTAGCATCATTTAGAAAATATAGTTGTAAACAAACTAATCTACCACTGAACTGAGACTATGAAGACAATGTAGAGCAAACAAATAATGGAGAGCTATTTACTTTAAATAGCCAAACTTATTATAACATCTAATTAAAAAATTCTGAAAGGGAATCGTACATTACATAAAGATTGTATTTTTTGTCTTACATGAAAACTCAAAGTTGGAACACAGGGCAAACAGGAAGCCAATAGTAAGTGTAATAGATTGGTTGTAGGAAGAAATACAAAAAATATTTTTGAGCATACATAGAGTTTCAGCTTTCAAAACTCTAAAATCTTGTAAAGATTTGCTGCATAATAGTTTTAAGCAATATATATGAAATATTTAAGAGAATGTTATTTTACCAACAATAATATACATACTTTAAAAAATCAAATTATGAAAACCTTTCTAATACTTAAAAAAATCAAATTATGAAAACCTTTCTAGTTCACTTAGAAGTGGCATAAGTTTGGCTGAGGGTAACATGTCTGTCAATAAATACAAAAGTTGCACAATTTCTGGGAATACCCATTTAGAGGGCAACAGCTATTAAGTAACCAATGAAGAGAGAAAATACACATGGCTTGAAATCAGGAATAATATTTTTATAGATAAATGATAACAGTTTCACTAGCAATACACCTAGGCAAAGGTATCTCAATATCTTACATTGTCCTAAAGAATACAGTAGTGTCATCTAGAAAAATATCCTGGGTACAGCTAACCATATTATCATATAATGTAAAGGTGTCTAGACTTTAAAAAGTCAAACACAAAAAATAGAGTTGCAAAATAAGAAAAAGAATGATGAGTTTGGGACTCATAAATATTTGAAAGAGTATGAAAGATGTACTAAACAAAATATATCTAGATGTGCAGTTTTCAGCTATGATTTACATACTTCTAAAAGTATGGCATCTTAAATCCCTGTCATCAAGTATGTGGGGATATATATATATATATATATATACATTATTGGAGCAGCAAGATGGCTCAGAAGGTAACAAAAGCATTGACCCCCAAGTCTGAACACCTCCATCCCCACAACCCACATGGTAAAAGAAGAAAATCAACCCTCATATTTTGTCTCCTGATCTCAAGATGAGCAATGCTGTGTATACACACATGCACACACGTGAGAGCCCTAATGAAACTAGTTTGGCTAATGAGCATGTAAATGAAATTAGAGATGCTTACCTGTGGTGTTGCTGAGCTACTAAGGCTTTTAGAAATGTCTAGATGTTTTCTGATATATAGAAAGCAAAGAAAAGTGTAATAATCCCTCCCAGGCAAAATGAAAGGACTGGGGCCAGCAAGATGGCTCAGCAGTATGTGAAGTCTGGGGATCAGATACCCAGAATCTTTGTAAATGTGGGGTGTGCATGGTGTCTAGCTTGTCCTTCCAGGCTTGGAAGGTAAAGACAGAGAAATCCCTAGAGGGGATTGGCTAAGGAGACTAGCTCTGAGTTTGAGTGAGGTAGAAGAGCCACAAGGAAGATTGTCAGTATCAACTCTGGTCCTCCACAAGCACATGTATACATGTGAACCTGTATGCACACAAGCACCTAAACACATGCAAACAGGAGTACAGACAAACACTAGATACAAGCAAACAAGTTAAATAAAGGACTTCAGCAATCATTGGAAACACAAAGCTTCCTGGAGGGGAAGGAAGAGGATTATCAGGGTAAACATCATGCAGGAGAAGCCATTAATTAGACAGTAAGAGATTTCTAGCAAAACACAACATCTCAATACACACTTTACAAACTGACTTGTCGTTTGTGAGCTCTGCTTTGTTCATTCCTACACACCTGGCTGGCTGGCAGCTGCTGCTTTTTTCTTCACACTCCAAGGCTCTGAACTTTGCTCCAGAAATGTGACCAGATATGGCTTAGAGAAAGCAAGACCTGTTTGGAAAAGGGAACAAGATGCTTGTTTGTTTTCTCCTGGAGATTAACATGGGAACCCCAGTTCTGTGCTTATAAGGAAAGAGATGATAAATGACTGTGGAAAATCCTATGTCTAAATGTTTCCTGAAACACTTAGGAGTAATTTACAACCTGCTGACCATGAACCTCATTACAAAGAAAAGTACTAAAGCTGGAGGCAGTGATGTTTTCCTTAACACATGTGCTCTCTGCCTTGGGCCATTGAGCTAACACTGCCACTACAGGGTGCACACTTTGAAAAAAATCTTAAAAACACAGAAAGAAAATGTTTCTTAGCTACAATGACAATTCCCCTAACTTTTCCTTTAAAAATAGGCAGAGGAAACTAATCAATCAGCTGCACAGATATTGGCACATGCTTTTAACCCCAGCACTTGGGAGGCAGAGCCCAGCCTGGTCTACAGAGCAATTTCCAGGAGAGTTAGGGCTACATAGAGAAACCCCATCTCAAAAAAAAAAAAAAAAAAAAAAAAACAACCAAACAAACAAAAACAAAAAAAGAAAAACAAATCAATGAAAAGCACAAGCTCCCGGTGAGATAGTCTACAAATGAAGGAAGTCACATGTTGACAGTGAACTAAGAGTTCACAAAGGATGAAATCCTCACCCAGGAATACGAGGTGGCTGTAATTCTCCAGCATCACATCCCTGTACAGATTCCACTGAGCGGGGTCCAGGCATTCCCACTCCTCTGCAGAGAAATCAATGGCCACATCTGGAAATGACAGAAGTTCCTGGAATAAAAATAAATGAGTATCATAAATTAGTTAAACAGGACATTTAATAACATAAATACCAAAGTCAACAAGCTTGTAGCCGCATTTATAAATTATGCTGGCATGTCCTGCTAACTGGATTCTTCAAAACGAAGTTATATTATCTCCTGAATTATCCTTATTTACTTAACATGAATATAATTCTGTGAAATACAAAATGTAAAACTTACGCATGCACAAAAATATGTTTAGTGTGGTATGCTTGCACTATGTGCCACCCATCATGGACATCCTCACAGGGGAAAGACATGGCAAGAAGGTACATCTCAGTATACTAACACTTAGTAGACTCTATCCTGAAACTGAAATGCAGTGAAGATGCAGACTCGGATGCAGATTATGCACTAACTTCACTGGTGAGGCAAGGAAAGTGCACCAGGGGAAACAGGCTTGAGCAGCCAATGTGAGAATAAAGGGAGAATTCAGATACAATGGAATTGCAAGAATTTTACACACTCAAACAGCAAAACAGGCATTTTCAATATTTTAAATACACTAAATGTGAGCCTAACCTATAAATACACGAAATGTAATTCTAAAAGGTTTTTTTTAACTCATGACACAATTGCATAGTTCTTCAAAGGCCTAGTATTATCAGTACATGACACTACTTTTTTTTATTTTTTCTTATTTTTAAATTCCACATTTTTCTTAACTTAATGTATAATGTTCAAAATGATCTATGATGGCAGCAATATTTTTACTGTTTATATTAACTTATAAAATGAGAGATTTACATATCAATGAAGAATTGTATGATGTCTGCTATTTACTTTGTTAGATAATATGTGTTAGATATATACTTTGCATGGTCTTTAAATAAGTTTGAAGATGTTATTCAAAAAGTTACTTTCATATTTAAAATGTTCAGAAGCCTGTCTGTCACACACTAATGATTCTATGTGATGACATCCTAGGCACCCTGCTCCTACCTACTCATCAACACTTCCTGTGCATCTCTTCCTCGTTATCAATGTACCATTGGAAACACCTAGGTTTTAAGTTTCTCAGTTTTAAGCCCCCCAGTGTGGCATACCACTGAAACCCCCTCCAACCTACCACACACACACACACACACCAAAGCCTAAAGTTTAGGCCCTAAACCCTCTTATTATTTTATCCCCGGAGTCTCTGGTATCTGTATAAAGTCTTGAGAAGACAAATTCAGTATAGGAACTCTGCCCTTGTCTATCTGAGCTCAAAGCCTGACTGTGTCTGTTAGCAACCAGGTACTCCTAGGTGAGGGTAGCACCTCTCAGCCTCAATTTTCTTACTTGCAAAACAAGACCAGGATGGGCCATAGAAAGCACTTGGGACCTAGGACATGGCAAACTCTACCATGATACAAAAAAATCAAAGTTCACAAGCAATGGGCACAAGCACAAATCTCTGGTTTTACATCTTAAAAGGGAGCTTATGCTGAGTGGTGGTGACACACCCCTTTAATCCCAACACTTGGGAGGTGAGGCAGGAAGATCTCTATGAGTTTGAGACCAGGCTGGTCTACATAGTGAGTTCCAGGACAGCCAGAGCTACACAGAGAAACCCGGTCTCAAAACCGAACAAAAAATAAAATAAAAATTAACTAGACTATTGGAAAGGCCCATACGCATATCTTCAACTTCGATGAGATCAAACCCTTTGGAGTCTGTCTATGGCTCAGATCCTGTACTACTTGTCTTCCTAGGTCTGAAATAATAATCCTATCTATAATGGCTGAACAGATCTGCACAGGACACATATATTTGTACCTATGAACATATGGAGAGCCTCTACCTTCTTTTCTTTTCAGGATCTTCTACACTTTGTCAAAAGGCTTGCTGATGGTGATGGTAAAATGCAAAGTCACAAGGGTTCCCTCAGCTGTCTGCAGCCTAGTCTCAGAATCTATTCTCATGTGAAATGTGCAAAGCAAAGCTGCTAGGAAGGACCATGGATAACAGCAACATTGATGTTAAGTTGGTACCCAAGTACACTGGAGCACACATCGAAAAAAACACTGTGCATGGTCTTCAAAAACCCTAAAAATGGAACTATCTGAATGATCCAGGTAGACAGCTCCAAAGAAGCCGAGCCAAGCCTGCATTTCTAGGACCAAAGTGACTTGATTATAGTGGATGGTTTTGATGTTTGCCTGTATCTGGTTTCCATGACCCTGTCACTCATGGGGTCCCCACTACAAAAGAGGCAGCATTTTCAACAATGGCCTTCCTAGGCCTCTCACTGTGCCAAGCCCCAGCTGCTCTCATCACATCTTCATGCTTTCAAAATCAGTACTTCGTGGAGATTCAGGCATTAGAAAGGACAGCTGCCAGATTGAAACTCAGTTTTGACCCTCTCAAGACCATAGCTCAGTGGTCTGTTGCCAGCAGTGAGTGCCCAGTGGTTCTGGTCTATCTTTAATCACAGCTAATTTCTTAGTCCCAGCTATGAAATATCAATTGTCCCAGTTAGGTAATGGGTTCTTGTCAGTGGTGCTAGTCTCTTTTTTTGTTTGTTTGGTTGGTGTTTGTTTGTTTTTTGAGACAGGATTTATCAGTGTTAAACAGCCCTGGCTATCCTGAAATTCACTCTGTAAACCAGGCTGGCCTCGAACTCACAGAGATTCTCCTGCCTCTGCCTCTCTAGTGCTGGGATTAAAGGCGTGCACCACCACTGCCCTGCAATGGTGCTCATCTCTCGTTAATCACAGCTCATTATTCAGAAAGCTGAAGAGAAACTAGCACAAGGTAGGGGAAACTGGGGATTATGGGAGTCTTTTGAAACTTGAAGCTTGACCCCAATGACACAACTGCTCCAATCGGCTTAATCCTTCCCAAACAATTCACCAATGAGAACCAAGAATTTGAGTATATGACACTCTAGGCCCACTTTCATTCAAACCACCTCAATGTTTTTCTGGTTTGTGCTCAGTGTTTTATCCAGGTTTTAAACCTTTACAACAACCATTAATAATTAATATAGAGATACAGCTGCAAGTAAAACAGAGTAGAAAACAATTTCAGCACTAAGGTGAACACAGTCTCTAGATAATTTTCTTAGGGTGTGCCTTTGTGAGGAATTCACCAGCTGTTGCTGGTTGCAGCACTGAAGATGACACATGTCTAGTACATAAAATAGAAAAGAATGGGGCTGGGATACAGCTTGTTGGAGAGACACTTGCTCAGATGTGTGAGACCTTAGTTCAAAATCCTAGCAAAAAAGCAGTAGTCAGTAGGAAAAGCCACCATGCTGTACTTGCTTACACCCTGGTCACAACCAAGGCAGGAATTTGAGGACAGCCTCCAAATTTCTGGCTCCATCCTCAGAATGTTAAGAGTGGATCAGACATTTATTTTGGTCTGATCAAAACAGTAAACTCTGACTTGCCTCTCTCAAAGAGCTAATGGGAAGAGCCTTAGAATTTGAACGTTAGGGCCAAAGCCAATGATGACACATGCCAAGGTCATCATGCATGCTCTTTGGATAGCTTTGAGAAGCTCTAGAAATTCTAGCCGAGCAGATCATTGTTATTAATAAAGCCCACATATTAAAGAATGATAAGGCATGGGCATGGTGGTGCACTTTTAATCTCAATACCCAGGAGGCCAAGGTAGGCAGATCTCTGTTAATTCAAAAGAAAGAAAGAACTCTGAAGAGGGTATAAAATATATTGGGGTAAGCCTAATCAAGAAAGTGAAAGATGTCTACAATGATAACTTCAAATCTGTGAAGGAGATACAGATACTAGAAAATGAAAAGACATCCATGTTCATGAATTGGTAGAATTAATATTGCACAGATGGCCATCCTACCAAAAGCAACGAACACAGATTCAATTCAGTCCCAACCAAAAATACCACAATTCTTCATTGAAATAGAAAAATAATCCAAAAATGTGTATGGATGCATCTGGATAGCAAAAGCAATCCTGAACAAAAATATACTATAAGCCAGCAAATCTCTGTGAGTTCAAGGCCAGTCTGGGTCTATAGAGTGAGTTTCAAGACCCTGTCTCAAAAAAAATAAACAAAAAACACAGGGTGGGCAGCTCACTGTATACCGATCATCACAGATCAACTTCATCTTTTAATCTTTCTGACAATGAGTAAATGCTTGGGCAACCCTCTCCACCCGCCAAGAATAGCTATATAGACAACCCTGACATGCTGGCTTCACAGGTTCTAGACTCTGCAAGATTGGAAGAACAGTCCGTGATTGGAGAGCAATGTAGACAGCGTATTAGGTGTACAAGACTCTTTCTCCACCCAGGAGACACTCAAGGCTCACACCAACTAATCTTTCCTTTCAGAAAAGATGTCCAAATGACTGGCTTCACAGTCTGGTGGGACTGGATGTGGTAATGTTTTCTGGTATTTTTTTTTTTTTTTACCCTGCCATGTAGGATCAGTTGCAACGTGTAAACTTAAGAGTTCCCCTTTATGGGATTTTTCTGCCTCCCATGAGTGCCTGAGTATGCGAATTCAAGTCTAGATGGGTCTACTTAAGAGACTCCTATCCAAAGTGAGCAGTCCTGAAAACTAACAATTTATTGGGAAGAAAAGGACACCAAACTCTCCCGCAGAATTCTCTGTACGGGAGTCCAGGGGCTTTGTGAACTTCTGTCGACTCAAATAAAGATCCCTAGGCCGGCTATAAAGTACAGGAGGGAGCAGGAAAACGCCGTTACTCTAGATGTCCTGAGCAATCTGACAACAGCAAAGTGAGAGGTGCTAGCGGCTCACAGACCCAGCGACGCTGGACGGTGAGCTCCCGCCACCGCCTGGGGCACAAGCAGGCGGCCCGGCGAGCCTGCCCGAATCCTGGACCCTCCGCGGAGTCCGTGCTTGCACAAGGGGTCAGCTCTCCCTGTCCCTGACTCGGGCAGCCGCCGGGTCCCCGCAACACCCGTCCGCCCACTCGCCCGGTCCCCAGCACTTCGGCCGAGCCCGTGTCAGCACCGCTCGCCCAAGTCAGCTCCTCCCCGCCTGCCACCCTCCCCTCCCCCCGCTCGCGCCAGGCCGGTCCTGCCCACCCGGCGCACAGGCCCTCGGGCCCGCAAGACCACGCTGCACCCTCGACCAACCTCCATATCGAACGCGGAGCACAAGCCACACTCCCCCAACTTTGAGAAAGACGCGGAGTTGGAAGAAACACAAACGCGGAATGAACCCGGAAGCACAGGCGGCAGAGTCCTGACTCGTCGACGTCATAACGAAGGACTACATTTCCCACAAGTCTGTGCGAAGGACCACCCGGAGCCCACGAGCCCCGCGGGTTCGGTTTATTGCCGACTGGCTGTCACTAGAATTGAGCTGCTTCTGAAACCCCAGATGTACAAAGGGCGTTGAGGGGACGTGAGTCCAGCTTTTGGCGGCAATGGGTATTAGGTTTACTTTGATCAATAAGTCCTGATTTAAAAGGCTTAGGTGTACCTAGAAGGAGGAGAAAAAAAAAAAAATCACATTGATTCAATTTTATTTCAGAATAACGGAGCAAGAAGCTACGCTGGGACAAACTGCAAACCCTTTAGGTTTGTGTTTCAGATCAAGTTTCCTGGAAATGTTCTGTAATCTCAGTTACTCCCTGGCTTGAGACAGGGTCACAAGCCTATGTCCCCAAATTACAAAGCAACACACACTCAGGGGGCTACTATCTGGTAAAGCACTTGCATAGCATGAAGAGGACTTGGCTTAATACCTGTTCACTTCAAATAAATCAATAAAGAAGAAACCGGTTTTACTGTGTACACTGGAGCTCAGTTTGGTGCTCGGGCCAGGCAACACGTCTCATTAACTACAGACAAACCGCAGAATCCCTTTGAAACTCTTCATTTGTTCACAGTCCCTTGTGCACACTTTCATCCATTAATCTGTGTAAACAACTCTGAGGGAGCTGTACCAGAGCTTCATCCACTTCTCTCTGGGCTTGCTAAAATTCCAGGTATTTTCTGGCTCCCTGTTTCCCTCCCACTGGAAATCAGTGGGAAATCAGTGTTGAGATCAGTATGGTTGGTGTGTGAACGTCATAGGATTCCTCCATATGAGGTTGGATCTATCGTATTCAACTTTCTGTCTTTTTCTATTCTTTTATTTGAGACAGGGTTTCACTGTGTAGCTTTGGAGCCTGTCCTGGAATTCACTATGTGGACCAGGTTGACCTCGAACTCACAGAGATCCTCCTCTGCCTCCCAAGTGCTTGGATTAAAGGTGTGTGCCACCATGCCTGGATTTCTCTGTTCATGATATTGCTCCTGTGTGGCTGTTTTTTAAATAAATGGTTTTTATTTTGTTGTTGCTGTTTTTTTTTTTTTTTACTTGAACTTCACACTCCACTCCCGCATCCCAGAACACAGAAATGATTCTTCCTGAGAATATAAAATGAGCTCACTGCAATAAAAAAGCCTAGATTGACACCATGAAGTAAGGGGACACCCCTGTCTCGGATGTGTTTTCATTCCTGTACTGGTAATGTCTGAGACACAGCTATAAGCCCCCTGATGGTAAAGAATTCATTTTCATGTCATGCACACTGATTCACAATGAAATTATTTCCCAGGTGAGACAGTAGGAAGTTCAGAGGGTTGTTTTGTTTTATCACCAGAAAAAAGTTTTATGTCAACTTGACACAAGCTAAAGTTATCAGAGAGTAGGCCTCAAATGAGAAAATGAGTCTGTAAGATGAGGCTACAGACAAGCCTGTAGGGTGTTTTCTCAATAAGTAATTAATTTGGGAGGGCTGTGGTTGCCCGTGTTAGTACCTGCTAGAAGGGAGTGTGGATTGAGGAAAGGAATATGCAGGAGACAGAGATGGAGTCAGGAGGGCATCCACGGAATACTGAATTGTCCATGTTTATTTTTAGTCTTTTTATACACCCATCAAAAGAGGGGAAGAATGCAAAAGACTTCCTTACCAAGATACAAAGAGCAAACAAGGGTATTTACCTTCTCAATACCCAAAACATGAAGTAACTGTCTCCTGAGTTAAGTGTTCTGCGGTGGACATGCAGCAACCACATCCTATGCCAAGAATCCTGTTGCATTCACATCATAGGCCAGACATCCTGTTGTCAAGGTAAGATACACAATGGACACATCTTAGGCCAAACATGCTGCAGTTTGGCCTTGAAGGAGCAATGGCAGGAGGAAAAAAAATCCTCTCTGAATGTAAGTCAAAATGAAATGGAGTCAATTCCCACAAAAGGCCCAAATCATTGAAGGTAGTGCCATCCCTAGGCTGGTGGTCCTGAGTTCTCTATGAAAGCAGGCTGAGCAAGCCATAGGGAGCAAGCTAGTAAAAAAAAAAAAAAAAAAAAAAAAAAACCTCCATGGCCTCCAGGTTCTTACCCAGTTTGAGTTCCTGATTTGGCTTCCTCAAATGGATAGTAATCCAGATATGTAAACCAAATAAACCCTTTTGTTCCTGTGATTGCTATTCCTGGTTGTAAACTTGACTACATCTGTAATTAACTGTAATGGAGGATGTTAGTGTTCAGGCATCTGTACTGGCCTGCCCTTGGGGTTCTGACAGGATGCACCCTCAGCTGCAGCCACTAAGAGCACCACCTGTGTATATTCATTATGTTCCCTTTTAATAGGACCCTGCCCACCTCTCATTCCCCCCCTCTCTCTCTCTCTGTCTCTCTCTCTCTCTCTCTCTTCCCTTCTCTTCCCTCTTTTTCTCTCTCTCCACTTCCCTTTTCGCCTTTTATGATCCCCTTCCCCAATTTAAAAAAAAACCCTCTGCTTGAACCCTGTCACATGGCATCTTTCTCTCGAGCACTGCTTTTCTTAAATTACAACAGAGGGTACACCTGTGAGAGATTTTTAGGTTGGTTTGAAGTGGATAGATCAATCCACTTCTAGTCCAGACCTTTGAGGTTGGAATACACATGCCTTTGGTCCAGATATTGAGGTAGGAAGATATACTTTAATAATCTAGACCTCACCTTCGGCTGGTGGCTTATATAACAGCGGTTCTCAGCCTGTGGGTTACAACCCCATTGGAAAATTCAGATATTTACATTATGATTCATAACAGTAGCAAAATTAGCTATTAAGTAGCAACAAAAATAATATTATGGTTGGGGGTCACTACAGCATGAGCATCTGTATTAAAGGGTTGCAGCAGTAGGAAGGTTGAGGAAACACTGGTGTATTAGGGCATAGAAGACAGAAGCTTTTGCATTTCACCTGCTGACTCTTCCCTTGCTAGCACAGCCATTCCTTCACTGGTGTTGGAGCCTACTTCTCCAGGATTCCAGCATATACCAAAGACCAGCTGAGAGATCCAGCCTTATGGACTGAACCAACTACTGAGTTCTTGGACTTCCCATTCACAGCCAGTCATTATTGGATTAGCTGGACTACAGCCTGAAAGCCATTCTAATAAACCCCCTTTCTATGCATAAAGATTCATTCTCTAAGTTCTGTTCCTCTACAGAACCATACTATATTCCCCAACTTACTTTTGGTCATGATGTTTCAACATAGAAATAGTAATCCCAAATAAGACACAAGTTGGTAGCAGGATTGTGGGGTATTTCTGTGACAGACTGACCATGTTGTTTTGAGAATTGGGGAAGGACTCTGGAACTTTGGACTAGAAAAGCCATTGAGCTGTTCTACGGGAGTTTGAAAGACACACTTGTTGAAAGAAAGGCAGAGGATGTAGCCCTGGCATGTGGAGTTACAGAGAGAAGTTTGAGAGCTACTCAACACTCTATGGTGGCTGTTGCATATTTTCCGTTAGGACTCTGTGGTTCTCAGCAGAGGCTGAAGAATCTGCTGTGACAAGATAGCAGAAGCACTAAAGTGAACCTTTGCATTGCTGGGGTAATTGATGATGGTGAGTGGTATGGAGTTCAGGACCACCAGGAAAAGACCCCCATATTCAACTTAAATTATAAATGAAGCAAATTTATTAAAACCACTAGCAAGGCACAATCTCTAAACAAAATCTGAGACATGCACCCAGAGGCTGGTAAAGGAAGGGCTTTTAAGGGCAAAACCACAAGAGCTGCTGTGCTCTGCCAAGGAGGGGTGGTCAAGGTGGCCTCAGAATAGACCTTGAGTGACTGCATAAGCACATTACAGAAATCAGTCAGCTGTTAGTCATATCATAACAAGCACATTTCTGGGTGGGGGTCAAGGAGTCAGGGCTGCTGGGAACTTATCCTCCAGGAACTTGAGTCAGAGACAAACTGCTATTAGATACTAAGATGGATGCCTAGCACAAAACAAAGTTTTTTGTTTTTTGTTTTTTGTTTTTAGTAGTCACACCCCGCAATGGCTCAAATCTTTGATTCACATTTTCACATTGAGGTACAAGTTGGTTCTGAGCATTTGGGGCTAATATTTTAATGGAACTTGTTCTTCTTTTAATGTATGTTAGTAACCAATTTAAAGTTCAAGGGCCATCAACACCAAGGAGTAGTAAAAGAATAGATCAGCTATGGCAGTTAAAAGGGTGGCAGGCCACGGGGTCCAATTAGAATAGTGTTAGCTTGTCCCTGTAAGGGGAGCACTCCATCCTCAAAAGAACGGTAGGGAGCAGCTCAGTACAAAACCCAAGTTTTTGCACTGAATTTGGGTAATATTTCCTTAATAGTCCTGTTAGCTCTTCCTGTCTGTCCTGAGCTTAGGGGCCTGTAGACACAATGAAATTTCCAATGTATTCCTTGAGTTTAAGCACTTGCTTCTGTAGTTTGGGCATGAATACTGGGCCATTATTGGGCACCAAAGAGTAGGGAATATCAAACAGGGAATGGTCTCCTTTGGTAACTTCCTACTAACTACATTTGCCATTTAATTAGCTACAAAAACTAGCAAATATCAGTGGCCAAATCTTATCAGTTACTTCAGTGAAGTTCAGTTCCCAGTGTTCTTCAGTCAGTAGTGCCTGCAGTAGAGGCCTAGTGTTCCCTTACTTTGATCAGGGTTGGGATCATAGTTTGGTAAAGTTGAGAGCAATATTCATTCAACTTATCTTTCTGCATGCACCCCAGTTAACCTCGAGACCCACCAAAACCCTCCTGACTTAAGTCACGGGTCGATCCCTCTCCTCAACAGTAAAATGGGTACTTGAAAGCTGCTTACAATCAGGCTATATCAGGCGGTGGAGGGCAAAGAAAACAGGATGATGAGGGTCTGGGGCATCTCTAAGAGGAAAGAATTCTAGGTGTTCCAGTTATGTAGATTGTTGGTGGAAAGGGGGAATATAAACTAAGAAAAAGAAGTATGAACCTCTGGTCATCATCAGCCCCTTGCACCAGGGGGAGCCACAAGGTTGAGTCTCTCTAGGGTAGGGGTCAGCTGAGGTGGAGCATAATCCAGCCTACTCTGAGTGTGTGGAGGTCAGAATAGGTCAAAATAAATCCTTGACACTGTAGATGCACGATCTGCTTCAGACACAGTCAAGTCCTAGACTGGCTTGATGTGTGGGTTGTAAGTAGTGGGAAATATTCCTCCTCCAAAGGGACAAGACTGGAACATGTAGCCATTTTACTTAGAGTTTTATTCAGCCTCTGAGTCACTGACACAGTAACTAAACAGAGAAGCCTTGTTTAAGGGCATACCATTTCAGCCAGGAAAAGGAGTGGAGGAGGGAGACCCAGCAGCCCAAACAGCCTGATGTCTGCTGTCCTGGCAGATCTTATGTCGACTTGGAACAAGCTAGACTCATGTGAAAGAAGGCAGCCTATGTAGAGAGCCGCGAAGTGCCGCGCCTTAAAGATGGCACTGGCTTCCGCCTTCCACCTCCCCAAAGGTGAGCGCTCTCTGGCATAAACAAGCCCTTATTTGGTTAAGTCTGTTCAGCCTGACTGCTTCTGTGTTAGAGTAGCCTATCTGCAGGGTCCACGTAGCTCACTGGGGTATTTAAGCCTGGGCAGGGGTTCCCCGGGCCCCCGCGGGTCAGAGGAAGCATGTTCAAGGATCCTGATTAAAACTGCATGAAGAAGATCTTCCCAGAGTCGCTGGAGAGGGTTGGGCGCTGTACAAGCCTAAGTTGAGTAAATATCCCCATAAGATCCAGCTATAGGGAATTTTCTTTTCCTTTCTTTCTTTCTTCTCTCTCTCTCTCTCTCTCTCTCTCTCTCTCTCTCTCTCTCTCTCTCTCTCTCTCTCTTTCTCTCTCTTTCTCTCATTCATTCTTGTTCCTGTCCTTTTTAGTTTTTTGAGACAGGCTTTCTCTGTGTAGCCTTGGCTGTCCTGTAACTTGCTCTGTAGACCAGACTGGCCTCAAACTCACAGAGATCTGCCTGCCTCTGCCTACCGAGTGGTGGGAGTAAAGGTGTGAGCCTACCACTGCCCAGAGGCCATTTTCTTTATTAAAGACTGATGGAAGGGCACGCAGACCATTGTAGGTAGTGCCATCCCTGGAACAGTGTTGCTAGGTTCTATAAAAAAGCAGGCTGAGCCTGCCACGATGAACAAGTCTGTAAGCAGCACCCCTCTATGGCTTCTGCACCAGATCCAGCTTCCAGATTCCTGCTTGTTACGAGCAGGTTTTCCCACTAGCCTGGTCCCACAGCTGCGCCAGCCCCAAATAACACACAGAGATGCTGTATTAGATATACTACTGTTAACCTATTACTAGTATTATTTATTGGCTAGCTCTCTCTTAAATATTAACCCATTTTTATTAATCTAAGTATTTCCATGTGGTCTTATCTTACTAGAGAGAGGGGCCAGAGTTCTACCCTGTTGGTCCTACATCTTGAAACTCCACCCTACTCTCCCTGAATCCTCTTTCTCTCCTAGTCCCACCTATCTTTCTTTCCTATTAGCCAACAGTGTTTTATTCATTAACCAATACGAGAAACATATTCTAGTAAACTATTTCTATGAAGAAACCTATTTCTCTTTACTATCTAGTATTCCTCTAGTCCCAATTCATGTAAACCAATGCTGGCTTTGGAGTTGGATTTGGCTTTCCTTCTCTAAATTCAAGCATGTTGTTAAGATTAATGTCACAGTTTCTGCTTTATATCAAGAAGCCAATAGGTGTAAGGCAGAAGAAAACAATATCTGGGGACTTGTTTGCTTATACACAATTTTCTCTCTGAAATCCCTAATTTTCTCATATACATTTTAATGCTTATTGTTGCCTTTCCCTATATGCATACCTTAAAACTTGAAAATTTTACATTGATATTGATGTCTAAGTTTTCCACAAGGAATATAACAATTCCTAACAGCAATCCTTGAACTCTTTGGAAAAAAGATGGGGCCCCACTTTGTCATTTCCACTTGACTCAGTCTGATGCATCTGGACACAAACATCACCCTAAAAACATTTTGAGACTGTTTTGCACGAGACAACTCCTGACTAGCTAGCTGTAATTGTGCACCTTCTTATTACTCCCTGGCCAGAGTTTCAGATAGAATTCCAGTCAAGCATTTACTGCCACAAAGTGACTAGCTACATATGTCACAGACAGTCCTGTCAAGAAATTTGGTTGCTAAAAATTTTATTCCTACAGGATCCCATGGAGCAATCATCATCCCATTTCAGCAGGAAGTAATCTTAAGATAACGATGCCCCCTTTCCCTTAAGGTTGGGTATGGAAGGTGATGCTTAGACTCGGGTATTTCTTTTAGACAGGGATAGGGTATGGTTGGGAAAGGTATGATTTAAATGGGATATAGGTAGATTAGCCTATCTTCTTGTGAGTTATTTTAGTAATAGTGAGATATTAGTATTATACAGCTTACATTGTTATTTATTCTTATATGTGGTAACCTATGTAAAATTAAGTTTATATTCCCTTCCCGGAAGAATTGTATATTTTGTCATATTGTGTGAAATCTTTCCATTTGTGGTGTTGTATGCACATCATCCTTACCATACTCTATGTATGTATACTTTTACGTATGTTAAAGACATTTTGTATATTGATACAATTTAGGATATTTTTATCATGCTGCACTTTATAGTTCTACCTCTGGTCTAGACATTTCTACTCTACCTCTGTTTTAGGGATTTACACACACACACACACACACACACACACACACACACACACAAACACACACACATATTGCTTAGGTATTTGTCCCTGCTTTACTCAGGGAAGTTTCAATCAATTTTTTAGCTAAGTTCCTGAGTATTACAGATTATCTTCACCCATGTTTCCTATACCTATAAGATTAGTCAAACATAGATGCTTGATCTTCAAACACTTCATAGACCTGCAGAACATGGCATTTAAATGTTTTAATATTAGTACCTAGTTGACATGAGACACTATTGCTCCTGACAGCACCATGAACTTTCCTGAAAATATGTTGGATACTGTTGTCGCTCCTTCTGGAGTCCATCCTTGATTCGGCTAATGGTCTCTTGGGCAAAGAACTGCCCCCATCTTGACCACTGCTTTGGATGTTCTATGTGCTTGCAGGAGACAAACATAGAAGACTGCTGAACCTTGCCAAGCCAGGGTAAGACAGCCTTTCTACCTTCCTGCTCTTGTAGTTTGTCAGGTACTTTTGGCCTTAGCCAAAACTGGCTGTACCAACGTTGCTATGAGACGTTGGGTGACCTTTCTCCTCAGCCAATATCTCAGAACAATTCCTCAGCCCCGCTCTAGACACCTCAAACTCAATGTCTCTCCTTCCTACTTCCTGTGCTTTTTTTGTCTGTTCTTTAGATTCCCTCTTCCTGTCTATAGTTTTATCCTGTGTTCACTTCCTGTCATCTGATTGCATGGTCAGCCTCTTGAACTATGACTGACTTTATTTAACTGTTTCTAGTATTCAAGTAGAAAGCTCTTGGATAAAGGTATGTGCTAGGGCCGAGCCACACAACAAAGAACAGGTTTTACCAGTAAACAAGCTAATATCAGGGTACACAGTGTGAACAAATAGCCTGCTACACTCTTCACCTTCACTAAATGTTTCTTGCCCTAAGAGCTACCTTATGAAGTGAACTATGTTGGACAAAGTTACTGACAGAGTTGTGAGTAGAAGGTTTCTACATAATATAAATTCACTGGGAGTTAATCAGAATGGAATTTCAACTAAGAGCATTACACAACATTTGTATGTGTAGGCTTTCTCAACACAGAAAATTTTCTTATAGGAAGTAATGTCAAATAACCTATCATTGATTTATATAGTAGTTTCTCTTAAATACAATTTTCACAGCAATATTCCATGTGCTTAAATTTGAGTTTCCATTATTTTCCAGGATTCCCCCATCATATGATCTTTTTTGGTGTTGAATTGTTGATTAAAAGCAATAAAGTCCTTCTACATTTTTTGTACCACTGTTTATTTTTCAGCATGAGGTAAGATTGAAGAAACCTCAAAGCCATGTAACATTCTCTCAAGTATAGAAGCTTCTAGGTTAACAGAGGCTTGCAGCCAGCTTTCCCCAGTTTGATGTTTACTGTGATGGTAAATGTCATCACCCAAACTAATTAGAGGAGAAAGGGGAGAGGGTACTTCAGTTCACTAGCAGCAGATCACCATCCATGGAAGCTAGGCCATGAGAACAGCAGAAATCTAGAGGCATCAGGTGAAGTAGAACCCATGGAGGAATTGCTGCTTTTTGTCTTCTTCCCTCTGGCTTGGGCTCAGCCAGCATTTTCATAACCTAGGACATCCTGAGCAAGAGTGGCACATGCAAGATGCACTGCATCATCCAGTGATCTAGATTCTCCTACATGATTAGCATAAATGAATGAGCAACAGACATGTCCATGGGCCAATCAGATCAAGGCATCTACTCAACTGAGATTCACACGTAGATCTAGGCTGTGTGAACTTGAGAGTAGAGGCAAACAAGAACATCAGCATTTCCATTATTTCCTCTCAATAAATATTCTCTGTTGTTAGTGAAGATTAGAATATTATTGAAGGGTTTGCTCATTACTTGGGTGTAGAGTTTGGTGTTGATGAAGAATGGAACTATTATTGGAGGCTTCCCTGTATTATTTGAGTATAGAATATCTCACTACTATGAAGTCTCGGGGATACTTCCTATGTGAAAGTCAGATAAAAGCCTTGCCATAATCTTAGCCTTTGTCATGCACCTTACCCATATGAACCGTACGATGCAGATACAGGCATGAGAAACAGCTAAACACCTGACCATGCTCTGCACTTGCAGAAACTCTCTCATGTGTGACTTCCTTGATGCTCAACAAGGGTAAATGATAAAGAATTCTCTCAATGCTCTGCAAGTTTCTAGAGCTGTTGCTTAGTATGAATACCTTTGTTTAAGGCAGCAGTTCTCAAGGTGTGGGTCATGAGCCCTTGGAGGTCAAATGCCCTTTTCACAGAGGTCATCTAAAACCACTGGATACAAAGATATTTACATCATGATTCATAACAGCAGCAAACTGTTATGAATCATGATGTAAATATCTTTGTTGGAAGTAGCAAAGAAAAAAATTTATGATTGGGGTCACCACAACATGAGGAACTGTATGAAAGTGTGTCAGCATTAGGAAACTCGAGGATGACTGGTTGAAGGTATGTGGGCTCCTTAAAAGCATTGTGACACCATCCAGTTATGTTGTTTCCCTGGAATAAATTCTAAGGTCAGGAAATGTTGAATGACTGGTAAAGTACCTCACTATGCTCTTCATATGTGTATGGCTTCTTTGTACTATGGATTCTTTTGTATTGGGTAAGGTCTGAATGATTCCAAAGGCTTTATGACATTGCCCCTATTTGTAGGGCTTCTATTCAGAATATTTTTGATATCTTTTAGGATCCAAAGAAGCATAAAACATTTCATGAACATTTTAACATTTGTATTATTTCAGTGAAGTTTGAACAACCTTGGGTTGAGAAACACTAGAAATTTATTAAAAGGGTTTTAACATTTTTGACACTAGTGGCATTTCTATCCAGTATGAATTATCAGGTGTTTTAAAAGTTCTTAGTAAGTGCCAAAGGCCTTGGCTTCTCTCTCAAATGAATTCTTTGATGTTGTTTAAGAACAGAAGACTGGAGATAGGATTTGCCATTCTCCACACTCACAATGTTTCTCCCCAATTTGAATAGTGTGCTGTGTAAGTTCTAAAGTTCTTGCCACATTCTTTAAACTTGTAGTATTTCTCTCCAGAATGAATTCTGGTACAGTTGATCAGTTTGCCACATTCTTCACATTTGTAAGGTTATTCCCTAGTGTGAGTTAATTTGTGGTGATTTAGTTGTGACTTTTTATAAAAGGCTTTTCCACAGTCCTCACACTTGTAGGTTTTCTTTCCAGAATGGATTATCAAGTGAGCAGAAAGAATCCGAGAAATTCTAAAGACCCTGCCACATATTTCACACTTGTAGGGTTTCTCTCCTGTATGAATTCTCTTGTGCTCTGAAAGTAGTGAGGGAATACGAAAGGCTTTGCCACACTCTTCACACTTATAGGGTTTCTCTCCTGTGTGAATCATCATGTGTTTAGATAGTCCTGACAGACTATTGAAGGCCTTGCCACATACTTTACACTTGTAGGGTTTCTCTCCTGTATGAATCCTCTTGTGAACAGAAAGTCCTGATGGACCATTGAAGGCCTTGTCACACACTTCACACTTGTAGGGTTTCTCTCCTGTATGAATATTCTTATGTATAGAAAGTCCTGATAGACGATTGAAGGCCTTACCACATACTTCACACTTGTAAGGCTTTTCTCCCGTATGAATCCTCTTGTGTACAGAAAGTCCTGATGTACAATTGAATGCTGTGCCACACACTTCACATTTGTGGGGTTTCTCTCCTGTATGAATTCTCTTGTGTATAGAAAGTTGTGACGGAATATAAAAGGCCTTGCCACACACTTCACACTTGTAGGGTTTCTCTCCTCTATGAATCCTTTTGTGTACAGAAAGACTTGATGGACGATTAAAGACCTTCCCACATATGTCACACTTGTAGGGCTTTTCTTCCGCATGAATTTTCTTGTGTTCAGTAAGTCGTGATGGAAAATAGAAGGCCTTGCCACATACTTCACATTTGTTTGGCTTTTCTCCTGTATGAATGCTCTTGTGTGCAGACAGTAGTGATGGACAATTAAAGGCCTTGCCACACACTTTACACTTGTAGGGTTTCACTCCTGTATGGATTCTTTTGTGTTTAGAAAGTAACGATGGGGCATGGAAGGCTTTGCCACATACTTCACACTTGAAGGGTTTCTCTCCTGTATGTACTCTCTTGTGTTCACAAAGTAATGATGGAATACCAAAGGCCTTGCCACATTCTTCACACTTATAGGGCTTCTTTCTTAAATTAATATTCTGGTTGTTAATGGGTTGTGAGTTCCAAGGAAGGCTAATGTTACATTCCTTGTCTGTAGAGTGTTTTTTTCCTGGTGAACAAAGATTGAGAAATGAATGAAAATTGAGCTAAATTCTCTATATTTATGTTTATTTTTAAAAACAGAATTATTTATGCATACATGTGCATTTTTCAATTTTCTAAAACTGTATTCAGTGGAGCCTAATTAAAAACACCATGACACGTGAAAATTATATATCTTGTAGTGAAAGATGAAGACCATAACAACATAGAATATAGAATCAAAGCAATGTTAGTCAAACATAGAAGACAAAACATCAACAATCAAGAAAACAATACTAGTATGCTATTATAAATGAACCACTTAAAGAAATATAGAAATTTTATGAGTAGAAGAACACAAAGTATGAGAGTAGTCAAAGTTGAAAGACACAAGTTTTCAAAGTTTAAATATATCCTAACTACAGACATCTAGTTTTGGAAGGTATGAAAGTTATGCTGCATAACAACAAAATTGTCTATAACAATATTAAATGATATATTTCATTGATTGAAGACAGTAGGATCTACAAGTATTGAATGAATAAATATTCATTGATTAACTTATGAAAAAGAAATCACAGTTACCCAGAAATTACAGAACTTAAGCACTGTAAACATTGCTGCCTTAAAGAGAAAAGAACAAAGCATAAGAGAATCCATGCATAACATCCTCTTCTCACAGCAAAAGACAGACAAGGACACCCTTAAAAACTGATTTCCAACAGAACACCTTGAGTCAATGTTCATGACAAAGCCTGGCTTCCTGCTGCATCCCAGGCTTCCTACTCTGTACTAGCTGCTACCTCCCCACCCCCCACCCCGTGCACGCACGCGCGCGCCACACACACACACACACACACACACACACACACACCTGTTTGCATGTCAGCAGCTGCTGGTCTCTTCATGTCTGAAGGCCCTTGACTTTGCTCCAGAAATGTGACCAGGTATGGCTTAGAGGAAGTAAGACCTTTTTATGGGACAAGAGGACACCATTATTAGTGTGTTTTGGAGATCACATCTCCTCTCCAAGACTGGATCTATAAGGAATGAGAAGATACAATCAAGGGATATGAAGAAGTATAGTTCTCCATGTGTTTCCTGACGGACACAGCAGAATGCTTAGAAGAAATTTAGGATCTGCATGTCCAGACTTTAATGGTCCTCAGCTAGAAGGAAAAATATTAAAACAGAAGAGTGTGATTTTTTTTTTTTTGACTTGCATGCTTCCCACTTATACCACTTACTTTATAACACTGCACAAATATAACAGGATACTTCTAAAAGGAAGGGGAAAATTATGAACATAAGAAAAAATAACATCATTCTAAAGTGTATGAATACTCCCCTTAATTTCCCTTAAAATGCGTCCAATAAATTTCATTGTCGGAAGCACAAGCCCCCATGAGATTCTGGACAAAGATAGTTTTATGCTGACACTTAATTAAGAGTTCAGCATGGAAGGTTCCTCACCCATGTTGTAGAATATTATTTTAAGTTCTGTTACTTTTGTTTATGCTCTGGAACATTTGTTCAGTGATGCAAAGATGTGATTAAATACATAAAATTCACCTGTGCTCAGGAGGCTGAGTCAGCAACTGACAGGAAGTAGCAGGGAGGAGCCAGGAGAAGGAAGGCTTTTAAGTAGGGGTGAGGAGAAGAAATGGCACGTTTTGGGGAACACAATAAGGAAAAGAGGTGAGGTACTTGCTATTCAGCCTCTGCGGAGCAGAATCCCATCTCGACCTTTGAATCTTGAGTTCTTTAGAGGGACAGAGATTTAGTTAAGTTCCCTTCCTAGCTTTGAGGGAGCCCAGTGCCTGAGGGAACAGAATTCTCCCAGGCTGCTGCTCCTGTACCTAACAGCTGGGTAGCAGAGGAGTTACAGTTCCTGATTAGGACAGTCATGGTTTAAAAGGCAACAACAATTAAAAATTAAAGAGCAACTCACCCAGGGACACAAGGTTGCTGAAATTCTCCAGCATCACATCCCTGTACAGATTCCACTGATCCCGGCTCAGGGATTCAAGCTCCTCTTCAGAGAAATCAATGGCCACATCCCTGAAGGAGAGCATTTCCTGAAATAAAGAAAAAAGAATGCTATACATTATGCCCACTAAAACTGCCAATAAAAACATGAAAACCTAGAGACATATGTGCTTCTGAATATAAATGTAAAGGTGACTTAGAGACAGAGAGAGACAGAGAGAGAGAGAGAGAGAGAGGAGAGACCTACAAGGACTTCTGAAATAGGAAAAGCAATATCCCTAAAGAAGTCTGATGTAGTTCTGTGATTAGCATAGGACTCATGATTAAGGAAACTGAATGGCAGAAGACACTAGAAACTCCCATGGAAATTATACTTTTGAGATCCATACAATGGAGAGCAGGTGTGTCTACAGAAGTGTATGTTGAGGATGGAGAGATGGCTCAGGAGTAAACAGCACGGGCTGCTTTTCCAGAGGATCTGGGCTTGATTCCCAGCAGCCACATGGGCTGCTCCCAACTGTCTGTAACTCCAGTTCCAGAGGATCAATCTCTCAGACATGGACATTAGAAGGACAACCATGCACACTACATAACTAAAAATAATACAATTTGAAATAAAACATGCATTTTGTTCCATGTTTATATGATAAGACCCCACACAGAATGTACATCCTCACAGTAGAGAGCCATGGTGATGGAGAGGGCACTTCTCACCCAATATGAACAATCACGAATGATAAACACAATGAACATGCAGATCTGATCCAGCAACTCCAGGCTGAGGCCTGGCTTCCTGAGCATGTACAGAGAGATGCACATGACATTGCACCAGGAGACATGAGTTTCAGCCACCAAGGGGAAGCACAATAAATGAAGAACTTGTAGACAATATGGAATCAGTCACAAGAATTTTAACAAATTTAGGATTAGGAAATTTAGCAATAAGTTAAATTCGTCACTGTGGGGACTTACACTGACCCGACTCTCTCACAGGCTCTGGGGAAAGGACAAAGGGAATGACATACAGGGCACAGCTTACAGAAGGCATTAGAGGAAGCAGAAATGTTGAACATGCAGGATGGTGTTCTTCAGAAGGAAATGACTGATGTCTGCTCACTAGGAAGCTGGAGTGGATGGTGTGTAACAACCTATTGATCTTCTGCTAGTCTATGGATCTGACCTCACCTGAATTTCACCCCAGCCCAAATCCTGACTGTTGATCAGGCCCTCATTCTGAGCTTTGTCTCAGTGAATAAATCCTATCCTTATGAAAGTGGTCCTATGACATTTGCATCCTCAGTCAATAAAACCTGTGCTTGTGCTTATGACAAATCTGTCCTGTAACTTCACCGACCTTTGAATTAAGATGACCATACCATAAGACATCAGATTTCATTATAGATGGTTGTGAGCTACCTTGTAGGTTACTGGGAACTGAACTCAGAACCTCATGAAGAGGAGACAATGCCCTTAATCTGAGCCATCTCTCCAGCACAAATGAAGATCAAAAACTGAATTCTTACCTTTTTATTTTTTTTAATTTATTTGTTTATTTATTTGAGACAGGGTTTCACTGTGTAGCCTGGTTAATTTTTAATCTTCTAAAAGCTACTAACTTTCTGTAAATTGTGAAAGATAATTAAGCCATACAAGTTAATGGTCAGTCACCCTAAAATGATTCAATTCTTCAGTGTGCTCAAACTATGTTTGTAGTCAAGCTCAGTACAAACCTAATTCATTATAAGAACAGGCTTTTTGTTCTATACATGTTTGCATAAGGAGAAGTAAGTAAGTACAAATAAAGTTTGTTTAAAATAAGGTATACTTAATAGATGGCCCAGAGAATCCTTAGAGATAAATTGCGAATGGCATTTAAAATATTTAATGACTGACACAGAGGTCATCTGGATTATACTGCCTGCTCTAATTTATCCTTCTCAGATCTCTGATGTTGGTGGAAAACTGCAGCTTTTTCAGTTTAACAGCAACATTAACAAAATTAAAAATGATCATTTCTTCAACTGCTACAATATCATAATTAAAATTCATGTTCTTATGCAGCACAAAAACAAAAACAATGTAATCAAAATTAAGATGGATTTTAAGAGTACAGCCAGGAGGGACTATCTAGAGCTTGCCCTCACCTGACCCTTGAGCCCCCTATGCCCTCTGCTTGTGTGGTCCCACTCTGGCACACCGGACCTCCTCTCAGCCTTGGCCCTCCTGTGCCCTCTGCTTGACACCTGCAAGAGAGTTCAGACAAACCAGAGTTACTGATATTGAAGTCCTGACCAACCCACACCCACCAGAAGAGGGAAGTAGAGAGAGAGGGAGACCCCCACCTGCACCCACTGCCAGAAGCGATGGGAAGACTGCAAAAACAACAACACATTCAACAATACAAAGACCAGTATGGCACCAACAGAATCTAGGTGACTGCAGATAGACCCTTATGTATTGCCATGAACAAAACTTAAGTCCAAATGGAACAAAGGCCTTTACATAAACCCAACCACACTGAATCTCTAGAAGAGAAGTGGGTGGTACCCTTGAATGAATTGGTACAGGAGATCACTTCCTGAACACAACACCAGTAGCACACTGAAATTGATAATTAATAAATGGGACCTCCTCAAACTGAGAAGCTTCTGTAAGGCAGAGGACACAGTCAACAACACAAAACGGCAGCCCACAGAATGGGAAAAGATCTTTACCAACTCCACATCTGACAGATGGCTGATCTCCAAAATATACAAAGAACTCAAGAAGCTAGTCACCAAAACACCAAATAATCCAATTATAAAGTGGGGTACAGAACTAAATAGAGAATTCTCAATAGAGGAGTCTAAAATGGCTAAAAGACACTTAAGAAAGTGCTCAACATCCTTAACCACCAGGGAAATGCAAATCAAAACAACTCTGAGATACCATCTTACTCCTGCCAGAATGGCTAATATCAAAAACCACCAAAGACAGTTTATGCTGGAGAGGATGTGGAGAAATGGGAACACTCCTCCACTGCTGCTGGGAGTGCTAACTTTGGAAATCAGTATGGTGGTTCCTCAAGAAAATGGAAATCAGTCAACGACAAGATCCAGCAATACTACTCTTAGGTATATACCCAAAAGATGCACAGTCATGCAACAAAGACATCTGTTCAACTATGTTCACAGCAGCATTATTTGTTATAGCCAGAACCTGGAAGCAACCTAGATGACCCTAGACTGAAGAATGGATAAAGAAAATGTGGTACATTTACACAATGGAGTACTACTCAGTGGAAAAACAAAAACAAAACAAACAACAATGGAATCTTGAAATTTGAAGGCGAATGGATGGAAGTAGAACAAAACCTTCTGAGTGAGGTAACCCAGTCACCAAAAGACAAACATGGTATGTCATCACTCATATATGGATTTTCGACATAGAGCAAAGGATTACTAGCCTACAGCCCATACCCCCAGAGCTAGGAAACTAGGAAGCTGCGAGAACCCCAAGAGAGGCATACATGGTCGCTCACAGAAGGGAAAATGGACAAAATCTCCTGAGCAAATTGGAAGCAGGCTGGTGGGTGTTGGGGGGAAATAATGGGAGTGTAATGTGGTGCTTCTGGTAACAAGAGTCTATATAAGTGATTCCTATTCCAGCGCAGACATCCATAGATCTAACAATTCCAAAGGAAAAGAAACTAGCATCCTATACAGCAATCACACTCGCAGGACTCTGTCCTTGGAAACTAGGAACTTTAGGAACTTCTGTGAGCTTCCTATAATATGGGGGGGGGAGGGGTCTAGGTGTCCTGTGTACGTGGGCTAGGTGTCCACTCTTTCTAGAAGTCCTGAGAAATCTGACTACAGCCATGCTAGTTAGGGTCAGCTAGGGAGAGCATGCTACCCCAGGCAAGCAGGAAAGTGAGCTCCCTTCCCTCCGCAGACAGGAGCAGTCACAGACCCTCTCTGCCCTTGCAAACCTGTTCTCTCCCACTCTCTCCTGTCCTTAACTTCTGATCCAGACTTCTGACCGAGCACAGGTGGACTCGGGCAGCAGGGCGTGCTAAGAGACTGGACACCACCAGCACGTGGCTCTGGCATAGAGCCCTCTCCTCTGTCAAACCTGCACCCAGGTGCAGTGATCCAGCCTAGGTCAGCCCAGCAGCACCTACAGGTCAGCGTCTCCTGCCTCCCAACCAGCCCACATCAGTTCCCTCCACGCCGGACCCGCCACCTTGCACAGTCCCTCAGATCTGCAGGACAGCGCTGCACCCTGCACCAACCTCCATATCAGAGATCCAAATGCAGCGCTGAGCAAGACGCGCACCCAACTTTGGGGAGAAGCGAAGTTTGAAGATTGAACGTGCAAGTTCTTCCGGTATCGAAAGCTCATCCTTGTGACGTCATCATATGCAGGACTACATTTCCCACAAGGCAGCGCGAAGGACTTCCGGAAATCCTCGGAAAGTGATTTGTTGGAAGAAAACTGGTTTGAGACCCGGGACAGGATGAGGGCAATCCCGGGTGTTTCAGTCCTGCAATCTCTGCACCGGATGTTAGCCTGCGAGCCGAGCTTTTCACAGTTGTGTTTACCGCGTTACCCAGGTATTTCCGCTGAAAGGTTCTGACGTTGAAGCTCAGCTTTACTTATTATGGGATCTTCACAACCGCATGGAAAGTCAGATTCCTGTGTTTTACTTAAAATAAGGAAGCAGAAAGCTAATGTAGGACTGAGCATCATCTCTCCAAGATACTTTTTGAAGCCTCCCTTGGTGACCCTGCCTGTCATCCAGTGCCTCAGGCGCTAAAGACAGAAGAACCAGAAAATAAGGTTAACAAATACAGTTTATAGCTGCGTTACATTTAAACACAATGTAGAGGATGGACAGTGGGCTAGCTCAGGGTAAAGCACTTGGTTATAATGAAGGCTTTTGTTCTATATCCAGGAATAAAAAAATAATCCTTGTTCTCTTGTGCTGACACACAGTGTGAACCATGTACAGACCAGACTCCACATGTGGAATACGGATCATATGAACCCTGGAATCCACGGTGAAGGGCATGGGTCAGGGCCACAGAGATGTTTAAAGTCATTGAACAAAGTGGAAACTGCAGATCCCTGACGTTTGCTTGCAATGAAATTCCTCAATCCATCTCAGGTCTTTCCATCTGTCTGTAATTCCTTTCCCACAGTTCACCTATTAACCTGTGTAATGAATGTAAATTCAGGGTCTGCTCTTCCACAACGACCTCACACACTCCTCCCTGGCTTTTCACTACTCAGGCAAGGAGTCAGCACCAGGTATTCTGAGCACAGGCTTTCCTCTGCACCTCCCCCAGGAGGAGGGCACAGCTCCTGGGATCGCACTGGAGTGTGCACCGACTCCTGGTCCATCGTGCACTGTAGGGTTCCCCTCTGCATTACGTTTCATATTCCTTATTGAACTTCCCCCTGTCCTCTGATCCTGACACTGTTTGCATTTGACACTATCTTGAACATCAATGGTATCTGCATTGACCTTCCCTCCCTTTTTTGAGGCAGAACACAGATTATTCCTCAAATACACAGGTATTAGAAATGTGATTTGTAGGACTAGCAACTGAGCTCACTGTGGTGATGTAACGAATATGTTTTCTCCACTGGCGGCCACCTGGTCCCACTGCCCCTCCAGCCCCAAATAACACGCTGAGACTCTGTATTTGATATAATGCTGTTGGCCAGTTACTTGTTTCTTATCAGCTAGCTCTGTCTTAATGATTAACCCATTTCTATTAATCTAAGTACTTCCATGTGGCTCATCTTACCGGAGAGGGGTGGGCAGGCATCCTGTTCTCTTTCAGCTCTCCATGCTGACCTCTCCCAACTACTTCCTCTGTCCTCCTAGTCTCCTAGTCCCTCCTATTCTTGCTTTCCTATTGGCCAACAGTGCTTTATTCACTAACCAGTATGAGAAACATGTATACAGAATGACATCTCCCATCATGGTGAAGTAGCCACACTGGAACCATGGTGTAGTAAGAATGTCTATCTCTTCCTTGGAAAGAATTTTTCCTGTAGAGTCCATGCTGAGACAAAGACACAAATCCCATCACAAGGAAGATGTGAAGCTTTCTTGGTGGACATTGCTTCTGAGGGAAGCTGTCTCTGAGGAGAGATTTTCAGGTTCACATTCAGTGTCATATTCAGTTCTTCTTTACTCCAAGCATTGTGTGCAACCTCTCTCAACTTAAGAGAAACTATTCAGCAAGCAGTACATCCCCCCCCCAGACATTTGCTTGACAAGTCTGTTCAAAGTGAGGTCATGACTGCTCCATCTCCTTCCTAGTGCTGCAGTGAAGGGCACTGTCGGCAACCTTAAGACTTAGTGATTCTGAGTATGGGTACGCTTCCAGTATGTGTATGTGAGTGTGTGCATGTGCATGTTCATGTCTGTTACATGGAGACACATCTGGGAATCTGTGGTTTCACATAAGAATTGCAGATCCTTGAGGATGCAGCATTAATTCACACCTCTTTTGCAGTCTCAATTTCTTCTTAGTGGGATTGTCTGTTTAAAACAACAGGAGCAGGAAGTATGAGCTACCATGGTGCAGGTGTAAATGCAGGATCTAAAAGAGATGGGAAGCCCACCTGGAACAGTGTCCAGAGGGCCACAATCCAGAGCCTAAATAGCCTACAATAGGCCAAACATGACCAGGGAAAAATTAAAAAAATAATTTAAAAAAAAATCAATGAATGATCCTTAATGATACCGTAATATACTAGCACAATCATCATCAGAGAGGGTTCATCCAGCAACAGGTGCATGATCCACGGTCAAACATTAGGTGGAGCTTGGGGAATCCTGAGGAAGTGAGGGAGGATTATAGGAGCCAGAGGCTTCAAGGACACCATAAGAAAACCCACAGAATCAACAAAACTGGACTCATATGGGCTCACAGAGACTGAAGTGTCACAGAACCTGCATGGGTTTGACCAAGATCCTCTGCATATATGTATGTTATGGTTGTGTAGCTCGTTGTTCTTGTGGGACTCCCACCATGGAGCAGATGCTGTCCTGCCTTAATATGAAGGGAGGTTCCTAGTCTTATTATAACTTAGTATGTCATGTTTGGTTAATATTCATTGGAGGCACACCCTTTTCTGAAGAGAAAAGGAGGACTGGATTGGGCGGAGCAGTGGGGAGGTGGCGGGGACTGGGAGAGAGGAGGGAGGGCAAATGTGGTTGGGATGTAATACATGAGAGAAGAATAAGTTTAAAAAATAAATTGAAGAGGGCACCCTTCAGCAGCATATTAATTGCTCACATACACTTATGGACAATTCTAACAGAAGTTGAGTTCTTCTGCCTAATATGTTTGTTTAGGCCCTGTTGACGATTTTGTCTATCACAATAATGTTTTTGTATAATACCTGGGTCATTTAATTTCCTTCCAATGAAACATTTTGCACTGGGTATGATGTTTAACAGAATCACTTCAAACTCTACACTTACGGGCTAAGAGACAGCTCAGTAGTTAAGAGTGTTTAATGGTCTTGCAAAGGATATGAGGTTTTTTTTTTTTCCAACATGCACATGACTGAGCATAAATAAGGAATATGTGTCAATTTGGAATGTAGGAGCTGGTTAATAATAAGCCTGAGCTATTGGCTGAACATTTACAAATCATATAGTCCTCTTTGAGATAATTTGGAAACAGGTTCTAGGATGGGAAGACTTTATCCACACCCCTCCCTTCTACCTCAGTTTCCTTGTTGTATTGTCAAGAATCACTTTACCAGGGATGTAAATGCCAACAATAGCCTAGAGCCTCCCGGGCTCACAGACTCATCTACAGGCTAATGTAATAGAGGCAATTGCTTACTCAAGGTTCCCAGTACCCAGATTCTGATAGCTTCTGTCGAGTTGACAGATACCAGAACAAATAAAGCAAAGATTAATTTGGCCATCCATGTTGTTAATTGTCAGGAGTTTTCTAGACATGGAAAGATATACCTGTTGGGGGAGAGGCTTTAGCAAACCTGCATCTTCACAGAAGAAAGTCATAAAACAGTTCTTTATGCTTGTGCTGATGAAGAATTATTTCCAGCATCTACCAATCTTGCTACCATGATTTGGGATGGTGATTACCAATGTGGAAACAAATACATATCTATTGCACCTACTATTTTTTTTAAATAAAAAAACACATCTGATTCAACTATAACATGATGAGTGTTTCATGAATATAGTCACACATTTTATATGATGTAGTACAGTAGTAAATAAAATTAAAGATCATATGAAAAAATTAATATAACAGGACAGAAAGGGACTGGTGCTCATACAAAAGACATGCCCTAAGACCCCGAAACTATTGGCAGAAACAAATTCCCACAGCACTTCCCTCTTTTTTATAAATAAGAAGTTTCTAACCCTGACACAAAACTATAAACAATAGGAACAGATATGAAGTGTTGTCCAGGAGAAAGAGGTAAGAATATACACAAATTTAGAATGACAACCAGCAAGAACAACATCAAACAAGAGACACACATTAAATGTCCAGGCTCTAGGTAATTAGCAAAAATAAAGAGATTATTTCAACAGCTGTCCAAATGAAGTGTCTCTGGTGTCCAACGTTCTCTCGGGAATAGCTCAGTGCTGCCAGGAGCAGTTGTGTCTCATGTCAACAGAGTTTTAAATTATTAAGATGTGTAAATGCTATATTCTGTAGGTCTCTGAAGTGTTTGAAGGTCAAATATCTATGCTGAGTACATCTCTGCGCATCTAGAGAACCTGATGATCATGACCAGGTATGAAATGCCTGGGTGACTTCTCAACAACATATATCACTTACTGACTGAAGCGTCACATATAAAAATAAACAAACTTTAAACAGATGTGCAGCATGAGGACAATCACCTCGAAATTGTAACTATATACATAGATGTGTAAATATCCTGATCAGAGGTAGAACTATATAGTGAAACATGACAAACATATACTTTAAAATTTTTTTTTCCTTTTTATTTACATGGCAGCACTACACAGTTTTTCAGCTTTCCTATTCATGACAAAAATATCCTTAAATTGTATCAATATTCAAAATATCATAAGCATGTATAGAAACATACATACAATATGACAAAAATGACTTTACATGAGTGTGCAAAAAACATTGTAAACAGTAAAAGGAACCTACATAATATGACAAATATAATTTCAAGTCTGTAACACATCTATTTACCATGTAGCCACTGGGGAGGCAGGAGACCAAGGAATCACCCAAGCAAGTCACAGCTACATTGAGATACACAGATTAATAGCAATTGGTTAATAATTAAGAGAGAGCTAGCCAGTATGAAGCCAATAGCTAAAAATATAAATAATATTACATTTCTGAGTGATTATTTCTTAAGTGGCTGTGGGATCTAGTAGGCAGAAGAAAACCTGTCCCCAATGTGACTGCAGACTGACTGAGTTCCTGTCTCCTCCCATTGTATATTTCTCTCTAGTGCTGGTATTAAAGGCATGCACTACCACCACCCAGCCTCTACAACTGACTAGTGCATTTGCTAGGATTAAGAGTGTACACCACCACTGCCTCCCCTGTATGGCTAACAAGTGTGTCTATCTTTGCACTCCAATCTTTAGGCAAGTTTTATTTGTTAGATTACAACCAAAATATCACCACAGTAAACATCAACATTTACAAATGAATAATGAACTCAGAAATTTCAAGATACAAAAAAAAAATCTACCTTTAAAAGTAAAAGAAAGTTACAATTATTTTTCAGAAAAGCAACAAGTCTCACAGAGAAATCAAGGAGATAAACCCATGCATGAAAACACCAAGAATACATTCAAATAGATGAAATGAAGTGAGAAGTATTCAGAATGCAAATTATAAATATTGATGAAAGACTTAAACACAACATGAATGGAATGAAATATATCTTTTATATTCATAGACTTGGAGAATTTAGGGATGAAATAGCCACATTATAATCAGAGAAGAGTAATAAAGTCTTAGCCAGCTATGAAAAATGGGTATAGAATAACTGTCCAAGAACAAGGCTTCCATCATGGCACAAAGTTTATGGGACTAGCAACTATTTTCTGACTGGATCGAAAGCCAAAGCAATAGCTGGTGCACATATCTGGGTGTGTGAACTGGTTCATAAACCTGTGCCTGGATAGGGGATTAGGACCTAGCAGAGAACCTACTACTATCATTGTGGTAATGGCCAAAATAAAGAACTGTCCTCAAGTTCATATCCACACAGTAGGTCACAGTTAGCACCATCAGAAAAACTCAGTTCTGTAGTAGACAGTGATTAAAACAGAGTCCTATGATTTGTCAATATGCATAGGCTAACAGGCTGTTGTGAGCTCAGCTCTAAATGAGATACCTACATCATATCTGAAACTCAAGGCTTAACAGTCATCGTGGTGAACATAGCAGGAAGGTTATAAGAACCAGAAATAGTAGGTGTATGCAGCTAAGCATAAGCCAGAAATAGTAGGTATAAGCAGCTAAGCAATGATTGCAGGGAATGACTAGGTTGTCACATGCATGAATTCACAATGGCCATAACTATATGCATGAGATCTGCACAAAAAGCCAACAAAACATGTGCATAGAAAGGTGCAGTGCTTATAAAGCCCCACACTGTGGTGAGGAGGTATTGGCAATGGACGGTAGGAGAGCTACAGGCAGCCTGAGGAACTTCCCCCTTCAATCAATTATCCTATACCTCGGCATAAACCCATAGCAGCAAATGGACTCTTCATTTGAAGAAAAAGCTTAATGAGTAGAGAAACTAGTGGTAGAAATAGGGAGTAATTTGCATGGAACATGGGAGGAAGTTTGACCAAATCACCTTATTTATATCTTTACCTGAATATTTTGAAAAATAAAATATACTTAGATATGATATGCCATAAGTAACATATATGTATATATAAACATAATTTAATATCTATTGCAAAGCCAATATGGCTTCTAAGAATTTCCCAACCTGACCCATTCCAGTTGTGACTTCAGCACATGACTTTGGCTATTGAAAGTTTGCAAAGGGTTATTATTTTATTGTGAAGGTGTATCACAGGTGCAGAGGGTTTAGGATTTCTGCCTCAGTGTCAGCTGAAGGAGAGAGAAGAGATGGCTTGCTGGAGATGAGATGATATGAGGCCAGATTCACTTTAAACCCTCTACTTGGCTTTACCATGAGTACAACAAAGGAATTATGAACAGTGGCTTTCTCCAACTCTCCCTCCTAGCCTTCTACATAAATCTTAAATACAGCTACATTGGCTACTTGTTAGTAATCAGAGCGATGCTATTCAGAAGAAATGAAGAAGAGCTTCACATGGTGAAAAACAGGACATGACTATTATAAATCATGGGGTCTCCAATTTTATCTCGCTAACACTGTAAGGCATGAAAAGTTCACACTGTTCAGGCAAAATATTACTGGGACACTTCAATGCTGTATAGTCACTTCTATACAGGTTCCCTTAATAAAATAAAATTACATATGTGCAAGGGATTCACACGATAAATATCCCAAATAGTAACTGGACTAAAAATATATCCATGGACTATTACACCTGAAAAGTTGGTACTACACATTCTTCTCAGATATACAGTAAACTTTCCTTAAAATGAACCACAGTACATACCATAAACCAAGCACTTACACAGAGAAAAATAGAAATATATTCATATTTCCACTTAGAGGACCCTAGACTAAAACAGAAATGAAGAGAAAATAAGCTTAGAAAATGCAGAAATAATTGATGACTATTTAATATACCTTTGAATGAACAGTGGCTCATTTACTATCTCAGAGAAAGCAGTTCTAAGTGGAGTTATTATACTGAAAAGTCCTTAATTTAAATATTAAGTTCTCCAGTTAGTATTCTAGTGATCCAACTCAAAGGTAGAGTAAAAAGTATAAGCCTAACTTAAATACAAAGTTGATAATGACTCTGATCAAATTATTATATTATTATCAACTTATTATTGATAGTAAATAATAAAACTCATGATAGAATTCATGAAGTGGAGACTTGAATAAAAATATTTTAAAAATAATCAAATGGTTTGGTTCTTTAATAAGTTTAACAAGATTCTTCAATCTCTAGCCAAACAAAGGAGAAAAAGAAATAGGAATACTGAGGCAGAATCTAAATTAATAAAACTCAGTACAAAAGGGACTGTTTAAAACAGACTCCATTGGAATCCAGAAGATTATCAGAAATCTAATGTTCCAACAAATTGGGAAAAATAGTAAAGGGTAAATTTCTAAATACTTATGAATGACTAAAAACATCCAGAAGTTAAAGCAACCAGTGTGGTGCCATAAGAACAACTTCAAGGGAATGTTGGTCTTTGTCAAAAAACCTTGTTTCTATCAAGATGACCATGTAGTGTTTGTGCTTGAGTACATTTACATGATGTATTACAGTTATAGATTTGTCTATGTTGAAAGATGGCCTGTCTGAAATTATCCCAATTTGGTCATGGTAAATAATACTTTTATTGAAAAACAACAACAATAAAACAGAAATTAAAGACCACAGCACAAAGGAACTCTAGAGCACATGGATTTGCTGCTAAATTCTACCCAAGTTTCAAGGCTGATCTCATAACAACACTAATATTAACACTTCTCAATCACTTCCATTGAACAGAAAGGGAACTGTCAAATTCATCCTATGGAGCCAATATGACTCTACTACCATACCTGGATAGATGGGTATAGTGGTACACAACTTTAATCTCACTATTTAAAAGGTGAGTGGCCAGATCTCTGGGAGTTAAAGGTTAACATGTTCAACAGAGATTTCTGAGCCAGCCAGAGTTACATAGAGAGACACTGCCTAAAACTAACAATAACGACAACCACAAATAAATCCTGGATAAGAACACATTCTAGAACAATATCCCCAATGAACATAATAAAGGCCATGCATAACAAATCCATAGCCAATCCTCAGTAAATGGAAGGAAGACTGAAAACATGTCCTCTAAAATTTGGTGTGACATTGGGGTTCAAATACTTCATTTCAATTCTTTAGAATTAAGACAACAGAAAATAGCAAAAGGTAAAAATGGGAAAGAAGTTAAACTAACCCTGTTTGAAGATTATGTGACTCTGTACTTAAAAGATCCCACACTCTCCAGGAATAACTCCTGAATCTAATGGGTACTGTCAGTAATAACAGCTCACAAAATCAACTTATAAAAACCATTACCCTTGACCAGGCAGACTAGACTTTAATCCCAGCACTCGGGAGTCAGAGGCAGGTAGATCTCTAAGTTTGAGGCCATACTGGTCTAGAGATTGAGTTCCAGGACAGTCAGGGCTACAGAGAGAAACCCCTGTCTTGAAGAAAACAAAACAAAACAAAACAAAAAGCCTTTATGTACACCAACAACTAACAGACTGAGGAAGTCACCAGGAAAATAACTTACAATAAATACAGTAGCCCCATAAGGAAAAAATACAGGAACAACCCTGAGGACATAAAAAACTTCCACATGTATAAATAAAAAAATAAATTACCTGAATGAAACATTACAGAAGAGAAGAATATTTCATGTTCTTGGATTTACAGGCCTCACATTGTAAAAATGACTACATTAACATTCAAATAAAAACAAGTGTGTAGACCAATGGACTATAAAGTTAACAATGATCAGTCATTAAGTCAATGGATATGGAATTTTTGACCAAGTCATCAAAACCATATTCTAAATTAGACAGCTTTTGCAACAAATAGTGCTGGTGAAATGGATATCTAGGTGTATAAAAATGAAACTTTGATCATCCTGTGGGGGGAAAAAATGGGATGGAAAGACAGTTATTTAACATTGGAAATTAAAAATAAGTCACATATTACCTAATACCACACACACACACACACACACTAAAAATCACATGTGGTTTGTATATTTTTGCAAAAGAAAAACACCATTCACAATCCATAAGCTTATCCTGATACTACATCTGTGTTCATGTAGATGTATGTAGGCACATAGGTAAAGAGTAGAGGGAACACTTTTAAAAGAAAAGCAGATGATGAGAACAGGCCAGAATGGAGGACAATAATGAGGAGAAAATACTATGATGCATATGTATTAAATGTTGATCCTGTCATTTGGCATGCAACTTTAGTAACTGTTCCTATTACAGTGATAAAATGTGCTCACAGAGCAACTTACAGGAGAAAGGGTTTAAATTGGACCATGGTTCAATAACGCTGTTTTCCACAATGAGAAAGTTAACACAGGAGGAGCTCGCTGCAGCTGGTTCTGTTTCACCCACAGTCAGGAAGCAAGAGATAGAATTATTGTTTTCAGAGCACTTTCCTCTTATACCATGCAGGATTTCAGCCAAACAGATGTTTCCACCCATAGTCTACAAATCTTCTGACCTCCAGTAAACTAATGAAGATAATTCCTGGAAAGGAATGTACAGACACTTGTCCATCACGTGATCATACATCTCATTGTATTAATAATTGAGACTTAAGCATTACTTCTCCATCCCTTGTCTACAGGAAACCCAAACACAATTTTAAAGATATACTTTAAGTTTAGTGGTGTGTGTGTGTGTGTGTGTGTGTGTGTGTGGTGTGTACCCATGAATGGAGGTCAGAGAACAACCTTTAGAGCTAATCCCTCTTCCTATTATGAGAGTACTGGGAATACGAATATGGCTTTGGATCTTGTGGCAACCAAGCTTTCTCCGAAAGCCATCAAGTAAAGCTCCAACTACACAGCTCTCTATCATAACATTCCCTCCCTTCCCTGCAACCTTACATTCATCTCATAAGTAAAATAGGATCCAACTAGACAGGCCCACAAAGTACTGAACAATTTCAAGAATTGAAAAGACCCTCAGCTCACATCTCATCTGAGACTCTGGGCAATGTCTTAAGTGAGATTCTACAACATAAAAACAAATGGCACACTTCTACCACACACTGCCACAGAACAATCATTCCCACTCTAAAACAGAATAACCAAAGCACAGCAAGGAAGGATCAGACCAAACTCCAGGAGGCAAACACCCAGTCTGATAACTCCAGTCTTGGCATCTGGGACTTCTGCACTGTTGTCTACTTGGGTGGCTCCCACCTTTCCAGCTTCACCTGAAACATATACAGTGTCTGTCCTAGCAGGTCCTGTACTTACTTCCTTCAAATTCCTGGCATCTCCAGTATCTTGAACCATGCAATAATTTGGTTTTGTAACAAGTTGATATCCTCAGACCTGAGTGGCCTGAATGGTTGTGATAGATGTAACTTGATTCTTTCCATCACATTAAACAATGTTACATTAATTTCAAGCAATCCTTCATGTTTTTCAACATTCCATTTAACAATATTGATTTCCTACATTAATTTCCTTATATTCATTACTGGGGAGTGACAAGACTTTGCTACACAATTTGACTTTACATGATGCTTTCTGCTATAATTTGCTCTATGATGTTTGCATGTTGGGCAAAGTTTCTGTCAGAATCATATGTAGAAGGTCTGTTTCATTTGAATTCACTCATCATTTATTAGAAGATTATTTTCCAGGAATGGGGCTCTGAGAATAACTAGGATATAAAGATTGGAACATTACCCCTCATTCTTTACATAGTTTGATTTCTGTTGGTGTGATAAACACTACAAGCAAGACTACTTAGGAAAGAAGAGGTTGTTATTCAGTTCACTGGCTTCATTCATGGAAGCCAGGGCAGGAGAACACAGCAGAAATCTAAGGCAGCAAATGGTGTAGGAACAAGAGATGTATGCTACTTTCTGGCTTATGCACTTTGGCTTCAGCTCAACCAGCATTTGTCTACCATCAGGACCACCTGCTCAGGTGTGGCACAGCCAAGGTGCACTGGCATCATCATTAATTGATCTAGATTCATAGAATACTCTCTCAGCCTGGATACATGGGGGAGGACCTAGGCCCTGCCCCAAATAATATGACAGACTTTGATGATTCCCCCGTGGGAGACCTCACCCTCCCTGGGGAATAAATGGGGGTATGATGGGGACATGGAAGGACAGGAAAAAGAGGGAACTGGGATTGGTATGTAAGATTGTCTTTAATTTAAATAAAACTTTATTTTTTTAAAAAAAATTAATTTTAAAAAAAGAAAAAAAAATACCCCATAAACATGGTCACAGTCAATCTGATCCAGATTGAGACTCCATCACATACTGCTTGGCTGTGTGAAGCAGAGAGCAGAAACAAATTGAACATCCCATTGCAGAGCTTCTCATCAATGTAGATTCTTTGGTGCTGATGGTGATGAAAATATTTTTAGGTTGTTTCCACATCATTTGAGTGTGCAGTTTCCCTCTAGTATAGTGTCTTTGGAAACACTTTGGGGTACTTTGGGTATGAAAGTCAGGTTAACAGGACTGCCATAATCTTACTTAGCATTTGTAGTGTTCTTTACCACAGTAAACCCTGTGACTCTTGTAGAAAAATAAAAAGCAGCTAAAGACACCGCCATATTTTATACATTTACAGAGAATCTCTCATGTGTGACTTCCTTGATGTTCAATGAGGGCTGAGTAAGCTTTTCAATATCCTTCACATTTGGAAGGTCGGTGCTCAGTATGTGTGTGCTTTCCTTTTGTTTAAGGTGTGAGGGTCCTTTAAAAGCTCCCTCCACAGTTGTGCTGCCTCTCTCCAGGACAAATTCTGGTCAGAGAGCTCTTCACCACATTCCTCACATGTGTACAGCTGTCCTCCATTCCCGATTCGTCTATGCTGGGTAAGGTCTGAATGCTTCCAAAGGCTTCACCACATTCCCACACATGTAAGATTTCTAGTCAGAATAAATTGTTTATATATCTTTTAAGGTCTGACGAAGTATAAAACATTTTATGAACATTTTAACATTTGTATTATTTCAATGAAGTTTGAACAACCTTGTGTTGAGAAAATTTACAAAGCTCATTAAACAGTTGGCAACATTTTTTTTTTTCACACTATCGGCATTTCTCACCAGTATAAATTATTAGGTGTTTTGAAAGTTCTTGGTTAGTGCCAACAACGCCTCTGTACTTCCTCTCACAGATGACTCCTTTGATGTTGTTTAAGACCAGAAGACTGGTGGAAGGCCTTGCCACATTCTCCACACTTGTAACGTTTCTCTCCAGTGTGAATTCTCTGGTGTATAGAACGTGCTGTGTAAGTTCTGAAATCCTTGCCACAGTCTTTACACTTGTAGGGTTTCTCTCCAGAATGAATTCTTTGATGATCCTTAAGGCTTTTAGTACAGGAAAACAGTTTCCCGCACTCTTCACACTTGTAAGGTTTCTCCCCGGTGTGAACTAATTTGTGTTGGGAAAGGTATGACCAAGTAGAGAAGCTTTTCCCACACTCTTCACACCTGGGTTCCTCTCCAGAATGGACTCTCGCGTGACTAGAACGTTGCCAGGGAGTTCGAAAGACCTTGATACATACTTCACACTTGTAGGGTTTCTCTCCAGAATGGATTCTGAAGTGAGAAGAGAGATACGAGGAAGACTTGTAGGCCTTGCCACACACGTCACACTTGTAGGGTTTCTCCTGAGAGTGACTTTTTTGATGGTCCCTAAGATGTGAGGAATAGTAATACATTTTGCCACACTCGTCACACCTGTAGGACTTCTCTTCTATATGAATTCTCTGGTGCACAGAAAGTAAGGATGGAGCACCGCATTCTTCACACTTGTATGGCTTCACTCCTAAATGAATTCTCTGGTGTTCAATGAGGTGTGAGTTCCAGCCGAAGGCCTTACCACATTCTTCACATGTACAGGATTTTGTTCCTGGTGAGTAAAAGTTGAAATATGAATAAAAGCCGAGCAACATTCTTTGTGTTTATGATGCTTATTTTCAAAATAAACACATTTACTCACAGGTAAAGTTTTCTACAGAAAAAAAAAAAGCTACGCCTGTATTCAGTGGAACCTGGTTCAAAATCACACTAGGTAGAAATCATGTATCCTTGCACTGAAGCAAGAAGATCATAACAACATAGAACATAGAAACAAAGCAATATTAGTCAAAGTGAAACACATAAGGAAGGTATAACATCAGCAATCAAGAAAAGCCTTAAGAGAATTATGCTAATGAAAAAGGGTCCATTTAAAATATAGAAATTTTATGAATAGATAAACAAAAAGCATAATAGTCAAGTGTATATATGTTTTGGGAAGGTTAAAATGTTAGGTTATATAAGAAGGCTGACTGTTCATAACAGTATTAAATAATATTTTATAATAACTTAAGACATAAGGTTTTATGTATATCTTATGAAGAAAATAAATACCTAAGACAATGTATAAACAGTAAGTAAAGTTCATTTGGAAATGATAGTAAACACAAGCTGACCTGGAGAGAGGAGAGAAAAGCTAGGGACACTCAAAGAATCGTAAACACCTGGCAGAAATCTTCACTGACAGCAAAGACAGAAAGGGAGACCGTTAAAAAATGAGTTCCACTAGAACATCACATTTCAACACATGTGGCAAGACATGCCTCCCACTCTGTCCTTGTCCCCTCATTCCTACACACCTGCTGGCATAGCAGCTGCCTCTTGGCTCTTCACATCTGAAAGCCCTTGTCTTTGCTCCAGAAATGTCACCAGGTATGGCTTACAGGAAGCAAGACCTAGTTTGTGAAAAGAGGGAACAACATTGTTAGAGTCTTCTCCTGGGAAATAACATGCTCTCTCTGGGATTGTGTGCATAGACAGTGAAAGATAATACAAAGAATTGTAGAGGGTTAGTTCTGCATGTGTTATGTGATGGCCACATTAGAAGGCTTCAAGGTACTTGGGGTCTGTGGTCCTGAGTGCCACCCTATTCGTTTATAAGGGGAAAATGTTAAAACTGAGGATGTGACCTTCACCTAGGAACACAAGGTTGCTGAAATTCTCCAGCATCACATCCCTGTACAGATCCCAATGAGCAGGGCCCAGGCATTCCCACTCCTCTGCGGAGAAATAAATGGCCACATCCCAGAATGACATGTCCTGAAATACAGAAAAAAGAATCATTGTTTATTAAAACTGTCAGTAATTACGTAAATACCAAGACACATGTGTACTTCTACTTAAAAATCTATAGGTTACCCAGATTTGGAGGAGAGCTGTTCATTTGATATAGGTAGGCAATATCCCTAAAATGGGTATGATGTACTAATGTGATGCTACTTGGGACTCATGTTTAAATGGAATGAATGACAGAAGAGCCTAGAAACTCCTGTGTGTATTATACTTTTAAGAAGGATAAAATGGGTAATGATTGCATCTATAAGACAATATGTTGGGGCTGGAGAGATGGCTCAACTGTTTAAAAAGCACTAGCTGCTCTTTCAAAAGACTTGGGGTTGATTCACAGAAGCTATGTGGCTGCTCACAACTGTCTGAAATCCAGCTCCCGAGGCTCAGACAACTCTCAGATATGCACACTAGTAAAACAACCATACACAGAAAATAATCTACTCCCTGTTGACTAAGCATTCAAATAATTGAGCCTAAGAGGGCCATTTTCATTCAAACCACCACAATGGTCATAGCTGCCTGGGGGGGGGGGGGGGGGGGGGGTGGAATCCTAGATATGGACAAGCCTATTCAGATATCACAGTATGTCTTGCTAAGGACAAAGTCACACAAACAACACGAAATCAAATCACGGAGCTTAGAACAGATTAAAATGTCTGTTTCCAGTATGATGGAGAGGAATGTGACTGTGTACACAGAGTGAGTTCTATTAATCAGAATGTTTGCTACTTCATAGTAAGATTAAGAATTTTCAAGAATTCTAGAATTCTCGTGTCGTTGCCAGCTCGTCTCCCTCACAGATACTTTCCTCTTACAGTCTTAAAGTAGGTGACTCCTTAGGGCTTTGGGGGATTTTGAATGTGTACACTTGTGCTTCTGAAACTTGTATTTCTCCTTTCTTAGGCATTGTAGAGGAGTTCCTCTTGTAGAGAAGGCTCTTCTAAATACTCTCCATTGTTGCAGGTCTTTCTATGTCCTGTCTGCCAGCTCCCAAATATCCATATGGAATCTTATTATTAATTACAAAAGTCCAGCCAATAGCTTGGGCTGGTTTCTAACTAGCTCTCATAACTAAAATTAATCCGTTCCTATTAATTTACATGCTGCCATGAGGCTTGTTACTTCATCTTCTGTATGACCTCCTTCTTTAGCTGGTGATTCCACCTTTCTTCTTCCCAGCATCCTCTATACCTGGAAATCCTGCCTAGCTATTGACCATTCAGCTTTTTATTAAACCAATCCTAGTTACATTGTCCCAGTGCACAAAAAGATTATTCCACAACATTTCCCCTTTTTTATCTAAATAAAAAGTTTTTTTAAATCTCTAACACAGTAAAACTATATACAAGAAGAACAATAATTAAATAAGAATTGCATCCATAATGTCCAATCCATTAGTATTTGGTAAACTGAGAGAAAAGTATTTCATATCTATCCTCTCTTGATGACCTTAAACTTTTGTACCTAATTCACTTTCTATCCTAACTTGTACTACCAAACCAAAACTATCTTTAGACCTTAAGACATTTTTTAGATAAACAATTCAAACTTTTATGTCTCTCAGCCTTATACACTTTACACCCCTTTTGTGAGTTTCTTTTCTGAATTTGGTAACAATGAAAACAATAACTATCTAGTCTTCAACTGCATCCAGAAAAAAAAGAAAGAAAAAAAGAAAAAACAAAACAAAAAACACTGAGACCCTCTCTAAGCCCCACACTACTGATTTCTATCTATCTGTCCTCAGTCATCCAAAACTGTTATGGTTAATTTTGGTCAGCTAGTAGCTAGCTCCACACTCTGATTCAAAGCAAATTTTATTGACAGTCTTGGGAGTGTCAGAATATCTTGCTATTTGTAGTTGATATTTCTGTCCCACAAGCCAGCTCTCAAATCATAACATGGAGACGTATTATTAATTACAAAAGGTTGACCAATAGCTTAGGCTTGTGACTAACTAGTTCTTACAACTTAAGTTAAACAATTTTTAGCAATTTACTTTTTGTTTCAGGCCATATTACCTTTGCCCTGTACTGCCGCTTCCTCCCTGTCTGGCTGGTGACTCCTTAAGACTCTGCCCTTCTTCTTCCCAGAATCCTCTTTGCCCCCAAAATCCTGTCTAGCTATTGCCCATTCTGTTTTTTATTAAACCAGCCCAAGTGACACCTCTTCACAGTGTACCAAAAGATTATTTCACAACACTCCATTTCCATAACATTGTGCTAGATTGGGAGCTGAATGGATTTCCTTTCCAATGTTCTTTTACTAACTGATGCACACAAAGCTTATTGATCCAAAGGAAAGATAACACTGTCACATCTTAAGATTCCATAAAAACCCAACTACTGCCCATCTTCTAAGATGAGATGTGCCAGAATAAACTTTTGTGAGAAACCCACAGATTGTTAATGAGCTTTGGCACAGCAAAAGATAGTAATCGAAAGAAGAGTGCATTGAAGTAAAAGGAAAAGGGGCTAGGAAACAGTTCAGGGGAAAAATTCTTGCTCAGATGTGTGAGGTTCAGTTTCCAGGAAGGAGAGGTGGACAGAAGGAAATTCATGGTGCTATGCTTGCTCATGCCTCATTCTTATGCACTAGCAAGGCAGGACTTGCTGGATAGTCTCCAATTTTCTGGCTCATTCTTAGGGATGTTAAAAGTAGAGCAGACATCTAATGCCTATCTCATTTCAGCCTGACCACGAAACTAATTCTTACCAGTCTCCCTCAGGGAGCCAATGAGACAGGCATGGGTGTCTTGAGTGGTAGAGTCAAGCCAACGAGAAGAGCCTGCAGCCCAAGTGACAGGTTCCTATACCATGTTAGAGAGGCTCTTAGAATTCTAGCTGGAGGGGTCACTGGGATTCTTAAAAGCATAATATCAACAAGCATTCTAAGGACTATGAGCAGTAAATAGGAACAGAAAATAGAAAAGGGGGGAAAACAAACAACAAAACTACAAGTGGACTCTGAATGTAAGACCTATGCTAATGTTCAGAATGACAATTCAGACTAGTAAACAAAAATAATAACTGCAGAATAAAAACTGAAAATGTAAGTAAGAACATTAAAAATCAAACATGCACTAATGTATGAAACGCACAGGATGTGGCTGAAAATGTCGTACTGAACGGCAAACAATAAAGCCCCAACATCACACCCTGCAGCGGAAGGAAGTCTTGGAAAAGAGAGGCTGTCAGGTTACAAGCGCATGAAGATGTTTAAGAACTTGAAAGACCTGTGGCATGGCTCAACAGAAAAGGTGCTTGAAATCCAGTCTGATGACCTGATGTGGATTCAAAGAACACACAGAGCAATTAAAGAAACAATTCTCCAAATTAGGTGCACTCGTACAGCATGGCATTCGTTTATCTACCTGTGTACAGCATGGCATGTGTTTCTCTACACAGGTGAGCCTGGTAAGCCTTCAGCTGACAAGCCCAAAGACTTCAAGGACTAAAACTAGACAGTGGGCCCTACACCTACTGTGCTCCCTAGGCATGGGGTCTCGGGCCTCTACTCTGATACACAGAAACAAGGTGACTTTGACACCGGCCTGTGTGGATTTGGGTGACTGCTTCATTGCTGAATTCACACATGGCCAATTGTCAGTGCCAGTCACTAGCTGATTCTCTCAAAGAACTCCTGAACCTCCACCAGAGCCATCGTCCCAACCTGCCACAAACCTGAAGGAATTCACAGTGGATATGAGTCAACCCTGTGAAGCTTCCAAAGCACACTAACTGGAGAAGATGCCCCAGGGGGAACCCGGAGCATTACCTGGCCCTGTTTTGGGGAGATGTAATCTTTATAATATGACATTCAAGAAATGTCTGTGCAGATAAACCAAGACAGATGTCACGTGGCTGTGCTGTGCAGCACCTCACAGCCCTCGGGCCGTGCACTCTGCAAGAGAGTAGAAGTTGTAAGACACTGGTATTTCTTTTTTAGAGGATCCAGACAACCCTAACTACCAGAAGATTGTGAGACTGCAAAGAATGCAAAACAGGACTCTCGATCAGTCTCTAACAACTATAGCTTTTCATTTCAGACCTAGTGTATCTATCAATTGCAGAACACATTTGAAACAGCATGAAGAGCCAATTCACAGGCCTCTGTCCAGGATCTCAATTGTGTGTGACATCTCTGACATGACGCAATCATTCAATGTTATCTTAGCAAATTTGGCACTACTTTGACTCAGACCATTTGACTACAATACTGAAAAGGCAATGTCGAACATAGGGATATACTGGATATACGTTTTTAATGAACTTTACATTTGATAGTTTGTAAATTTCCACCTTAGGTGTATAACTATAAAGGTTAATTTTAAATATTCAGTATATGGTTATTGCCTCTCCCTAATGAAACAGTGCATGTACTTCACCATGGAAACACTCAAAGTTTACATCCAGCTGACTTGTTTTTCTATAGCAACCACAAACAAGAAAACAACTGAATAAGTTTTTTTTATAGTCTGCCAGACAAATTGACACATACTTTTCAACTCAAAATATGCCATTGAGATTAAAAACTGTCATTGGATTCACGGACAGAAATGTTTTAACTCAAAAGCAGAAAATGACTTCACCCTGTGCTTCTCAGGTTTATTCCTTATGTGTTTTTTCTGACTATGATAAAAGTCTGTCCAAATAACATTTGTGTTTTCTCTAATGGCCTCTCCCATGTACACAGCCAACACCAGGAACTGAATGTCATTACCCAACACATTCAGAGTTTTCCCAGACTTTGTCAAAGATTCCACAAAAACCATTATCTCCATTCAGGTCATCACTCACATTAGGATCCTACTCAACATGAACAGCCTGGGACACAGGGGCAGGACTGCATTCCATGGGAGACTAGGCTCCACTCTGAGGAAGAAGGAGGAAGAGGAAGCCAGTTTGTTTACTAGCTGCATGGTGGCAATATCATGAGAAGGCCAGTGGTAGATGTGGGTGTCACTTTCCAGTTGAAAAGCTGGAATTCCGTTCAGGCTGACAGTAAGAAGCATTACAGACACAAGAGAACCTAGGTGTGAGGATTAATGGTATAAGGACTTGGGAAGGCATTCAAGCTTTAAACAAACAGGTGGGAATGTAAACCAAAGAGAGCTGACTCCATCAAGGACAACTGCAGGGATGGAAATGGGCAGTCTCAGATCTGAGGAAGTCTCAGATCGGAGGGGAAAGAGACACATAAAACATTTCAGATAAGACAGCATGAGGTTGTGACAGAAAATAACAGGAATGACTATGCAAAGACAATTAACATTCCCTGCAAGTGTTGAGGAATAGTCAAGAAAGGCAAGGAGGAGAATCCTTCCCTACACAGTAAATGCAAACAAGCATCTAGTCACCAGCACATGATGTCCTTAACAAAAGGATGCTAATGAAATAATTGTAAATTAAATTTGAAATACAGTTAATAGAATTACTCTGGGCATGTGAATAAGTTTTGGAAACTGGCAAGCTGTCACTTGGATGGATCTGTCAGGTTGCTGGTGCTCAGAAATGAGAGGAATCAGAAGTAATTATCACACCCAATAAACTATGTTTGAAAGAATCTTTTAAAACACAGGGTCTCATGTAGCCTAGAGTCACCTTGAATTTGCTATGAAGCAGAGGATGACTTTGAACTCTAGGGTTCCTACCTCCTCCCTGAAATGCAGAGATGACAGGGATGAACCACAGAATAGACTTAACTGCACCTTCCAGTCATAGATCTGTGTGTGTGTGTGTGTGTGTGTGTGTGTGTGTGTTTGTATCTGGAACCTGTAGGTATGTAGGAGCATGATACTACATCATCTCAGCATTGTAAGGAAGTTTTTCTGATGTAGAAGGCAGTGTGCTTTTCTCACTTTACAGAAAGATACTATTTTCCCTACAAATTTGCAATAGGAAGCATCTATTATTTTATATATGGTTGGAAAGTCACTGAGAATTCCAGTAAATACGACAAGGAAATTTGAAGCCCATGTTTCCTAGAAGGAGACTTGAATGTCATGAGCCAGTCTGCAGCACAAGAACACTAGGTTTAACTGAAAAGTAGCAAAATAGCAACAGCATAACAGGTACCAAGAGTAACCCCAGTGAGCCACAGCCTTCCAAATTCATCTTATATTGTCTCTAGCACAGGGGGAAAAAAAAAAAAAAAAAAAAATGGGTATATCTTTCTAAAACTCATCATGGAGCATCAGTGGACATGGATGCCACATTCATTGACCAAGTATGTTTAAGGGAGTTTAGACACTGTCGGTAAAGAGAAGACACAGAAGGAAAGCATGTGATAACAGGACCTTGTACACAGATCAGCATGGCAAAATCTCCCCTGCCTTTCAGAGACATTCAAGCCCCCTCACAACAACCCTGAGGTCCATTGCTCTCATCACACCAAGTCCCCTCTCCCATTTGAAAAAAACCCAAACTTCTAACCTCAAACAGTCTCAGAAATAGATTCAGAATGTGTCTCTAGTGTTTTTCACTTGGCAGTACAGAACTGGTAATTGCTTGGACTAAGCAGACCTAGAATCACACCATTTATAAGAGTATTATGTGTGAATAGCAGTGTTAGTTGGGGGATGCGGGTCTGAGAGCTGTACAGGAAGTTACATCCCTTAAACCAAGAGCGTTCACAGAACAATCTGTCTCTGTAAAACAGAACTTTAGGAACCTCTGCCAGCTCAAACCAGCAGTCCTAGACTGGCAATAAATACAGGAGTGACAGAAACCCCACGTGTTCTACAACTCCAGAGAAATCTGACGACAACCACGTGAGCGAGAGTTAACTAGGAAGGGCATGCTTCCCCGGCTAAGCAGGAAAGTGAGTTCCCTTCCCTCCGCAGACAGGAGCAGTCACAGACCCTCTCTGCCCTTGCAACCCTGTTCTTTCCCACTCTCTCCAGTCCTTGACTATTGACTCAGTGCTCCAGTCCCAGGAGCACAGGTGGACTCGGGCAGCAGGGCGTGCTAAGAGACTGGACACCCCCAGCACGTGGCTCTGGCATGGCGCCCTCTCCCCAGTCAAACCTGCACCCAGGCGCAGTGATCCAGCCTAGGTCAGCACAGCAGCACCTCCAGGTCAGCGTCTCCAGCCTCCCAACCAGCCCGCGTCAGCTCCCTCCACGCCGGACCCGCCACCTTGCACAGTCCCTCAGATCTGCAGGACAGCGCTGCACCCTGCACTAACCTCCATGGCAGAGATCCAAGCGCAGCGCTGAGCACGACCCGCACCTAACTTTGGACAGACGTTAAGTTAGAAGACTGAACGAGGAAGTCCCGTGTCCAGAGACCATTCTTGTGACGTCACAGTGCTGAAGACTACATTTCCCACAAGGCGGCGCGAAGGACTTCCGAGATCCCACAGAAGGTGATCTGCCACACTCTGCACGGGTGAAGTTGGAAGGAAACAGACATGATCACAGGGATAGCAGGGGATTCAGGCTGTTTCAGTCCTGCGATCTCAGCACCGGATGTTAGCCTGCGAGCCGAGCTTTTCACAGTAGTGTTTACCGCGGTTACTAGGCATTTCCGCTGAAAGGTTCTGACGTTGAAGCTCAGCTCTACTTATTATGGGATCTTTACTACAGCATGGAAACTCGGATTCATCTGTTTTACTTAAAATAAGGAAGCAGAAAGCTAATGTAGGACTGAGCATCATCTCTTCAAGATGTTTCCTGAAGCCGCTCTTGGTGACCCTGCCTGTCATCCAGTGCCTCAGGCGCTAAAGACAAAAGAACCAGAAAAAAAGACTAGCAATGACAATTTATACGTGAACACAATGTCGAAGATGGACAGTGGACTAACTAGCTCAGGATAAAGCACTTAGCTATAACAAAGGGGGCTTTGGTTTAGTACCCAGAAATCAAAATCAATAATCCTTGGTCACCTGTGCTGACACAGTGGTTCATGCATGGACCAGACTTCACAGCTGGAATGGAGTTTATATGAACCCTGGAATCCATGGTGAAGGGCATGGGTCAGGGCCACAGAGATGTTTAAAGTCATTGAACAAAGTGGAAACTGCAGATCCCTGACGTTTGCTTGCAATGAAATTCCTCAATCCATCTCAGGTCTTTCCATCTGTCTGTAATTCCTTTCCCACAGTTCACCTATTAACCTGTGTAATGAATGTAAATTCAGGGTCTGCTCTTCCACAACGACCTCACACACTCCTCCCTGGCTTTTCACTACTCAGGCAAGGAGTCAGCACCAGATGTTCTCTGAGCACAGGCTTTCCTCCTCTGCACCTCCCCCAGGAGGAGGGCACAGCTCCTGGGATAGCACTGGAGTATGCACAGACTCCTGGTCCATCGTGCACTGTAGGGTTCCCCTCTGCATCACGTTTCATATTCCTTATTGAACTTCCCCCTCTCCTCTGATCCTGACACGGTTAGTGTCTGACACTATCTTGAACATCATTGCTATCTGCCTTGACCTTCCCTCATTTTTGCTAAGCAGAACACAGAGATGGTTCCTGCTTGAACAAAGGAGTCAGGCATGTGTTCTTAGGACCATTGACTGAGCTCATAGAGAAGACGCTACATTAGACCCATGGAGGACTGAGAATGCCCATTTCTTCTTCTTTCTGTGCAGCTCCTGGGTTAGACAATGGTACAAACCCCATCAATAGGAAGATTTTACGTTTACATGATGGACATGGATTGACAGTGAAGCTGCTTCTTAACAGAGACTGTGGAAAAGTTCAGATTAATTTCTTAATTCCAAGAAGTGTGTTTATCTAGTGACTCAGAAGAGCATCCTCAACTTAGAGAAAACTGGAGTCAACAAGCAACGCATCCACCTGGACTTTTTGTTTTTATCTTTTGGGGGTTTTGTTGTTATTGTTGTTGTTGTTTTTTTTTTGTTTGTTTTTTTTTGTAAGTTTGTTTTTTAAAGACAGGGTTTCTCTGTAGCTTTGGAGCCTGTCCTGAAAATCACAGGATGGCCTGGAATTCATAGAACTCCACCTGCCTGTGCCTCCCTATTGCTGGAATTAATGGCATGCACCACCACCACCACCAAGCCCACCTGGACATTTGATTGACAAGTCTGTTGAGAAAGACTTGTTCTGACCTCCACCTTAGCAGGGAGTGAAAGGCACTGTCAGACACCTTAAGACTTAGCATTGCTGAGCATGGCTAGGATTCTAATATGTGTTTGGGAATGTGTGCACGTGTGTGCATGTGACTGAGTGCACATGTATGTTTGTACATGTGAATGTACAGGTGTGTGTTTGTATGCTTGTACACATGTGTGTTTGTGTCCGTTACATGGAAACAGGACTGGGAACCTGCTGGTTTAGATGAGAAGTGGTGATCTCAGATGTGCAGCATTCACTCACAATTGTTCTGTTGTCTCCATTTCTTCCTAGGGGAATGTGTCTGTTTAATTGAAGAGGAAACCACAGAGCTTCCATTATGCAAATACAAACTGGACAAGCACAGACTAAGCTACAGCCCACTCAGCAGTGTTGTAGGACTCTAACAGTGTCACCTTATCTAGGGTTAACATTGTAATTAATAGTTGCTTTTCAGTATCTAGGGTAAACAATAGAATAAAATAGTTGTTTGATAGACCTACTTTGACCTTGAAGAAATTATTGTGCTAAACAGTGATTGTTTTCTGTGGTTCACATAGTTGTCTTTCTGAAAGAACTTTACTGCCTTTGCATAACTTTGGTCACAGGATGCCTGTGGCACTCCTGAAGCTCTTGTATTGTTGGGTGCTGCCAATGGTACACAATAAGGACCCACGTAGCAGGGGTGTGATCACAATACAGACCTCAGTAGGAGGGGTCTGATGCTTTCCTTCAGGAGACAGATAGCTCAAGAACTTTAGTACAAGGAACTTGTGTACCCAATATACCACTTTGTGTAACAATCATTAAATATGACTTTGAATGACTGTTCACAGATTAATCCCCAGATGCTGGACCTTCCTGCTGCCACGCAGGCCTAAAACTTCATATTGGAGTTACCTATCCTTCCACTTGCGTATGCAACACAGAACACCCTACAGGTAGGATGTTAGAGACTCAGGCATAGTTAGAGACTCAGGCATAGTTGTGGAAAAGTCTACTACAGGTGGATTCTTAGGCCAACTATGCTTGCTTAGCCCAAGTTGACAATTTTAACTTTATTGCCTACAACAATATTTTAATACATTTACCATTCAATTTCCTCCCATTGTAGCATTTTTTCATTACAAGTGATGTTTGGCCCAATCACTGTAAAATCTACTCTTACAGGCTAAAAAGGTGGTTTAGTAATTAAAGAATTTACTGTTCTGGCAGGGGATGTGAGTTCATTTTCCAGTGTGTATATATGGTGGCTCTCATGCACACGTAGCAGCAACTCTAGGGGATCTGACTTCCCTCTTTGACATCCTCAGGCTCATGTATAGGAAATGGACACAAAGACACACTGATACCCACACACATATACACACAACCGGTAAAATGATAGAAAAATATATAATTAAAAAATTTAAACTTGTCATGGTGGCACACACCTTTAATCGCAGTACTCAGGAAGCTGATAGAGCTGGGTCACCGAAGTGGAAGTCAGCCTGGTCTATAACTAAGATCCAGGAAAGGTAGGGATACACATAGAAACTGTGATAAAAAGAACATTTAAATCTCAGGTCTTAGCTTTAGGGGGAAAATGGTGTTTGAAGTAATATTGCTTTCTCACTATTTAAATTCATATACAAAACCAAATGGTTAAACACCTGCCAGTAGCCATGTAAAGAGTTATATACTCTCTTTCGTGATGCAAAAATCCACTGAAGTAGACCCTTTACTGTTGCACTTCTCATAGATCTGCTCCTTGAAACCTTTTTCAGTGTTTCTTCAGCCCCATCCAAAACCAAAAGGCACTTTGCAATGACGCAGGGGTAGAAGAGTAGCAAAGGGATACACATTCCATAGGGAAAGGAGGAAATGCTCCCGTACACACAAACAAAATTTTGGTAAATCGACACCACATGTGTAAATCAGTATCATGACTGCCTCAGCCATAATGGAGGTGTTGGTCTCCATACAAAAGCCGCTGCTCAACGAGTAGGACACCACCAACGTGGACTTTGAGACCAATGAGGAGGTGAGCATGACCCCACTTTCCCTATCATGGGAATGAGGCAGAATCATCTGTGCACAGCTATGCCTATGGTTTTGAGAAACCTTCAGCAATCCAGCACTATACTGTCAAGGAGATAATTAAAGGGAGAAAGGATACTGCATGGTCCCAGTCTGGCACAGGCAAGGCCCTCAGTATTTAAATACCTTCAGTATTTCAGTCCTCCAGTGCTTAGATATTCAGGCTCTATAAACACAAGCTTTGATCTTCATTCCAACAAGAGAGTTAGGTGCAGAGATTCAACAGTGTCTGTCTGTTCTGGGGAACTGCATGAATGTGCATTGCCATGCCTACACTGTGGGCAGCAATGCTGGGAAGAATCCAGTAGCTGGACGATGGGCAGCACGTTGTGGCAGGCACACTGGGATACGGTTCTTTCATGTGATTCCCTATAGGAGTTTAAGCATGTGGGCTACCAAGGTGTTCATTTCAAAAGAGGCTGGTGAAATGTTGAACAAAGATTTCAAGGAGCAAATCAATGAACCTGCCACCAGCCACACAGGCAGTACCCATCAGTGCCACATTGCCTCAGGAGGTCCTGGAGGTGACCAGCAAGTCCATGACCAAGCCCATACATGATTGGTGAAATGTGATGAACTGAGTCTGTAAGGCATCACACGTTTCTTATGGCAATGGAAAGGGAGGAACACAAGTTTGATACTGTGTGATCTCTGTGACAGGCTGACCTGTCATCTGTGACACCAAGAGGAAGGCTGACTGTTGACAGAGAAGATGAGAGAAGCCAGTGTCACTGTGCTGTCCATGCATGGACAGGCCACAGAAAGAGAACCAGACTGTCATTAAGGGGTTTCAGTAAGGTGCCAGCTGGTGGCCATTTCCACAGACTTCTGGGCACAGTGTCATATGTCCCTCAGATGGCCCTCATCACTAACTATGACCTGCCCAACAATAGAGATCTGTAGCGCGTCCATGCTGTCCCTCTTTCAAAACCATGTCTGTCAGCAGCTGTGTTTTGCTCATTAGCATTCAAAAAACTCAAAATTAACACAACACACAGAATCCCAGACTCACTATGTATTTTCCGTCTCTATGTGGCTTATTCTTTTTTATTATTTCATGAATATCTATTAAGACTACCTATTTTTTAAACATTTATTTCTTTCTATGACTGTCTAAACCCATAGGATTTCTTTTCTTAAGCTTACTCACATTGAAAACCCACTGGATCCTGTTCAGAGGGTTTTCCATCTGGACCTTTTTAACTGCATATCTCTAGTCTTTTTTTTTTTTTTTTTTTTTTTTAACCATGTGAGTAAACTTGAAAATGCGAAGATATTGCTTGGTGGCTCTTCCCAGTTCTCAGTTTGTGAGATCCAGGCCTAAAGCTCATGGCCTGGCTAGGGTTGTGTGACCAGTATTTCCATTCAACATTCCTAACTGTCAGAATCCAGTACTGGTAAGTTAACTATTACCTGCTAGTGGGTAACCCTGCCATTTCTATTGAGTGCTGAGTACTAAACAGCCAGCATCTCTTAAAGGAGGAGTTGTGTCTTTTTTTTTTTTCCTTTCTCTTCATTAATTCAGCATTTTCAGCCCTACGTGACCCATGTTGGAATGACAAAATGTAGTTGTTTTTCACTCTTTACTCTTTTGGGGAGCATGCTACCCAGCTCCCAAAGAAATACACAGAAGCTTGGCTTGTTCCTTGTCAGCTTAACTTAAATTATCCCATCTCTCTTCTGCCTCCAGACTTTTGCCTCTCTTTCTGCATACATCTCTTACCTTCTTCCTCATGGCTTCCTGAGTGGGTGAATGTGTGGCCGGCCCTGATGTCCTCCTCCTTATCCTTCTCTTACTAATAGATCGTTTACTTGTTCTCTGTCTGCCAGCTCTGCCTGTCCTTTCTCCTCCCTTGTTATATGATAATTTAGCTCTTTATTAGATCAATCTGGTGTTTTAGGTAGGCAAAGTAACACTGGGGTGATATTTTGCACTCTAACAATTAAAGCTCGTCTGAAGATCAGAGGGTGGAGCTAGCCATTAGTTAACCATAGAAGTCTGGAAGTCTGTACAGAGAAACGGGAAGTGATACGGCTGGGCAGAAAGAGGGATATAAGACTGGAGGAGACAGAAGCTCAGCCACTTTTCAGGTGAGGAGTTATCAAGGTGAGAGTTGACTGTGGCTTGCTCCTTTGTGTCTCTGGTCTTTCAGGATTTATCCTGATATCTGGCTTTGGGTTTTTAATAAGTCCAATTGGAACTCTTGCAAAAATTGGTGCCTAACTTTAGGGCACAAAATCATGAAAAATCCTCTTACATGTGATGTTGCAGCAACTGGAACATCCAGGAGCTGCGCACAACACTGGCTAGGGTTTCTCTCTTTTTTCCCCAGCCTCTGAGCAACTTTAGGGTTTTCATGTTGCAGCCTCTCTGCAACAGTCTTCTGCTGACACCCAAACACCACAGGACTTACCCACCCTAGACCAGCTGGCTCTGACTTCAGGCGGCTCCTGCCTCGCATGCTTCTTCCATTCAATCCCATGTGCATTTTTCAACCTCTCCCCTATGGGTTGGGGGCTTCCCCTAGACCCTCCTCTCCACAGGCTGCCAATCTCAGCTCACAGGACCACGCTAGCAGCTGCAGCTGTCCTCGGCCAGATTGTTGACTGCCTGTGTTCTCCACTCAGACATGCTACACCTCACATTTCACCATCATTGTTGGCAGATTTAGTGAGAAAATTAAGATTTCCTAAAGACAGGAATTAATTACAAGGGATAGTTTTTTCCATATTAAAAAAAATGGGTAACACTATTACAGTGGGTCTCTGTACAATAATACACTGGACGCTAGATCAATTAAATGCATGCATAGCTAATTTAAATGGGATTTATATAATGTCAATCATGAACATTATCAGTTTAATCATTTATATCACTGAAATGTTGGTTAATATGAATACTAAGATACAAGTTTTAGGAAAACTTATTGAAACAGATCATAGGAATATTAATACCCAGACAAAGGAATTTAAAGGGGATCAATCTCAGCACTGCATTTTAGGATCAGAGAGGAACAGCCTAAGGTTTTCAAACAACCAACCTTAACATATACAGTAAACTTATAGGAATTGCCAAAGATAGAGGCTCTGCAAGAGCTGCCTGGACTCCTGTGGTTAGATTTAAGGAGATTTAAGGGAAGTGGTAGTCTCATATGACATGCATTCACCATTTGTGAAGCAGATGTTAAACTTGTGGTCAACATGTAATAGAATTATCCCTAAAGAAAGGAGAGACTTGGTTACGTCACTCTTGGAGCCTGGGCCATAATTACAGTTGAGGACCTGGTGGAGAAAGGGGGACTAAGGCTGAACAGCAGAGTAAAGATAGAGGTATGGAAATCTCCCAATATCTACTTCTTGGAGAAGGAGATTATGCTAGGATAGAAAGGCAATCCCTATAAGATGGCCACACACTGGCATTATGCCATGCAGCAGATTTGAAGGCTTGGGACAAAACTGGAGAAGTAGGAAAGAAAAATTGAATCATTTACAAAAGTTATAAAGTGCCCAAAGAAACATTCACTGATTTTTTTAAAATAAAAATTGCTATCAGTAGTAAATAGAATGATACCAAATGCAGAAGCGAGACAAATAATTGAAAATCCTCATGCACAGTGCAAAAGGATAGTTAGACCTTTAAAGAAAGATCAGCACTTTGGAGGAATGGATCTTGGATACTATCAATATTGAATCTCATAACCAAGATGATGCTTAGATAGGGGAGGTGATTTCCAGAGGGTTGAAGAAAAATCAAAATGTTAAGTGTTTTAGTGTGGCAAACAAGGTCATCATAAAAGGGAGGTAAACAGGGAGGTCCTAGAAACTAAGTTTTCTCTAAGCATAATTCAAACAGAACACACTGCCCTTCTGGATTAAGCACAGATATGGCTAAGACAGACATTGGACTAAAGAATGTAGATCGACAAGGGGCAGTCAATGTAGCCCTTTGCCATCAGGAAATGCCTTGAGAGGCCTCTCACCGGCCTCAAAGCCAGTTTCAGTTGAGTCATTTCCTGTCACTGTGGGGGAAACTCCTCCCCAGAGCAGCTAAGAAATTAGATTTGAACAAGAGAGAACTCTTGATTAGAAGAGGTGATAGTTCATTAAACAGCATGGCCATTTAATCTAAACTAACTTTAAAACTAACAAATGCTTTTATTTGATCAGATATAACTTGCCAAATGGCAAACTCCCCAAAGTTAGAGTTGGGAAGGGGTTTGTTTGTGTCTAATCAGGAAAATAAAAATAACCATCTGGAGGCAATTGAACTTTGAACAAATAAGCATCCAAAGAAGGAAGAACTACCTGGAAAAAAATATTACCAAGAAATGGAATAATCTGATCTAATGCAATCTCTGAGGTCTCCAAAAATATGGTGACCAATCCAGGACTATGCTAATAACACTAAATTGAAAAACATCACATAGAGGTCAGCTCTGGATTTACAAACTGCTCAGAAAAATTTGGAGGTGACTAGCTGAGATGATCCAGCCTCACAGACTACTCTAACCCAGATTTCAGACAACCCATGCACTTTCTCATTACACAGAGATTGGACAACAAAAGGATACAGCCACCTCTCCCAGGAATTGACAATTAATCGAAATTTTTCTTTGCAGGATCCCCTAAAGATGTCATTGTCACCAGAAGGCAGAAAGTAACTTTAAAAAAATGTTGCCCACATTCCTAAGAGGTGGGGTGGGTCATTTTTGGTATTCCATTTGGTAATGGATATCAGTCACTTTTTATGGGGGTTGGTTACAAATTGTTATTGATTGCAGATAGGAAGAAAGTTGAACAGAGGGCCACAGATTCAAGGTTTTGTTTTGAAAAGAAAAAGGGGGATACAGATTTGTTAGGATAGAATGGTAGATAATTGTTGAATCTACTGTTAAAAGGCAACTACTAGTTTTGAATGTTTTATATTGGATTGGACATTTGTATACTGTATACAAATTCTGTATATTGATGCAAATTTGAGATAGATTAGTTAAAACATACTGTATATATGCTTCTAATCTTGTTCAAGGTATTGTACATATAGAACTCATTTAATAATGTAATACAAATGTCTAGTCCTTGAAAGATATTATTAACTATATCAATAAGGAAATGCAGGTTAGTAATTAGTTACGTAATGCAACCAAACTTGTGGTCACATTGAGTAAGTTTTTCAAGGCCAAACAGAGATATATTTTAGAAAGACAAGTAATCTTCAAATACTTCAGCAATATACAGAATATGGCATTTACAATGTTTTAATAATATAGGTTCTTTTTTATGATGATGAGACATGTCTGCTCCAAGCAGCACCAATGTACTAAAGAGATGATGCTAGGCACTGAATAAACTCCACATGGACTTTACTTTCTTTGTGGCAATAATGGCTACTGGGCAAGAAAGTGCCATTGCTGTGACTGCTGACAGTATGTTGTCCTAGTTGGTCAAGCAGGACACAAAAGAGAGTGACTACCAAATCTTGCCAAGACAAGGCCTTCAAAAAACTGCTTTATGGAAAAGTCTGTAGAATATTCTAGACTTGTGGGCCTAAGACAGATGCCTCAACATTGAAGAGTGACCTTGGGGGACTATCCAAGTAGCTAGCTATTCTGTAATCTCTCACATTTTTTTTAGGATATAACATGCTTGCACTTCAGTTAAGATTAGCTCCTTCTTGGGTCTCTGAAGGAGTTGAAAACTAGATATAAAGTTTTTCTTACATACCAGACACAGTAAAGAAACATATTAAAGAGTGTATAAGGTTGAGAGAAATCAAAAGGTAGTTTTGGATAATAATGCATATTAGGATAGAAAGTGAATTAGGTACAAGACTTTGGACTCATAAGACTAGGGTAGATAATGAACTATTTTTATTGAATTATTGAAATGAAAATGACCTATTACTGTTGATGTATTGCCTTTATTGTATAGTTAATCTTAGATGTAACCTTTTTTTAGATTAAAAAAAGGGAAATGTGGTGAATTTTATTTATGATCTAACAAAGCTTTCCTGAATATCAGAGCAAAGAGTTACCCACAGAGGCCAAGCAGTGGTGGCACACGCCTTTAATCCCAGCACGCAGGAGACAGAGACAGATGGATGCCTGTTAGTTCAAGGCCATCCTGAGCTACAAAAAATCCAGTCTAAAAGAGAAACAAAGCTCACACATGGTGATTCCAGAATTTGGGATCCCAAGATTTTAATCCCAGCACTAGGGAGGTAGAGACAGGAGTAATATGGCTGGGCAGAGAGAGAGGAATATCAGGTGAGAAGAGACAGGAGCTCAGTGCAGTCTGAGCAGAGTCAGTCTGAAGCACTCTGAGGATGTAGTCTGAAAAGGCAGTCTGTCTAAGGAGACAGTCTGAGGACAGGATCATCCCTTTGGCCTGAGCATTGATAGAGGTAAGAACTCTAGTGGCTGGCTGACTGCTTCTCTGATCCCTCAGGTTTCATCCTGAGAGCTGCCTCTGATTTCTTACTAAGAAAAGATTGGAATTCTGGACAAGGGTGGCACATGCATGGTTCACTGCCATCATCCAGTAGACTAGATTCTGCTACATCAATTAACATAAATGAAATCACCCACACACATGACTGTGGGCCAATCGGATCAAGGAATCTACTCAACTGAGATTCACACATAGTGCTAGGCTGTGTGAACTTGAGAGCACAATCAACAAAGGACATCAGCAATTGAATTATTTCTTCTCAATAAATGTTCTTTGGTGTTGGTAAAGACCAGAATATTTTTGAAGGGTTTTCTCATTATTTTATTGCACAGTTTGGTGTTGATGAGGGACAGAAATATTACTGAAGGCTTCTCTGCATTATTTGAGTGTATACAGAGAATCTCACAAGTGTGAAGTCTCAAAGGATACTTCCCACGTGAAAGTCAGGTAAAAGCCTTGCCATAACCTTAGCCTTTGTCATGCACCTTACCAGTATGAACCCTATGATGCAGATACAGGCATGAAGAACAGCTAAACACCTGGCCATGCTCTACATTTGCAGAGACTTGTGATTTTCTTGATGTTCCAGAAGGAATGAATGAAAGAGAAAAATCTCAATGTTCTGCATGTTTCTAAGGTTCTTGCTTAGTATAAATACCGTTCTTTGTTTAAGGCAGCAATTTCCAACATGTGGATAGTGACCCTTTGGGGGTCAATGACCTTTTCACAGGGGACACCGAAGACCACTGGATACAAAGATATTTATATCATGATTTATAAGTAGCAAACTATTAGGTTATGAAGTAACAAAAAATAATGTTATGGCTGGGGTCACCACAACATGAGGAACTGTATGAAAGGGTGCCAGCATTAGAAAGAATGATGGTTGAAGGTATGAAGACTTGTTAAAAAACATTGTGACACCATTCACAGTTATGTTGTTTCCCTCTGGGATAAATTCTAAGGTCAGGAAATGTTGACTGAATGGTAAAGTACCCCACTCCACTCTTCACATGTGTATGGCTTCCTTGTGCTATGGCTTCTTTTATGCTGGGTAAGGTCTGAATGAATCCAAAAGCTTTACCACATTCTCCCTGTTTGTATGGCTTCTATTCAGAATATTATTTGATATCTTTTAAAGAAGTAAAAAGTAAAAAAACATTATATTAACATTTGTATTATTTTAAGTTTAAACTAACTTGGGTTGAGAAACACTAGAAATTTATTAAAAGGTTTTTAATGTTTTTTGACACGAGTGGCATTTCTCTCCAGTATGAATTATCAGTTGTTATAAAGGTTCTTAGTAACCAAAGGTTCTAAGTGCCAAAGGCCTTGGCACATTCTCCACAGACTTTCTCTCTCAAATGAATTCTTTGATGTTGTTTAAGGCCAGAAGACTGGAGATAGGACTTGCCATTCTCCACACTAGTAATGTTTCTCTCCATGTGACCAGTATGGTGAATAGAACATGTTTTTTAAGTTCTAAACTCTTTGCCTCATTCTTCATACTTAATGGTTTCTCTCCAGAATGGATTGTTTGGGATTCCTTAAGGACTCTGGTATACTTGTACAGTTTGCCAGTCTTCACATTTGTAAGGTTTCTCACCAGTGTGAGTTAATTTGTGCTGAGACAGGTATGACTTCATATAGAAGACTTTTCCACACTCCTCACACTTGTGGGCTTTCTTTCCAGAATGGATTATCAAGTGAGCTGAAAGAATCTGGGAAGTCTTAAAGACCTTTCAACGTATTTCACATTTCTAGGGTTTCTCTCCTGCATGAATGCTCTTTGTGTATTGAAAGTAGTAAGGAAACACAGAAGGCTTTACCACATACTTTACAGTTCTGAGTTCCTCTCCTGTATGAGTGCTCTTGAGTACAGATAGTCCTAGTGGATGATTGGAGGCCTTGCCACATACTTCATACTTTCAGGCTTTCTCTCCTATATGAATTTTCTTGTGTATAGAAAGTCCTGATGGACAGTTGAAGGCCTTGCCACACACTTCACACTTGAAGGGTTTCTCTCCTGTATGAATATTCTTGTGTATAGAAAGTCCTGACGGACGAATGAAGGCCTGGCCACATACTTCACACTTGTAAGGTTTCTCTCCCGTATGAATTCTCATGTGTACAGACAGTCGTGATGGAACATAGAAGGCCTTGTCACATATTTCACACTTGTAGGGTTTCTCTCCTGTATGAATTTTCTTGTGTACAGAAAGTCCTGATAGACGATTGAAGGCCTTGTCACATACTTCACACTTGTAAGGTTTCTCTCCTGTATGAATCCTCATGTGTATAGATAGTCGTGATGGGATATAGAAGGCCTTGTCACATAGTTCACACTTGTAGGGTCTATCTCCTGTATGAATTCTCTCATGAACTTTAAGTAATGATGCAGCATGGAAGACCTTGCCACATACTTCACACGTGTAGGGTTTCTCTCCTGTATGGATTCTCTTGTGTTCAGAAAGTCGTGATGGAACATAGAAGGCCTTGCCACATTCTTCACACTTATAGGGTTTCACTCCTGTATGAATCCTTTTGTGTTTATAAAGTAATGATGGAGAATGAAAGGCTTTGCCACACACTTCACACTTGAAGGGTTTCTCTCCTGTATGGATTCTCATGTGTACAGAAAGTGGTGATAGAACATAGAAGGCCTTGCCACATACTTCACACTTGAAAGGTTTCTCTCCTGTATGACTTCTCTTGTGCACACAAAGAAATGATGGAAAACGGAAGGCCTTACCACATTCTTCACACTTATATGGCTTAATGCTTAAATTAATTTTCTGGTGGTTAATGGGTTGTGAGTTCCAAGGAAGGGTAATGCCACATTCTTTTCCTGTAGAGTGTTTTTTTCCTGGTGAGTAAAGGTAAATTAATGAAAACTGAGCAAAATTCTCTGTATTTATATGTATTTTTAACAGCAACATTTATTCATACCTGCATTTCAAAATATAAATAATGAGTTACATTCAAATTTCTGAAGTTGATTTCAGTGGAGCATAATTTAAAAACCATAACAGATGGAAATTATGTAACGTGCAGTGAAAGATGAAGACGATGACTATATAGAACATATAAACAAAGGAGTATTAGTCAAAGTCAAACATGTAAGGAAGGCAATAACATCAATTAAGAAAACAAGATTATTATGATATTATAATGAGCTGCTTTAAGACATACAGAAATCTGATGACTAGATGAGCACAAAGTATTAAAGTAGTCAAAGTTGGAAGACACATGTTCTCTATATATATATACATATATATATGTATGTATATATATGTGTATATATGTATATATATACATATATATACACACATATATTCCTAAGCACAGATTTTTAGTTTTGGAAAGTATGAAAGTTAGACTGCATAACTAGGAAACTACTCATATCAATATTAAATAATATTTATGGACTGAAAATAAGAGGATCTATGCACCATTTATGAATAAATATTAAAAAGAAATTGTGGTCACCTAGAAATTACAGAACTTAGGCATTTACTGTAAACATAGCTGACCTAATGGAAGAAAGACAAAGCATAAGAGAATCCATGTATCATAACATCCTCCTCTCACAGCAAAAGATAGACAAGGAGACCCTTAAAACCTGATTTCCATCAGAACACTGTGATTCAATGTTCATGACAAAGCCTGGCTTCCTGCTGGATCCCTGGCCTCCCACTCTGTCTTGTCCCCTCCTGTTAGTGAGTTCTTAATTGGTCTAGATAATAAAAACACAGAGTCAGATATAGAAGGAAATGCTGAGAGTTCAGAGAAGGAGCAAGCCACAACCATACCTTTCTTGTTTCTCCCTGCTTATATCCTGGTTGTGCATAGCTACATCACTTCCTGTCTGTCTACAGACCTCCAGACATCTATAGTTAGCTAATGGCAAGCTCCATTCTCTGACACCCAGACAGGCTTTATTTATACAAAAAAGACATCGCCACACCCTCCATTCCTACACACCTGTTTGCATGGCAACTGCAGCTAGTCTCTTCATATCTGAAGGCCCTTGACTTTGCTCCAGAAATGTGACAAGGTATGGCTTAGTGGAAGCAAGACCTGTTTATGGGAAAAGAGAACACCATTATTAGTGTGTTCTGGAGTTCACATGTCCTCTCTAGGCCTGTATGTATAAGGAATGAGAAGATGCAATCAAGGATTGTAGGGAATTAATTCTTCGTGTGTTTACTGATGAACCCAGCAGAATGCTTAGAAGAATTTAGGATTTGCATGTCCTGACATTCATGTTCCTCAGTTACAAGGAAAATGTTAATACTGAAGAGTCTGATATTCTTTTTAACTTGTATACTTCTCTTCTCACCCACTTACTTTATAATATTACTCCAATATACAGGATACTTATAAAAGGAAGGGGGAAAATTATGAACACAAGAATAAAAATCATTCTAAGGTATATTAATACTCTCCTTAATTTTCCTTAAAATTAGCCCCATGAATTTCATTGTTAGAACCACAAGCTCCCATGAGATACTGCACAAAGATAGCATGATGCTGATCATTAAATAATTCACCGTGAAAGTCTTCCTCACCCATGATGTAGAATATTAATTTAAAGTGTGTTACTTTTGTTTACCTCTGGAACACTTGTTTAATGATGCAAAGATGTGTTTGGTTAAACAAAATCCACCTGTGGTCAAGAGGCTGAGTCAGCAACTAGCTGACAGGAAGTGATAGGGAGCCAGGTGGAAAAGGGTTTATAAGTAGGGCTGAGGAGAAGACAGGGGCTTGGGGGGAGACAAGAGCAAGGAAAGGAGGTGAGGTGCTTGCTTTTCAGCCTCTGTGGAGCAGAATCCCATCTCAACCTTTGGATCTTGAATTCTTTAGAAGGACAGAGATTTAGATAAGTTCCTTTCCTAGCTTTGAAGGAGCTCAGTGCCTGAGGGAACAGAATTCTCCCAGGCTGCTGCTCCTGTACCTAACAGCTGGGTAGCAGAGGAGTTACAGTTCCTGATTAGGACAGTAATGGTTTAAAAGGCAACAACAATTAAAATAAAAGAACAACTCACCCAGGAACACAAGGTTGCTGAAATTCTCCAACATCACATCCCTGTACAGATTCCACTGATCCAGGCTCAGGGATTCAAGCTCCTCTTCAGAGAAATCAATGGTCACATCCCTGAAGGAGAGCATTTCCTGAAATAAAGAAAAAAAGAAAGAATGCTATACATTATGCCCACTAAAACTGCAAATAAAAACATGAATACCCAGAGGTATGTGTATGAGAGAGGGAGAGAGAGGGGGAGGAAAGAAGGGAGGGAGGGAGGGAGAGAGAGAGAGAGAGAGAGAGAGAGAGAGAGAGAGAGAGAGAGAGAGAGAGAGAGAAAGAGAGAGAGAGAAAGATAGAGAAGAAAACCAATATGGTGACACGAGTGTGCAATCTTAGTTTATGGAAGGGGTAGGTAGGGATACAAGGCACATATGGCCAGCCTTGGGATTTCAACACTGCCTGTGCTGTATAAACTCCTCCCTCATTTAAACAACCAAACGCACTCTCTACCATTAAAGACAATGAAGTTAAGGAGAATAAATTGCTTATTGGTGCCCTACAACAATAACAAAACATAACAGTGATGGAAATGACAAGCACAATCCAGGATGATTTGGAACTGGAATTCAGTAGAGAGAAAGACTGACAAGGGCTTTAGCTGAAATGAAGATGAAAAGGCAGCAACCCAACCACAAAAGCTTACAACTGAATGAATCACACAGAACAAGGTGTCGGGACTTAGAGACAGAGTATCTCATCTACATGAAATAAGTTAAGAATATAAAAATAGAAAAAAAACTCAAAAAGGGAACATAGGAGATGATAAACACTATGAGAAGACCATCCTACAAAAAAAAAGGGCTTAGATGGGAAGAATCCCCAGCCATAGACAAGATCTTCAACAAGATCATAAAAAAAAAATTCTCCTCCAATGAGAAGCACACAGAACAAGAGCACAAAGAAACTTCTCACGGCTTACCGAGATGCAAGTAAAAAGACATGCGCGTAGAGATCAGAGCTGATTTCTTAGCAAAAAAAATTGGAACCCAGAAGGGCCTAGAGAAATGCATTGCAAGTTTTAAAAGACCATGACAGCCACCAAAGCTACTACACACTGCAAAACTATCTGTCATAGGTGAAGGACAAAGATAATATAAGAAGCATTAAAAATGTGTACCCTACAAACCAAACATAAAGAAAATACAGGAAGCAATGTCTTAGGCTGAAGAGAAGGATGTGCAGAGCAAAGAGGCTGTGGAAAGAAGAAGCCAAAATTACGGAAACACAGGGCTACTGAGAACACAAACAGCACCACCAAAAATCAACAGCACAATGGTAACTAACACTCACATAGCAGAACAACTAATGCCCTCCATTCCCCAGGCAAAAGACATACAAAAATCCATCTTTCTGTTGTCTGCACAAAACACATTTAAGAGATTTCTTTTACAGATAGTCTGAATTTCTTTGTTATCCATTGTAATGTCTCCCTGTTCATTTCCTGTAGGAGGGGCTCTAATTGTTAATAATAAAAACTCAAAGTCAGCTACCAGGGTTGAAAGCTGAAGGATCAGAGAAGCAGAGTGATCAGCCACTAAAAAATTCTTACCTCTATCAGACTGACTGCTCGGAATGACCTCAGACTGCTTCAGACTGCTATGCTCCTCAGACTGTATTGAGCATCTGTCTCTTCCTGCCTTATATTTCTCTCTCCACTCAGCCATATCACTCTTTCTCCTCCCTATGCTGGGATTAAAGGTCTGTGACTCCCAAATACTAGGATTAAAAAACGGAGCCACACCTCTTGGCTCTGTTTCTCTTTTAGACTGGATCAAACTCATGTAGCCCCGGGGTGGCGGGGTGGCCTTGAACTGAGATCCACCTGCCTCTGACTCCCGAGTGCTAGGATTAAAGGTGGGTACCACTACCACCTGCTTGATAGTGGCTTAGCTCGCAGTTATATATAGGCAAGCTTTAGTAGTTAAAACATAAACAAAACATCACTGCATTTTTTGATCCTGGTCATTAGGGTCTTCTTTCTTTGGGTTAGTTGGGCCATGTGTCACTCAATCGTCTTTATCTTTTCAATGTACCTGCTGTGAATTTGTTGATTCTGTGAATCTTCTTTTGTTTGTTTTTAGTTCATTAAGTTGTTTTGATTTTTTATTATGTCTTGCCATGGACTGAGTTTGGATTAGGTTTGTTCTTGTTTTTCTCAGTTGTTTAGTTGTATCATTAAAGCATTTGCTTGTGGGGCTGGAGAGATGGCTGAGAGGTTAAGAGCACTGGTAGTTCTTCCAAAGAACCAGGGTCCACATGGCACCCACATGGCAGCTGAAAGCTGTCTATAACTGCATTTCCAGGGGATCTGGCATCTTCATACTAACCTACATTTAGGTAAAACACCAATGCACATAAAATTAAAAATAAGTAAGTTATTTTTTAAAAATCATTTGCTGTACTGCTTCTCATATTTTCTTGCACACAATTATAGGAATGAATTTTTCTTTTAGGAATCATTCAGGCAAGTCAGAAAGGCTTAATCTTGTGTTTTCATTTTTAATCATATGCAGCTTTTATATATGAATGACCAAATGTAAAGAAGATAAAGCTAACCTAAGAAGACTCAAAACAAATGAAGAGGTGGAATTGTGATAAAAGGTCTCTCTTCCATCTAAAAAAAAAATTCCATGGCAGATATTCACAACTGAATTCTCTCTCCCAGACTTTCAAAGATGAAGAGTTACTCCTCCAACTATTCAAAACATATAGACACAAAAGAAATTCCCACAAACTCCGTCTGTGAAGACAGTATTGCTCTAGTAACCCATGTAAAGACACAACAAAAACCCTAAAGGAAAGCCAGACATGCACACGGATAACTTCAGCCAAAAATATGGGCCAAAGAAAACATCTTCAATAAATATTCCTGGCAAAAGGGATGTGCACTTGCAGAGACTGAAATTGGATTCTAACAGATCACCCTACAGAAAAACTATTGCCAAACAAAGACCTAAACATGAAACCTGAGTGTTAAATCTGCTACAAGGAAACACAGTCAACACCCACATGAAATAGGTGTAGGAGAGGGCTTTGAGGACAGGACTCAATTTGCTCTATAGTTAAGGTCGAAATTGATTCCAGACAACTAAATAGTTAGGTACAAGTAAAGAAATAAATAATCAGATGAATAGGAAGCCACAGAATAGAAGTGAATTTTTGACAGCTGTATACCTGACAGAGGAATAAACTCCAGAATGTTCAAAGAACTCAAAAAACGAGGAGTTCAAAACTCAAGAACTAAATAAGGACCCATTCTCAAAAGAGTCTTGAGACTTGCACAGAGTTCTCAAAGAGGGTGAAAATATCAGAGGAACATCTCAAAAACTGTCCATGTGCCGAGCAATTAGGGAAATATGAGTCTGAACAATCTAAGACTTTATTTTACCCTAGTTTGAATGACAAAGATCACCATAACAACTAAAGTACAATGCTGGAGAGGATGTGAGGAAAAGGGAACAATCACCCACTATTGGTGAGATGGTAAACACAAGAAATCAGTAAATAGAGTTCTCAAAAACGAAAAATAAATCTTCTATATGCCCCAGCTATACCACTTTTTGTAATAGTTCAAAAGATCCTGACATCCAGTCAGCAGACAGTTGTTTATCCATGTTCATTGCTGTTTTATTAATATGAGTGAGGAAACGGAAACAACACAAATATCCTTCAACTGACCAATGGATAATGAACATGTGGTACATATACACTATGGAATACTCTGCAGCTGTAAAGAAAATAAGAGTCACAGGTCAATAGATGGAACAAGAAAAGATCATACTGAGTGAGGCAACCCAGATGCATAAAGACAAACACTGCATGTCCTTTGCCATCTGAGCCTCCTACCTCTAAATCTTCAGGTGTTTTTACACATCCTGGAACAACTACAGAAACTAGGACAGTAAATACAACAAGCATCTATCCAGTCATCAACACATGATGCCATTGACAAAAGGGTGCTAGTGAGAAAATGGGAAATTAAACTTCAAACACAGACAATAGAATTTCTCTAAGCACATGTATAAATTTTGAAATTTTACAAGATATCAGTTAGATGGATCCTTGTCAGGTCACTGGTGCTGAGGAGTGAAAGAAACCAGAACTAATAAACTATGTTTTTAAAAATCTTTTAAAACACAGGGTCTCATATAGCTGTAAGACTCTCAGAATGAGGAGTCTCCCCGTTTCGGTCGGTACCCCCAAGAACTCAAAGTCCAGTCCAGTTGATGCAACATGCAAGAGGCTTTAATGAATGGGATACTGTTGCGCAAGCGGGCTTCCCTCAGCACACAGGCTAGAGAAGCAACAATTTTCTGGGTTCAGGTATATTTAAAGGAAAAAACCCACAAGCTTAGGATGGGGCTGTGACTCCCTGTCCACTGAGTACATGACCAGTCCTGGGCTATTCTCCTTGAGGCCAGATGGTCTCTCTGTTCGGCCCAGCAGGGACCTCGGGGTGTGTTAATTAACCTTGTCTGGGCAAACTGGAGATGCAGCTATCACTGATGGGAGGGGCAGTGTGAATTCTTGGTATCCTGCTATCTTAGGGTCCTGTCAGGAAGTTGCTGGTGCTTTCTAGGTCAGACTGTCCTTCATTTTAAGTGAGGGGTTTCCTTAACTCTGCTCTTGGTCTTTCATAGCCTAGGCTCACCTTGAATTTGCTACGAAGCAGAGGATGACTTTGAACTCCCAGGTTTCCTGACTTCCCCGAAATGCAGAGATGACCGGATGAGCTACAGAAGAGGCTTACTTCAAAAAGTATATAAATATCTGGAGCCTGTAGCTATGTGGGAGCATGCTGCTACACGATTCCTACATTACAAGGAAGCTGTTTTGACATAGAAGTCAGTGTGTTTTCCCACTTCACATAATGTTGATTCTTTTCCCTACAGATCAGCAACTCTAACTAGAAAGTGTCTATTATTTTAAATACAGTTGGAGACTCACTGAAAATTCCAGTAAATGGGACAAGGTGGTTTGAAGATCGTATTTGTTAAAAGAAGACTTCAATGTCATGAGTCAGTCTCCAGCTTACAAACACTTGGTTTGACACACGTGGGTAATATATTCAAGAGGACATGAGATAGGGAGAGGGGCTGTGTAGGAAAATTACTAATAAGAAGCTTTGTCCAGTTGGGAGTGAAAATCTCTGGGAGTCTGTCTGGGTCTGCAGAGACAGATGACCACGGAAAAGTTCAGAACTGTGGAGAGTGGAATTTTGCAGGTAGAGAGAGGAATTACCTTACCTCGGGCTGATTTACCCTTCAGAAACAGTCATCCCTTGCATCACTCTGTAGTGGACCAAACAGCTTGTGACAAAAGATTAAAAAAAAAAACTTTAGAATCCACCGACTTAGCAGAACATTAGCTTCCATCAATCCTAAACTTAAGTATGTCTTCAGATAGATCATAGGCATATAGGACGGCTCCCCCACGTCGCAGTACCTGCTTCACTAGTGTAGGCACCAATATTTCTTAAATTTGCCTTGATAGTTTGTTCTGTAAAACTATGGAACACCATGACTGTTTCATGGAGCATGTTATTTAGCATAACATAATCTTTGTTCCTAGGGCCAGCTCACTCAAATGGCTCCAGACTAAACTATCCCCCTTTCCCTTTGAGACTAGAGCTGCAGTTGTCACATAAAGAAATTCCTATATGAAAATAATGGGCCCTGAGTGAGACACAGCCTTCCAAATTTATCTTTTTTGGTCTCTTAACTCAGCACAAAATCTTATGCAAAGGTTTCTATAACTGCCCAGGGAGCATCAATGGACCTGGATGCCACATTCAGTGGACAGTATGTTTAAGGGAGTGTACTCACTGTCGATAAAGTGAAGGGATAAAAGGAAAGCATGTGATGAGAGGACAGTGTGCACAGGCTACCAGATCACATGGACTATTTCTCCCCTCTGCTGCTCTTATGCACTCAATAAAGATTTGCCACTTGAATTGGTATAAAATGCTGATTGGCCAGTAGCCACACAGGACATACAGGTAAGACAACCAAACTAAGGATGATGTGGAGTAGAAGGGCAGTCTGAGGAGTCTGGCAGCACACACAAAGGAAGCAGGAGATTAACGTTCCATGTTAATAAAGATATCGCTATGTGGCAGAGGTAAATACAGAATATGGGTTAAATAAAAATGTAAGCATTAGTAAGAAGCCTGAGTTAGGAGTCCAGCATATACAATTAATGTACAGCCTCTGAATCGTTTTTTTTTTTTTTTTTTTTGGGAACTGGCTGACAGGAGAGAAACATCTGCCTATACCTCTGCCTTTCGGAGATGCTCAAGCCTCCTCCTGTCAATCATGAGGTCCACTTATCACACTATACCAAGTCCTCTCTCACATCTGAAAAGGAGCCCAAATTTCTGACATCACAGTCTCAAAAGGAATTGATGCAATTATTACTCTCTAGTAGTTTTCACTCGGCTGTGTGAAGCCTGTAATTGTGTGGATTCTGCTAATACAGCTTCATACTAACTACAAAATTATTCTTTGTCATAACAGAGTGCAATGTGGTGATTCTGGTCACCGAAGTCTATATAAGTGATTCCTATTCCACCGCAGGCATCCATAGATCTAACAATTAATTCCAAAAGAAAAGAAACATCCTATATAGCAATCATCCTCACAGGACTCTGTCCCTGGAAACTAGGAACTTTAGGAACTTCTGTGAGCTTCCTATAATATGGGAGGGTCTAGGTGTCCTATGAAGTGTCGGTGGCTAGGTGTCCACACTTTCATCTGACTACAGCCATGCTAGTTAGGGTCAGCTAGGGAGAGCATGTTACCCCAGGCAAGCAGGAAAGTGAGCTCCCTTCCGCTCCTAAGTCACCAGACTCGGGCAGCAGGGCTGCTAAGAGACTAGACACCTCCAACTCTGGCATGGCACCCTCTCCCCTGTCAAACCTCCACCCAGGTGCAGTGGTCCAGCCTAGGTCAGCACAGCAGCACCTACAGGACAGCGTCTCCTGCCTCCCAACCAGCCCGAGTCAGCACCCTCCAAGCCGGACCCGCCACCTTGCACATTCCCTCAGATCTGCAGGACAGCGCTGCACCCTGCACCAACCTCCATATCAGAGATCCAAGCGCAGCTCTGAGCAGGACACACGCTGGGGAGAAGCTAAGTTTGAAGACTGAAAGCGAAAAACCAGTGTCCAAAGACCATCCTTGTGACGTCATTGTATGCGAGACTACATTTCCCACAAGGCAGCGCGAAGGACTTCCGGGAACCCACAGAAGGGGAGCTCTACAGTGCTTGGATCCCTGCCCTACTCTGCACAGGTGAAGTTGGAAGGAAACAGACTTGATCACAGGGACAGCAGGCTATTCGGGATGTTTCAGTCCTGCGATCTCAGCACCGGATGTTAGCCTGTGAGCCAAGCTTTTCACAGTCATGTTTACCGGGTTCCTAAGCATTTCCGCTGCAAGGTTCTGATGTTAAAGCTCAGATCTACTTATGGGATCTTTACCACCGCAAGGAAACTCAGATTCCTGTGTTTTACTTAAAATAAGGAAGCAGGAAGCTAATGTAGGACTGAGCATCATCTCTGCAAGATGCTTTTTGAAGCCGCCCTTGGTGACCCTGCCTGTCATCCAGCATCTTAGGCACTAAAGACAGAAGAATGAGACCACAAGTTTAACAATGACAATTTATAGATGTGTGACATCTAAACACAATGTAGAGGATGGACATTGAACTAGCTCAGGGTAAAGCACTTAGCTATAGTGAAGACAGCTTTTGTTCTATATCCAGTAATAAAAAATAAACCTTGTTCTCTTATGCTGACACACAGTGTGAGCCATGCACGGATCAGACTTCACAGCTGGAATGGGGTTTATACGAACCCTGGAATCTACACAGTGAAGGGCATGGGTCAGGGCCACAGAGATGTTTAAAGTCATTGAACAAAGTGGAAACTGCAGATCCCTGACGTTTGCTTGCAATGAAATTCCTCAATCCATCTCAGGTCTTTCTATCTGTCTGTAATTCATTTCCCACAGTTCACCTATTAACCTGTGTAATGAATGTAAATTCAGGGTCTGTTCTTCCACCTCACACACTCCTCCCTGGCTTTTCATTACTCAGGAGTCAGCACCAGGCGTTCTCTGAGCACAGGCTTTCCTCCTCTGCACCTCCCCCCAGGAGGAGGGCACAGCTCCTGGGATCGCACTGGAGTGTGCACCGATTTCTGGTCCATCATGCATTGTAGAGTTTCCCTCTGCATTACGTTTCATATTCCTTATTGAAGTTGCCCCTCTTAGTGAGCACAATTCAATCCCATGAAGGTCCCCCAGCTGCTACTGAGGTCCCACTTGCTCAGGTCAGCTGGTTCTGTGGGTATTCGCTTGACATTTTTGCTCATATTATAGCTCCTCCCTCTCTCCAGCTGGACTCTGGGAGCTCTGCCCAGTGCTTAGCTGTGTATCTCTGCATCTGCTTCCATCAGTTGCTGAATGAAGGTTCTATGATGAGAATTCAGATAGTCATCAATCTGATTACAGGAGAGGCCAGTTCAGGTACCCTCCTTCGCTGAGGTCATCACTGTGGGTTCCCAGGAATTTCCTTAGTGCCAGGTTTCTCACTAGCCCCATAATGACTCCCTCAATCAAGATATCTCTTCCCTTGCTCTCCCTCTCTGTCCTTCCCCCATCTCCACCATCCAGTTCCCTCATGTTCTCCTCTCCTCCCCATCCCCTTACCCCTTCCCTTCCACCCCACCCCCCATTAAGCTCCCAATTTTCTCAGGAGATCTTGTATCTTTCCCTTTCCCAGGAGAATCCATGTTACCTAGCTTCAGTCATGGATCATAGGCTGGTTATTCTTTCTGTTATGCACTTATGAGTGGATAACTCAGGATGGTTTCTTCTAGTTCCATCCATTTGCCTACAAATTTCATGATGTTATTTTTTTTTTTTTTTAACCACTGAGTAGTACTCCATTGTGTAAATGTACCACATTTTCTCCATCCATTCTTCAGTTCAGGGGCATCTAGGTTGTTTCCAGATTCTACTACATATAATGCTGCTATAAACACAGTTGAACTAATGTCTTTGTGCTGTGAGTGTGCATCTTTTGGGTATATGCCCCAAGAGTGGTATTGGTGTGTAGTGAAGTATATGGATACCTAATTTTATGAGAAGCTGACATATTGATTTCTAAGTGAATGAAAATGAGAAAAAAAATCTCTATATTTACATCTATTTTTAAAAATTATGCATACCTGAATTTTCAATATAAATAATAAGCTATATTCAAATAGCTAAAGCTCTATTTAGTGAACTCTAATTTAAAAATTCATGATAGGAAGAAATTAAGTAACTTGCAGTGACAGTCAAAACCATGAAAGAACACACCATAGAAAGAACATAGAATCAAAGGAGTATTAGTTGAAATCAATCATGTAAGGAAGGCACAACATCAACAATTAAGACACAAGACGATTATGGTATCATAAGCTGGTTAAAGAAATAGAAATTTTATGACTAGATGAACAAGAAGTAAAAACATAGTCAAAGTTTTCACAATAAATATTTACATACATACATACACATACATACATACATATACATATCCTAAATACAGACTTTAGGTTTTGAAAGGTAAGAAAGTTAGGCTGCATTAAATAAGACTGTTTATAACAATATTAAATAATATATTTTCCAAATTGAAAACCGGAAGATCTATGCTCTTTTAATGAATAAATATCCATTGATCAACTCATGAAAAACAAATAATAAATAAATATTCATCGATCAATTTATGAAAAAGAAATCATGGTCACCTAGAAATTACAAAATTTAGGCATTCACTGTGAACATAGCTGACCTAATGGAAAAAGGACAAACCATAAGAGAATCCATGCATCATAACATCCTCCTCTCACAGCAAAAGATACACAAGGAGACCCTTAAAGTTGATCTCCATCAGAACACCGTGAGTCAGTGTTCATGACAATGCCTGGCTTCCTGCTGCATCTCAGGCCTCCCACTCTGTCATTGTACTCCCCCCCCCCCATTTCTACACACCTGTTTGCATGTCAGCAGCTGCTCGTCTCTTCATATATGAAGGTCCCTGACTTTGCTCCAGAAATGTGACCAGAAATGGCTTAGAGGAAGCAAGACCTGATTACGGAAAAAGAGAACAGCATTATTAGTGTGTTCTCCTGGAGATTACATGTCCTCTCTAGGACTGTATGTATAAGGAATTAGAAGATACAATCAAGGATTTAGAGGATTAGTTCTCCCTGTGTTTCCTGATATACACATCAGAACGCTTAGGAGGAATTTAGGATTTGCATGTCCTGACCTTCATGTCCCTCAGTTACAAGGAAATTGTTTATTATTGTTTAATTTGTATGCTTCCCACTCGTACCACTTACTTTATACCATTACCACCAATATGAAGGATTGTAGTGAGATATTCATCTTGTCCCCGCCTGTGGCTTAGACCACGCCCATTAGGGGTGGAGACAGGGCCAGACGTGACCTGGGAGAAAAGGCTGAGGAAGGGGTCAGAGACTCTCTTGCTGGCCACAGGTGGAGAGGAGAGCATCCGGTGCAACCTGCTGGTGTTTATCTGTCTATGTTGTGAGTTGTTTCTCCCTGAATAAACATCTATTTGGCCTAATTGTTTATCCCGATCCTTATTAAACTGCAAAAAGGATACTTCTAAAAAAAAAAAGGGGGGGGGAAGAAATTATAAACAGGGAAAGAAATATCATTCTAAGGTTTATGAATACTCTCCTTAATTTTCCTTAAAACTTGCACAAAGATTGTATGATGCCAACAGTTAAGAGTTCACCACGGAGATCTTCCTTGCCCATGTTGTAGAATATTATTTTAAGGTGTGTTTCTTTTGTTTATGCTCTGGAACACTTGTTTAATGATGCAAAGATGTGTTTGATTAAATAAAAATTCACCTGTGGTCAGGAGGCTGAGTCAGCAACTAGCTGACAGGAAGTGGTAGGGAGCCAGGTGGAGAAGGGTTTATAAGTAGGGCTGAGGAGAAGAAGGGGTTTGGGGGGAGACAAGAGCAAGGAAAGGAGGTGAGGTGTTTGCTATTCAGCCTCTGAGGCGCAGAATCTCATCTCAACCTTTGAATCTCAAGTTCTTTAGAAGGACAGAGATTTAGATAAGTTCCCTTCCTAGCTTTGAGGGAGCCCAGTGCCTGAGGGAACAGAATTCTTCCAGGCTGCTGCGCCTGTACCTAACAGCTGGGTAGCAGAGGAGTTACAGTTCCTGATTAGGACAGTCATGGTTTAAAAGGAACAACAATTAAAATAAAAGAACAACTCACCCAGGAACACAAGGTTGCTGAAATTCTCCAGCATCACATCCATGTACAGATTCCACTGAGCAGGGCCCAGGCATTCCCACTCCTCTGCAGAGAAATCAATGGCCACATCCCTGAAGGAGAGCATTTCCTGAAATAAAGAAAAAAAAAAGAATGAATACTATACATTATGCCCACTAAAACTGCCAATAAAAACATGAATACCTAAAGGTATGTGTGCTTCTAGATATAAATGTAAAGGTGACTTAGAGAGAGAGAGAGAGAGAGAGAGAGAGAGAGAGAGAGAGAGAGAGAGAGAGAGAGAGAGAGGAGAGACCTGCAAGGACTTCTGATATAGGAAAAGCAATATCCCTAAAGAAGTCTGATGTAGTTCTGTGATTAGCACAGGACTCATGATTAAAAAAACTGAATGGCAGAAGACACTAGAAACTCCCATGGAAATTATACTTTTAAGATCCATACATGGAGAGTGGGTGTGTCTACAGAAGTGTATGTTGAGGATGGAGAGATGGCTCAGGAGTAAACAGCACTGGCTGTTTACTAGAGGATCTGGGCTTGATTCCCAGCAGCCACATGGGCTGCTCCCAGCTGTCTGTAACTCCAGTTCCAGAGGATCAATCTCTCAGACATGGACACTAGAAGAACAACCATGCACACTACATAACTAAAAACAATACAATTTGAAATAAAACATGCATTTTGTTCCATGTTTATATGATAAGACCCCACGCAGAATGTACATCCTCACAGTAGAGAGCCATGGTGTTGGAGGGGGCACTTCTCACCCAATATGAACAATCACGAATGATAAACACAATGGACATGCAGATCTGATCCAGCAACTCCAGGCTGAGGCCTGGCTTCCTGAGCATGTACAGAGAGATGCACATGACATTGCACCAGGAGACATGAGTTTCAGCCATCAAGGGGAAGCACAATAAATGAAGAACTTGTAGACAATATGGAATCAATCACAAGAATTTTAACAAATTTAGGATTAGGAAATTTAGCAATAAGTTAAATTCGTCACTGTGGGGACTTACACTGACCCGACTCTCTCACAGGCCCTGGGGAAAGGACAAAGGGAATGACATACAGGGCACAGCTTACAGAAGGCGTTAGAGGAACCAGAAATGTTGAACATGCAGGATAGTGTTCTTCAGAAGGAAATGACCGATGTCTGCTCACTAGGAAGCTGAAGTGGATGGTGTCTAACAACCTATTGATCCTCTGCTAGTCTATGGATCTGACCTCACCTGAATTTCACCCCAGCCCAAATCCTGACTGTTGATCAGGAACTCATTCTGAGCTTTGTCTCAGTGAATAAATCCTATCCTTATGAAAGTGGTCCCAGGACATTTGCATCCTCAGTCAATAAAACCTGTGCTTGTGCTCATGACAAATTCCTCCTCCTCTGCCCTCACCCTGAACTCTGTTTCTCTGTGAACAAGAACCCATTCTCAGGGTAAAGGGCACAGATGCCTCACCAAAGAGATGCTCATTACAACAGAGTGTCAGTGTAGCCACGTCTAAAGGTTTGCTGTGATAATTTTCAAATGGAAATGTCTTCCCTCAGTTTTACTGTGTTTATGTAATAAAAATAAGCTGCTTGGTTAAACTGAAGAAATTTTTATCCCAGCTCTGGATAAAGTGGTGCTGATGGAGTTTTGTTCTTAACTTCACGTGGAACTCAGTCCTAGGGATGGTTTAGGAATTTTTCTTTAAGTAGTAGATTAGTTCTACTACTTTTTATAAAAGGAAAAGGAATCTATATTCTATATACAAGTTCCACAACTCCACAGAAAATACTCCTACCCATTCCTGGGCTCTACAGCTCAACCGTCTAAAGTTGCTATTATCAATGAACTTTCATTGAATATTTTGACTAGCCTCATGTATAAATTAGCACATGAAACATAGACATATCTCTCAGTACTCTATAAATTCTTAATTCTCAGAATTAATAAAGTCATTGGGTATGGTTAAAAAATAACAAAAATTTAGCTTAAAGGTTGTATGTAATAGGGTGATTACGTATACTACACATGTGATTCAACTCTTGTTTAGAAAAACAGGTCTACTATGTAACACATACAGATGTATTTAAATAGTAGCCACGCGGCTTTCCTCCTTCTTGGCTGGTGACCTCATCAGGACAAAAACAGCCAGGTAGCTAGCAGCCATCTTTATGATGATTAAAGAACACAAGCCTGGATTTAGATGACCACTTGGTATGAACCAACTAAGGCAGCACCTATAAAATTTTTTAGTCCTACTGTGCCCTTTAGGTATTATTATATCTTCTTTGTAGATTAAGCAGGCAACAGCAGCTTTCCAAGGTATTGTAGATTAGAATGGATTTTTACATAACATTAATTTCCTAAGGTTATAAAAGTATACTGAAGCTTACAAAGAAATTGAGAGATGTATATCTAAGCACTTATGTCTTTGTTAACCGTGTGCTTAACCACTTAATTTTTGTTAATACTAAGGCTTCTAAAAAATTAAATAAAAAAACACCATATGTTTGATAAATGAGGATAAATTCCTAAGGTCTATTTAGGCTAGCAGAAACTAACTTAATGCTATATGGTTAGCATCTTTGTCTTTACAACTATATTTTTTAGGTTAAAGTTTGACTTTAATGCTAAGGGATGTTCATTTCAATTTTTAAGGCTCAAACTTAACAGGGGTAAAACTGTAAAATCCTAATCATCTAAAAGCTACTTTTTGTAAATTGTGAAAGATAATTAATCCATACAAGTTAATGGTCACTCACATTGTAAATGATTCAATTCTTCCATGTGCTCAAAAGTATGTTTATAGTCAAGCTCAGCACAAGCATGATTCATTTACAGAAAAAGCTTTAGTCTTCTATACATGTTCTCATATAGAGAAGTATGTACAAATAAAGTTTGTTTAAAATCAGGTATACTTAATAGATGGTCCTCAAAATTCTTGGAGATAAATTGAATATGTCCTTTAAAATATTTAATGAGCGACACAGAGGCCATTTGCATTACACTTCTAATTTATCCTTCTCAGATTTCTGATGTTGATGGAAAATTGTAGCTTTATCAGTTTAAGAGCAACATTAAGAAAATTTTTAAAAATGTCTTGAATTACTAAAACATTTTAATTTATATTCTTATACAGCACAACAATTTTAAAATAACAATATAATCAGACTTGAGGTTTTTAAAAACTAATAAGGAGTAAATTAGAATTTTTTAAAAAATTTAAAAAATCTTTTCTCATTGCTTCGAACTTGAAGAAACCATCCTGAATGAGGTAACCCAGTCACAAAAAGAGGAACATGGTATGTACTCACTCATATATGGATTTTAGACATACAGCAAAGGTATACCAGCCTAAAATACACTACCAGAGAAACTAGGATACAAGGAGGAACCTAAGAGATTCATATAAGGACCCTCACAGAAAGGGAAAGGAACAAGATCTCCTGAGCATATTGGGAGTATGGCGAGGAGGGTGGGGGTGGGGGAGTGAGTGGAGAGGGAGTTAAGAGAAAGAAGGGGAGAGGAAAGTAGAACATATGGGACCAGGAAGATTTAGTCGTGGGATGAATAGACTAGAGAGAGAGAGAGGAAAAGAGAGAGAGAGATACCATAATAGAGAGAGCCATTATTGGTTTGAAGAGAAAACTGACTCAAGAGAAATGTCCAGCAACCTACAAGGGTGACTCCAACTAACAATCTGAGCAACAGTGGAAAGGCTACCTTAAATACCCTTCCCTGATAATGAGATTGATAACTAACTTATATACCATCATAGAGACCTCATCTAGTAGCTGATGGAAGCAGAAGCAGACACCCACAGATAAACACTGAGCAGTTTATGCAGTTGCAGAGAGAGGGAGGAGTAATAACAAAAGGGGTTAAGACCAGGCTACAGAAACCACAGAGAAAGCTGACCTGAACAACAGGAAGCTCATAGACCCCCAGACTGGTAGCTGGGAAACCAGCATTGTACCCACTCAGACCCCCTGAATATGGGACTCAGAAGGCCTGTGCAGTCTAAGGGACCTCTGACAGTGGAACCAGGATGTATCCCTGGTGCACAAAAGGACTTTGGAGCACATTCTCCATGGAAGGATACTCCGTTAGCCTAGAGACAGGGTGGAGGGCCTAGACCCTCCTCCAAATGACTTGACAGATTTTGATGATCCCTCCTAGAAGGCATCACCCTCCCTGTGCAATGGGGAGGGGGAAGGGGGTGTCAGGGGGCATGGGGAGGAAGGAAGAAGAGGGAACTGGGATTGATGTGTAAAATAAGACAAAATAATAAATAAAAGAAAGAAAAGAAAATGATCAAGCATTCAAAGAAATAAAATACACACTGTGTAATGACAGAAAAAAAATATTTTCTCTGAGTAGTATGATGGCTAAGAAATGCAAAGATAATTGCATGTTTTTCAAATTTCTTAGAGGCCAAAAAAGTTATACAGAAGTTACAATTATTAGAAGTTAAATTAGCTTAAATTTTTCAACTATAATTACTTTTGGTACAGCCTGGGAATCTGTCCCACCAGACTGTATGCAGGATGTAGGAAAAACTAAAGCCTCCCAGCTAGTTTTTCCTCTATGGGATTATTATGCATTGAGATTGTTCACATTTTCATATCATTTACAGTAGCAGCTGGATATATACTTTAATGTTTACTTGAAAAAACCCTATTTTCTGCTTCAGAATTTTCTATGGTTATTTCACAGCTTCTTCCAACTATCCTGTTATCTAATAGAGAAGTCTTCCTGAGCTTAAAATTGAAATCATCCTAAATTTTAAAGATCCCAAAACTTAAATTAATAAAGCTTTAGGTATAAACTTTAAAAAATATATATGTATATATATGTGTGTATATATATATGTATACACACACACACACACACACACACAGTGGAATCATTTTAGTAACCTCTTAATTAATCTCCAGGCATCTCTACTTTCTCCAGCACAACCAACACTGCCAACATGGAGAGAAAGGAACCAATACAGAAAGAAGCCACCCAGGAGGAAAAATGAAATCATACTCAAAAATCACCCCTGCTCATATATAACCCTGAATGCAGTTGGACTGAACTGACTCAGTGAGTGATAGTTGAATGCACGGAATTCAAAAGAAATGCAGCTAGCAAAGAGATACATTAAAATATTAGAGCTAAATGGTAACATATCAGACTGTTGAGAGCTGATCTGATCAACCCAGGCTTTCTGTGAGACCCTGACGTATAGAAAAGGCACAAGCTTAGCAGAGCCAGTAGTGGCCCAGAGCCAGAGCATGGGAAACTTTTCCCCAAGGACTTGGTGTAGAGAGAAGAAGGAACACAGCTCCTTCCCCAAGATCTCCAAGACCAGAAATATGCTAGGAAAGGTTGGGGCCATGACCTCGGGGGAGCTGTGGGTTCAGATCCTGAGAATTCAACCCTTCTCACCAGAATATGGTTATCACTGCTAAGACTGCCGTGTGCTCCATCTGTAATATTCTTGAGATAACTTGTGTTCTCTTTGTGCAACATTGCCTGCTTACCTTCTTGCTGACTTTGCCCACTGTATGATTAGTTTCTGTTGGCTTTATCCATTCAAGCCCCTGGTAAGTAAGACTTTATAAAATGCCATGGTTCTTAATAAGCTTGCGTGGACCAGGTGTTGGTAGCGCAAGCCTTTAATCCCAGCACTCAGGAGGCGAAGGCAGGTGGATCTCTGTGAATCAGAGACCAGCCTGGTCTATAACAGTTCAGGACTGGCTCCAAAGCCACAGAGAAACCCTGTCTTGGAAAAAAAAAAAATTAAAAAGCTTGCTTGGAGTAAGGTATAGCTTGTGCATGACCTCCTGACTCCACACTTTCTTATCTTTGTTAAGGAGTTTGTGTCCCCTGGGAAAAGATCATAGACTTGATCTGGATTATACAATTAGTTAAACTTGCAGAAGCTGCTAGCAGCACAACACTCTCTGAGTCAAACACGAGACTGCCATCTGAAGGGAAGGGAAGGAAGGGTTTTCACAGGCAAAAACCACAAGATGACCTTGAGTATCTGCACAGGCAGCCAAAGCACTGCTCTGCTCTGCCAAGGCAGGGTAGTCAGTGACCTCGAAACTGTCCTTGAATGTCAGCTCTAGCAAGTTCCAGAAGCCAAAGGGCAGTCAGTCACATCCCAACACACAGACAGTAACGGCTCTGCATTTGTCGTGGCTGTTACTGGGAACTTAACTTCCAGACACAAACATCTAACCTGCCTAGCATAAAATGAAGTTTCTTTAGCCAACCCAATCTTGTCTATATTTATTCCTCTTTATCTTCTGATCTCCTGGTCCTCTCTCTTAAGACCTCATCAGTGAGGAATGATCTGTTGGACCAGGTCATCAAAACACAAAGCAAATGAAGCTGCAGACACCTGAATGAGCCATCCTAACTGATAGAGGAGACTACAAACAAAAACTAATGAGAAGCAATGAAGAGAGCCACCACACATACACAAAAACAGACATAACTAAATAACTAATGCAAATGCTTCTCACAAAATCATCAGGCTTTCTATTCCATCCAGATAACATTACAAGATACAGAAGATCAAACAGGACGTTTCAGTATTGCATTTTCACATCTACATAGGTCATCCAAACAAACAATGGTCAAAGCACCAACCAAGGCAATAACTGGGTATAAAAGGTAACAAAAGCACATCACACACAACAGAGAAGGAATACACATTCTGCTCACCGGCACAAGATATCTTCTCTAAAATGGACCACATTTCAAGCCACAGTAAATTAAAAAAGAAAAAGAAATAATCTTGTGCATCCTGTCCATACTGAAACTATAAAGGAATAAAAAGACTAACCTAAGAAAATGCACAAATAATTGGTGATTAAATGACCCACTGAATGAAGAGTGTCACTGAAGGACTAGAAAGTCAGTACTAAGTGGAATGGCTATACTGAGACATTCTTAAGTGAAATAGCAAACGGGTGTCAAATTTAAAAAAAACAAACAAACAAAACCAAAAACCTAAGATGCAAATCCAAGGTGGAAAAGAAGCTAAACAGAAATGCAGATGACAACAAGAAATAATGAGCAATGAAAATGATAATACACCAGGGCGGAATGCATGAGTTACAGACTAAAGAACAACATACAGAATTAACCAGGGTGGTCCTTCATTAAAGTTCACATGGTTGTATGAAACCAGGGCAAAGAGATGATCGTGAGATACTCTGAAACCTGTATTCCAAAAACATCAGAAATGTTTAGAATAGGTACTTTTATAAATATTTATGGTCCACTGAAAATAAAACCAGAAATAGAAACACCCCAAACAGACCCATAACACTAAGGAGATTGAAGCAGTAATTAAAACTTTCAAGGAAAGTTTAGTATCAACACTTTTCAAACCCTTCCACAAAATAGAAGGTACACACTACCAAAGTTATTCTAAGGAGCCACTGTAATCCTAAAACCAAAAGCATGCACGTGCATGCATGCACATGTGTGTGCACACACACCACACAAATATCCCTAATTAATATAGGGTTTTTTTTTAAAAGAAAATTAACTATAGTCAAAATTTGATCTTATGTCTAGCTTCCTCTCCATTATGGAAGGTCAGCTTAATATATACAAATCAATATGTAATACTGCACAAAATGGACAAATCACAAAATCATCTTATGTAGAAAAGCCATTTGACAAACTTCAACATGTTACGAATGACAAAACTATAGGCAGCCTTCGGTAAATGGAAAAAAAAATGAAAACTCTGTCATGAGACCAGGGTTCCTAATATTGCTACTTTTTCAATACTACACTCAAATTCTTAACTAAAGAACAAAATAGATAAGCAAAGAGGGAAATTAGAAAGGAAGACATTCATAGATAACATGAATATATACTAAAAGACCTTCTTGCATACTCTACCAAAATCTCTTAAATATGAAGGTGCTGGCTAGTTTTATGTCATCTTGACACAAGCCAGAGTCATTTTGCAAAAGGGAACCTCACCTGAAAAAATGCCCCCCCCCCAGCAGACTGGCCTGTGCACCAGCCTGTGATGCATTTTCTTGACTGATGATTGACACTGGAGGTCCAGCTCATTGTGGTCAGCGCCACAACTGATCTGCAGGTCCAGGGTGCTATAAGAAAGCAGGGTGAACAAGCCTTGGGGAAGTAAAATGAGGAAGCAGCACACAGTCAACAGTCTTCAAAAGTAGTTCTTTGTTTTGTTTCGTTTTGTTGTTGCTGTTTTAAGGAAGTCTGTCTGGGAATGACTCCAACCAAAGAGAGGAAGGGCTTCTGTTAGCAAAATTTGAAAATATTAAAAAGCATCACTTAGAGGAAGACATTATAAGACAAAAAGACATTACATGTTCTGGGATTTGCAGAGCCCATTTTGTAAAAACACCTAAAATAATAAAAGCGATCTACACATTCAATGACAAAGAACTAAAAAAACACACAACTTATATGGGATCAAAAATGACCACACATAAGCAATTTATTAAGAACAGTCAAATGTATCACACTACTTAACCTCTAAGTATTCTACAAAGCCATGGTGATTAAGGCTACAAGGCACTCATATAAAACAATCTGTAAACAATGGAATGTAAAGTACCACCCAGACAGAAAACACTGAGGTAAAGGACACATAATATTTGACAAAAATTTCAAAAATATGTATCAAAATTGACAACCTTTTCAACTAACACTGCTGACAAAATTAGATATGAAATTAGATCCACTTTACTTATCTTACACAAAAATAAATTCAAACTGGATAAAAAAGATATTAACACTGAAATCCAAATATTATCATAGTAACTAACAGCACAGACATGAACACATTCAAACTACACATGACACATTTTTCTTTTTTCTGCAAAAAAAAAGAAAAGTGGCATTCATTATGCTAGTTATATTGCTACTACATTTGTGACTATGTGTGCATGACTGTGTGTGTATGTAAACAGAAAACTGCCACGCCCACACAGCCAGAGTTACCCAGCTTGGCAGAGGGTGTCGGGATTGAAACACTTAACAGACCACCACAAAAAGTGAAGAGGAAGCTGCTGCCACCGCCACTGTTTATTACAAAGAGTAATGGGCTTATATACCCAAGCCAGAGGATGGGCTAAGCATAGGAGAAAGTCACGCACCACCCAAACCTGGGGTGAAGGCATGGGTGCTGCATACCGGAAAGTTACAAGAACAACCTTGTTTGATCAACCTTGAGAGCATGGGAGTTCTACAACTGAGTGGAGAGGAAGACAGCTGTAAGGGACAAGTACTTAAATTTCCCAACAGAAAACAGTTTAGAAAGAGAATAGAGTAATAAGGGGGCAGAAGGGAAATAAAGGGGAGGTAGGAAGAAAACACCATGATATCAAATGTTGAATGGACACTTTCATTATTTTTATTAGTAACTTTTCCAATTGCTGTGATAAAGTACATGAGTGAATTTAAGGAGAGTTTAATCTGGTTCATGGTGAAAGGCTACATCTACCACTGTGGTAGCTTGAAGAAGAATGGACCCACAAGCTCATGGATTGGCGTGCTTCTCAGTTGATGGGCTGTCTTGTTGGAGAAGAAGTATAATATATATATATATATATGGTTTCTCAACAAAATAAATTCTCATGATAAATGAAGAATAAACAATTTCTCTTATCACCTGAATTTGCAGGGCTTCTCTGTATAAATTTAAAACATTGCAGGAGATCAGAATCACTGTTCAATAGCTATCCAATAACTTTGCCTTCACAAAGTTCCTTTCTAGTATCAGTTATTAGGTGTTTAACTAAGCACAATTTTTTTTAAAAAATTGCCATATTCTTTGTATGAATTGAGCCTTTTCTCCCATGGGAATGCTCTAGTGTCCTGTGAAGGCTGAACAAACCTAAAGGCTGTGTGACATTATCTCCCATACAGAGTCCGGTGACAGCAACAGCAGAAGGAAGACTGCAAAGCCTTCCATGTTCATGCTCTCTTTGATCTCTCCTCCCACTACAAATGCCATAACCACAGACAGCTTAGGGGGAGAGGTTTGTTTCAGATTAGAAGTTATAGGTCATCCACCAGGGAAGTCAGAACGGGAGCTAGAAACCACAGAACAGGTACTCTCAACCTGGAGAGTCGAATGATCGATCCTTCCACAGTGGTCGCCTGAGACCACCTACATGCACATCAGATGGTTACATTACGATTTGTATCAGTAGGAAAATTACAATTATGAAGTAACAACACAATAATTTTATGGAACTGTATCAAACATGAGGATCTGTTTTAAATGGTCGCAGTGTTAAGAAGGTTGAAAACCACTGTCACAGAGGAACGCTTCTTGCTTGCTTGATCACACTTATGCACACCCAGAAATATTCTATAGCCTTGAAACAGTTGCCCTGGTTGGCACTCCTTACCCTTGGACAGAATTAATGTACAATCAAGAAAATGCCCTCTGGGATGGAGAGATGGCTCAGCCATTGAAGGCTAGGCACACAACCAAAATATAAGAATATGCCCCCAAAGATATGCCTATAGGCAAATCCAACCAAGGCAAATACCAAGTTGAGAGTCCCTCAGTCAACCAAAGACTGTATGAATCGACACTTGAAGCTAACAAGGACATCCACAGCTGCAGAGTTTCTTGCCTATGTCAATTGTTTTGTGTTGATAAAAACCTGAAGTATTATTCAAGGCTTTGGCACAGTGTTTGTACAAGGAGCATGTCTCTGAGGTATGAAGTCTCTGGGGATACTTATGGTGGGAAAGACAGGTAAAGAACTTGCCACATCGATTGCTTTTGTAGACTTCCTCATCAGAATGGATTTTCCAGTGCTTACATCGACAAGAGGAATAGCTAAACGCTGGTCCTTTTCTGCACACGTGTAAGGTTTCTCTCAGGTGTGAATTGAGTGAGGTCGGGTAACGACTGGATGATATATAAAACATTTGCAACATCCTTCATATCTTCTAGCTAGCTATCTGTACACTTCCGTGTGTTTTCAGTTATGAAGGGTCTGTAAAGCTCTTTCGACATCTTTCACATTCAGATGGTTTCCCCTCCAGACGAATTTTACGGAGGTTAGAAAGCGTTGTTTGAACAGTAAAGCACTCACCACACTCTTCACAGGTGTATTGCTTCAGTCTCTTATGCGTCCTTGCATGTTGAGTAACGTCTGAAGGACTGGGAAAGGCTTTGCCACATTCTTCACACTTGTAGGGTCTCTCTTTAGAATGAATTCTTTGATGTCTTTTAAGGCCTGAAGAATAGCAAAACTTTTTGCCACACTCTTCACATGTGTAGGATTTCTGTCCACTGTGAGCTATCTTGTGTCGACTAAGGTGGTGCTTCCTACTATAGGCTTTGTTGCATTTGTCACAGATATAACGCTTCTCTCCAGTATGAACAACTTTGTGTTTACTAACGTCTGAAAGAGTACTGAAGGGTTTCTGACATTCTTCACACTTGTAAGGTTTCTCTCCAGTATGAACTCTTTGGTGTTTTTTGTAATCTGCGGGGCTCAAAAACCTTTTGCCACATATGTCACACTCATAGGGTTTCTCTCCAGAATGAATTTTCTGGTGGTTAAAAAGTGAGGAAGATATAGGAAAGGCCTTGCCACAAGTGTCACACTTGTAGGGTTTTTCTCCAGTGTGAGTTCTCAGATGATGAGTAAGAAGTAAGTTCCTAGCAAAGGTTTTGCCACATTCTTTACAGGTATAGGGTTTCTTTCCTGGTAAGTAAAAGGAAATGGAGAAAAGCTTAGAAACATTTGCCATATTTATAACACTAATCTTTAACATGCAGACTTTAACTCATTTTCATGATAAGAAACTATAACATGGACAACACCTATATCCACTACACCTATACTTAGAGAATACAATAGGTAAAAATTGTTTAAACTTCAATTGAAAGAGAAAAAGACAACAAAACAGGGTATAGAAATAATGGAACATAATTCAAATTTACATAGCTTCAGAAGCTGTAACATGGATGGTAATGGAAATTTTTCAGGCATTATACTAACAGAAAGAAATCCATTAAACAAACAGGGAAACCATATAGAGTGTACACACATGAAAATTGCGAAGTAGTCAAACTAGGAAAACAGGAAGTTAATGATGATGATGCCAAACAGGATGGACATGGTAAAAGATGAAGTTTTATCTTAAGTATGAAGTTTTAGTTGTGGAAGGTAGAAAACATAGGCTGTATAACAAGAGGACTGTTCATAACACCATTAAATAATATATTTCATCAATGTAACTTAGTAGACTTCATATAATATTTTAATGACATGAGCATAAATATCAGAAAGATAATATTAGGAAAAAGAAAATCAAGTTCTGCTACAAATGACAATTTTGCTAACAACTATAAATTCACACATTTTAAAGAACTATTCATTTCTAAGATAAATAACCACTGAACAAAACAATGAAGAGAGAAAATATGTAAGACGTGAAAATATGAGGCCCATGTTTACACATGTAAGGGGAAATACACAATTCTGTGACCAAAGAAACATATTTTAATATATATTTTTCATAGATGTTAAAAATAGTAATAAAATGTCTAATTTTAGGTATTCCATCTACAAAAATGCATGGAGTACATTCAAACATGATTTCAGGCAGCTTAGACAGCAAAATCATAATAGAGAAAATGGAACTGCAGGATGACAATTTCTTTGAGGAACAAAGAACCTCAAAGTCACAGAATTCTTAACTACTGTAAGAAACATTCTAGACTTGAACAGGTTTCACCCATGACTATCTACCCACAAAGAGCAGGCTTGTTAAAATATTGACACTGTGTGGGATACACATGAAGATGAATACAAGGATTCAGATAGCACTCTGATAAGACAAGGTAGTTAACATAAAGAACTCTGACAGAGCCAGGCGTGGTAGCATTCTCCTTTAATCCCAGCAATCAGGAGGCAGAGCCAGGTGGATCTCTGTAAGTTCAGGGCCAGCCTGGTCTACAAAGCAAGATTCAGGACAGCCAGAAAGACACAAAGAAACCCTGTCTCCAAAAAAACAAAACAACAACAAAAAAGAAACACGACAGAAAAAAAGGGTGGGGACTCTAACCAGAGATGGGGAGGGAGATAACTAACTACAGTGGAAAGAGGGAGAAGGAAAAATAACAGTAAGATTTTAAAAAACTAATAAGGACTCATACTGTTTAGTATCTACCTAAAAACTTATGTATTTTAGTGCATGGAAATCTGGGTATAAATATGTAGGTAAAATTTAAATAAACTTTTCTCTTCTGGGCTGACAATGCTGTCAGCAAAGACCCTGAATACCAGGTCTCTTTTGAGTGATCAGTGTTGTCCAAGAGACTCCCAAAACATAGACTATTGTTAATGCCTTTGGTTGCTCATCAGAGGTGGAAGGTAACTTCTTATTGCTGAAGACACTGTGCCCTTAAGACACAGGAACCTGAGAGCTGGAAAGGACCCAAATGCTTCTTCCCTGAGGGCTAGTTTCCATGGTAACAGAAGGTGCCGCACAAGCTTCCAGAGAAAGGAAGCAACCAAAAGTCCCACCCAGTACTGATGCCTAGGAAGCCACCAATGACTAGCACGGCAGAGCAACCATAAGAGTACAGTACTGACAAGCACACCTTTGTAACCAACAGCTCCCCAATTGAGGACTCATTCAACAAGAGAGAGTCATGCCTAGCATTAGAAACTGAGCCAACTATGCAGTGTTAGTGACATCATGGGTCTTGGAGAAGCCCTCCAATGACCACTCTTCTAAACCAGCATCATCTCTAACAGTACATTCTAGATGTTTGTCCTTATACCCACAGGTAAGTGTAGTCCTCACCCTTCCCTCATCAAGGACATTTCTCTTCGCAACAAACAGGAAACCACAAATGAACAAAATGTGAAGTTGTGGAGCCTAGTCACAGTGAATGCATCTCCAAAACAACCCCTGAACCTAAGGCTCCGGAACACTGGGGAACTGGGGGTGAATTAGGAGTCAGAGCATCAGGGAGTGTTCTGTGGGATAGTGTCTCCTAGTAATGTCAGAAGTTATATTTCAAGTCTCACCAACTTGACTGCTAAAAAAGAGCTAACAGGGTTGACAAACAGACATACCAGAATGGACAGGGATCACCCACAAGGCCTCAACCCTATACAAAGAACTGCAGGCAACCAAGAAATGTGGAGAGAAAGAGAAATAGTCTTCCTCAGGGAAGAGCACACCAACTAGTTATCCAATACCAAGTGTTCAGTCCTGAAATCATACATACAAGTAACATACAGACTGAGCAGTTTATTTAGAAATATAAGCATATATATACATATATGTATGCAACAACAATTACTTAATAAAAAGAACAGAAATTTGAAAGAGAACACAGAGGAGTATATGGGAGGGTTAAAAGGATGAGATTATATAATTATATAATTATAACATAATATATATAATTATATAATCTCAAAAGTTTCCCTCTGACCCCTCTGTTGGAACTGACCCCCACTCTGCCCTCTGACCTCTCGTTCCTACCTTGGTACACAGAGGCCGCTCGTCTCTTCACATTCCAAAGCTCTGGATTTTTCTCCAGAAAACTGGCCAGTAATGGCTTGGAGGAAGAAAGGCCTGTGTGAAGGGGCGATGAAGAGAATTAGCATTTTTATCCCACTATTGTGCGGATAAGGGGGGGATAAAGGCACAATAAATGGCTGTAGAGATGGCTAGGGAGTTGGTTCCCTGGTTAAAAACATTGCCTGCTCTTCTAGAGGTCCTGAGTTTAATTCCCAGCCATCTAAAATGAGATCTGATGCCCTCTTCTGACCTACAGGTGTATGTACCGATAGAGCACAACATGCATAAAAAATAATCTCAAAATTTTACCTTAAAACAATAAATAAATAATAAATAGATGACTGTAGAAAATTAGCTTTTCAAATTGACAGGCATTTTAGAATACTTCCTTAGGAGAAATTTGTAATCACAAATCTTTGCTTCTGTTACTTACCAAGAAAACTATAAAATTAGAAAAAGAATAAAATCTTTTCCATGCCTAGTTTCATTTAATTTCTGACATCATGACTACAATGAAGGATACACACACTGAAACAAATAGATGAAAAGCACAAGATGAAATTTGTCTTAGTTACATCAACAATTCTTCTTGAAAGGGGGGCCTATGAGCTTGGCATAGTGGCTCATGCCTTTAACCAGAGCACTTGGGAGGCAAAGAGGCACATCTCTGAGTTCAAGGTTAGCTGGTCTACAGAGTGAGTTCCAGGAGAGCCAGAGATGCCCTGTCTCAAAAGACAAAAACAAACAAACGAGCGGGACTCTGTGAACATCGTTAGAAAGTGCAAGCTCACATGAGATGGTCTATAAAAGAAAGGTACATGCTGACAGTGAACTAAGAGTTCACAAAGGACATGATCCTCACCTAGGAACACAAGGTTTCTGTAATTCTCCAGCATCACATCCCTGTATAGATCCCACTGAGCAGGGCTCAGGTATTCATACTCCTCTGCAGAGAAATCAATGGCCACATCCTTGAATGACAGCATGCTCTGAAATAAAGATCAATGAATGAACACCACTGATTAAACTAATTAAAACCACTAATTAAACTAATTAAAGTCATTAACAGTGATACAAATACAAATTGGCATCATGTGCTTGTGAACACCACTCTAAAATTGGCCTCGGGTAAAAGCAGAGCTAGCAATGCCTGTGGCATGGGTAAACGATGTCACTAATTTACTTTCTGATGTAGTCACATGGTCTCAGTACCCATCTAAAGAGAAAGGCAAAACATCCTATAAGTGCATATGGTTATTAAACAAGAGTCTAAACATAAAATGAGTACATCTAGTAGAGAATGCAAATCATATGCCTGAATTATGTACCACATTTTGTACACATTTCTCATAGGGGAGTCACACTGCGTGAGCCATTACTTCTCAGCAGATAACCCACAGGACAATGTGAAATGAAAAATGCAGACTCTTGTGCAGATGCTGTGGTCTGAGGTCTGAATCTCCTAGTATGCACAGAGTGTGGTAATGACATTGAATTTGGAGTTTGAAGTACTCCCCTTTCTGTGTGTGTGTCTCTCTCTTACTTTCCAATGTTTTAAGAAATACTGGCTATAGATTGTCTTTTAAAAGCACGGTACAATTCTGTGAATCCACCTGGGCCTGTTTTCTTTCTTTTGGGAGAGGGTTGTTGGTGTTTGTGTATGAGAGAGGGAGAAATCTTTTACTTACTGCTTCTGTCCCCTCATCTGTACTGTCAGGCTGCTGACCCCTCTTAGTCTAGCATGATATGGAGGAATCTCGACCCATGAGCATTTCTTTTACATTTCCCAATGGGATGGAGGACAGGTTCTCAGTGTTCCCTTGTAAGACTCTGGGCTTCTTTGGTGTCCACTACAGTGTTGCCCTGTTTATCCCTGATCTTCTTAATTAGATCATCTTTTCTTTCCCTCTGGTCAGCAGAGCCAACGGGTTTGTCTGTCTTCTTCCCCAAGAACCGGCTCTGAGTTTCACTGGTTGTCGGTTATTGTTGTGTGGGGTTCTATTTCACCTCCTTATACTCTGATTTTTATCATTTTTGTCAATGGATGTGTGTGGGGTTTGTGGTTCTTTTGCACAATTCTTCAGTTGTGTCATGAAGTAATTTGTGTTCTTAATGATTTTTTAAACATACACTCTTAAAGGCATAAATTTCTGATATAGGTCTACTTCAATTTCATTAAGTTTCAGAAATTGTTTGAAATCCGTAAGATCTTGGGGTAATTCACACCAAAGGAAGCAGGGCCCAAGACACAGGCCCAGAACAGGAAGGAGGGAGTGACTTTATGAGAACTCCTGCACCTCCTCTCTACGTGCCTCTAGAGGTGTTTGTGAGAGATGCCCAGACAAATCTGACTGCTCTCCTCCAATACAGGACCAACTCCCCCACACTGTTCCTGCCCCCACCCTACCCCTCCTTTTCGCTCCCTCGTTGTTCTCGACTATGAGATAAGAGTTTATAAACTTGATCAACAAGAGTACTATGCGGCAGCAAAGTGCAGTAGGGACCAGAAACTCCCCTTTCTTCTCTAGAGACGCTGAGAAACCTCTACCTGTCTACAACTGTTTACAGGGAATCAGCTGGTGCCAGCCAGCTCGCTTTCCCGGGCGAGCAGGGAAGTGAGCTTCCAGCACAGCCTCAGGTGCCTGCAGACAGCCAGCTCGCCCTGCCCAGGAGCCAGATGCTGGGTCGGACCCAGCACAGTTCCCATCGCCCTCTCCTGAACGCTGACCTAAATCCTGACTCAGTGGTCCGAAGTGAGCTTCCTCCTGGTTCCCATGTGTCCCATGTCCACTCCTCGCAACCGGACCTGCCAGGCTCACCCTGCACAATCCCTCGGGCCTGGTGGGCTGCCCTGCACCCTAAACCAACCTTCACTCAGAGATCCGATCCCTGCAGGGGAGTAAAAATCTTGAGTCCACACTGCAGAGGGGGAGCAGCGTGGGGGGCGGAACCTGCGCAGGAGGAACTCAGAAGGCGCTGCGTGGAGCCTTGCTTGTGGTGTCACAACGGGAGAGACTACATTTCCCATAAGGCCGTGTAACAGAGGCGCCGCGTGGAGCCTCGCTTGTGACGTCACAACAGGAGAGACTACATTTCCCATAAGGCCGTGTAATGGACTCGAGGCATGGGACCGTGAAGAAAGGACTGAAACCTGCAAACTCTGCCACTAGAGGGAAACGGACAGGGAGTCAGACTACCCTTAACATCCTCAGCTTTCAAACAGATGTTTGGATTACCTGGCAGCAACGCTTATTACGTTCATTAGGTATTTTTCGTCACTTTCCTGTGATTTCTCACACAGGTCGGCATATTATAGAAACTTACTACAGAATAACACATTCAATTGGACTTTTTTCCTTGAGATGATTACAAGGAACTCACATGGGAAATCACTGCTAACTTTGAAATGAACTATGAGCAGAGACCTGGGGACAGAGGCCCAGGGATCACAGCTCCAGGGTGTGCCTGATCTACAGAGTGAGTTCTGGCCTGGGCAATTTAAGAAAGCCCTGGATATGTTCGGAGGTGGTGGAGCGCACACCGTTAATTCCAGCAGACTGGTGGATCTCTGTGAGTTCAAGGCCAGCCTGGTGTACATCACGAGTACCAGGACCACCCGGGCTACACAGAAAAACCCTGCGTCTAAAAAGAACAAAGAAAGAAAGCCTTATGTTGAAATGAAAAGAACAAAAGAGGTACAGGAGGTAGCTGAGTGATGGGGCAGGTTCCATGAAATCAGCAGGCCCTTGGTTTTAGTGTGCAACACTAAAAACAGCAACACAACTGTTACTAGTAGGTTTTTTCCTGCCGGTCTGGTTCCACCATCTTGCCAGCCCCAAATAATACACAGAGACTCTGTATTAGATATAATTCTGTTAGCCTGTTACTAGTTCTTTATCGGCTAACTCTGTCTTAATTATAAACCCATTTCTATTAATCTAAGTATTTCCACGTGGTCTCCTCTTACCTGAAAGGCCTGCATTCTGCTCTCTCCAGTCTCTCCATGTTGACTCCTCCTTACTACTTCCTCTCCTCCTTGTCTCCTAGTCCCTCCTATCTTGCTTTCCTATTGGTCAACAGTGGTTTTATTCATTAACCAATAGGAGAAACATATTTACAGAATGATATCTCCCATCAATACAACAGGACCAAACAAACTCCTTTGGGGGCTAGAGTGTGGAGAGCATGCTCTGCTGTTGCAGGGTTACGGTCTGGGGAGTCTTGCTCTGTTTTGTTTTGTTTTGTTTTGTTTTGTTTTTTTATGCCAGATGAAGAATTAAAAGGAAAAAAACCTTAAGTGCAACATGTAGCATCAGGGAAAATCTCCACCAGAACAGAGAGGATGCACAGGAACAGAAAGGTTTCATTAGGACTGGGGAAACACAACCAAGGCAAGACACACAGGGACCCTCTGCTGAGCTGGGGCAACTTAGCAGCCTGACCCCTCTTCATCCTTGAACTTGCAGGGCTGGTCCCTCGGCAGGGGGGCCTTGCTGGCAGAGGGATAGCCTGCCAGCCAGCCTGGTATTTGAAGCCACCGGACTTTTGTCTCTTCTTTCTTTAAGGGATTTATTTGTTTCTCCTTTAAAGACCTTATCATATGTGTAAAGGTTATTTTAAGGTCATTCATTTGTACTTCACCTATATTGGAATATCCAGGACCCCTTATGGTAGGGTTGTGGCTATAATGGAGACATAATGTCCTGGCTGTTACTGATTGTAGTTTTGAAGTGGCATCTAGGCATCTGGTATTGGGAAGATTGTAATTCTATCTGGTCTTGTCCTAGTTGAGTGGGGGTGGTTTTGTTTCCTGGTTTCTGTCTCCTCTCTGGCTCTTAAGGGAGTGTGGTGGCTGTGTGCTGCCTGTAGGAAGATCCTTGGGTCCTGATAGGTAGGGACACTGGGGGTTCAAGGTAAAATGTGTTTCTGGTTATTAGGACCTGAGACTAGGCATGGGGAAGGGCTGGAGGTGGAGGAGAGGCTTCAAAAAAGGGAGGGAAGCAGGGTGTTCTACAGGATCTGCTTACTTAGGCCCCTGGGTGTGGGGGCAGAGGGTGAGTACAGGCTAGGGCAAAATGTTTGCTAAAGAGCTGGCGGTAAAACTGGAAGGTTGGACTTGGAGGGAGACTGAAGATCTGCAGTTAGCCTGCTTCCCTGATCAGAGTGTACTGTGCCAGCACAGCCAGAGTACCACGCTTGGTGGAGGGTGTCAGGGTTACCAGGCCACCATGAGAAGTGAAGAAGAAGCTGCTGCTGTTTATTACAGAGAGTAATGGGCTTATATACCCAAGCCAGGGGATGGGCTACTTCATGTGCCACCCACACCTGGGGTCATGGTATGGCACTTCACACCAGAAAGTTCTGAAAACAACCTTGTTTGCACCGAAGTTCTACAGCTGGGTGGGGAGAAGAGAGCTGTAACGGACAAGTATTTAAATTTCCCAACATGAGTGGGCTTGGGGTTCCCAGGGAGTGCCTGCTGGAGGGAAAGTTCTGTGTGAGAGCCACTAGAAACGAGGTGGGGGATGGGCTGCAGCAAGGGTTCTGCAGAACTGGGGATGAGACTAGGGGATGGAAAGAATGGAGGGGGAGATGGAGATCTGCAATTAGGACTACCTGCTTCCCTGGCTGGAGTGGCCTGAGAGTCCCTGGAAAACGCCCACTGACAACCGGGAGTGGGAGTGGTGGGAGGTGGGTTGGGAAGGTAAGGTCTGTTAGTCCTCTGGAGAATGGGGCACTTCTGCACATGGCCTGCTGCAGAGCTAGACAGGAAGCTGGGGGCACTGGGATTGAGGAGCTGAGGGAGAGGTAAAAAATCTGCCAGGGTTTGCTTCTAATAGGCTCTTGTAAATGAACTTCTTTTTCCCCTGATTACTTTCTCAGCTTGTCAGTTGTTGGTATATATAAAGGCTAATGATTTTCTTAATAATTTATTTATATTTATCTTCTTTGTATTGGTGTTTTGCCTGCATGTATGTCTATGTGAGGGTGTGGGGTCCCCTGGAACTGGAGTTACAGACAGTTTGTGTGGGTGCTGGGGATTGAACTAGGGTCCTTTGGAGGACCAGCTGGTGCTCTTAACCTTTAAGCCATCTCTCTCCAGCCCCAGTTCTTTTCATCTTGATGTTGGGAGATGTGTTCATGGGTTTCAGTGTGCATCATAGCCAAAACAAAATTCTTAATAATAAAGTTGGGGTTTTTGTTTTGTTAATGACTTTGAGGTAGAAAATCTTGGGAAACAATTTAAAGTTTAGAAAGGCACATGGTTGAGTAAGGGACTCATTGAGGTCAAGAAACAACAACAATGGCAGCCTGGCCGTTACTGGCAGATGCACCTTTCTTGCTATGATGGGTTGGTGACCAAAAGTGATTACTAATTCCTTGTGCCCATTTCTGCCCTTGGCTTCCTGTTGTAGAATATTATATAAGGTGTGCAACTTTTGTATATGCTCTGGAACCTTTTTTTTTTTTTTTTTAATGATGCAAAGATGTGTTTGATTAAATAAAATTCACCTGTGGTCAGGAGGCTGGGTCAGCAACTAGTTGACAGGAAGTTGTAGGGAGCCAGGTGGAGAAGGGTTTTTTAAGTAGGGGTGAGAAGAAGAAGGGGGTTTTGGAGGAGACGTGAGTAAGAGAGGAGATGAGCTGCTTGCGATTCAGCCTGAGGAGCAGAATTCCACCTCAACCTTTGAATCTTGAGAGTTTTGGGGGGAGGGTGTTTCTTTTTTCATGGGGTAGAGTTTCTCCGTAGCTTTGGAGTTTGTCCTGGAACTCTCTCTGTAAACCAGGCTGGCTTCAAACTCACAGAGATCTGACTGTCTCTGCCTCCCGAGTGCTGGAATTAAAGGTGTATGCTACGTCTGCCCTAGTGGACACAGATTTAGATGTTTCCCTTACTGGCTTAGAAAGAGGCAGTCTCAGGCTGCTGCTCTTGTGGCATAACAGCTGCTGGTAACCACAGAGTTGCAATTGCGGATTCAAAAAAGGCAGCAACAATTTTAAAAAGAGGACAACAGCTTTCTGATATAAAAAAAACAATGACTGATAAATGGGTTTGCACCTGGAGAACTTAATGTAGAGCTGACTGTTCTTCAGATATAAAAGTTTGCATTTGTGATTCTTTTAAGTTTCTTTATTTATATAAGATTGCCTTTTGAAATAAATAGTAAAGTGATTGATCCTTTCTATGTAACCACAAATGCAGCCTGCTAGCAAAAGAACTGGCTGAGAAAAATGCCTTGCTCACTTACATTCTGTTAATCTAAACAACTTGCTTGAACATGAATGCATGTGGGTTCTTGGAGATAATGTCACCTGTGATAGGTAAAATGTTTAAGCATGTAAGGGATATGGAAAACATGTTTGTTTTCGTTGTTGTTTTGTTTTGTTTTTTACTTGTATTCATTGTAATCATTCACTTAAAAAGAGAAATAACTACATTGTAGTTTTTGTACTGCTCGAGAGGTTTTGCTGGGGGTATATAAGCTGTAAGGAAAAAAAAATAAGAATAGAAGGAATACATCTGGATAGAGGTAAGAAAAGACATACAGGAGATGAGAGAGAGATGACAGAAAGACCCTAAAGAATGTGGGAGTGTGTGTGTATTTCCCCTTTTCACTGTCCCCAGAGAATTAAGTTTTACTCCCTCAGGTAGAAAAGTCAATTGAGTCATTAGTCTGCTGACTTCATGGCTCTGTCTCTGGCTTTGTTCAGTCAAGATGCAGGTTTGCCAAAGTTTCTCCCACAACACGTATATCTTCCCATCTCCAGCATATAAAAACTCCTGTGGGCTACCGAAAATTAACCACATGGATTGACAAATTGAGAGTATGCTGATAAGCATTAGCTGACTTGACCACAGCTATGGTAATCTGGGTAAGAAGCACGTTGACTAAGGATAAAGGCTGATACCTTTACCAGATTAGCCTGTAGACAAGTCAATAAACAATGATTGCTTTGATAGGCCTCAGGTCAATATTGGCTTTTTTGTCCTGTGATTATATATTATCATTTATTAAAGCTTGCCTGAGGATTCAGAAAGCAAAGCCAACCTCAAACTATACAGGTCTGGCAGTGGTGATACATACTTTTTAATCCCAGCAGCCATTGAACTAGGAAGTGGTAGCACATACCTTTAATCCAAGGACTCAGGATTAAGAGGTAGATGGATCTCTGTTAGTTAAGGCAACACTGAATATCTCATACAAAGGTGATCTCAGCATTTGGGATCACACACCTTTAATCCCAGCACTAAGGACTTAGAGACAGGAGTGATAATGGTTGAATAGAGGAGGAGGAGACAGGAACTCAGAGCCTTTTGCCTCTGAGGATTTGTGGAGAAAAGATTGCCATTTCAGCTGGGTAGAGGTAAGATCTACTGGCTTGGCTACTTTACTTCTCTGATATTGAGCTTGACACTGAATCCCAGTGTCTATCTCTTGGGGTCTTTTATGTTCCATGCTTCACTGTCCCTGGAAACTATTCCTTGGTTGTGTAACAGGGAAACCAAGGTAGCCACTGGGGCCAGGACAAGTCTGAAAGCACAAACTCCCATGGTTTCTACTTCTGTTCTTACCTCCAGTTTAATGCTTGAATCCCTGGATAGTTTATTTTAATGATGGTCTATGACATGTATGTAAGTCACATAAACCCTTTCCTCCTAATCGATTCTTATTTACAAATGCCCAGCCTTAACTTGCCTTGTTTTAAGACAGCTGTTCTTATATTATCCTGTCTACCGTATGCCTCTGAACTTTTACTTTCTCTATTTCTATATACATTTCTTTTTACTCTGTGGCTGGCTGTATAGCTGGGTGGCTGGCTCCTGAAGTCCTTCTCTGTACTCTCTCATTCTTTGATCCCCTCTTCCCAAATTTCCCCTTCTATTCTCTTTGCCTGCCAGCCCCACCTATCCCTTCTCCTGCCTCACTATTGGACATTCAGTTCTTTATTAGACCATCAGGTGTTCTAGACAGGCATAGTAACACAGTTTCACAGAGTTAAACAAATGCAACACAAAGGAATGCAACATATCTTCTCATTAAACAAATGTTTCACAGCATAAACAAATGTAACACATTTTAAAATAATATTCTACAACACATGATTACAACAGAATGTGTCTATTAATAACATTTGTTTACCCACAAAGCTGAGGTGGGTGTTTGTTGTGGAAGTTCTTGTCCACATGGGTCCAGCTGCCCTTCTCAGCCCCAAATAAATACATGGGCATTAGTTATAAAACTGTTGGACAGTGGCTTGGGCTTCTTATTGGCTAGTCTTGTCTTAATTATTAACCCTTTTCTATTAATCTATGTATTTCCACATGGTCTTGACTTACCAGAGAATGCCCAGCACATCCTCTCTTCTTGGGCTCTACATGTGACTCCTGTCTGCCTACACTTCCCAGAATTCTCCTTGTCTCCTACACCTTCCTTCTTTTCTTCCTGCTTCATTGGCTGAACATTGTTTTATTCATCAACCAATAAGAGAAACATATATACAGAAGGACAACAATACCTATCAGGTGTTCTGATTTCTAATTTTTATCCTGTTTCTTTGAAAAAGAATGTACACAGGATCCCATGTTTGTGGATAGCTATGTAATTCTGTTGTTGGTAAGGTTCCAAGGTTATCTTCATGTTGTATGCAGGTAGATCAGTTCAAAGCAACACAAGATTAGCCATAGAGAAAGGTGGACAGCTGGAAGAAACATGTTCACCAAGGCAAGGAGAAAATGTTCCTCACATGTACAAATGGATAGTAAAATATTTGTTTTTGTGAAGAGGAACAAGGAAAGTATTTGGATGTATCATAAAATCATATAATGAAGTTCAGAGATCAGCCTTCTGCAGTGTCTACTTGCTCCATGGCCTCCTGACCCAGCTGAGTATGTCTTCAGAGAAGGGATGGACTGGGTGCAGTGACAAATCAGCCTGTACGTATCTGGGGCAGTGGTAATGGCTCTGTGTGTAATGGACATAGGGGCTTGAGGACTGCACTAGCAAGGCATCTATGTCCCTCAAATTCTGTTTATCACTGATGAAAGAATACAGCTTTGTAAATGGGTACTGGCAGGTACTTAACTTTTTTTGTTTGTTTATATATTTAGTGAGAAAACAGTATTATCTCCAAACATCAATTCCTTTTTGAACAAAAGATTTCAAACAAAATGGTTTTGTTTTGTTTTTCCTGAAAAGGTTTCTTGGCATTTGCACTTTAGACCAGACTGGCCTCCAACTGAGAAAACTAACTCCCTCTGTCTCTTAAGTGCTGGTGTTAAAGGCATGCACCACTACGTCGACTTCAAAACCATCTTACATGTTTTCTCTCACCAGTGTGAGACTGTGTGTTTGAGTGTTGTGTGTGCAAATCTTTTGTGCATGAGCGATATCAGGAGAGGGATTCAGTTCTGACCATCTAGAACTGCTGCTGTGTGTGCTCGTGGGCCACCATGTACGTGTTGGAAAACCAACTTACATCCTCTGCAAGAATGGTAAACACTTGAGACGTTCCTCCAGCCTGGAAGCACATCACATCTAATGCACAATGTTTCAATGGGAGGAAATTAAATGATCAGTGATGGGAGATGTTATTCTGTATATATGTTTCTCATACTGGTTAATAAAGCACTGTGGCCAATGAGATAGCAAGATAGGCGGGGCTAGGAGACAAGGAGGAAAGAGGAAGTGGGAAGGAGGAGTCGAGATGTAGCCTAGGGAAGAAGCAGGACGCCTGCCGAGGCTCCCTGAGAAGACGACCACGTGGAAATGCTTAGATAAGTAGAAATGGGTTAATAATTAAGGCAGAGCTAGCCCATTAACAATAATGGTAACTGGTCAACAGGATTGTATCAAATACAGAGTCTCTGAGTGTTATTTGGGGCTCACATGGCGGCGGGACCATGGCGGCAGGACCCGCTGCAGCTGGCAGGAACAACCTGCCGTAACAGATCAGGATATTGAAAGGCTCCCCATAGAGAGATACGCTCTCAGCCTAGACATGGTGGAGGGCTTAGGCCCTACCCCTAAAGATGTGACAGACTTTGATGATTCCCCCATGGAAGGCTTTCTGCTCTCTGAGGAGCAGAAAGGGGATGGGATGGGGGGGGGTTAATGGGGGATATGAGAAGATGAGAGGGAGAGGGAACTGAGATGATTAGGTAAACTAAGATTGTTTCTAATTTAAACTTTAAAAAAAAAATTAAAGAGATTGAAAGGCCAAACCAGAGCTATCCTAGAGAACAAGGGTCAGAAACAGCCTGTGCAGATGGCTTACAACATCCCCCTGTGTAGAGAGCCTCGTAGTGCCACGCCTTAAAGTGGCACTGGCTTCTACCTTACACCTGTATGCTCAGCCTGTCTGTTTCCGCATTAGAGTAGCCTATCTGCAGAGTCCACGTGGCTCACTGGGGTTGGCTAGCTTAAGGGTATTTAAGCCTGTGCAGGGGTCCCCTCCCTCCCTCCTCTCTCTCTCTCTCTCTCTCTCTCTCCCTCACTCTTTCCCCCCTCCCTCCCTCTCTCCCTCCCTCCCTCCTTGCGGGCCAGAAGCAACATGTTTAAAGGATCCTGATTAAAACTGCATGAAGAAGATCTACCCGGAGTCGCGTCTTCCTTGCTGGCGAGGGCAGGCGCGTACACCCCTGGAAAAGCTGACAGGCAGGAAGGGGAAATAACTCCAACTGGCCCCCACCGGCAGGAAAGGGAGACATATGGCCCTGACTCAGAGTTGGCAACCAACCTGAAAAAGTTGAAAAACTTTTATGGACACACCTGGCCCTGGAGACAAGGCTATAGAAATTCCCCATCCCCCCAAGACAAATGACTAACTTGTAACCCCATAAGCCATGCTTCATCTTGCTTAGCTCTGTGGTTCTTGCTTAACTTTGTAGTTCTTGCCTTTATAGCCCCTGCAATTGAAGCTTGGGGCCTTCTCCTGTAACTGTTGTCCCAACTAGCTGGACAAGGTCCCTGCCTAAGCTTGTATTCAATTAAAACGATTCTTTGCTTTTACATTGGATCTGCTCTCTTAGTAGTTTTGGGGGTTCAACTCTGGGCACAAGAATATTACACAAAAATTTTATTACAGGTGATGGAGTTGTCAACAGGGTCCATTCACATGGACTAGACCTGAGAACTCTGCTTCCACTAGAATTTTCAATGACTGTGCCTGGGTCACTAATATCCTGCTGAATGGGCCCCCCCTAAGATCCTGATTCTTCAGTTTGCACCTGCACCATGGTAGCTCCTTCTCCTCCTGAATGACACAGACAACCCCACTAGGAAGAAGTAGACATTGCAGAACAGGTCTCCCATCATCAGTACTTCTCATATAAATCAGCAGCTTCCCACTCATGTTTCCAGGCAACAAATACAAACACACATGTGCACACACTCACATGCATAAACACGAATGTGCACACATTCTCAAACACACCGTAGAAGCCTAGCCATGCTCAGCATTGCTAAGTCTTAAGGTGGCTGACAGTGCCCTTCACTTAGCGCTAAGATGGAGGACAGAGCAGACATGACCTCATTCTCACCAGACTTGTCAATCAAATCTCCAGGTGGATGCATTGCTTGTTGACTCTAGTTTGTACAGTAGAGGAAGCTGTTCTGAGTGACTGAGTAAAGCACACTGCCTGAAATAAAAGAATTGAGTATGAACTTTGCATACTCGTCAATCAGAAACAATTCCTGTGAATCAGTAATCATCATGGAATCATGAAATATTGTGATGGGCTTTGTATCTTTATTTCAGCATGAACTTCTTGGAATAAACATTCCTAAGAAGAGGTGGATCGAATGTAGCTTCTTCTCTAAGTGAGCTCAGTCAATGGTCCTAACAACACATGCCTGACTCCTTTGTATTCAAGCAGGAATCATCTCTGTGTTTTGCTTAGCATAAATGAGGGAAGGTCAAGGCAGATAGCATTGATGTTCAAGATGAAAGACCAAAAGTAAAGTTAAGGAAGCCCCCCCTCCCCCTTAAAATAAAGGACAGTCCAACCTGGAAAGCTAACCCAGACCACTATCAGTTACCTGGAATTTGCTAACTATTGGCAACTTCCCTCACAAGACCCTAGGATAGCAGTATACCAAGAATTCGCACTGCTCCTCCCATCAGTGATAGCTGCAACTCCGGTTTGCCCAGACAAGATTAATTAGCACACCCGGAGGCCCTAAGGTCCTGCTGATAGGAACAGTGAGACCATCCGGCTAGACAGGGGGTCACAGCCCCACCCTAAGCTTGTGGATTTTTTTCCTTTGAAAGTACCTGCGCCCAGAAAATGTTGCTTCTCTAGCCTGTGTGCTGAGGGAGCCCTTTGCACAAACGTATCCTGTTCATTAAAACCTCTTGCGTGTTGCATCAACTAGACTAGACATTGAGTTCTTGGGGGCACAGACCAAAACTTGGAGACTCCTCATTCTGACGGTCTTACAAAGATAGTGTCAAATGCAAACAGTGTCAGGATCAGAGGAGAGGGGGAAGTTCAATAAGGAATATGAAACGTAATGCAGAGGGGAACCCTACAGTGCACGATGGACCAGGAGTCGGTGCACATTCCAGTGCGATCCCAGGAGCTGTGCCCTCCTCCTGGGGGAGGTGCAGAGGAGGAAACCCTGTGCTCAGAGAACATCTGGTGCTGACTCCTTGCCTGAGTAGTGAAAAGCCAGGGAGGAGTGTGTGAGGTCGTTGTGGAAGAGCAGACCCCGAATTTACATTCCTTACACAGGTTAATAGGTGAACTGTGGGAAAGGAATTACAGATGGAATGACCTGAGATTGATTGAGGAATTTCATTGCAAGCAAACGTCAGGGTTCTGCAGTTTCCACTTTGTTCAATGACTTTAAACCCATGCCCTTCACCGTGGATTCCAGTGTTCATATAAACCCCATTCCAGCTGTGCAGTCTGATCCGTGCATGGCTTACACTGTGTCACCACAGGTGACCAAGGATTATTTTTTAAACCAAAGCCATCTTCATTATAACCAAGTGCCTTACCCTGAACTAGCCCACTGTCCATCCTCTACATTGTGTTTAGATGTAACACATCTATAAACTGTCTTTGTTAGTCTTTTTTTCTGGTTCTTCTGTCTTTGGCGCCTGAGGCAGTCACCAAGGGCGGCTTCAAAAAGCATCTTGAAGAGATGATGCTCAGTCCTACATTAGCTTTCTGCTTCCTTATTTTAAGTAAAATACATGAATCTGATTTTCCATGAGGTAGTTAAGATCCCATAATAAGTAACTTAAGCTTTAACATCAAAACCTTTCAGCGAAAATGCCTAGGAAATGCGGTAAACATGACTGTGACAGACTCGGCTCGCAGGCTAACATCCGGTGCAGAGATTGAAGGACTGAAACACCCGGGATTGCTCTCATCCTGTCCCTGTTGTCAAGTCTGTTTTCTTTAAAAAAAAAAAAAAAAAACTTTCCGAGAATTTCCGGAAGTCCTTTCGCGCTGCATTGTGGGAAATGTAGTACCGAGTATACGATAACGTCACAAGGATGGGTTTTCGATACCGGAACAACTTGTAGAACTTGTGTGTTCAGTCTTCTAACTTAGCTTCTCCCCAAAGTTAGTCGTGTGTCTTGCTCAGCGCTGCATTTGGATCTCTGATATGGAGGTTAGTGCAGGGTGCAGTGCCGCTCTGCAGATCTGAGGGACTGTGCAAGGTGGCGGGTCCGGCGTGGAGGGAGCTGGTTGGGAGGCAGGAGACGCTGACCTGGAGGTGCTGCTGTGCTGACCTAGGCTGGATCTCTGCGCCTGGGTGCAGGTTTGACTGGGGAAAGGGCGCCATGCCAGAGCCACGTGCTGGGGGTGTCCAGTCTCTTAGCACGCCCTGCTGCCCGAGTCCACCTGTGCTCCTGGGACTGGATCGCTGGGTCAATAGTCAAGGACTGGAGAAAGTGGAAGAGAACAGGGTTGCAAGGGCAGAGAGGGTCTGTGACTGCTCCTGTCTGCGGAGGGAAGGGAACTCACTTTCCTGCTTAGCCGGGGAAGCATGCTCTCCCTAGCTGACCCTTGTTGTCAAGGTTAGAGTCAGATTTCTCAGGACTTGTAGAACACGTGTACATCTAAAGCCTGCTATACGTTATGTTCGGCCTAGTAGTATTGGTTTAATCTCACAGAGGTTCTGCAAGTTCCTAGTTTCCAGCAACAGAGAGTGTTGTTCCTTTTCTGCAGCTAGGGGCAATGGAACACGAACATGAGACTCAGCATACCCATATGTTTATTGGTAGCGAGAAGAGAAAGGTGGGTAGCCCGCATGCCTAACTGAGTCCCTAAGCAGCCTGGTAATGAGTGACAGGGCCATGCGTGTCCCACCCATCGCTAGGGGGCGGGGTCAGCAGAATGCTGGTTTCCAACAGAGGGTGCTGTGGAGGCTATTGTTGTATGGGATGTTAGTTTCTTTTCCTTTGGAATCAATTGTTAGGTTTGTGGATGCCTCCAGTGGAAAAGGAATATCTATTATACAATACTGTGACCAGAATCATCATATTAATACATTTGCATACATAGCCACAGAATAATCGTTCACTTGGCTGTAGTGAGATTTCTCAGGACTTCTAAAAAGAGTGGACACTTAGCCCCAACTACACTTCTTAGGACCCCTAGACCCTCCCATATTATAGGAAGCTCACAAAAGTTCCTAAAGATCCTAATTTCCAGGGACAGAGTCCTGCGAGTGTGATTGCTGTATAGGATGCTAGTATCTTTTCCTTCGGAATTAATTGTTACATCTATGGATGCCTGTGGTGGAACAGGAATCACTTATGTAGACTCCTGTTACCAGAATCACCACATTACACTCCATATGACAAAGAATAATCTTGGAGTTAGTATGAAGCTGCTTTGCAGAATCCACACAAGAGAGTAATTCTGCATCCAATTCATTTTGAGAATGTGATGTCAGAAATTTGGGTACGTGAGAGAGGACTTGGTGTGATGTGATAAGTGAACCTCATGATTCATAGGTGGAGGCTTGAACATCTCTGAATGGGAGAGGTATAGGCAGATGTTTCTCTCCTGTCAGCCAGTCCCACCTCCTGCCCCCAAAAATAGAACCGACTCAGAGGCTGTATATTACTTATACAAGCTCAGCCTATAGCTCAGGCTTATTACTAACTATCTCTTACATTTTAAGTTAACTCATATTCTGTATTTACCCTCTACCACATAGCGGTACCTTTATCAACATGAAACGTTAATCTCCTGCTCCCTCTGTGTCTGCTGGCAGACTCCTCAGACTCTGTCCTTCTCCATCAGATCATTCTTAATTTGGTTGCCATGCCAGTACTTCCTGCCTGGCTACAGTCAGCGTTTCATACCAATTTGAGTGTCACGTCTTTATAGAATGTATAAAACGATTATTCCATAGCACAGGGGAGAACTGGTGATCTGGCAGGTTCTGTACACTGTCCTCTAATCTCATGCTTTCCTTCTGCCTCTTCACTTTAGCAGTAGCGTCCATAAGAGAAATCTTTTGAATGTGTTTCTCAAAGAAACAGAAAAATGGATCTTGTTTCTTGGTCCATTTGTCGGTCCTATGAGTTTTGCCTGGGGAATGGAGGGCATTAGTTGTTCTGATATGGGAAATATGAGTTGTCACTGTCCTGCTGGTGTTGGTAGTGCTGTTTGTTTTCTCAGTAGCCCTTTGTGTTCTAGTAATTTTGGCTTCTTCTTTGCACGGTCTCTTTGCTATGCACATCCTTCTCTGTAGTGATATATTATTTATGATTTATTAAAGCTAGCCTGGGGATTCAGAAAAACCAAATCAGCCTTAAGATATACAGATCAGGCAGTGCTGATACACACCATTAATCCCAGCAGCCAGAAGCTGGGAGGTGGCAGTACATACCTTTAATCCTAGGACTCAGAAATAAAAAGTAGATGGATCTCTGTGAGTCCAAGTCCACCCAGACCTACACAAGAGTGAATAAGTCTAAACAAGAATTATAGCTCACATGGTTAATCCCAACATTAGGGAAGTATATAAGACAGAAGAAAGGTCTCAGAAAGGCATTCATTCTCCAGCCACACTGAGGACAAGCTACAGTCTGAGGCTTGGTGAGAGCTCAAGGAGAGGGTCAGCCTGAGGTAGAGATGAGAGGTAGTGTTCGGGTACTTTGCTTCCCTGAGTTTCAGCTTGACCCCCAATATCAGTCTCTAGGTCCTTTTACTTTTTGTGTTACACTTCTCTTCAGCCTGTATTTTCTTTTGGTTTGTAGGATATTAATTTTTAATGCTTCTTATATTACTTTGGCCTTCAGCTATGACAAATAGTTTTGCTGTGTGTAATATCTTAGTGGCTTTTAAGACTTGGGATGCATTTCTCCAGGCCCTTCTGGGTTCCAAAGTTTCCAGTGAGAAGTCAGCTCTGATCTCTATGCACATGTCTTTTCACTTGCATCTCAGTATGCCATGAGAAGTTTCGTTGTGCTCTTGTCTTGCATGTTCTGTGTGCTTCTTCTCATTGGAGGAGAATTTCTTTTATGATCTTGTTGAAGATCTTGTCTATGGCTGGGGATTCTTCCCATCTATGCCCATTTTTTGCAGGATGGTCTTCTCATAGTGTTTATCATCCCCTATGTCCCCCCTTTTGGGTTCTTTTCTATTTTTATATTCTTAACTTATTTCATGTAAATGAGCTACTCTGTCTCTAAGTCCTGACACCTTGTTCTGTGTGATTAATTCAGTTGTAAGCTTTTGTGGTTGGGTTGCTGCCTTTTCAATTCCATCTTCATTTCAGCTAAAGCCTTTGTCAGTCTTTCTACTGAATTCCAGTTCCAAATCCTGGATTGTGCTTGTCATTTCTATCATTCATATGTATGTATGTATGTATGTATGTATGTATGTATGTATGTATGTATGTATGTATATATGTATATATGTATATATACATATATATTCATATTTTTTCTTGTTGTTGTAGTTGTAATTTAGGAAAAGCAGCACATGTGAAAAAGATGCCATGAGACAGGATTCAAGCAGAGGGTTTTGTTTTGTTTTAATTAGGGGAAATGATCATAAAAAGGGGATAGGGGAAGAGGTAGAACAGCCTGCTGAGACAGGAGCAACAGGAGAGAGGAAAGAAAGGGAGAGAAGAGAAAGAAAAAGTGGAGAGAGGAGAGAGCGGAGTAGACAGTGGGAGAAAAAGAAAAAGAGAGGGGGATGGGAAGTAAGTAGGGCCCCTTTAAAAGAGAACACAGTGAATGTGCACATGTGGTGCTCTTAGTGGCAGCTGAGGATGAATCCTGTCAGAACCCCAAGGACAGGCCAGTACAGATGCCTGAATACTAATAGTTGTAGGGCACCAATAAGCAATTCTCCTTAGCTTCATTGGGTTTAATGGTAGAGCGAGTGTTTGGTTGTTTAAATGAGGGAGGAGTTTATACAGCACAGACAGCATTGAAATCCCAAGGCTTGCCACATGTGCCTTGTATCCCTACCTACCCCTTCCATAAATGAAGATTGCACATACATGACACCATGCTGGCTTTCTTCTTCTTCTTCTTCTTCTTCTTCTTCTTCTTCTTCTTCTTCTTCTTCTTCTTCTTCTTCTTCTTCTTCTTCTTCTCCTCCTCCTCCTCCTCCTCCTCCTCCTCCTCCTCCTCCTCCTCCTCCTCCTCCTTCTTCTTCTTCTTCTTCTCTCTCTGTCTCTCTCTGTCTCTGTCTCTCTCTGTCTCTGTCTTTCTCTCCCTCTCCCTCTCCCTCTCCCTCTTATTTATGTAGTGTCCAATGAACCTCTTACAATCCCTTGGTGCTCTTAAGTACATTGATTGACTGGTTTCTTGGTTGACTGACTGACAGACTGTGTACCTGTGTTTGTATGTAGATACACATGTCATGCCATGCACATACAGATGACAGTTTCTTTCTTTTCACTGTGTGAGTGTACAGGATCCACTTCATGCCATTAGGCTTTGCTGAAGTATCTCTTTGTGCCAAGCTAACCTGCAGAGCTCTAGTGTTCTTTCATGTCTTTTTCGTGCTCTTGTAATTTTTGCCAGCATTTGTGTTTGTCAAGGCTTTCTTGTGCCTTAGCATGTGATGTCAGGTGTTTATTGTTTTCCATCACTATGGTATTTTCAGCCTCACCCTTGATTTTTCACACTTCATTACATGATATATTTCTAACATTCTTTATTGTATATGTGGACCTATTTAGTTTGTGATCTAACAAATAAAGCTTGCCTCAAGATCAGAGTACAGAGTTAAGCCACGAGTTAGCCATAGGAGCCAAGCAGTGGTGGCACACACCTTTAACATCAGCACTTAGGAGTCACATGCCTTTATTTCCAGATTTTGGGAAGAGGAAGCAGGAAGGTCAGGAGTTAAAGGCCACCCTGGGCTACATGAGACTGGATCAGTATACAAGATAAACAGAGTCAATGGTGATGGCGCACATCTTCAATCCCAGCACTAGGGAGGGGGAGACCCGAAGTGGTGGTTGGGCGGAGAGAGGAATATAAGGCAGGGGAGACAGGAACTCAGCCTTCAGCCTGAGGTTTTGTAGAGACAGGATGCACATGTTCAGAGAGTGTTGACTTCCAATCAGATTGCTCAGGAAGACTGAACTAACTTAGCTGGCCTAGATGCACAGCAGCCACGGAAAATCTTTGGCCTTCCTGTGACCTGCAAAGATGTGTCCAGTGGGAAACAAATGTTGCTTTTTGTTTGTATGTTCATTGTGTGTGTGTGTGTGTGTGTGTGTGTGTGTGTGTGTGTGTGTGTGTTTTGTGTGTTTGTGTGTGTGGTTTTGTTTTGTTTTTCTCTTTCCCATTGCTTAAAAACATACATGACAAGGATTTTTATCTCCTTCATAGGCTGTCTTTACATTAGTTATCTGAGTATAAAGTTGAGGAGGTATTGCTCGGCACACTTTGACCTTAATAAATATTTCAATGAAAATATACAACACTGGTACTGAGAAAAACCTATATTTATTCCACTCTCTTATTTAGATTTGTGAGCCTTTTTAGGTGAGTTTTCCTGTCAGTTTGACACTAATTTCTACTGAAAGAAAAACCGTAACTTCTCCTAGGGTGGAGTTTCACATTGCCAGAGTTCCTGTTTTTCTAAACAAGAATTGAATCACATGTGTAGTATACTGTAATAAATTAAAATTACATATTTATAGATTTAACTCACCATATTACATACAACCTTTAAGCTAAATTTTTGTTACTTTTAACCATACCCAATGACTTTGTTAATTCCAAGAATTAAGAATTTATAGAGTACTGAGAGATATGTCTATGTTTCATGTGCTAATTTATACACGAGGCTAGTCAAAATACTCAATGAAAGTTCATTGGTAATAGCAACTTTAGACAGTTGAGCTGTTCAACCCAGAAATGGGTAGGAGTATTTTCTGTGGAGTTTTGGAACTTGTATATAGAATATAGATTCCTTTTCCTTTTATAAAAAGTAGTAGAACTAATCTCTATAAGAAAAGTTCCTTAACTATTCCTAGACTGAGTTCCACATGAAGTTAAAAACAAAACTACATCAGCACCACTTTATTTAGAGCTGGGATAAAAATTTGTTCAGTTTAACCAAACAGCATATTTTTATTACATAATTAAGCACAATAAAACTGAATGAATACATTTCCATTTGCAACTTAATCACAGCAAACCTTTAGACGTGGCTACACTGATACTCTGTTGTAATGAGCATCTCTTTGGTGAGGCACCTGTGCCCTTTACCCTAAGAATGGGTTCTTGTTCACAGAGAAACAGAGTTCAGGGTGAGGGCAGAAGGAGGAGGGATTTGTCATGAGCACAAGCACAGGTTTTATTGACTGAGGATGCAAATGTCCTGGGACCACTTTCATAAGTATAAGATTTATTCACTGAGACAAAGCTCAGAATTAGGGCCTGATCAACAGTCAGGATTTGGGGTGGGGTGAGATTCAGGTGAGGTCAGATCCATAGACTAGCAGAAGATCAATAGGTTGTTAGACACCATCCACTTCAGCTTCCTAGAGAGCAGACATCGGTCATTTCCTTCTGAAGAACACTATCCTGCATGTTCAACATTTCTGCTTCCTCTAATGCCTTCTGTAAGCTGTGCCCTGTATGTCATTCCCTTTGTCCTTTCCCCAGAGCCTGTGAGAGAGTTGGGTCAGTGTAAGTCCCCACAGTGACGAATTTAACTTATTGCTAAATTTCCTAATCCTAAATTTGTTAAAATTCTTGTGATTGATTCCATATTGTCTACAAGTTCTTCATTTATTGTGCTGCCCCTTGGTGGCTGAAACTCATGTCTCCTGGTGCAATGTCATGTGCATCTCTCTGTACATGCTCAGGAAGCCAGGCCTCAGCCTGGAGTTGCTGGATCAAATCTGCATGTCCATTGTGTTTATCATTCGTGATTGTTCATACTGGGTGAGAAGTGCCCTCTCCATCACCATGGCTCTCTACTGTGAGAATGGACATTCAGTACAGGGTCTTTTGATATGAGCATGGGACAAAACACGTTTTATTTCAAAATTGTATTATGTAATTATGTAGTGTCCATGTCTGAGAGATTGATCCTCTGGAACTGGAGTTACAGACAGTTGGGAGCAGCCCATGTGGCTGCTGGGAATCAAGCCCAGATCCTCTAGAAGAGCAGCCAGTGCTGTTTACTCCTGAGCCATCTCTCCATCCTCAACATACACTTCTGTAGACACACCCACTCTCCATGTATGGATCTTAAAAGTATAATTTCCATGGGAGTTTCTAGGGTCTTCTGCCATTCAGTTTCCTTAATCATGAGTTCTGTGCTAATCACAGAACTACATCAGACTGCTTTAGGGATATTGCTTTTCCTATATCAGAAGTCCTTGTAGGTCTCTCTCTCTCTCTCTCTCTCTCTCTCTCTCTCTCTCTCTCTCTCTCTCTCTCTCTCTGTCTCTCTCTGTCTCTAAGTCACCTTTACATTTATATTCAGAAGCACATATGTCTCTAGGTTTTCATGTTTTTATTGGCAGTTTTAATTAGCATAATGTATAGTATTCATTCTTTTTTCTTTATTTCAGGAAATGCTCTCCTTCAGGGATGTGGCCATTGATTTCTCTGCAGAGGAGTGGGAATGCCTGGGCCCTGCTCAGTGGAATCTGTACAGGGATGTGATGCTGGAGAATTTCAGCAATCTTGTGTTCCTGGGTGAGTTGTTCTTTTATTTTAATTGTTGTTCCTTTTAAACCATGACTGTCCTAATCAGGAACTGTAACTCCTCTGCTACCCAGCTGTTAGGTACAGGAGCAGCAGCCTGGGAAAATTCTGTTCCCTCAGGCACTGGACTCCTCCAAAGCTAGGAAAGGAACTTATCTAAATCTCTGTCCTTCTAAAGAACTCGAGATCCAGAGGTTGAGATGGGATTCTGCGCCTCAGAGGCTGAATAACAAACACCTCACCTCCTTTCCTTGCTCTTGTCTCTAAAAGGCCCTCCTTCTCCTCTGCCATACTTAATAACCTTTCTCCATTTGGCTCCTCCCTACTACTTCCTGTCAGCTAGTTGCTGTCTTACCCTTCTTAGCACATGTGAATTTTATGTATTCAAATATATTTTTGCATAAACAAAAGTAACACACCTTGAAATAATATTCTACATCATGGGTGAGGAATACTTCTATGATGAACTCTTAATGGTCATGATCAAACTATCTTTGTACAGTATCCCATGGGAGCTTGTACTTCCAAAATGAAATTCATGGGGCAAATTTTAAGGAAAATTATAAAGAGTATTCATATACCTGAGAATGATTTTATTTATTCTTATGTTCACAACCTCCCCCTTCCTTTTAGAAATGTCCTTTATAGATGGTAATGTTATAACATAAGTGGCATTAGTGGAAAGTATACAAGTTAAAAAGAATGTTACACTCTTCATTTTTCATATTTTTCCTTCTAGCTGAGGAACATGAATGTCACAACTTGCAAATCTGAAATTCCTTTAAGCATCTGTTGTATCTTCTCATTCCTTATATATATACAGTCCGAGAGAAGACATGTGATCTACAGGAGAACACACTAATAATGCTGTTCTCTTTTCCCATAAAAAGGTCTTGCTTCCTCTAAGCCATACCTGGTCGCATTTCTGGAGCAAAGTCAAGGGCCTTCAGATATGAAGAGACAAGCAGCTGCTGACATGCAAACAGGTGTGTAGAAATGGGGGTGGAGGGGAGGGGTACAATGACAGAGTGGGAGGCCTGAGATGCAACAGGAAGCCAGGCATTGTCATGAACATTGACTCACAGTGTTCTAATGGAGATCAGTTTTTAAGGGTGTCCTTGTCTATCTTTTGCTGTGACAAAAGAATGTTATGATACATGGATTCTCTTATGCTTTGTTCTTTTCTCATTAGGTCAGCTATGTTTACAGTGAATGCCTAAGTTCTATGATTTCTAAGTGACTGATTTCTTTTTTAAAAGTTAATCAATCGATATTTATTCATTATGTCTTTTTCATAAGTTGATCAATGAATTTTATTTATTAAGTGAGCATAGATCCTACTGCCTTCAGTCCATGAAATAGATTATTTAATATTGTTTTAGACAGATTTTTAGTGATGAAGTCTATCTTTCATACTTTCCAAAACTAGAAATCTGTGCTTAGGGAACATACAAACATGCATACATACATACATACATACATGCATACATTAGAGAGAATATGTGTCTCTCAACTGTGACTACTTTAATACTTTTTGTTCATCTAGTTATAAAATTTCTGTATTTCTTTAAGCAGCTCATTTCTTATAGCATAATAATCTTATTTTCTTAATAGATATTATGCCTTCCTTGTTGGGGACCATCACCATCCTCACAACCTCAGGTCTCTGAGATAGAAATTTACTGCCTGTTAAAAAATAAGCAGAATGTTCAGCAGAGCATTCCAAGATACAGGATTGTAGATTTTACAGCCAGTTAAAGAATAGCTCTGGGCTATTCTTCCTACTGCAGTTTTATAACTAGCTAAAGATTGGTTGGGGCAATTCTTCTACTGACCTCTTCACCCTGCCTGCATGCAAACCCTGCTCATATCCTGCCTACGGTCCTTTAAAAGCCTCTCCTGAGAAAAAAAGTTTGTCAGCTTGATCAGAATACTGTCTTTCTGGCTGGTCTCTGTATCCCTTGTCCCCCATTCTCTCCTAGGTGTCCCCAATTCCTCGTTGACTGCCCCACAGGTCAGGGCACTCCTTGCATGTTTGGCTTTGACTAATATTCTTTTTTCCCCTATATTCTATGTAGTCATCATCTTCATCTCCCTCTGCAAGTTACACAATTTTGACCTATTACTATGGTTTTTTAATTTGACTCCCAGAAATATAGCTTTAGAAATTTTAATGTAACTCAGCATTTATATTTAAAAATGCAGGTATGAGTGAATGTTTTTGTTGTTAAAAATAAACAAAAATACAGAGAATTTTGCTCAGTTTTCATTAATTTACCTTTACTCACCAGGAAAAAAACACTCTACAGGAAAAGAATGTGGCATTACCCTTCCTTGGAACTCACAACCTATTAACCACCAGAAAATTAATTTAAGCATTAAGCCCTATAAGTGTGAAGAATGTGATAAGGCCTTCCGTTTTCCATCACTTCTTTGTGTACACAAGAAAAGTCATACAGGAGAGAAACCCTTCAAGTGTGACATATGTGACAAGGCCTTCTATATGCCATCACAACTATCTCTACACATGAGGATTCATACAGGAGAGAAACCTTACAAGTGTGAAGTATGTGACAAGGCCTTCTGTCGTCGATCAGGACTTTCTGTACACAAGAAAGTTCATACAGGAGAGAAACCCTGCAAGTGTGAACTATGTGACAAGGCCTTTTTTATCCCATCACAACTATCTCTACACATGAGGATTCATACAGGAGAGAAACCTTACAAGTGTGAAGTATGTGACAAGGCCTTCAATCGTATATCAGCACTTTATGTACACAAGAAAATTCATACAGGAGAGAAACCCTACAAGTGTGAAATATGTGACAAGGCCTTCAATATTGCATCACGACTATCTGTACACATGAGGATTCATACAGGAGAGAAACCTTACAAGTGTGAACTATGTGACAAGGCCTTCATTCATCCTTCGGGACTTTCTGTACACAAGAATATTCATACAGGAGAGAAACCCTATAAGTGTGAAGTGTGTGGTAAGGCCTTTCCTTTTCCATCATTTCTTTCTATACACAAGAGAAGGCATACAGGAGAGAAACCCTGCAAGTGTGAACTATGTGACAAGGCCTTCTATTTTGCATCACAACTTTCTGTACACATGAGGATTCATACAGGAGAGAAACCTTACAAGTGTGAAGTATGTGACAAGGTCTTCCATGCTGCATCATTACTTAAGGCACATGGGAAAATCCATACAGGAGATAGACCCTACAAGTGTGAACTATGTGACAAATCCTTCTATATTCCATCACAACTATCTGTACACATGAGAATTCATACAGGAGAGAAACCTTTCAAGTGTGAAGTATGTGGCAAAGCCTTCCCTGTTTCATCACGACTTTCCATACACAAGAGAATCCATACAGGAGAGAAACCCTTCAGTTGTGAAGTGTGTGGCAAAGCCTTCCATTATCCATCATTACTTTATAAACACAAAGTAATTCATTCAGGAATGAAAACCTACAATTATTAAGTACATGGCAAGGCCTTCAACTGTCCATCAGGACTTCCCATACAAAAGAAAATTCATATAGGAGAGAAAGCCTCAAAGTGTGAAGTATGTGGCTAGGCCTCCAATCATCCACCAGGACTATCTGTACTCAAGAGCACTCATACAGGACAGGAACTCAGAAGTGTAAAGTATGTGGTAAAGCTTTCCGTGTTTCCTTACTACTTTCAATACATTCATGCAGGAGAGAAACCCTAGAAATGTGAAATGCGTTGAAAGGTCTTTAAGACTTACCAGATTCTTTCAGCTCACTTGATAATCCATTCTGGAAAGAAAGCCCACAAGTGTGAGGAGTGTGGAAAAGCCTTCTATATGAAGTCACACCTGTCTCAGCACAAATTAACTCACACTGGTGAGAAACCTTACAAATGTGAAGACTGGCAAAGTGTACAAGTGTACCAGAGTCCTTAAGAAATCCCAAACAATCCATTCTGGAGAGAAACCATTAAGTATGAAGAATGAGGCAAAGAGTTTAGAAATTACACAACATGTTCTATTCACCAGACTGGTCACATGGAGAGAAACATTACTAGTGTGGAGAATGGCAAGTCCTATCTCCAGTCTTCTGGCCTTAAACAACATCAAAGAATTCATTTGAGAGAGAAAGCCTGTGGAGAATGTGCCAAGGCCTTTGGCACTTACTAAGAACCTTTAAAACAACTGATAATTCATACTGGAGAGAAATGCCATTAGTATCAAAAAACATTAAAAACCTTTTAATTTCTAGTTTTTCTAAACCCAAGGTAGGTTGAACTTAAATAATACAAATGTTAAAATGTTCATAAAATGTTTTCTACTTTTTACTTTTTTAAAAGATATCCAAAAAGTATTCTGAATAGAAGCCATACAAACAGGGAGAATGTGGTAAAGCTTTTGGATTCATTCAGACCTTACCCAGCATAAAAGAAGCTATAGCACAAGGAAGCCATACACATGTGAAGAGTGGAGTGGGGTACTTTACTATTCAGTCAACATTTCCTGACCTTAGAATTTATCCCAGATGGAAACAACATAACTGTGAATGGTGTCACGATGTTTTTAACAAGCCTTCATACCTTCAACCAGCATTCTTCCTAATGCTGGCACCCTTTCATACAGTTCCTCATGTTGTGGTGACCCCAACCATAAAATTGTTTTCCTTGCTACCTCCAACCTAATAGTTTGCTACTGTTATAAATTATGATATAAATATCCTTGTATCCAATTGTCTTAGGTGCCCCCTGTGAAAAGGTCATTTGAACTCCAAGAGGTCATGACCCATGTGGTGAAAACTGCTGCCTTAAACAAGCTATTCATACTAAGCAACAACCCTAAAAACGTGCAGAGCATTGGAAAATCTTTTCTTGATCATTCACCCCTTCTTGAGCCTCAAGGAAGTCACAAATGAGTCTGCAAATGTAGAATATGGCCAGGGGTTTAGCCATTCCTCTTGCCTTTGTCTGCATTATAGGGTTCATACTGGTAAGGTGCATGACAAAGGCTAAGATTATGGCAAAGCTTTTACCTGACTTTCACATAGGAAGTATTCTCTGAGACTTCATAGTAGTGAAAAACACTGTACACCCAAATAATTCAGAAAGCCTTCAATAATATTTTTATTCATCAACATCTAAATGATAAGAAACCCCTTGTGTAATATTCCAATCTTCACCAATACCAAAGAACATTTATTGAGAAGAAATAATGCAATTTCTGATGTCCTTTGTTGATTCTGCTCTCAATTTCTCACAGCCTAGCACTATGTATGAATCTCACTTGTCTAGATTTCTTGATGATTGTTCTATGGACATGTCTGTGGGTGATTTTATTCATGTTAATTGATGTAGCAGTTAATTGATGTAGACCACTGGATGATGGCAGTGCACCATGCATGTGCCACCCTTGGACAGGATTCTAATCATTCTTAATAAGAAATAAGAGTTTGCTCTCAGGGTGAAACCTGAGGGATCAGAGAAGCAGTCAGCCAGCCACTAGAGTTCTTACCTCTACCAATGCTCAGGCCAAAGGGATGATCCTGTCCTCGGACTGTCTCCTCAGACAGACTGCCTTTTCAGACTACATCCTCAGACTGCTTCAGACTGACTCTGCTCAGACTGCACTGAGCTCCCGTCTCTTCTCGCCTTATATTGTTCTCTGCCCAGCCATATCACTCCTGCCTCCACCTCCTTAGTGCTGGTATTAAATTTGTGTGATTCCCAAATTCTGGGATTACTGTTGTGTGAGCTGTTTCTCTTTTAGACTGGATTTCCTGTATCTCAGGGTAGCCTTGAATTAACAGGGATTTGTCTGTGTCTGTCTCCCAAGTGCTGGAATTAAAGGCATGTGCCACCACTGCTTGGCCTCTGTGGGTAACTAGTATTGCTAGCTCTGTGTTCTGATACTCATGAAAGCTTTATTTGTTAGATTGTAAGCAAAATTCTCTGCATTTCCCTCTATTTGTCTAAAATAAAAAAGTTTATAGCTAATATAAGAAAAACTATATAATAAAGGCAATAAATATATCAACAATGATAATCCATTTTCATTTGACTAATTCAGAGAAAACAGTCTATACTAGTGTTGTGATTCCAAAGGCTTGTACCTAATTCATTTTCTAGTCTAATAGGAAGTATCATCCAAAACTATCTTTTGTATCTCTCAACCTTATACACTTAAAATCTCTTTAATGAGTTTCTTTATTGAGTCAGGTAAACAAGGAAAACTTTTAACTATAACTAGCTAGTCTTCAACTCCTTCAGAGACCTAAGAAGGAAATAACATTAAATGAGTAAGCAGGAAGTACAAGCAAGCAACTTCCAAAAATGGTGTGTTGGTTTGAGCTCCCCCATTCATGTTTGGGAGCCTTTCATTCCCATCCTTTCCCTGTTCTCTGTTTCTCTGCATCTCCATCTCTTCCTTGCTAACCCCTCTGCTACCTGCTCCTCTGCCTGCATACCTACATATGTCTCTTTCTTCTGTTTGTTCTTTGTGTGTTGGCTTCCCCCAACCCCTCTGCCCTCCTATTCCTGGGCATCCTGTCTGAAGCTAATGAGCTGATCAGCCACCACAACTCAGGGCTCTCATGCTCTGGGGCTGGGGTGTTAAGCAGTGGCAGCCATGCTAGACTTTCTGTTAGAGGCATCCCACCTATTGTGTGGGGATGGATGGAAGTGTGGCCACGGTATGCTTGTTTTTGTCTGGTCTTGGATGCCTGAGTGTACATGTTCCATGTGTCTTGGTAACAACTAGATGTGTGGACTCGGATTTTGCATCTGGGCTTTTCTGGCCCTGAATTTGATATAATGACAGAAACATTAATTTTATGCTATTTTCTCTTAAAAAAAAAAAAAAGAAAGAAAGAAAGAAAGGTAAACAGCTAAGAAATTGATGGTTTAAAACCTGTGAAATTTGTAATTCCAAATTGGAACTGCTCTGGAAAGCAACTCATAGTCTGCCACTACCTTAATTAAGTACAGCTAGTTGTTGTGCCCAGTCTCTGAACACTCAAAACCACCAAGAGGCCAGACCCGATGCAAAAGCCGAGAGTCTTTCATTTTACAAGTTAACTGGTGTTAACTCTGGTCTTCTGTCTGTCGGACACAGCAGGTGGAGTAGGAGGGACCCCAAGCAGCAGTGGGGAGGGAATATATTGAGTAGAGCGAGGGGAGTGTCTGTGGTGGTGGTGGGGTCTGCTAGTTGCATAGCAACTGTCTCAGGATTGGTACACCTCCAGCTTGGGCAACATACCCTGAGTTGATCAGTCAGCTGCAGCTGCAAAGAGGTTGCTATGTGTAGAAACCATCCCAGGGCAGTTGTTATGCTCTGCTTACACTATTATCAGTAAAGCGCATCCAGAGCTTGCCAACTAACTTCTGCTTGGTTCCTTGTCACATTGTTGGACCCTAATTCCGGGGAGAGCCCCGCGACACAAACACCAAAACCAGGAGATGCAACAAGCAAGAGGTGTTTATTGAACGAGTGCACTCGGGTGACAGCAATCTCGGGGAAAGCTGCACACCCCCCAAAGGGTACCGGCTCCTTTTTATACAGACAAACCACAAATCAGCATACATGCATGGGGCACAAGGCGACTGATTACAAAGTATGATCTCATGTTTCAGAGATCACCCAGGTATGACCTGTTCTTATTCAAAGGATAAACCATAGAATGACTTGGAAAGTCCCCAGACTGTCCATTGGCCAGGAGTGACCCAAACAGTGCTGTTCATCTGGGACCATTTGTTCCAGGGTTGGGGACCTATTTCCTAGTTGTGGGCCAAGACCTGGGAGAGACTTCTTTCATACTCTGGCTTTCTCTTGGCTGTACATTTAGAGCCTTCAGTTATTCTACAAAGGATTGATGATTCAGTTACTAGCCCTATTTAACAGAATCAGCCTAGCATAACCACTAGCCCCATCTCCATAGTAACTTTCTTGTTCTCATATCTGCTTTTTCCTCCCATGTCAATGTCCATTCTTTATGATTTTCTATATTCCGCTTACAAGAATTATCTTCCTTATCCTTTCCTACATCCTTGCTCTGCAAACTAAACCCTTTCAACATGGAGGGTATCAGGCTTCCTAGGGAGTAGGGCAAGGTCACTCAGCACATGTTACTAAGTCAGAGGCCTACTTCTTGCTGGATCTTTTCTACAGCCTGTCCTGGCTACCAAAGCAGAGGACTGGGTGAGGGGCTGGGCCCTTCACTAGCCACATGGGCAGCCACCATTTTGACTAAAGTTAATGAGAAGGAAGTCGTATGACTTTACCACCATCTTGAATAAAGGTGACCACATGGAGTGAGTGGCCCCACCAAGGAGACATAATGTCTCCAACATATTTTAGCAATATGAAGATTCCTGTCCTGTCCTAAAAACAAGGTTTGTAGAAGGTAAGATTTAAGGCAACACTGGTTTGCTGAGGTATTAAAGTTGCACCTCCATGCATTCATGTACAGGGATGTATTTTTCTGACAGTGAGATTATATAGCATAAAAATATTCCCTTTATTATTGATTTTAAAAACACTAAATTGTTTGTAATGTTAAAACTTGGTTTTGTGTTACGATTATGTGTTAGGACCACAGCTTGAAGGGGTCAGACTCTCAGCCAGTCCCCTGCTTTTAGCAATATTGACTGATCTGCCCTCCTGACTTTTTTTCTGTGTCTCTGTCTTTTCTTTATTGTCTATAGCTAATCTTTACCTCATGCACACATACCCCCCCTCAGGTAGGAACTGAACTTGGGGCCACTCATCTTGTTCTGATTGTAGCCCCACAAAGACAGCTTCTGACATCTCCCCAATCCCTACCCCATAGGAAACTCTGTCAGATATTCTGGACTTTTCAGCTAAAGACTGGAATTTCTGACTCCCAGTGACCACAGAGAGACCTGGGACAGCTGCCTTGGGTCGTTGGTAAGCTGTCTCACTTCTGCTCATTTGTTTGTCCCTCTCAGATCTGAGGATTTTTGATGACTAGGGTAGCCTTCCAGGTTTAACACCCCCCCCTCCAGGAAATGACAGATAGTTTTCAGAAGCTCTTAAATTTCTGTGGATTTTACTGGTCCCACCTCTTAGGACTGTGTAGAGGCTTTTTGCTGTGACACCAAGGTATACATTTGTTTCAGTTGTCTTACAGACATCTGCGTGAATCTGGAAAAGAGCTCTGCTACTGTATTAAGAAATCTGGCCTGGTGAAAACTAATATCAGTCACTAGAAAACCCCTTTTGGCCCAACCCATCTTTAAGTATATTTTACAGGTCTATTCCTCCTGCCAGACTTGTGCCAAGGCCAACTCACAGGAGACCCTCCAGATACACCAGTCCATACACCAGGCCCACCTCCAAGGACGCCAATACTGACAATGAATACTGACAGGATGACTCCACCTACATTTCCACCTCCAGGGAAGCAGCAGATGTGTTGACTCAGGCAATTCTGAACACATCCTTCCCTGATTAGGCATGCCACCGCCCCCCAAGGTCCTGGTCCATCAGTACTGGTGCCACCTCCCCTGACTCAGTCACCTATGTAAGACTGTCAGAAGCTGTCTTTGCGGGGGGGGGGGCTGCAATCACAGCCAGACTGGCAGCCCCAGCTTCGTGCCTGAGTAGGGGAGTGTGGATAAGGGAAAGGTTAGCTAAAAGGAGTTAAGAATCCAAGACACAGACACAGGATAGTTCTCGGGAGGGCAGATTCAATCCATACAGAATGTGCTTAGTTTATTCTTCAACATGCTTAAGTACCCAACCAAAAAGTGGGGACAATGGCAGAAGACTTCTATTATCATGTACAAGGGGCAAAGAGACTTATTTCCCTTAATCCTCCAGGGATTTTGTAACCACACTTGCCATCCAGCTTTCAGGCTCAAGAGGAAAAGCATCTGGGCCCAAGTCTATTGTTATTTAGATAAGAGGCATCCACCACTAAGGCCAGAACAACCTGTGGCTGCCAAACTAATGCCTTATGCAATAATTAGACAGATTTGAGCTCTCTGAACTTGTTTCAAGATAGAATGGACTCCTTTTCATGGGTCCGGACAATTCCCCCTTCTTAAATTAATAAATGATGTCCGTGCTTCTGCAACAGGACAGATGACTGTGTCTGTCTTAGGTAGTCTCCTTTCACCTTCCAGTGTTTATCATCTTCCAACTACATAGTCTATCATGCGTGACCTGTCTTAGCTCTCCTGGAGGCAAGAAGATCTTACCCATCGCTGACTACCTGCCTCTGTAATAAAAAACCATTAGTGGGCGGTGCATAGTGCAACGCTATGTACCTCTAAGCCAGCTTTTCATGGAGAGTTCACAAGCAAGCTTGATAATGCTACGCAATGCACATGCTTTTATGGCTACAACATCTCCTGCAAAAGGAGAGGAGGAATCAAGATAAAATGGCCTTTTAAAATTAGTCTGGGTTGTCCGGAGTGGCTTTTGTTGGGTCAAAATCAAAATCTGCCTTTTTAATTACATTGTATACAAAGACTCATAAGCATCAAGTCAAATTCCTGTCAGAACGACCTCTGATCTTTCACACTGGTAAACACTTACATAGCACAGCAAAGGTTGCAAACGTTACTAATTCCAGTACAGCTAATAACAACAGACATACAATTGGCAGGATTACAATTCTCATAATTTCAATTCCATCAAAGGATGATAAAAAAACGTTCGTTGGTAGGTGAAGTATGAATAACTCCACAACTCTGAAATATTTCTTTTTCCCTTTCTAAAGTACAATGCATTGCTACTTGTGAAATACAAAGAGAAGTTTGAGATACCACAGTTCTTGAGTGTTGAGTGCCAGCTAGAGAACTTTTGTCCATCTCCTCTATTGCTGTTCAATAAGGGTCAGGATAAACAAATAGGTCGAATAGATGTTTATTAAGGGAGAAACAACTCACAACACAGACAGATGAACACAGCAGTTAAAACTGGATGCTCCTCTCTCCGTGTCCCACCCGAAAAGGCTTTTCTCCGCCTCCTCCCGAGACTAAGCTCCACAGGTCACTTCCGCCCCTGGCTCCACCCCTCAATGGGTGTGGTCAGTGCCACAGAAGCAGACACAGTGAATATCCCACTACAATTCCCCTTTTAGTCTAAAGAAAAGATGTAAGCTTGATACAAACTATATACAAAACAGTGAATAACAAGTGTGCTCTAAGAAAAGGAAAATCGAGACCAAAACCACAAACATACCTAGTCCTAGGGTGAAAGCATAAGGGAGTTTACAATAGAGTTGTCCTAAGCTGAAAAGCTTAAGTCTAGTACTTAATATCTAACTAGGAAGAGAGAATAATACTAAGATAGTTTAATCTACAACCTCACCAAGACCTGAGAAGGAAAATTACGATACTAGGGTAGACGGGAAGTGCAGATGGGCAACTTCCAAAAGGTGCAGTAAGGACAGAAACAGCAAGCTACCTGGACAGTCACCCAAGGTCTCACAGCAATGTTGGTACAGCCAGATATGACTAAGGCCAGGAATATTTGACAGACCACAACAAAAGCAGGGAGGTAGAAAGGCTGTCTTACCCTGACTTGGCAAGGTTCAGCAGTCTTCTAAGTTTGTCTCCTGCAAGCATATAGGACAGCATGTCCAAATCAGTGGTCAAGGCTGAGGCAGTTCCTTGCCCAAGAGGCCATTAGCCGAAGCGAGGATGAACTCCAGAAGGAGCAACAACAGTGTCCAACATACTTTCGGGAAAGTGCACGGTGCTGTCAGGAGCAACAGTGTCTCATGTCAACAGAGTACTAATATAAAAACATTTAAATGCCATGTTCTGCAGGTCTATGAAGTGATTGAAGATTAAGCATCTATGTCTGACTAATCTCATAGGCAAAGGAAACATGGGTGAGGATAATCTGTAATACTCAGGAACTTGGCTAACAAGCCTGAATAAAACTTTCTTGAGTAAAGCAAGGATAAATACCTAAACAATATAACAATGTACATGTATATATATATATACACATATATATATATATATATATATATATATATCTCACATGTAAATTCCTAAAGTAGAGGTAGAGTAAAAATGTCTAAACAAGAGGTAGAACTCTAAAGGGCAGCAAGACAAATATCCCAAATTGTATCAAATACAAAACGTCTTGAACACAAGCAATAGTATACATACATAGAATATGGCAAGTATAATGTACATAAAACATCATAAATGGAAAGATTTCACACAATACAACAAATATAAGATACAATTCTTCCAGGAAGGGAATAAACTTAATTTTACATAGGTTACCACAAATAATAATATATAACAATGTAAGCTGTAATACTAATGTCTCATTCTTACTGAATAATTCACAAGAAAATAGGTTAATCTACCTATATCCATTCTGAATCATACCTTTCCCAACCATACCCTATTCCTGTCTAAAAGAGATAACCAAGTCTAAGTATCACCTTCCAAACCCAACCCCAAGTAACTAAAACCAACCCTATGAAGATGAATATTATTCCTAAATTCCAAGAGTGGGGGAAGGGGGCGTTGTTATCTTAAAATTACTTCCTGCTGAAATGGGACGATGATTTACACCCATTGAGGGGTGGAGCCAGGGGCGGAAGTGACCTGTGGAGCTTAGTCTCGGGAGGAGGCGGAGAAAAGCCTTTTCGGGCGGGACACGGAGAGAGGAGCATCCAGTTTTAACTGCTGTGTTCATCTGTCTGTGTTGTGAGTTGTTTCTCCCTTAATAAACATCTATTCGACCTATTTGTTTATCCTGACCCTTATTGAACCGCAATATCTGGTGTCAGAAGTGGGACTAAGAACTTTCACTTAAAACTTAACAAAAGCTTAAAAAATAGTTTTTAGAAACAAGGGAACAGAGACTAGCAAGACTTCTTAGTAGCAACATTTTCTCAGTTGAATTTGTTTTGCTGTAGACAGAGATTTACACGGCTCCTTTAAGGGAGGTTTCCAAAATTAGCATAAGCAGCAAAAAAGCCGCCTTGCTTTTAAAGAGCTCTGCTAACAATTCATTGGTGTGTACAAGAGCTGCAATGAAGGTTTACACTGTGTTTTAAAAAATACGCTGGCTTGGGAGAGAAAAGGAAACAGGATACAATGGTTTAAAAAGCAAAAAGAAACTAAAATGGATGATTGTGGTGGTGCACGCCATTGATCCCAGCACTCGGGAGGCAGAGGCAAACGGATCTCTGTGATTTCATAGTAAACCTGGTATGCACTGAATTCCAGGATAGATAAAAGTTATTTTGAGAAACCCTGTCTCAAAATATGTAAAATTAGAAGTAGAATAAATAGAGTAATAAAAAAGCCACGTAAAGATGGAAAACACAGAGAAATTTTGGATATTATACGCGCTTCTGTTGTCTTTAAATTTTTTGATTGCTGTGAAAATAACTACTGATAAAAGAAATGCTGCTGGATTAATTCAATTTATATATTTTAAAAATGCTTTGACTCAAAAATTTAAGCCTAAGGACAAGTTACTGGGGAAAAGGATTTCTATTTTTGTTTCCACAGAAACTGCAAAGCTGTGGATTCTTTCCAGACTTATGTGGTTTGATCAAGCAAGACCCCCTGAAGCAACGTCAATGGGACATTACAACCTTACAGACCACTACAGCCAAGATTTCTGCATCTTCTTTGGACCCTCATGACAGCGCCCTCTATCAGCAGGAAGTAGTTTGGAAAGTAAGACGCCCAAATTCCCAAATATTGTTTATAAATGTTTGTTTTCATTTAAATGGACTTGGTTATAAATGGCTATAACTATAAGCAATCTTTTTAAAGGTAAAAAGGGAATTATGGTATAGATATGAATACTTTGCTTTGGAATGGATTTTCTTTTATTGATACAATTTAAGGTCAATTTTGTGATATGTATATTTCTTCTCTTGTTCAGGTATTGTGTTTATATAGCTCATTTAGAAATGTAATGTATAATTTAGTACAGATTAGAGAGTTACCTACGATAATCAAACTTAGAATTAAGTTAGTTAGGATTTCTAGATATGCAGAGATATATTTGAGATAAATAGGAATTCTTCAAACCTTTCAAAGACCTACAGAATATGGCATTTAAAATGGTTTAGGGATTTTCTTGACAGTGAGGCACAACTGCTCCTGGTAACACCACCTGCATCAGAAAGAAAGATGGACATTGAAGAAACTCGTTATGAAGTTTGCTTCTAATATGGCAAGACTAGCCATTTGAGCAAGGTACTTCTCTTGTCTAGACTGTTTGACTTTATGTTGTAGAAACTGGACATGCAGGGCCCACAAAAAGATGACTGCTGACGCAAGATGGACATTGCTACAGGATTCCTGCTTCATGGACGAGGCTGCCAGACAGCCAGACAGTCTACAGGACTCAGAGAAAGTGACTGACAAACTGCCATTACAGGTGGACAGTTTAAAGTTTCCTGCCTTGTTGAGGAGTCTGGACACACATTATGGCCTATGGGCTGAAGATGCAACATTACAGAAGAACTTCGGGTGACTGACCAGGCAATGAGTTGTCTCTGTCATTTCTAGAGTTTATATATTATCCTTCTGTGGTCTTTGATGGAGTTGAAGACAGGTAGTTATGATTATAATTTTCCTTAGTTAGGATTAAAGATAAGTTACATATAGGACTTTAGACTCACAAAGATAGGATAGATGATATTTTCTTTAAGTTTTACAAAATGTTAATGGACTAAATATTGTTAACTGTGATTCTTATTTGATAACTGTTATATGATATATTTTGCTATGTTAAGGTTAAACCCCTTCTTTTACTTTAGACAGAAAAGAGGAGATGATGGGAGATGTGATTCTGTATATATGTTTCTCATACTGGTTAATAAAGCACTGTGGCCAATGAGATAACAAGATAGGCAGGGCTAGGACACCAGGAGGAGGAGAGAGGAAGTAGTAGGAGTCGACATGTAGCACGGGGAAGAAGCAGGACGCTTGCCGCGGCTCCCCGATAAGACAACCCCGTGGAAATACTTAGATAAGTAGAAATGGGTTAATAATTAATGCAGAGCTAGCCCATAAACAATAATGGTAACTGGCCAACAGGATTGTATCAAATACAGAGTCTCAGAGTGTTATTTGGGACACACGTGGTTGCGGGACAATGGTGGCAGGACCGGGAGGCCAGCGGGGAGGAACCTGCCGTAACACTCCTCTTCATATGCTGAGGGGTTTTTACGAATCATTTCTATAGTAGTATTCAATTGTTCTACATAAGTCTTTTTCTGAATCATTTCTATAATAGTGTCCAATTGTTCTAAATGAGTCCTTTTCCCCATAGGGGAAAAACTGGCAAAATGAGTTCTGTGTACCAAGGTGTGGTGTGGATAACTCCTAAACATTTAGTCCTTGGCTGGATCCAGGATGAAAACTCACAGGCCTGTAAGTCGATGCAGGAGGCTTGATGAGAAACTGGAAACCTTGAAAAGACAATCATCTTTCCTTCTCCAACTGTAGAATTGATGACATCAGAGGGTAAGGAAGAGATGTCAGCAGGTATCACTCACGCACAGAGCAAGGGAATGCCAGACCTGTGACTGCGGGAGTCTGCCATGGCCAGCCACAAAAAGAAAATACACAGAGTCTGGATTCTGTGTTATTGTGTCGATTTTGAGTTTATTGAATGCTCACGAGAAAAACACAGCTGCTGACAGACATGGTTTTGAAAGAGAGACAGCATGGACACGCTACAGATCTCTGTCTTTGGGCAGGTCATAGTTAGTGACGAGGGCCATCTGAGGGACATATGACACTGTGCTCAGAAGTCTGTGGAAATGGCCACCAGCTGGCACCTTACTGAAACCCCTTAATGACAGTCTGGTTCTCTTTCTGTGGCCTGTCCATGCATGGACAGCACAGTGACACTGGCTTCTCTCATCTTCTCTGTCAACAGTCAGCCTTCCTCTTGGTGTCACAGATGACAGGTCAGCCTGTCACAGAGATCACACAGTATCAAACTTGTGTTCCTCCCTTTCCATTGCCATAAGAAACGTTTGATGCCTTACAGACTCATTTCATCACATTTCATCAATCATGTATGGTCTCGGTCATGGACTTGCTGGTCATCTCCAGGACCTCCTGAGGCAATGTGGCACTGATGGGTACTGCCTGGGTGGATGGTGGCAGGTTCATGTACACATCATTGATTTGCTCCTTGAAATCTTAGTTCAACATTTCACCAGCCTCTTCTGAAATGAACACCTTGGTAGCCCACATGCTTAAACTCCTATAGGGAATCACACGAAAGAACCATATCCCGGTGTGCCTGCCACAACGTGCTGCCCATCGTCCAGCTACTGGATTCTTCCCAGCATTGCTGCCCACAGTATAGGCATGGCAATGCACATTCATGCAGTTCCCCAGAACAGACAGACATTGTTGAATCTCTACACCTAACTCTCTTGTTGGAATGAAGATCAAAGCTTGTGTTTATAGAGCGCCTGAATATCTAAGCACTGGAGGACTGAAATACTGAAGGTATTTAAATACTGAGGGCCTTGCCTGTGCCAGACTGGGACCATGCAGTATCCTTTCTCCCTTTAATTATCTCCTTGACAGTATAGTGCTGGATTGCTGAAGGTTTCTCAAAACCATAGGCATAGCTGTGCACAGATGATTCTGCCTCAGTCCCATGATAGGGAAAGTGGGGTCACATCCACCTCCTCATTGGTCTCAAAGTCCACGTTGGTGGTGTCCTACTCTTTGAGCAGCGGCTTTTGTATGGAGACCAACACCTCCATTATGGCTGAGGCAGTCATGATACTGATTTGGCGCAGGTGGTGTCGATTTATGAAGGTTTTGTTTGTGTGTACGGGAGCATTTCCTCCTTTCCCTATGGAATGTGTATCCCTTCGCTACTCTTCTACCCCTGCGTCATTGCACAGTGCCTTTTGGTTTTGGATGGGGCTGAAGAAACACTGAAAAAGGTTTCAAGGAGCAGATCTATGAGAAGTGCAACAGTAAAGGGTCTACTTCAGTGGATTTTTACATCACCAAAGAGAGTATATAACTTTTTACATGGCTACTGACAGGTGTTTAACCATTTGGTTTTGTATATAAATTTAAATAGTGAGAAAGCAATATTACTTCAAACACCATTTTCCCCCTAAAGCTAAGACCTGAGATTTAAATGTTCTTTTTACCACTGTTTCTATGTGTATCCCTACCTTTCCTGGAACTTAGTTATAGACCAGGCTGACTTCCACTTCGGTGACCCAGCTCTATCAGCTTCCTGAGTACTGCGATTAAAGGTGTGTGCCACCATGACAAGTTTAAATTTTTTAATTATATATTTTTCTATCATTTTACCGGTTGTGTGTATATGTGTATATGTGTGTGGGTATCAGTGTGTCTTTGTGTCCATCTTCTATACATGAGCCTGAGGATGTCAAAGAGGGAAGTCAGATCCCCTAGAGTTGCTGCTACGTGTGCATGAGAGCCACCATATATACACACTGGAAAATGAACTCACATCCCCTGCCAGAACAGTAAATTCTTTTAATTACTGAACCACCTTTTTAGCCTGTAAGAGTAGATTTTAAAATGATTGGGTCAAACATCACCTGTAATGAAAAAATGCTACAATGGGAGGAAATTGAATGGTAAATGTATTAAAATATTGTTGTAGGCAATAAAGTTAAAATTGTCGACTTGGGCTAAGCAAGCATAGTTGGCCTAAGAATCCACCTGTGGTAGACTTTTCCACTACTATGCCTGAGTCTCTAACTATGCCTGAATCGCTAAAATCCTACCTGTAGGGTGTTCTGTGCTGAATGGACAGTTAGAAAGATAGGTAACTCCAATATGAAGTTTTAGGCCTGCGTGGCAGCAGGAAGGTCCAGCATCTGGGGATTAATCTGTGAACAGTCATTCGAAGTCATATTTAATGATTGTTACACAAAGTGGTATATTGGGTACCCAAGTTCCTTGTACTAAAGCCCTTGAGCTATCTGTCTCCTGAAGGAAAGCATCAGACCCCTCCTACTGAGGTCTGTATTGTGATCACACCCCTGCTACGTGGGTCCTTATTGTGTACCATTGGCAGAACCCAACAATACAAGAGCTTCAGGAGTGCCACAGGCTTCCTGTGACCAAAGTCATGCAAAGGCAGTAAAGTTCTTTCAGAAAGACAACTATGTGAACCACAGAAAACAATCACTGTTTACCACAATAACTTCTTCAAGGTCAAAGTAGGTCTAGAAAACAACTATTTTATTCTATTGTTTACCCTAGATACTGAAAAGCAACTATTAATTATAATGTTAACCCTAGATAAGGTGACACTGTTAGAGTCCTACAACACTGCTGAATGGGCTGTAGCTTAGTCTGTGCATGCCCAGTTTGTATTTGCATCATGGAAGCTCTGCGGTTTCCTCTTCAATTAAACAGACACATTCCCCTAGGAAGAAATGGAGACAACAGAACAGTTGTGAGTGAATGCTGCACATCTGAGATCACCACTTCTCATCTGAACCAGCAGATTCCCAGCACTGTTTCCATATAACAGACACATGTGCACACACATAAACAAACACAAATGTGCACACACTCACTTGCACAAACACATGTGCCACACCCGCATGCACAAACACACATATGCACACACGTGTACAAACACATATGTGTGCTCAGTCACATGCACACGTGTGCACACATGTGTGCACACATTCACATGCACACACATGTGCTACACTCACATGCACAAACACACATGTGCACCCACTCCCAAACACATTAGAATCCTAGCCATGCTCATCAATGCTAAGTCTTAAGGTGTCTGACAGTGCCCTTCACTCCATGCTAAGGTGGAGGTCAGAGCAGTCATGACCTCATTCTCAACAGACTCGTCAATCAAATGTTCAAGTGGGCTTGGTGGTGGTGGTGGTGCATGCCATTAATCCCAGCAATAGGGAGGCACAGGCAGGTGGAGCTCTATGAATTCCAGGCCAGCCTACAGGCTCTAAGGCTACAGAGAAACCTTGTCTTCAAAAACATACAAACATACAAAAAAAGAAAAAAAGAAAAAAAAAAAAAAAAAGAAAGAAAAGAAAGAAAGAACGAAAAGAAAAAAAGAAAACTCCAAAAGATAAAAACAAAAATCCAGGTGGATGCATTGCTTCTTGACTCCAGTTTCTCTAAATTGAGAATGCTCTTCTGAGTCACGGGATAAACACTCTTCTTGGAATTAAGAAATTAATGTGAACTTCCCACAGTTTTTGGAAGCAACTTCACTGTGAATCAATGTCCATCATGGAAACATGAAGTCTTCCTACTGATGGGGTTTGTACCATTGTCTAACCCAGGAAGTGCACAGAAAGCTTCTAAAGAAGAAATGGGCATTCTCAGTCCTCCATGGGTCTAATGTAGCTTATTCACTAAGTGAGCTAAGTCAATGGTCCTAAGAACACATGCCTGACTCCTTTGTATTCAGGCAGGAATCATCTCTATGTTCTGCTTAGCACAAATGAGGGAAGGTTAAGGCAGATACTGTTGATGTTCAAGATAGTGTCAGACACAAACCATGTCAGGATCAGAGGAGAGGGGGAACTTCAATAAGGAATATGAAACGTGACCCAGAGGGGAACCCTACAGTGCACGATGGACCAGGAGTCAGTGCACACTCCAGTGCGATCCCAGGAGCTGTGCCCTCCTCCTGGGGGAGGTGCAGAGGAGGAAAGCCTGTGCTCAGAGAACATCTGGTGCTGACTCCTTGCCTGAGTAGTGAAAAGCCAGGGAGGGGTGTGTGAGGTCGTTGTGGAAGAGCAGACCCTGAATTTACACAGGTTAATAGGTGAACTGTGGGAAAGGAATTATAGATGGAATGACCTGAGATTGATTGAGGAATTTCATTGCAAGCAAATGTCAGGGATCTGCAGTTTCCACTTTGTTCAATGACTTTAAAGATCTCTGTGGCCCTGACCCAAGCCCTTCACCGTGGATTTGTTCCATGTGATCCGCATTCCAGCTGTGGAGTCTGATCCGTGCATGGCTCACACTGTGTAAGCACGGGATATTAAATAAAAGCCATCTTCATCATAGCCGACTGCTTTACCCTGAGCTATCCCACTGTCCATCCTTGACATTGTGTTTACTTATAAGGCATCTATAAATTGTCATAGTTTTCTGGTTCTTCTGCCTTTAGCGCCTAAGAAGCCGGATGACAGGCAGGGTCACTAAGGGCGCCTTCAAAAAGCATCTTGAAGAGATGATGCTCAGTCCTACATTAGCTTTCTGCTTCCTTATTTTAACGAAAACACAGGAATCTGAGTTTCCATGTGGTAGTGAAGATCCCATAATAAGTAGAGCTGAGCTTCAACGTCAGAATCTTTCAGTGGAAATACCTAGGAAACTCGGTAAACACTACTGTGAAAAGCTCGGCTCGCAGGCTAACATCGGGTGCTGAGATCGCAGGACTAAAACAGCCCGAATCCCCTGCTGTTCCTGTGATCAACTCTGTTTCCTTCCAACTTCACCTGTGCAGAGTCAGGCAGGGATCCAAGCACTGTACAGATCGTCTTCTGTGGGTTCCAGGAAGTCCTTCGATCTGTCTTGTGGGAAATGTAGTTCCGATCCCTGTGACGTCACAATAAGGGGCTACGGACCCCCAACTTCCGCGTTTAGTCTTCTAACTTAGCTTCTCCCTAAAGTTGGGCGCGTGTCCTGCTCAGCGCTGCGCTTGGATCTCTGCCATGGAGGTTGGTGCAGGGTGCAGCGCTGTCCTGCAGATCTGAGGGACTGTGCAAGGTGGCGGGTCCGGCGTGGAGGGAGCTGACGCGGGCTGGTTGGGAGGCTGGAGACGCTGACCTGGAGGTGCTGCTGTGCTGACCTAGGCTGGATTACTGCACGGGGTGCAAGTTTGCCTAGGGAGAGGGCGCCATGCCAGAGCCACGTGCTGGGGGTGTCCAGTCTCTTAGCACGCCCTGCTGCCCGAGTCCACCTGTGCTCCTGGGACTGGAGCGCTGGGTCAATAGTCAAGGACTGGAGAAAGTGGAAGAGAACAGGGTTGCAAGGGCAGAGAGGGTCTGTGACTGCTCCTGTCTGCGGAGGGAAGGGAACCCCCTTTCCTGCTTGGCTGGGGAAGCATGCCCTCCCTAGCTGACCCTTGCTGTCATGGTTGTAGTCAGATTTCTCTGGATTTTGAGACCATTTGGACAACTCATCCCTTCTATAATTTATGGCAGGCACTCCTGGTTTATGCTCAGAGTGGTTTCTAATGTACCTAGTTCCCAGATACCAAGTCCTGTGAGGGTTACTGCTGTATGGTATGTTAGTTCCCTTTCCTTTGGGATGATTTGGATGCCTCATGTTGAATAGGAATCCCTGATGTGTATTCCTATGTTTAACCATCACATAAACATCCCGGTATAGTCTTGTAATAAGTAGTAACCGACCTTTGGACAATCCACATAATTACAGATTTTAACACTGCAAAATGGAAGAGACTAAACAATACCACATGGATTCTGTTTGATACTGTGTGATGTCAGAAGTTTGGACTCCTTTTCCAACTTGTGTGTGATGAGAGAAATGGACCTCATGATTGCCAGGCAGGGGCTTGAATGTCTCTGAAAGGTAGAGGGAAAACGGGCCCTGCTGTTCTGGCAGGCTGTGTACACTGACCTCTCATCACAAGTTTTCATTCTGTCCCTTCACTTTATTGATAGTGTCTACACTCCCTTAAACATCTCTGACAATGAATGTGGTACCCAGGTCCCTGATGGCTGTCTGAACAGTTCTGGAAAAGTTGCCTAAGTTTTCATGCTGAGCTAGGGATAATAAAATGTAACTTAGAAAAGCTGTGGCCTACTCAGGGCCCTTTAATTTGCATGTAGAAGTTTCTTCCTCCTGTGACAACTGCAGCTCTAGTCTTAAAAGGAAAGGAGATAGTTTAGTTTGGAGACATTTGCATGACCATGCCCTGGGAACAAAGAATTAGGTTACCTCATGCTCAAACATAGAAACAGTTTCATGGGTTCACAGAATAAAGAATATTATTAATCAAGACAACTCTAAAGTGTATTGGTGGGTAGCCCAGGATGGCAGGTGATATGAGATGGGGGACCTATACTATCTGCTTAAGATACTATCTAGTGACATTCTTGGCTTTGGGATTGATGGAAGTTCCTGTTCTGCCAAGTCAGTGGATTCTAAAAGTTCCTTTCATTTATTGTCACTAGATGTTTACTCTCGGAACTTGCCAAGTTCCAGTTCTGAATGTCCCCATGGCCCATCAGTGTCTGCAAATACAGACTCTCAGAGTTTTTCACACACAGCTGGACACAGCTTCTTATAATAATTTTCCTCCACAGCCCCTCCCCCTATCTCAATTACTCTTGCAAATATTACCCAAGTGTTTGTGAGCTGCAGTCTGGCTCATGATATTGAAGTCTACTCTTAGGAAACACAGGCTTCCAGTCATTTTATCCCATCTACTGGAATTTCCACTGAGTTTCCAGCCATATATAAAATAATAGACACTTCCTATTATTGCTAATCTGTCGGGAAAATAATATCATTCTGTCAAGTGGAAAAAACACACTGACTTCTATATCAAAACACCTTCCTTACAATGTAGAGATTTTACAGCACCATATTCAAATATAACATACCAGCCCCAAATATGTTCATATGTCTTAAATTAAGCCTCTTCTGTGGCACATCAAGGTCATGTCTGCATTTTGAGGATGAGACAGGAAAGCCAGACTTCAAAGTCATCCTCTACTTCATGGCAAATTTGAGGCAAGCCTAGGCTTCATTTTCTCTCTTTGAGTTACAACATTTCAGTCCAAGAACACTTTTCCAATGCAATGACATTTTTTAGTTCAAAAGTATGTCTCAATAGACAAATTGAGAAATCAGAAACTGTAATCAGTTGTTTTGTTTGTGGTAGGTTGACAACAAAAGAAACAAAACCAAGAAAGGAATAGTCCTAAGCCCATGGATTGGAATCATTTTTAGCTTTTGAGTTACAATTTTTCTGTCACTGAGTCCAAGAACACATCCATGGTTATATCTCTTCATAATTTGTGTCCCAGTATTCTTTCCAGTTTCCTTCATGAAGTCACATTGACCCTGCATTCTTGCTGAGGGTACCCTACTGTATCTCTGCACGGGTGTTTTGACCTTCATGGCTAGACAGGGGGAGCCAGAAGGCAGTCCTGCCAAATGAAATTCGGTAGCAGGTATTGGTTCAAATGTCAGGAGTGTGACCTCCTAGGGCAGAATTTTATGCACATTTACACACAAGCACAATTAGATGAAAAGTCTTCTGGTGATAATTAACTCAGTCCCATATGCACAACCAAGCATACATGAATCACTTTGAGGAAGAAAGTAAGCTAAATACAGAATGTATGTGACAACAAGGATACTCTTTGTAACGTATACACAGATAAGTTCTATAGATTTAATGAGAAAAACATATAAACTAATCTATTAGGGTCTGGATGGGAACCTGTGACAGAATCAGCTCTAGCCACAGATGAAACAAAGGTCAGAAGGCAAAAATCCACTGTAGGCTTCTGGACAGGAAACAGGTTTTGCATTCCTCCCCTTAAAGGAAGAATCCTGTATGCTTTGAATTGCAGGTTCCTCAAGTGCATGTGTGCATACGAAGACCTCTGTGCCCAATACATAAGGGTCTTTTTCTGCAGTTGTTCCAGGATGTGTAGAAACATCTGAAGATTTAGAGCTAGGAGGCTCAGATGACAAAGGACATGCAGTGTTTGTCATCATGGATCTGGGCTACCTCACTCAATATGATCTTTTCTTGTTCCATCTATTGACCTGTGACTCTTATTTTCTTTAAGTATTAATACTGCAGAGTATTCCGTAGTGTATATGTATCACATGTTCATTATCCATTGGTCAGTTGAAGGATGTTTGTGTCATTTCCATTTCCTAGCTCTTATGAATGGAACAACAATGAACATAGCAGAGCAACTATCTATGGACTGACTGAATGTCAAGGTCTTTTAAACTACTACAAAGAGTGGTATAGTTGGGACATAACAGGAGATTTATTTTTACCTTTTGGGAATTCTCTATAGATTGATGTTTCCTGTCCTGACTGGCCACTCCCCGTCCTGGTAGCTGCTTCCTATTTACCACACAGAGGCTTAATATTATTTGTAAATGCTCAGCCAATAGCTCAGACTATTACTAACAAACTTTTACATTGAAATCAACCCATGTAATATCATGATACTATGTCAGATTTGTTTTAGGGAAATTGCTTACCTATATTAGCAATGCTTCTAACTCTCCTCCTCCTTCTAGATGACTTTTAGAATTGTATGCAGAAGCACATGATGCTTCTGTGTATTTGTGTTATTATTGACAGTTTTAATAAATGCAACTTGTGGTATTCATTCATTATTCTTTATTTCAGGATATTCTGTCATTCTGGGATGTGGCCATTTATTTCTCTGCAGAGGAGTGGGAATGCCTGGGCCCTGCTCAGTGGAATCTGTACAGGGAGGTGATATTGGAGAATTACAACAATCTGGTATTCCTGGGTGAGGAGCTCTTCCATGATAAATTCTTAATAATTGTCAGCATGAAACTTGCTGCCTCGGAGACTATCTGATGGGAATTTGTACTTACAACAATGAGTGGTAATGTTGGGAATTAAGTGGCATGAGCAGGGTGTGGACACATTAAAGAGAATTTTACACTCTTCAGTTTTAAAATTTTTCTTTATAACTGAGGGACATGAAGCTCAAGTTCTTCAAATTCTAAATTCCTCCAAAGCTTTCTGATGTGAAGAGCTAATCCTCTGCTATTCTTTACTGTATCTTCTCATTATTTCTGTACAATCCTGGAGAGGACATGTTATTCCCAGGAGAACATGCTAACAATGTTGTTCTTTTTTCATACAAACAGGTCTTACTTCATCAAAGCCATATCTGGTGACGTTTCTGGAGCAAAAACAAGAACCTTTAGACATGAAGAGACAAGCAGCTGCCACCATGCAGCCAGGTGTATAGGGATTAGGGGGTTGGTGGACAGAGTGGGAGGTCAACGGGCCAATAGGAATCCGGGCTTTATCCTGACCATTGAGACAAAAGGTTTTGGTGGAAATTATTTCTTGGGGATCTCCTTTCTGTCTTTTGCTTTCTAAGGGGAACATCTTTGAGATACTTACGATGCTTTCAAAGGGGAGCATCTTTCAGATGCTTATGATGCTTTCTAAGGAGAACATCTTTTAGATGCTTATGATGCTTTCAAACAGAACATCTTTCAGATGCTTATGATACTTTCTAAGGAGAACATCTTTCAGACACTTATGATGCTTTCTAAGAAGAGCATCTTTCAGATGCTTATGATGATTTCTTCAAGTCTCCCATGCTTTGTTCTCCTCTTCCCATGAGGCCAACTTGTGTCTATTGTGACTCCAAAGCTCTCTCATTTCTAAGCAAACTAGACTTATTTTTCATATTATGATTTTCTTGGGTATTTACTTTCCTCATAAAACATGCATAAAATCTTCCTGTCTTAAATCTTTGAAATGTATTATTTAATATTGTAAAGACAGTCTTCTGGTTATGCAACCTAACTTTTATACCTTACAAAAATAAAGCTCTGTTTTAGGATATGTATAAATTATGTATACATATGTTTTCCACATTTAACTACTTTTATACTTTGTGTTTATCTAGTCATTTTATATATATATATATATATATATGTTTATGGGACTGATTTCCATTAGCATAATATTCTTAAGGGTCTTATTAACTTTTTTTGTTATGTCTTCATTTCTATGTTGCCATGATCTTCTTATTTCAAAGTAAGGTTACATGATTTCTAGCTATTGTGTTTTTTAACTATGCTCCATTGAATATAGCTATAGAAATTTGTATAGAGCCTATCATTTACAAAAGAAAATGCATGTATAATGACTAGTAAATGTTTCTGTTTTTAAAAATAAGCACTGTAACTATAAAGAGTTTTGCTTACCTTTCATTAATTTCTTACCAGGAAAAGAACAATATACAGGCAAAGAACATGATAAAACCCTTCATTTGGACTCACCACATACTAAACAGCAGATGACACAATTAAGAATGAAGCCCTATAAGTGTGAAGAATGTGGCAAGTCATTCTGTTTCCCATCATTGCTTTCTGTACACAAGAGAACTCATACAGGAGAGAAACCCTTCAAGTGTGAAATATGTGGCAAGGCCTTCCACTCCCCATCATTATTTTCTGTACACAAGAGAATTCATACAGGTGAGAAACGCTACAGGTGTGAATTATGTGACAAGGCCTTCCATTGTCCATCATTACTTTCTGTACACAAGAACATTCATACAGGAGACAAACCCTATAAGTGTGAAGTATGTGGCAAGGCCTTCCATTGTCCATCAGTACTTTCTAGACACAAGAGAATTCATACAGGGGGAAAACCCTATAAGTGTGAAGTATGTGACAAGGCCTTCCATTGCCCGTCAGTACTTTCTGACCACAAGAACATTCACACAGGAGAGAAGCCTTACAAGTGTGAAGTGTGTGGCAAGGCCTTCCATGCTCCACCATTACTTTCTGCACACAAGAGAATTCACACAGGACAAAAACCTTACACGTGTGAAGTATGTGGGAAGGCCTTCCATACCCCATCATTACGTTCTGTACATAAGAGAATCCATACAGGGAAGAAACCGTACAAGTGTGAAGTGTGTGGTGAAGTCTTTAGCACCTCCTGGCAAATTTCCAGTCACTTGGTAATCCATTCTGGAGAGAAGCCATACAAATGTGAGGAGTGTGGGAAAGCCTTCTCTACAAAGTCATACCTAACAAAGCACAAATTACTTCACAATATGGAGAAACTTTATAGATGTGAAGAATGTGGCAAACAGCTCAACAGTTCTAGAAGCCTCCAAGAGCATCAACGAATTCATTCTGGGGAGAAACCCTTCAAGTGTAAAGAGTGTGGCAAAGACTTCAGAACTTCTACAGCACGTTCTAGACATCAGACCGTTCATATTGGAGAGAAATGTTACAAGTGTGGAGAATGTGGCAAAACATTTTACCAGTCCTCTGGTCTTAAGCAACACCAAAGAAATCATCTGTGAGAGAAAGTTAACCAGTGTGAATAAAGTGCCAAGGTCTTCTGGGACACCTGAAATCCATACTGGAGAGAAATGCCATGAGTGTGAAAAATGTTGCCAACTCTCTAATAAGCTTTCTAATCATCTCAACACAAAGTAGCTCAAACTGTAGTGGAATACTACAAATTTTAAGATGGTCATAAAATGTTTTACACTTCTTCAGACTATAAAAGGTATCAGAATTTTTATTCTTAATAGAAGCTCTAATGGTAAAGAATGTGGTAAAGCTTTGGAGTAATTCAGACATAACCATCACCAAAGAATACAGTGAAAGGCATGTAAAGAAGTTAGGGAATGTTCCATGGAATGAATGCTTTCTGACCTCCATAGAATTTATACTGAAGAGAAGCACCACAATGGTGAAGAGTATGATAATGCCTTTGAAGGTCCCTCATAAACAAAAAAAGTCCTCATACTTGGCAATATCCCTACAGTTGTGAAGAGTCATCATTCAGCCCTTGCTGTGCAAGAGTCTCTGCAAACATAGAGTGTGCCCTGGTGCTTACCTGTTCTTCATGCCTGTTTCCACATCATAGAGTTCACATTAGTATAGTGCACTACAAATGTTAAGGTTATGGCAAGGCCTTTATCTGGCTTTCATATCATAAGTGTTCTCTGAGACTATACTAGTAAAAAACTCTACACAAATGGCAGTGGTAGCACACAACTTTAATCCCAGCATTCTGGAAGCAGACATAGGCAGATCTGTATGAGTTCGAGGCTACCTGGTCTACAGAGCTAGTTCCAGGACAGGTTCCAAAGCTAAACAGAGAAACACTTTCTTGAAAAACCAAAAAAGAAAAGAAGAAAAGGAAAAGGAAGAAAAGAAAGGAAAGAAAGAGAAACACCTAAAACTGTGGAAAAGCCTTCAACAATATCACTAATCATCGTCAATACAAAAGTCTATATATACAAATAATTCAGGAATACCTTATATAATATTTTTAATCTTCATCAACACCAAATACTCTTCACTGATGAGATGCTCTATAAATGCAGATGTCCTATTTCCTTCTGTTCTCAACTTCACAGACAAGCAATATGTGACGGAGTCTCGATTGGATGCCTGGATCTGATTGACCCTTGGTCACGTCTGCAGGTCATTTTTATGAATTCTAAGTGAAATAAGAGTATCTAGACTCTGGGATGATGGCAGTGCACCATGCATGTGCCAATCTTGGGGATTTGGTCGTGGATGTGTAAGGAGGAGACAGAAAGTAGCAATCCTCCATGATTTCTACTTCACCTCTGTTGCCTCTGTATTTCTCTTGTGTTCTGCCCTGGTTTCCATGGATGGAGTGAGCTGAAAGAACCCCTTTCTTCCCCTATGTAGTTTTTAGTTGTGGTATAATCACACCAGCAGAAATAAAACTAAGAGAACAATGTGGGAAACCTTTCTACTCTTCTTTATACATTAGTTGTCATCAGAGCCTCCACAATTGAGATGATGTCACAAGGCTTTGAGCATCTGAAAGGATGAAATACAGCTTAACTCTCTAATGAACACTAAAAGTTAGAAATTTAGAAAAAGTCCATCAGCATGTATTTAAAAATCACCTTAGCTACAGGCAAAGTTCAGGAAGAAGAAAAACACATGAAATAGCTTGGTCACGATGACTGGTTTCTGGAAATTATTATTATTCATATCACCTAGTTTCTGAAGGATGTTGTTATACACAGCAACAGTCTGGGAACTGTTATGGGTCATCCTGTCCACAAAGAAAATTAATAACTAAAAGAAGGGACTCATAGCAAAAAGAGAAAGACAGAGAAAACAAGAGCTTCTGCCAATAAGATATAGATAACTCCCTGACTGGAAAGTACATTCTCCCAGCAGCTCAAGGACAAGGCCACTAAGCTGCTGGTTCTTAAGAAAGAAAACCCCCTAACCTTGCAGGTGTGCTAAATCTCTGTAACCTAGTAAACTTGATTAACCATTCCAAGTGTTGAGCTAACCCATGACCATGCTTTTAGGCCTAATAAAAATAACAGGCTAGCTTTGAAACTGGCCTTGTTAGCTTTAATATAAGTCCTATAAAAGCTATCTCAATTCTGCCCTCAAGGTCCTCATTCCTCTACCCCTGTGTAGTATACGACTGTGGACCACAGTGCACTTGGAATAAAAACTCATGCTATTTGCATCAAGACCGCTTCTCGTGAGTGATTTGGGGTGTCACCTTTCCTGAGTGGGAGCATGAAGGTCCACGCTCTGCAGGTCTTTCACATCCATTAACCTTAATTCTGCTCCAAAACATTCATAGCTACAAAATCCCCTACTGTTACAAAGAAAAGTACAAAGAGTTTATTGGTTTTTTTGTTTGTTTTTAGTCAGAATTTGAACACCGCAAACAAAGGTCAAACTGCAGACAAATCTGTGAAAAGAAACTCAAATCTAAACTCATGAATCATGAGAAATTCACATTTAAGAAAATCTATACAAAGTCCATTGATCAGTTATTTCACACAACTTCCTATCAGGGAATTTGTTTTGTGGAAAAACCCTACAAAGAAAAGTAATGTGCGAAGCTTTTGATTTAAACTCCGTTCCAACTAACCATGTGTGAATTCATATTACAGAGAAACCTCCAAAATGTGACTATGGCAGTAACTTTGTACAACATATAAACCTCATGAGAGCAAGTTACTTACAGCAAAAAAACATTGTGTGAAGTGTCGGGAGCTGTCTTTGCGGGGCAGTGATCAGAGCCAGCCGAGCAGCCCCAAGTCCGTGCCTGAGTGGGGGAGTGTGGATGAGGGAAAGGCTAGCTATAGACGATAAAGACAGGGAGACAGAATAAAGGTCAGGAGGGCAGATCAGTCAATACTGAAATGCCGCGAGTTTATTTTTCACCACACTCACTTACTTTATCCAAAAAGTGGAACACAGTATCATGTATATGAAACAGACTTTTTTTCCTTTCTCATTCTAAGGGTTCAGTAACCACACCTTAGCTCTAACTTCTTCCCTAGACTTGAGGTATGAGGATTGGGTTTCTAATGTGTCATAAGGCGGCTCTCCAGTTTACCAGCTGTCCAGGAGTCAGCACTAGCCACACTTTTTCTAGCCATTTCTTTAGCAAGTCCCCTCCACTGAGAGCAGCTCTAGCCAACTGATGCAATCCATTAGGTGTAAGCCAGGCTTCAGTAACACTTTCCAGTAGAGCCAGAGTAAAGGGAGCTGTGGGTCTATAATTAGTGACTGCCATTTTACGTTTTTCTATGTATTTGAGGTTCAGGGGGGGTATACCGAATGGGAGATGGAGAGGGCTGCTTGGTGGCTGGGTAGGGAGTGCCTTGGCGGCCAGAAGGGGCGGGCTTATCAGGAGCCTCCCCTGTAACCTCCTCTGTGTGCTCTTCCTCCACTATTACATCCTCAAGGGGCTCCCTTGGGACCTGATGGCCCCTTCTGAGCGAAAGCTGAAAGGCAAGAAGTGGTTGTTTACTTTTGGGGTTAGGAGTCGGGAGAAAGGGGAAGTTAATTTAGAGAGCTGGAGGTCTAAATCCCTAAGTTTGGTCAGAAGCTGAATCTGCTGTTCTTTATTGTTAATCACAGTTTTTAAGGTATCTATTTTATGACTAGTCTGAGATCGGTGTGTAACGATCTCGACATAAAGAAAACTTAAATCCTGGAGGGTTGTTTCATAGGATGTTGGGGTGAAAGGAGGCAGGCTTTTAGGCAGGGACTGAGTCTGGGGTAGAGGAGGAGTGGCAGAGGCCACAGGCATCTTGACATGGGCTAACTGGAGGCCAGTCTGCGTTATGGTAATGAGCAGCCTCCTCCTTCAGGGTGGCTTCATCCATTTGATCTAAAGGGAGTTGGGGAAAGGGATATGAGGGGATAAAGAGCTTTCTGAGGACTTTCCTTAAGGCCCATGGGAATCTGAATCTCGGAGCATTGATTAAGCTGCACCCGGTGTAGAGGGCCCAGAAGAGTGTTTGGTGGGGCCTAATTCTAAGGAGGGTGTGGAGGACTTTTTATTCTCATTGGTGAGTGTTGGTGGTCTGCTCCCTATTTCAGAATTACAGTGGGGGATCCTCTGGAGGGGTTTTTCTCCTTTTTATTTTTTAATCAAATCTTGAAGAGCAGGACAATAATTATTAACCGTCAGAATGTCATTAATAAGATTCCAGTAGCTAAATGCACTAACTGGGACCTTTTTAAAGGTTTCATAGTAATCTTACATACAATTGCCTAGTCTGGCTCATTTGTTTTCATTAATTATTCCTTCCTGTGGAAATCATGGACAAATGTCTCCAATGAAGAAGAAAAATTTTTTAACCTAATCCCTCGCGTCTTGAGAGATTCTTTGAACTCAGAAAGAAACCAATCTTCCTTGCTAAATTTTTGCCCCATTACTCACCTCTGCTTCAGGGGGTGTTAATGAACCAGAAGACTCTATCAAAGGCATGGTCAGGTGATCCATGAGTGGTTTTCCTCCCAGGCTTGCGATGACCATGTTGCAGAAGCCTCACACCATGGACAGGCCCGTCCCTTAAATGGACACTGAAGCCCTCCTCCTGGGGTCTTCGAGCCACATTGGTTGGGTAACAGTTGCCTAGACCCACAAAACATCAACCTAAAACCCAAAACACAAGAAGGGAATGAGAGAAAGAGTGGGTGGGTGGGTGGGGAGGATTGACCAGACGACAGGATTCTGATCAAATGGCAAACCTTATTTTTCTACCTGGAGCTTATATACTCAGCAAGGATGTAGGAAAGGGGGCAGGGGAGGTGAGAAGAATAGGTGAGGACCAGGTGTTCTTGCAAGCAGAATATAGAAAATCACAAAGAATGGATGGATGGAAAGATCAGGAATTATGAGAACAAGAAAGGTTACTATGGTGATGGGGTTAGTGGTTATATGCTAGGCGGATCTCGTTAAATAGGGCTAGTTACTGAATCATCAAACCTTTGTGGAATAACTGAAGGCTCTAAATGTACAGCCAAGAGAAAGCCAGAGTTCAGTCAAGGTTTGTTCCATAACTCATCATAGATCTAGCCTCAGTTTCCAACATTTTCTGATGTCTTTCTCCCTCTCTTTATTTGTTTAAAGTTTCCAATGTAAAAGGCAATCAGGCCCTTGGATTGCTTCACTCCCAGACATTTTATCTTCTTTAAGGCCATTGTGAATGGGTATATGTTCATAATCTGTTGGGATGATAATGTGATTTTTTTTGTCTTATGACAGTATGATTTATTCCATTTATTGATTTGTGTATGTTGAACCATCCCCACATTTAAGGGATAAGCCATCTTGATCATGCTAGATAATCTTTTTGATGTGTGTCTGTGTTGTCTTTGCAAGTTTATGAGCATTTTAAAATCTATGTTCATTATGGATAATGGTCCCTAGTGTCCTTTTGTTATTGTTATTTTGTCTTTACCTGATTGTGTTATTAGAATAATACTGGCTTCATGAAAGTAGGTTGGAATGCTCCTTCTGTTTATTTTGTTTTTATATTTGAGGAATGATTAGCTGAAATCTTTGAATGTCTAAGAGAATTCTGTTGTGAATCTACCTGGACATGAAATTACTCTTTTATCTGGAAGACTTCTTTTTACAAAGTCAATCTCCCCATTTATTTTGGGTCTATTTAGGCTGTTAAGTTCTTCTCTAATGTTGTTCATTTATATATAGAAGTTACATATGAATAAAAATGAAATCACAAGGCTAAACATCTGAAACCTATTGAAATCAATCTTATGGGCAAAGATTGTGGCTCTAATTGCCTACATAAAAATATGAAAGGAGCACCAAAAAAATGATTGAATGATACAATAAAATAGTTGGGAAAAACAAGAACAACCATAATCCAAACTAAGTTGATGACAAGAAATAAGAAAAATCAGAAGAGAAAATATAGAAATGAAATCAAAGAAAAATATTCAAATTATCAAGTTGCATAACAGATTCATTAAGAAGATAAATATGATCAAGTGACCACATTAACATCATCAGAAATGAAAAAGAGAGATGTTAAAACAGATACCAAAGAAATTTAGGCTATAATATGAGAATATTTTTAAAAACCTGTTCTATTCTATTGGAAGAACATAAAGGGTATCATTTAAATGTATTTCTAGCAGATAACAGAAGGATGGATTTTGTCTCTTGATCTACTCATGTGGCCTTTGTCTTTTGACTGGAGAATGGAGGGCATTAATTGTTCTGATATGTGATTGTTAATTGTCATTCTGTTGCTTTTTTTTTTTTTTTTTTTTTTTTTTTTGATGATGTTGTTTGTATTCTCAGTGACCTTTTGGGTCTTACTAATTTTGCTATGAAGAGATACCATGACCATGGCAAGTCTTATAAAGGGAAGCATTTAATGGGGCTAGCTTAAAATTTCAGCGGTTTAGTTCACTATCATAATGACAGGAAAACATGGTGTTGAAAAAGGAGCTGAGAGTTCTCCATCTTAATCCTCAGGTATCAGAAGCGACAGAGTGTCACACTGGGAGTAAGTTGAACATAGGAGGCCATAAAGCCCACCCACACAGTCATGTATTTCTCCCAACAAGGCCACATCTACTCTAACAAAACCACACCTCCTAATTATGCCATTCCCTAAGCGAGCTGTCTTAGTTACAGTTGACCATAGCAACTCTTAAAAAAGGGGGAAAAATTAATGGGATGGCTTACATTTTCAGAGGTTTAGTCCATTATCATCATGGTGTGCCATGGTGGCCTGCAGGCAGACATGATCCTGGAGCAGGAGTTGAGAGTTCTACATATTGTTCAGGCAACAAGAAGTAGTATGCCTCATTGGGTGTGGTTTAAGCATATATAATTCCTTAAAGCCCATCTTCACAGTAATGGTCTTCCTTCTACAGCACCACACCTAATCTAAAAAGACCACACCTCCTCATAGTGACATTCCCTTTGCGGGATGGGGGGGGGGTTGTTCTTTCAAGTTACCACATTCCATATTCCATTCCATGGTTCCCAAAGGCTTATAGCCACATAATAATGCAAAATTTGTTCAGTCCAACTTCAAAAGTCCTCATTATCTATAACAGTCTCAAACTTAAATCTGAAATTCTAAGTCTTCTCTGAGATTCATTTAGTCTCTTAACTGCAGTTTCCTGTAAAGTGAAAGTAAAAGAGTAGATCACATACTTCCAACATACAATGGTACAAGATATACATTACCATTCCAAAACATAGGGAAGGAAGCATAGTGAGGAAACAATGAACCAAAGTAAAACCAAAAACCAGCTGGACAAACTCCAAACTCGGCATCTCCATGTCTGATCTTAAAATGCCCTTCAGTCCTCCAATTCCTTTCAGCTTTGCTGACTTCAACACACTTGTGCTTTCTTGGGAAGGTATCCCATGGCTCTGACATCTTCAACATCTTGGGTTCTCCAGTTCAATCCAGGCTTCACATTCACAGCTTCATGTAACAGGAAGTTTTTGTAGGGACTGCCAGCTCACAAATAACACGGAGACATATTATTAATTATGAAAGCTTTGCCTATACCTTACCCTTGTTCTAACTAGCTCTTATAACTTGAATTAACCCATTTATATTAATCTATGTTCTACTATGTGGCATTACCTCTCCCATCTTTTTCTTTTTGGGGGGGTCTAGAACATGGTTTCTCTGTGTAGCTTTGGAGGCTATCTTGGAACTCACTCTATAGACCAGGCTGGCCTTGAACTCACAGAGATCCACCTGCCTCTGCCTCCCAGGTGCTGAGATTAAAGGCCCACCACCAACACTTGACCCTCTGTTCCATCTTGCACCTCTATTTTCTCTGGTGTCTCTGGTTCCTAGATTCATTTTCTGCTTCTTCTCTTTCTGCATAATAGTCACACCTCTACCTCCTATCTAGTTATTGACCATTTAGCTCTCTATTATACCAATCATGGCAGTATGTTTTCACACAGTGTACAAACATTTGACATTTCCCCCTTTTGTCTAAATCAAAAGGAAAGGTTTTAAACTCTAACACAGTAAAATAATTACTTTCACAATGTCCAGTCCACTTGTATTTGACAAATCTATTATATATACTGTTTTGGTGAGTTTAAAGTTTTATATCTAATTTACTTTTTTTTTAACTATAACATGAATTACCAATCTGGAAATCGCTTTTTAGATCTAAAACTTTTTTTTTTTTTTTTTTGATAAACAACTTAAGCTCTTATGTTTTTCAACCTCATAAACTTTATGCCTCTCATGTAAGGTTTTTTTTCTGAATTTGGTAACAATATAACTATCTAGTCTTCAGTCCACATCAGAGACCAAAAAGGGATATAATATTACCCGATTAAACAGGATGTGCAAAGAAAGTAACTTCCACAACTATAAAATGACAGACATCAGCTGCCTGTACAATGGGGCACCCATCTTTTGCCTAAAGGCTTTGAATGCCTGACAGTGAAGGACTGTCCTAGTCTAGTCTTTGTGTGATGGGAAAGTTTAGAGCTTAGCTTAAATCTTGGTTTGATTATCCATGAGGCTGAACCATCTCAGCCAGCAGCATTTAAGTTGTTCTGAGTGCAGAATTTTGAGGAAACTGCAACAGAGGAATTTTGAGATGCTGGGTCACTAGGAGAACTTTTTATTGGTTAGATGGAAGCAAAAAATATACATACATACATACATACATACATTGCTTAGAGGAAGAGGTTATTTGAACAAACAAAAGGCTGTGGATTCATTAAGGGTTGATAGCGATCAGGTTTGATTGGGGAATGAGGTGTGTGTTATCAAAATGGGAAGAGTACCAACAATAGCCTTGGGGCAAGGAGTTCCAGCCAACAGCTTCAGGCTTGCTCAAGGTGCCTCGGGGGATTTATGCAGGGCCCTACACATAGGAGTTTCTAAACTCTTCTGCCATCCACTTTCCATAAGGACAAGTCTTGCATAACATCATAGTACTACTTCAGAAGTATTTTAGGATTATTACTCTATCTATATCTGAAGGACTTCTGTCCTATCACTCTAGATGACCCTTATATTTGTATTGAAATGGACATGATGCTATTTGTTGTTTATTCTGTTACTGACAATTTTAATCAATACAGTGTGTGGTATTTACTCTTTTTTACTTTATTTCAGGATATACTGTCATTCTGGGATGTGGTCATTTATTTCTCTATAGAGGAATGGGAATGCCTGGGCCCTGCTCAAATGAAATTATACAGGGATGTGATGCTGAAGAATTACTACAACCTTGTGTTCCTGGGTGAGGATCATTTCCATGATGTGTTCAGTATGAAACTTCCTCCCTTTGTACAATATCTCCTGGGAGCTTGTGATTCCAACAATGAGGTCCATAGTGTTACTTTTAAGGAAAATTAAGATTATTCATATACCTTAGAACTTTTTTCTTTCTTCTTGTGTTCATAATGCCTCCTACCTTTTAAATGTATCCTTTATATTATTGCTAATATGAAATAATAAAGTAAGTAGCATGAACAGGAAGTGATATAAGTTAAAGAGACTGGCACACACTTCAGTTTTACTATTTTTCATTATAACTGAGGGACATGAAGCTGAGGACCTGCAGATCCTAAATTCCTGCAAAGCATTCTAATGTGGCCATCAGGAAACTCATGAAGAACTATCCTCTACAGTCCTGGAGAGTACTTGTTACTCCCTGTAGAAAACTCTAGCAATGATATTTTTGTTTCCCAAAAATAGGTCTTCCTCCTGTAAACCACACCTGGTCACATTTCTGGAGCAAAGACCAGGGCCTTCAGACGTGAAGAGTCAAGAAGCAACTGCCATGCCATCAGGTGTGTAGGAATGAGGAGGACAGAGCACAGAGTGGGTTCAGATAGCCAACAGAAGGCCAGACTTTCTCTTGAGCATCAGTACACAGTGTTCTTGTAGAACTCATTTTTCTAGGATCTTCTGTCAAAAGGTGGTGCCTCAGATGTTTAGGATGATCTGAGCTTTGTTTTCCTCCTGTCGTGAGATGAGCTTGTGTTTATAGTGACAGCCAAACTCTGATGTTTCTACAGGAACTTTAACTTGGGTATTCATCTGTCTTGAATCCTTGAAATGTATTAATGTTATTATGTAATCTTCAGCAGCTTAACTTTGATAACATCAAAAACCAAATCTCTATAAACACACACACACACACACACACACACACACACACACACACAATTATAGTGTGTGTGAATATACACGTTTTGGAAGTTTGAGTACTTTTATACTTTGTTTTTATATAGTCAAAAATTTCTATATATGTTTAAGGGACTGATTTCCATTTGCATAGTTGTGTTAAGGACTTTCTTAATTGTTGCTGTTCTGCCTTCCTTACATGATTGACTTTCATTAATATTCCTTTGTTTCCATGTTATATGTTGTCATGATCTTCTTGCCTTAATGGAAGCTTACATGATTTCCATCTATCATGTGTTTTAAATTAGGCTGTGTTAAATACAGGTATAGAAGGTTGAATGTAGCTTATTATTTATGTAGGAAAATGCAGGTGTGAATATATGTTTCTATTTTTAAAAATAAGCACTGTGAACATAAAGAATGTTTCTCTGCTTTCATTCATTTCTCAACTTTTACTCACCAGGGGGAAAGTACTATACATGCAAAGATTATGGTAAAGCCTTTGATTAGAAATCAAAATTTAGTAAGCATCAGAGAATTCATTTAAGAGTGAAACCCTACAAGTGTGAAGAATGTGAGGCAGCCTTCTGTGTTCCATCATTCCTAAGGGAACACCAGAGAATTCATCAGGAGAGAAACCATATAAGTCTGAAGTATGTGCTAAGGTCTTCCATGGTCCATCATCACTTAATAAACACAAGAAAATTCATACAAGGAAGAAACCCTTCAATTGTCAAGTTGTCCTTTTTCAACAGTACTTTCTGAATACAAGAAAATGTACACAGTTCAGAAACCATACAAGTGTAAAGTATGTGACAAGGCCTTCCATTTTCCATCATTACTTTCTCAACACAAGAGAATTCATACAGGAGAGAAACCCTACAAATGTGAAGTGTGTGGAAACGCCTTCCATGCCCCATCATTACTTTCTATACAGAAGAGAATTCACACAGTAGAGAACCCCTACAAGTGTGAAGTGTGTGGCAAGGCTTTCTGTGTTCCATCAGGACTTTCTATGCACAGGAGAATTAACACAAAAGAAAAACCTTGCAAATGTGATGTGGCAAGGCCTTCCATTGTCCATCATTACTTTCTAAACACAAGAGAATCAATAGAAGAGAGAAGCACTTCAAGTGTAAAGTATGTGGTCTGGCCTTCTATTGTCCAGCATCACTTTCTGAACACAAAAGGATTCATACAAGTGAGAAACCCTACCATTGTAAAGTATGTGGTGAGGCTTTTAGTACTTCCTGGATTCTTTCTGTTCACATAATAACCCATTCTGGAAAGAAAGTCAACAAGTGGGAGGAATATGAAAATGCCTTTTCTACAAAATCATACTTATGTCAGCACAAATTAACTCACAATGTGGAGAATCCTTACAAATGTAAAGAGTGTGGCAAAGTGCTCAACAGTATGAAAAACTTTAAGAATAATTAAAGAATTCATTCTGGAGAGAAACCTTACAGGTGTAAAGACTGTGGCAAAGACTTTAGAACTACTACAGCACATTCTAAACACCAGGTAATTCATACTGGAGAGAAACGTTACAAGTGTAGAGAATGTGACAAAAGCTATTACCAGTCTTCTGGTCTTAAGCAACATCAAAGAATTCATTTGTGAGAGAAACCACATAAGTGTGAAGATGTGCCTAGATCTTTTGTACTCACAAAGAACTTTTGAAATACCTGACAATTCTTACTGGGCATAATTGGCAGTGTGTGAATAATGTTTCCAATATTTCTCAACACATGATAGTTCATACTGGAGTGAAATAGTACAAATCTTAAAATGGTCATATGTTCATAAAACATTTACACTTCTTGAGACCATAGAAATATCAAAAAATTCATTCTATATAGAAGCCCTCTAAGTGTGGGGAATGTGGTAAAGCCTTTGGAATCATTTAGCTCTTACCCACACAACAGAATCAAGAGTAAAGGGCAGCCATGCATATATGAAGAATATAGCGAATTTTATTATAATTCAATCAACATTTGTAACCTTCATAGAATGTGTTCTGGAGAGAAACACCACAGCTGTGAAGAGTGTGAAATTGCCTTCAAAAGTTCCTCAAATCTTAAACAAAAGGAAAGTATCCATACTGAGCAACACTCACATAAATATGGAATGCTGAGAAGGTTTTATTGTACATTCCTTATTGTACATCAAAGAAATCACACATGAATCTCTGCAAATAGACAGTCTGTAGCCAGTTGTTTAGATGTTCTCATGCCTGTACCCACATCATAGGCTTCATGTTGGTAAAGTGCACTACGAAGGCTAAGACTGTGACAAGGCCATCACATGGATATCGCATCAGAAGTGTTCTCTAAAATGTTGTAAGACTGAGTAACTTGATATACCCAAATAATGTGGAATAGTCTTGAATAACACTTCTAATCTTTACCAAAAATAAAGAATATGTATTGATAAGAACTTTTACAACTTCACACAGTTAAACAATATGTAATGGTGTCTCAAGTGGGTACATAACTGGGTTTTATGGACCCATGGGCATGTATGTGGTGCACTGACATGAATACTAACTGGTGTAGATAAATCTAGACCACTGGATGATGGCAGTGCCCCTTGGGAGTGCCTCTCCTGGACAGGTGGTCCCAGGTGGATGAGATTGCTGCCTGAGTCCAGGCCAGAGAGGTAATAGCAGAAAGTCATTCTACCATGGTTTCTATTTCACCTGCTGCTCAGTATTTTAGCTGTGTTCTTCTGCCCCAGCTTGCAGAATGACGAGGTGCAGTTCATGAACTGAAACACCCTTTCTCTCCTATGTAGCTGCTTTCCATGGCTTTCATCACAACAATAGAAATAGAACTGAGTAGAAAATGTGGCAAGGTTTTCCAATCTTCTTTATTGCCATCATTATCATCAGCTCCTCCATACTTGAGACAATGTGACAAGACTCTGAGGTTTGTTCAACCTTAACTCTGCATTAGACCAATCAAACTGAAGAAAAGCCCTACTGTTACAAATGGTATTACAAAGGTTTATTGTCAATTGAACATCATAGTGTAGAGGAATCCCATGAAAGCAAATGAAACTCAAGTCTAAACACATGGATCATGAGAAAAATCATATTTAAGAGTAACTACTACAAACTCCAAAAAACAGGTTATTTGGCACACCTTCATATCATGAAATTTCCTGTGTTGACAAAGCCTACAGATATAAACAGTATGGAGCACTTTTAGTTTAAACTCAATTTTGGTTACCCATGAGGGAACTCATATTATGTAGAAACCATCTACATATGACTAGCAATAATTTTCCCCGACATACATACTTCATAAGAATATAAACAAAGTTATAGCAGAAAACATTTGTGAAGGCAAAGTACTTCATTGCCCCATAGATAATAATGAATAGGAGGGAATTAGTGTAGGAGAGCAGGCCTGCTAATACAGAGTGTTGACAACTGGGAGGTATTGCTTAGGATTAATGTGACATCATTGATGTGCTGGAAAGAAACAAGTCATAGATGTCAGAATCTCACAGGTTACTCAAGACTGGGGTTATCAATTTGTCATAAAAACCAAATTATTATGTTGTCCAAGCTTTTGGAGATGCCAGATGTGTGATGGAGGGAAGTATAGGATCTGCTAAGGAAAACGACACACAATGGGAAGAACATACCTAGGTTATGTGTCTCTGGTGCAGCTGGACGGGCAGTGCCACACACCCCTTTGACATCAACACTGGTGCTGTAGAGTAGTCCCTGTTCTCAAAAGTGGAGGCATCAGATTGTTTATCTGCTCTTCCCCATTGTAGGCTAATGCTTTTGTGCTATTATTCTCATTTAGAACTCTGTGTTTGTTCTGTGTCAGTGTATGATGGAAAGGCCCCCCCCTTTTTTTAAATTTGCAGGAGCTTATGGATGGGAATCTTGAGTCTCACATTAGATATATCTTGGATTCTTTTAAATCCTTCAAATTGTGATGTAAAGTATTTTGTGGACATTTCGATTTGGATTCCATTTTACTTATGAGATGAATGTAAGACCGGGAACAAGGAAAGAAATGTTATCATTTAAATTTGTGTAGCTGGAAGCCAGCATATCTTTGGGGTGGGGGTGGGGGAAACTTGATTGCCAATAGGACTCACCTTGTTTGTGTCCCCAGTACCTACAAAATAGGAAGAGAATTACCTCTGAGGGTTGTCCTCTGACTCATGCTTGTGCTCACATATATACATACATCCATACATAAGTATGCACATATATAAAAAACTTTTTTAAAGTGTGTGTTTGTGTTTGCAAGGGGTAGAGAGGTGATCCATAAATCTCAGTTGTTAATTTGATGAGATGTAGAATCTAGTGAGAAGCAAACCTCTGGTCATTTCTTTGCAGAGGTTATCTGCATTAATTTGAGGTCAGAAGACCTGTTGACTGGGGGTGGAAGCACCCATTTAACTGGGGTCCTGGATTGTAGGAGAGTACCCTAAGAGCAATCATTCATCTATCTCCCTCTGCTTCCTCCTTACTGTGGATGGAACATGGCCAGCTGCTTCAAGTTCGTGTTGTCTTAACTTTCTAACAGTTGTGATGATTTGAATAAGAATTGCCCCCATGGTTTCATATATTTGAATTCATCAACATCAAGGAGTGGCAGTATTGGAAAAGGATTAAGTGGTGTAGACTTGTTGGCGGAAGTGTGTCACCACTTCCTGTAGGGGCAGGGAGGTCTTTGAGGTTTCAAAAGCCCAAGGCAGGTCCTTGCATCTGCTCCTTGTTTTGGCTACACATTCAGGTGTAGAACTCTCAAGTACATGTCTACCTCCATGCCACCATGCCCACCACCATAATGATAATCAAAGTGTAAGCAAGACCCAAATGAATGTTTTTTACTATAACACTTGTCCTGAGCATGGTATCTCTCATAGCCATAAAATAGTGACTAAGACAGAAGTTCATAGCAGGGAGTGTGGTCTCCCTGTGGTAGTCCTTGCCATTCTTTTATTTGGAAGAATACTGAAGCTGTTGGAACTTTGAACTACAAAAGTGACCAAACACTTAAAGAATGATAAGGGTCACCCTTATAGGACTATAGTTTCAGAGGGAAAGGTTATTTGTAAATGACCTAGAGATGTTCTTGTGGCATTTTGGAAAAAATAAAAACAAAAAACTATTTCCTTTTTTCCACTGTCCAAAAAATCTACCTGAGAATGAATTGAATAGTTTTGGATTAACAACTTTGGTAGAGAAGATTCCAAGACAACCTAGTATCGACTCTTGTTGTGTGCTTATTAGTGTTTATTCTTATGCAGATCTTTAATGAAAAAGAGCAAGATGAGCAAAGAAAATTACAAAATGTACAGTAGAAGAGGGGCACCAGGAATTGGTGCTCAAAGAAATAAAATGTTTAAAGAAAAGCCTGACCCTAAATGGAATAATAGGAGTAATGACTTCAGGACAAGACCTCACCCAGTTTAGCTTCCAAGTCAGGGAAAGAAATCAAATTAGAGGTCATGGTCAGACATGATGGTGCACACCTTTAATCCCACCACTTGCTAGGCAGAGGCTAAGTCAGATAAGCAGCAAGGAGTGTGACCCTTCACCTTTTTACTGGCAGAGGACAGGGTCTGGAATTTAAGGTATTTAGTAGTTTTAAACTCCTAGCTTCCTGGGGTAATTGGAAAGTTAGGCTGTAGTTTTCCATCCTTACAGACCCTTTTCCTAATGGAGAGATGAGTTGTTGTGAGGTAGGTGTGGGTGTAGGGACTGGTTTTGTGAGTGGGAGGTACTGAATGTCTCTTGGGAGGAAAAGTAGCCCTGCATACTCTTACAATCACAAAAACGTGACCAGAGTAACTATAAAACCTGATCAACGGCGGTCAAAGGCTCGGCTCACATTCCGAATTGCACATTTTAAAAGCAGCAGGCTGAATTGTTCTGAAACGGCTCGATTCTACCTACCAATTTGCCATCAGTAAGACTGGAACTGAAGAATTCTGTAAGTCACCAACCCCCACAACCCTGCGTGAGCCGCGAACCGTCTTCGCACAGAGTTGTGGGAGATGTAGTCTCCCTCTCTGTGACGTCACACACAGCGGCTGTGCCCGCCGCACTTGCGCGTTTGTGTACAAGTTCATTTTCCTCCAAATGTCAGGCAGTGCTTACAGTTGGTCTGTTCCAGCTGCGTCTGTGGCATGGGGTCTGGTTCAGGGTGCAGCGCAGCCCCGCGGGTCTGGGAGACCGGGTGGGTTTGCAGGGAGGGCAAAGAAGCTGACTTGGACCTGCTGTGCTGACCTAGACTTGAAAGACATAGATTCAAATGGCGCTAGGAATGGCCGCTGCTAGCGTCCACCTGGCGGCCTGGGGACAGGAAAGTGGCTTTGGTGGCTCAGGAATGGGGAGCGTGGGCGAGGTGGGCCGGCTGCCTACCTGTGCCAGAGGCTGTGCCGGGAGCTCCCTTTCCGGCTGGGCTGGGGATGCAGGCTCCCATAGCTGACCACAATCACAGGGCAGTGGTCATTCCTTCATTCCTCAGCACCCCAGAGCGAGCTGCTTTTGTGGTCTCTCCTGTATTTTATAGCCGACCCAGGTCTCTTGGTTTGCCTTGACAGAAGTTCGTTAAAAGAGCTGCGAGGCTCTTTGCTTCTGATGGCCCAGGTACTCACTTCCACATCAATCATAAACTAGGAAAATGCTCCCACAGACTTACATAAAGGCCAATCTGATAAAGGCATTTTCTCCATTAAAGTTCCTTCTTCCCAGATGAACTTTGTATCATGCTGAATAAATAAGTCTAAGTAACCAGGAGGAACTGGTTACTGGGTGTATTTTGGGTGATCTAGACAGGATGTGGTTAAAACTTTTAGTTTGTGTCCATCGCTTTCTTCAAATTAAGTTTAAAGGCTATGTTTCTTAAAATTGCGATCCCCCGTTTTCTCTCTGTATTCTGCCCTCTCAAGTGATGTCTTCATATAGCAAAGGCTAACCTTGAATTCTCTTTATAGATGCAGCTGGCCATGAATGCTCCTTCCTGCTCTTAAGAACTAAGATTGCAGACATGTACCACCATCTTGATATCTCTCTCTCTCTCTCTCTCTCTCTCTCTCTCTCTCTCTCTCTCTCTCTCTCTCTCTCTATTCTACAAATTTTTCTTCTATTTTTAAATATATAATTTTTATTTGAATTTAAAACAAGCTTGTTTTACATATCAATCCCAGTTCCTACATCCTCCCGTCCTCCCGTTTCCCCCATCAACCTCCATCTCATCCCTTTCTGCTCCCCAGGGAGGGTGAGGCCTTCCATGAGGAGTCTTCAAAGTCTATTACATCATTTGGAACAGGGCCCAGGTCCTCTCCCATGTGTCTAGGCCGAGGGAGTGTCCCGGGCTCCCAAAATCCATTTGTATTCTAGGGATAAATACTGATCCACTGCCAGCGGCCCCATAGACTTCCTAGTCCTCCCAACTAACACCACATTCAGGGAATCTGGGTCGGTCCTATGCTGGTTTCCCAGCTATCAGACCAGAGTCCAAGAGCTCCCCTTGTTCAGGTCAGCAGTTTCTATGAGTTTCTCCAACCTGGTCTTGACCCCTTTGCTTATCACTTCTCCCTCTCTACAACTGGATTCCAAGAGTTTGGCTAGTGTTTAGCTGTGGGTGTCTGCTTCTGCTTCCATCAGCTACTAGATGAAGGCTCTAGGATAGTACATCAGGTAGTCATCAATCCCATTATTGAGGAAGGGCATTTAAGGTAGCCTCCCCACTATAGCTTAGATTGTTAGTTGGAGTCATCCTTGTAGATCTCTGGACATTTCCAGAGTGCCAGATTTTTCTTAAAACCTATAATGGCTTCCTCTATTATGGTATCTCTTTTCTTGATCTCCTGTAGTCTTTCCCTGCTCAATCTTCCTGCTCCATCATGCCCACCTCATAAAACCTCTTTTCCCCAACTCCCTCTCCCCTCCCCCATGCTCCCAATTTGCTTGGGAGATCTTGTCTCTTTCTCCTTCTGCAGGAGACCATGTATGTCTCTCTTAGGGTCCTCCTTGTTTCCTAGCTTTTCTGATGGTGTGAATTGTAGGCTGGTAATCTTTTGCTCTATGTGTAAAAACTGTATGTGAGTGAGTACATACTGTATTTGTCTTTTTGTGACTGTATCCTACAAATCTTTTAGAGACTCTTTACTATCCTTAATACATGAAATTGTATGTTGTGTGTTTGTGTATATGGGGGCAATATAGTGTGACTCTGCAGGTATGAGGACAACTTTTTATTCTAGAATCAGTTCTTTCCTTTCACTGTGGTACTGAAGGATGAACTTCACAGGTCAGTAGGCTGGGTGGGAAGTGGTTTTATGTGCTGAGCCTTCTGGTAGATCCTTCATTGTTCATGCATTTATTCCCCTGACATTTGTTTGTCTGAATCCACCTTGAGATCATTCTCATTTGAATGAGAATGCCCTCTTGGGAGTCACATATTTGAAACCCTGTTGGTAGAATTCTCTCTCTCTCTCTCTCTCTCTCTCTCTCTCTGTCTGTCTGTCTGTCTGTCTGTCTGTCTCTGTCTGCCACTCTATGTTTCTGTCTTTCTCTCTGCTTCTTACTTGTGTATCAAGATATATGATATATGATTTCACCCATTCATGCCTTTGCTCCAGCTTCATTTACTCTAATGCTCTGAATCTGCAAGCTCCAAATGGAATCCATTGTTTATAAGTTGCCTTTGTCATGGTCATTTGTTTCAGCAAAGGAAAAGTCACTAAGATAGAGGTTTGTAAGAGGAAATGAAATGAGCTACAGCTGTGAGAGGCTTGACCTCTATGAAGAAATGTGGAAGACTTTGGGACTTTGAGCTAGGAAATCAGTTTGAACATTGTAAACAGCTTAATGGGCCATATTGGGAGTTTGGAAAATGATAGTAAGGAGAAGAAAGTGGACTATGAAGGTGAAGCTCAAGAATTGTCACAGAGGAAAATAATAGCAACTCCACTGGAGACCATTCTTAGATGTTTTGGCAAAGATCTTTCAGCCCTTGTCCTAAAGCTTTGCCTGAGGCTAAATTGGAAAATATTGAATTAGTTCCTTTGACAGAGGATATTTCAAGACAACCTGATATTGACTCTGTTGTGTGGCTTTTATAAATCACTCTTAATATGAGTCTAAAATGAAAAGGAGTAAGCAGGGGGAAAGGAATTAATTTAATGTTGGAGCTTAGGCTTGAACAGAGGATAACAATAAAAAGGCCAGATCAAAAATTAAATAAAGGGATTGATGCTCTCAGGTTAAGGCCCCACCTGGTTTAGCTCCCAACTTGTAAAAAGGGATTGAAAGGTATCCTCAATGTTCACAGAGTATTTACATTACTATACTTGATTATTTGTAATTTATTAAAATACTTTACTCCATTTTGCTCATGAGTTTTTTCTTTTGTATTCTACCTATTGACTACTCAAACTCCTATCCCTTGGTACATTGTGATTTGCATCAATACTGCGCATGCTCGAGAAACCATGCCTCAGCACAGAGTTGCTATATCAGAATCTGTATTTCATGTTCAGTGGTAAGTATGTTGGTTGTTGGGAACTCTCTTCTCACTCACTTTAACTTTCTTCTATGAGAAATGCATATAACATATGGTGTATCATATAAACCTATGACACTAAATGTATAGTGTTTAATGGATGCATTTGTTCAACACTTATAATTTTAATTTAAATTTTATTTTGTTTTTTATTTTATGTACATTAGTATTTTGCCTTTATTTACGTGTGAAGATGTCAGATCCCCAGGACTGGAGTTATAGAAACATGTGAGTTACTAGTGCTGAAAATTCTCTGGAAGAGCAATCAGTGGACTTAACCATTGCACCATCTCTCCATCCCTCTTGTTTCACATTTTATTTCTCTAAAAAGCATAATACCCATCTTTGCTTCTAGAATCTATTCTCATATCCTTTCCTTAAAGATGTGTATGGTTATGTGACCAAGTAAGGAGCATCTTAGGAATTTAACTCAACAACATAGAAACACTTCTAGGTGTTCATCTTGGGAAAACTTTAGAGTTGTGTCTACAGACACATGATGGCCACTGGCATTTATATTATTAGAAACTGTTTTAATCAATGTAATGTGTGGTATTCATTCATTTACCTTTATTTCAGGAACTGCTGTCTTTCGGGGATGTGGCCATTGATTTCTCTGCAGAGGAGTGGGAATGCCTGGAGCCCTGCTCAGTGGAATCTGTACAGGGATGTGATGCTGGAGAATTACAGCCACCTTGTCCTCCTGGGTGAGCCATTGTGTTCTGATGGAAAACACTTTTTAGATGACTCCCTGTTTAATTCTTGTTGTCTAGAAGGTCACCTGTCAGATGTCTCTCGTGTTTTAAGAGTCTAAGCTTTGTTCATCCCCTGTAGTAAGCTCTGTTGCATTTACAGTGAGAGCTGAAGGTCTTCACTTCTTCACTTAGCTGAGACCCCTTATAAGTGCCTTCATTGTTTCCTTCTCCTCTGAAGATTTCTACTCTTTACTGAAGACCTATGAGTGAAGTCATTGTAATACAGCAACTTCACACCTGTTTCTTTGATATCTCTTACATTCATGTTAACTAAGTCATCTCATCAGATTTCTTAGTGAATGATGTATAATGTGTGCGTCTTTTTTTTTTCTTTTTGCAACTTGAAACAAGCTAGAGTTACCTGGGAAGAGCAAGTCTGCAGGGCATTTTCTTGATTAGTAATTGATGCAGGAGCCCCAGCCCACCGTGTGCAGTGCTGTCTTGAGCTGGTGGTCCTGAGCTCTGTGAGAAAGCAGGGTAAGCAAGCTTGTGTAGAAAGCCAGTGAGCAGTGATCCTTCACAGCTTCTGCTTTGGCTATGTAAGACCCGCAAGAGCGTGGTCCCTCGTGCTCCCACTCAGGAAAGGCGGCACCCCCAAATCACTCACGAGAAGCAGTCTTGATGCAAATGCATAAGGTTCTTTATATTCCAGTATACTGGGGCCATCAGCCATACACCATGCAGGGTAGAGGGCTGAGGACCCCTAGCACAGAATTGAGACAGCTTTTATAGGGTTACAACAATGCCCGTGCATCGTGAACCAATCACCTCATCCAGTGCGGACCAATTAATTTAAAGCATCCAAGCCTGCTCTTAGACCAGAAAGTCTGCTTTCGCACAGGCTTCTGGGTTTGGCGACATGGCTCATTTCCTGTGTCCATTCACTCACAGGCTACCATAAACATTAAAGTAGGTGACCTTCAGCTTGGGACTTAAGACTCCCAGCTTCCTGGGGTCACTTGAGAATTAGACTATATTTTTCCATCCTAACAGCTACTGCCTCTGAGTGTCTGCTTCTGTCCCTGTCCTGACTTCCCTTGGCCTGAGAGTTGTAAGCTGAAATAAATCCTTTCTGTCCTCCCTACGTTACCTTTGGTCGTGTGTTTTATTGCACCAATAGAAACCCCAACTAAAGGAATTTCATAATCGTTTTTCTTTCACACACACAGTACTAATGCTTTGCAGTACTTATACTTCATGGATGTGTAGCCATCAGTGAAAATCACACATCTAGAAATGTGTTTTTAATAGTTCATTGGTAAGCTTTTAGAATTTCTTTTTAGATCCATATTCTTTTTTCCTAAGACTTCCATGTTCTGTAAACTGGTTGCCTATAGTCATTTGTCTACATGTGACCTTTATATTTTTGTGGATGGAGCATTGAGTGGTAAACAGTTCTGTGAGATTAAAAAAAAAAATACAATGAGATCTAGTTTTGTGGGCAATAGGACTGTACATTTCTACTTCGTGTTTGAATGTGCGGGTCTTATTTACTGTTCTAATGCTGTGAAGAGACACCATGACCAAGGCAACCATAAGAAACTTCTTCAATAAATGCTTTCATTATGGTGGAGAGCATGGCAGCAGCTGATATGTAGGATGGTGGGCATGATGGTGTCATTGCTATGGAGCAAATCTTTTAAATCTTCCAAATCTAAAAATCCTAATCATAAGATAAAATATATATATATATATATATATATATATATATATATATATTTCTGTGTCAGTTTAATCTTACACAATCAGCAGCTATCCAAGTTTGACTAATATCATTGTTTGGATGATAAAGCCTCCATGGGCTCTGGTATTTTAATGCTTAGTTTCTGGTTGCTGGTGCCATGGGTAGCTTTATGAGGTGTGACTTTGCTGGAGGAAGTAACTGGAAGTAGGCTTTCAGAGGGACATATCCTACCATTGTTAGTTTGTTCCTTTGCTTTACTGTTTGCCTTCACTATGTGAACCTTCAGCTTCTGCTCCAGTACCATACCTGCTGCTTGCTGTCTGCCACATCTCTGTGATAAACTCTAATCCCTCTACGACCATAGCCTAAGTAAACTCATTCTTGCCTCAGTCAGGGTATTTATTTATTTTTAATTTATGTTGTATGAATATTGTACCCACATGTACATGTATGAACCATGTGTGTAGGGTACCTGAAGAAGGAAGAAGACAATGTCAAATCCCCTGGAACCAGAATTATGGACAGTTGTGAGGCACCATGTGGGTGCTGGGAATAGAACCTATGTTTTCTGCAAGAACAAGTGTCCTTAACTTCTGAGAAATCTCTACATCCTTTGGTCATGATATTTTATCACAGCAACAGAAAGGTAACTTCTAGAAATACTTTATGCTTTTTATGTATATCTGGCCATACATTTTATTTCTGGTTAATGGGCTTATTTGTTTCAGCATTATGTCCTTAAGTATTTCTATTATGATCAATGCTACAATTTCCTTAGCCATTTAACTTCAGAATTTCTGAATTTCACTAAAGTGAATATGACTGTGGAAATGTAGTTTCTTACTTGCCTATATAATTATAGTAGTCTACATATTAAAGATAAGCATTATAAATACAAAAGATATTGTTCAGCTTTCATTTCAACTTTAACTCATCAGATACAAAACCATATAAAGAATGTGGCAAGGCCTTTGATTGGAATTCACTCCTTATTCAACACTAAGTAATTCATTCGAGAGAAATCTTACAAGTGTGAAGAATGAATGTGGTCAGACCTTTAGAGCTTGCTCAACACTTAACATACACCAGAAAAGTTATTCTGGAGGGGAAAACAATACTGCAAATGTGAAGAATGTGCTAGAGTTTGTTTGTTTATTTATTTGTTTGTTTTTTCTATCCTTCATTACTTAGACAACATCAAAGAATTCATTCTGGAGAGAACCCCTACAGGTGTGAAGAATGTGGCAACACACTTTGAATGCCCTCAAACCTTAAGCAACATCATGGAATTCATTCTGGTATGAAACCCTGACTGTTGAGGGCCACTCCTCATCATTCCTGTCTTGTACTCACAGCAAGGCTAACGTGAAGACATAAGGTGAGTCTGGTCCCACATCATCTTCAGGGAGCCATCTCCTTTGTCTTCCCTGAAGTTCCACAGAAGCAGATATACAGAGCCCTCAGCGTCTGAGCATGAGCGCTTCAGAGACCTTTTCTCTTCCTCTGATTCTGCCTTCACAGTAAGATGACATCTCTGTAATCTTCATGATATCCAGATTCACAGCAGGGGGTGGGGACAATCACTGAAACTGGCTAGGTTTTCGTATGTGTGGGGCTGGAGAATGGCTCAGCTGCCAGAGGTTAGGCTCGCAACCAAAAACATACATGTTGATATGAGTGAGCATCAGTACTTATATCTCTCCAGTTTGGGGGCTGAGGGTAGGGGATGCAAGGCCATTGTCACTCTCCATCACCCAGGCATTTCCTGCCATAATGGACACTATCTTCAAATTGTAAGATTAAATAAAACCCTTCCTTACGGGTCTTGTCAGATACTTTATGAAAGTAACAAGAAAGCCTACAAATAGAGAAAGTCATGATATCCTGGTATGGTGTTGCTGGTTCATAACTCAATGGTTAGAGATTAGAAGCAGGGATTTCAAGAATACAAAATTTTCACCTACACAGAATTTGATCTTCACTGGGGCCGCATGAAAGTCTATTTTAAGTACAAAAATGGTCAGGTTCAGGCTGGAGAAAAGGCTCAGCAGTGAAAGACTAGGCTCACAACCAAAAAATGGTCAGATTCTTCCTAGTTAAGATCCATTTTCTATTTCATTTAATATTTTCTATGGCAGATTTTCTAGTCTAACTCTACATCAAATGAGACTTAGGTCTTGGGAGATATGTTGCCTACTTCTGTGTAAACATAAGTATTATTGCAAAGTGAAAATGTCTGCTGGATAAATGATCACTTCAGAAAGTGGTTGTTGGTGTGATGGAGATGGGTATTATCTGGAGAAGCCACACTCTTGTAAAATGCAAAGCAAATAGTATTTGGTATGTATTTTCATTTTTAAGGGCCTGTAAGAGAACACAAATAATTTCTAGACCTTGCAACTTCTAACTTACATGATCCTCTCCAAACTCAATCCGTGTTTACCACTGGGGCTGTATTATTATTCATTCTCCTGTATCTAATACTATAGGAATATTAGCATTTGTGTTATCAAAGTTATTAAACTCATGCTTGATCGTTGCAGGGAAGATGTGTGTTTCTTATGGTGATTTAAAAAAATCTGTGATATTTCCCCCCACTGTCTCAGATGAAATATAGCTTCCTTGTGAATTAGTGTTTACCTCATGAGTATTGACTCTTCCTTCTATAGAGGTTTGTACTTTGGTCTTGGGTATGACCAGTACCCAAGCAAATCTAGCTTTATTTTGTTCAGTTCATTTTCCTGTTACTATGAACATATTTCAGATTATCTTTGTATTCAAGAAAGAATCATCTGTGTCCCAAGCAAGAGGAAGTTCAAGGCAGGCAATCTTGACCTTTAAAAAAAAAACTGTCATAGAGGAAGAATTTCAGGATGAGAGAAGATGAAAGAAATTGAAGAAATATAAAACCTAATGCAGAGATGTATTTCTACAACAGAAGATGATAGTACAGAAATGTGATTACATGGGTGTGGTCGGGGGTCGGGATGGTTTCTGCTACAGGTCACAGAAATTAAATTTCTTCCATAGACTAATGAATTTTGTATGGAGAAGGGGCTTGTGGACATATGGAAAGATTCTAAGAATTCTATACATGTAAACGCCAGAGAGCTAAACTTTTAACTTTGTTCTATGAATTTTAAATCCCGTTTCCCTTGACCCATGAACTGCACTGTATGGATTGCAAGGTTCTCAATAAGACACCCCGCGTTGTGGCACAAGGTTTATGGGGACAGGGTTGTTTGTTGTAGTGGCTGGCGGTGTTTATACCCAAGGCCTACTTCATCCCAGATCCCAAGCAATGTCTTTACCACTAAGATGCTCCCTAGCCCTTTCTGTGCTCTGAAACAGGCTATTATTTTGCCCAGGTTTGACTTTGATTTTAAAGTCTTATTTTTCTCAAGCTCCTGGGCAGCCGTGACGACGGGGCGGGGGCGGGACACACAGGCTGGTTTAAAAATCATCTTAATGACATAGGGGTCATTGATGTATATTTTTGGCTGAGTTATTTTAAAGTAAAATGGAGTTAATGTTAACTTCACACATGGGAGAAGACTTTATAATAAGTAGACTTTAAGTTTTGAATAGCCACGTACTGTCCAGACATAAGTTGCAAACCCAATAAACACTATTGTCAAAGGCTCGACTCACACTCACATCTCCCGCAGTGAATCCGGGATTTAAAAACAAAACAAAACAAAAAACCAGTGTGGCGGTCAGTGCCCAGCTATCCTCATTTCCTTCGCTCCTCTCTTAGGGAGGAGGGAAAGAAAAGCAGGCGCCACGCAGACCCCTGCCTGCGTTCCGGGCGCCTAGGCCCCCGCACAGACTTGTGGGAAACGTAGTCTTCCGCCGTCCCGCTGCGCCAGGAGCCATTGTGGCAAGGGCACTTCCGCATTGCGTCTGCACCAGCGCGTCTCCTCGCAAAGTTGGGCGATCCTCGGGTCCCGCTCAGCGCTCGGCTTGCGTCTCCGACATGGAGGTTGGTCCGGGGTGCCGCGCACCTCTGCAGGTCCGAGCGACCGAGCGGGGTGGGCGGGCCCCGGCTCGGAGCGAGCGCGGGACGGGAGCACCGACCTAGGCTGGGCCACAGCGCCCGGACGCCCGCTGGGGCCGGGGCCCGGGCCGGGGCTGGGGAGGGGGCGTGCGGGTGGCGCTGGAAGCGAACGCTGTGTGAGCAGGGGGCCGGCCGCCTGGGTCCACCGCGGGCTTCTGTTATAATGGCTGGTTCGGCAGGGGAGGAATTAGTGTGGAAAACCCAGGATTGCTCAGGCAGGGTGGGTCGGCTAAGAGCCTGTCTGCATCTGGAGGTGCTGGTGGGCGCGCTCACTCCGGATGACCACGGCCGCGATTTAGCTAGACCCACGTTTACCCAGCGGTTGTCAGTTTTCTCAGGACCCCTGGAGCAAATGGAGGGCTGGCCCCTCCTGCACCTTGTAGTCGGCCCAGTATTGCTAGAGATGATAGAAGTTCACCAAGTTACTAGTTTCCAAGGACCGAGATTTTTTGCGAAAGAGAAAATGTTAATCCAGTTGTCTTTGGAATACACTGTTAAACTTAGGAACTGCCACTTTGCGTAGAAATCCTTCATGATCACCACTGTGACCTGACTCCTGAGACTGACACTCCATGCAAAGCCATAATAATTCCCTAAAGGGAGCGATTCGAGTTTTGCAAAACAAATTACTGATCCTATACTGTAGAGTGAATAATACCAAAGGATAATAATACCTCATCCAATTCCACCGGGATTATGGTGTCATTGGTTTGGACTCCTTTTCAGAACTATGAGTTTAAGTGTGTCTAGGGATTGCTAGCAAAGGGACATAGTGCTTGAGTTTCTCTAGGAAAGAGAAATCGTCCGGGATACACAACCAGCTGTTTACTTTGCTCTCTAATCACTCGCTTTTTTTTTTTTTTTTCTGTCGTCGTCCATTGTCTAGTGTCTAATCTCTCTGAAATGGACTGGTACTGAATGTGGTATCTGGGTTCCATGCTTCTCCCTAAGCAGTTCTTCTGGGAGGGTTTGCCCAAGTATTTGTACTGTGTCAAAAAGTAAAATATGGATTTGAAGAACTGTGGTTCACTCGGTCCTGTTGTGCTGTTTCCTATTTTGTCACACTTCAATAAAACCAAGTGTGTATGTTCGAGAGACTGGCTTATGGCATTAAAGTCTACTCAGTTAAAGCATGGTATATTTTAGCCAGGCAGTGGTGGCACATACCTTTAATCCCAGCACCTGGGAGGGCAAATGGATCCCTGAGTTTGGGACTAGCCTGGTTTACAAAGAGAGAGTTCCAGGACAGCCAGGGCTATACAGAGAAATCCTGTCTCAAAAAACTAAAAAAAAAAAAAAAGAAAAAGAAAAAGAAACAAGGTACCTTTTAAAAAACAGATTTCATTAAGATTTTCTATTTAAAGTAGTAAATAGATGTGAAGCTCCATAGTGTCCATTCCAAACGGCTGTATAGAAGTTCACTGAAGTGTACCAGCTTTGAATCTGGTTAATTTCAGCGTGTGATGTTTTATTTCTAAGTTCTATGTGAAAGGTGTGGTCTTTAAATCACCTTATCTTACTTTTTAACTGTAATTAACATACAGATGCTTCCTAAATAATGTCACTGATCTGTAGGGAGATAACGGTTTTCCCTGCCTTGTGCATCAAAGCTGTTTTCTTACTGTGTAAAGATAATGCAGCATCATGCTCATTATAACTTATAAATCCCCCACGCATGCACCCAGTTGAAGCAAATTCTGTGACGCCATGAACATTCCATCTGCATCTGGAAGGTGGAAGCAGAAAATCGGGGGCACAAGGTTACCCTCTGCGTAGGCAGTTTAAGGTCAGCCTAGGCTAAATGAGCCATGTCACAAAATAATTTACAACAATAATTTATGATTGCACTAAATACGTCCTATCATCTGACTTAGCACCAAGCAGACAGAAATCCATCCAATTGACATGGGCTGATTTTGGTGTGGTTGAGGTTTGTTGACTCTGACATTGGAATTTAATACTTTTCTCTATAACATACTTTTATTAAAGCCATTAAGTTTTGGAAATTAGATACTTGTTTTTATTTACTGTGTGAGGAAAAAACTGTCTTCTTTGTCTTGCTTATTTGCAGAGTGCATTCAAAACCTTTGGTTATTAATCTTTGTTAGTTTCTGTTGTGACTTCATGGTCCTGAATTCTTCCTGTTTGTGCTCCTTTCCATCTGGGCTGAGATTTAGGTAATTTTCCCATTTTCCACTCTGCAGTTGTGACTGATTCTGCCCTGCATGGTTTACATTCCTCTCTCTATGCAGCTCCAATTGCTTGCCCAGTTTACATAACAGGTTCAACTGCGTGCGGCATGTGTCTTTTTAGTTAGCCAGAACAAAATACCAGCTCTGCATGTGGACAGTGACAGCCGCATCCTCCACGGTCCTTCACATCCAGCGAATAAACTGCTCATGTAAGGATTTCTTCCTCTTTTCAGGAAGGAGTCTGGTCTCCCAGGATGAACATTCCTGCCCTTTTCCTTACAGGCTCTTGTCTATGTATATTCTAATGTTTGTGTAAATGATGATACAGGGGAAAGAGTTACTAAGGAATTGCTCATTTTGGAAACTCATTGTGTTAGACATGTGTTTGGAAAACTCCAGAAGGAAAGTTTGCAGGACGATGATGTCCATTTTCTGATCTATGTGACATATGTTGGAAATAATTTACAGCAGTTATTTGTGTAGATTTGAATAGGAGACAGAAACATACACAAGGAATGAAAATGAAAAGTACAGATTTTCATCATTTTCTCTTTGGTTTGTAAATATTTCTGTCCTTGAGTCTATCCATAGTTGTTTTCAAATGCAGTGACATATTTGGGGTTGAAAAATAAAATTACATGTCAGATTGTCTGGCAGATTCGTTCAAATACCTGCGATTATTATCTTCTTTGAGGTAGCTACATACAAATAAATCAGATGGATTAGAGTATGAACCCCAACTGTTTACAGGATGAACTGCATTTAATATTTCATTAGGAACAAGGAGTAACATTGTACTGAGTATTTAAAATCACTGTTACCTTTGCACATTTAATATACGAATAAAGTCTTTAGAAACTATTATGTTGTCTAAATATGCATTCCATGTTTTAAATAAAGACATTAGCTATGGTCTCCCATCTCATTTTCAGTGTTCCAAATATACACTGAGTATTGCAAAAATTAATTAACAAGAATTAATGATACCTACATGCCAGATGCATGTGGGTCAAGAGCTGAACCAGAGACCTATGGGTTGGCTACTTTACCATACTGCTGATGTGTTTTTAAAGTAGCATGTTCTCTAATACATAGACATACTATGTCCAAAAATGGAATCACTGGTAACTAGAAGTTACTTGGGAATCCAGCCCTGTCTTTGCATTTAGCTTTGACTTCCCCATAAGCTCCTGGGTTTGTTTCTATGTCAAAATATCTCTGAGGGACAGACACATAACACACACACACACAATATGCAAGTGTTCTTATGTCTTCTGCTCCTCTATTCTGTTGATCTAGGCTTATGTCTAGGACCAGCCTCTGTTCAAAAGAAAGTTAAACTTCTGTCTGGTGGTGGTCTCAGGAGTAGAGAACAGTGGAGGATGCGTTTCTCATCTCTTGGGATGCTTTCAACAGAGTCTTGTTTTCTTAAGACAGGACTGGGTCAGGTGGCATACACCTTTAATACCAGGGCTGGGGAGGTAGAGGCAGGCAGATCTCTGTGAGTTTAAGGCCAGCCTCATCTACATAATGAGTCCCAGGCCATGGAGAACTACATAGTGAGACCTTGTCTCCAAAGGAAAGAAAAGAAAAAGACTTGCTTTTCAGTGAACCGGTTATGTTTCACCATTGTGTTTGTGACTTAGGGCTTTGTTGGTCTCCTCCTCATTGCTGTTTCTCTCTGCTGTTTTGAATGACAGTTTCCCCTGGTATAGGTTTCTCTTTGCTGCAGCTCCCCAAATGGGACAACCCTTTTGTTTTGTGGCCTTCTCTGTTCTCCTGGTCTCTTAGGGAGCAGCTAAGAAGCTTTGTTTATGTATTCATGCAGTTCTTTTCCATCCATCATGTGTGAGGTATCTGTCATCCCTCAGCATCCCCTGCTGCTGTTCCTGCTGAGATAACCTAGTGAGAACTTTTCAGAAGCACCTTCTGGGTGAGGAAGCCACCGGTCCCCTTTCCTGTCAGAATTCTTGCTTACACTCACAGAGTTCTGCTTGCCTCTGTCTCTCCAGTGCTGGCATTAAAGGTGCCCACCACCACACCTGGCCTAAGGACTTTGGGCATTTTAAATTTAAAAATTAAGCATTTGCTGGGTGGTGGCGCATGCCTTTAATCCCAGTCAGCACTTGGGAGGCAGAGGCAGGGGAGTCTGTGAGTTCAAGATAGAAGTAGTTCCAGGATGGCAGGGCTGTTACATAGCAAAACCCAGTCTCAAAAGAAACAAGAAAAAAATAAGAATTTGAGGACATGGCCACTCTAAAACTTATATAAAGTTACAAAATATCCCCTTTAACATGCAAATCTCTGATTTTCTATTATTTAACTATAGAAAGAAAAAATAATGTGTAGCTGCCATTGACCATGAGAACTTCATGCAAAGATGGAAAGGAATACAACACTAAAATGTAAAAAATAAATAAATGATAAGGGAAAATAGTAATTAGAATAACAAATTATAATTCTTGAATTTAGCATACTATGCTAATGTCATATAAGTTCAACAGCTGCTTATGAATATGGTAAGTATATGGTATATGAATACATGTTTAATAAAGATAAGCACAGAAAGTAGGAAAGGGAAAAATGAAAAATGTTAGTGATATCTAATTATTTTAAATATTAACAAAGTATTCTATACTTCCTAAGAACGTATTCATGAGCATAGGATGCCCATTGGTATCTATGTTATTGATTTTAATTAATATGATCTATTATTAATTTGTCTTTGTCTCAGGAAATGCTGTCCTTCAGGGATGTGGCCATTGATTTCTCTGCAGAGGAGTGGGAATGCCTGGGCCCCTCTCAGTGGAATCTGTACAGGGATGTGATGCTGGAGAATTACAGCCACCTCGTGTTCCTGGGTGAGGATTGCCTCTATAGTAAATTGTTTTTTGTGTGTGTATGTGTGTTTTTGTTTTTGATCCAGGGTCTCTCTGTAGTCCTGGCATCCTGGAGCTCTGTGCAGGCCAGGCTGGCCTCTAACTCAGAGATTCCCCCGCTGGTATTAGGTGCCACGATGCCTGGTTCATATTGAATTCTTAATTCATGGTTAACATTAAATTCCTTTTATAAAACATCTCTATTGACATGTAAAACAAGATTGTTTCTAATTTAAATTTAAAAAGTCATTTAAAAAAAATCTCAAGGGAGCTTGCACTTTCCAACAATGAGGGTCATGGGCCTGCATCTAAGGAAGAGTTATGGAGATTATTTATGTAACTAAGACAATTTATTTTTTATTTCTTCTTGTTTTTTTAACTTGACTGTGTCCTAAAAGTATCCTTTACTCTAGTGGTAATGCTAGAAATTCATAAACATGAGTCAGACCCTTAAGTTTTAATTTTTTTTTTTTTTCAAATGAAGGAAATGAAGCTGGGTATATTCTTTGTTTTCCCTAAGAGCACAATCCTGGAATAAACATGTTATTTCCCAGGTGAATAACACACAAACCATCTTTTCTTTTCTCACAAACAGGTCTTGCTTTCTCTAAGCCATACCTGGTCACGTTTTTAGAGCAAAGACAAGAGCCTTCAGATGTGAAGAGACAAGATGCTGCCACCATGCACCCAGGTGTGTAGGAGTGAGGGGGCAGAGGACAGAGGAGGCTTTCCAACAGAAAGCCAGGCTTCACTGTGTGCACTGAGATGTTATGTTGTGATGAAAATCAATTTTTAGGTGTCCCCATCTATCCATCCATCCATCTATCCATCCATCCATCCATCCATCCATCCATCCATCCATCCACCCATCCATCCACCATATGATACTCCAAGTGTCTAAGCTTTATTGCCCTTAACCCCCAGAGCTCTGTTTTATACTGACAACCAAAGTTTGTCATTTTGCTGAGTCTGCATTGCAACAGATGTTAAACTGTTTCCTATACCTATGAAAATTTGCACATGTTTAAAGACATGAAGCCATTATAAAACAGTGTAATCACAAATAAATTTCTTTCACATCACTTACATGAATGATAATTTAAATCTTTATAATTGCTATGAATGATTGTAATGTATTCTCATAAAGTTTTTTCTCTTAATACACTCGAGAGTTACTGATTTAAAATACATGCCCTTTGTGGGTATGTTTTCAAAGATTAAAATCTTACATGTCTAGAAGAATGTTTTTAAAAGCTTATCAGTTGTTTTTCAGAATTTAATAGACCCAAGGTTCTTTTTATTATTTTACAACTTTATTTTCTGTGTTATTGACGTCTGGGTTGTTGAAAATCATTTGTTTACATGTAAATTATATGTTTTTTGTGGATAGAGTGTACAATGCTAAACACTTTAGGACCATGTAAGATTTTAAAAAATCAGTGAACTTTGGCTCTGTGAGCATCAGAACTATGTGTTTGCACACGAGTCTCGTATTTCTGTGTCTTCTACGTCATCTCTTCACTGATTATTATAAGATTGTGTTAACCTTGTAAGTGAATATTCTTAGAAATTGGGCTAATTTTGCCAATTAGCCTTTGACTGATATGTGCGTGTAGCAGGTTCTATCATTATAGGTAAACTTGAGGATTTTTTTTTCTTTTCATAATTTGATTCTTTCAGATAGTTATTTTCTTGTGAAAAATACAACATCTAGCTTCCTGATTGAATGCCCTGAAATATCATACTTAGTATTATGGAGAATCACAGTATTTATTTTGTGCCTTCCAAATTAAAACTATATTTAGGATATAACTTGTGTATTTCTACATTCTTCCAACCTTAGACAATCACTGCTATTGTAATGTTTTCCATGTTTAGCTATTTATATTTGTCGTCTATATCTGGTCATATAATTTATATATTTTTAATGGGCTCATTTCTGTTAACATAATACCCTTAAGAATTTCCATTATTATTGATAGTACATCTTTCTTTCCTATTTAACTGTTAATAGTATTCCATGATTTCTGTATTCTATTTGGTCTTCCTCTTATTTCAGTGGAAATATATATTGTTTCTATTACTGCAGTTTCTAAATTATAGTGCATTGGAAATTTGTAATTCCTCATTTACCTATAAAAATGTAAGTCAAGGTCTATATTAAAGGTAAGCATTGTAAATATAAGAATGTTACTCAGTTTTCATTCATATCTCAACTTTTACTCACCAGATATAAAACCATATAAATGTAAGGAATGTGGCAAAGCCTGTGATTGGAACTCACTCCCTGAAAACCAGAGAATTTATCCAGAAGAGAAAGCCTACATGTGTGAAGAATGTGGTAAGACTTCTGGTTCTTGTTCAGTGCTTTCTGAACAGCAGATAATTGACACAGGAGAAAAAGCCTTCAAGTGTGAAGAATGTGGCCAAGTCATTTGCACTTGCTCAGGGCATTCGAGCTACCAGGAAATTTGCATTGGAGAGAACCCCTACAAGTGTGAAGAATGTGGAAAAGCATTTTCTACTCATTCGTGCCTTACTCAGCACGAGGTAGAACACACTGAACAGAAATTCTATAACTGTGAAGAATGTGGGAAACTGTTTCATTGTCCTTCTTACCTAGCAGAACATCAAAGAATCCATTCCCAAGAGAATCCCTTTAAGATTGAAGTATGTAGCGAGGTCTTTTGTTCTCCTGCAGAACTTTCTCAAGACCAGACATTTTGTACTGAAGAGAAGCCCTACAAGTATGAAGAATGTGTTAAGGCCTTCAGTGCATGCTCAGTGCTTTCTGAACACCCAGGAGTGCATCCAGGAGATGAAGCCTACAAGTGTGAAGAGTGTGGCAATGCCTTTTGTGCCCTCCATTCGGTACCTAAGCACCTGAAGATCCATTGTGAGGTGAAATCCTACAAGTGTGAAGAGTGTGGGAAAGCCTTTCCTACTCATCTCTCCCTAATTCAGCACAAGATAGGTCATACTAGAGAGAAACCCTACCAATGTGAGGAATGCGGCAAAATGTTTTACTGTTCTTCAAACCTTAAGCAACATCAAATAACTCATTCTCAAGAGAAACCCTACAAGTGCGAAGTATGTGGCAAGGTCTTTAGAACTTGCTGGCAACTTTCTAAACACCTGAGAATCCACTCTGGAGAGAAACCATACAAGTGTGAAGAGTGTGGCAAGGCCTTTTATACTCTCTCATACCTTACTCAGCACAAGTTAGGTCACACCGGGGAGAAACCTTACAAATGTGAGGAGTGTGGCAAAACCTTTTACTATCCTTCAGTCCTTAAGGAACACCTAGCAATCCATTCCGGACAGAAACCGTACAGATGTGACGAATGTGGCAAGGACTTCTGCACTCGCTCAGGGCGTTCCAGACACCAGCGAATCCATACAGGAGAGAAACCTTACAAGTGCGAGCAGTGTGGGAAGGCCTTCTCTACTCACTCATACCTTTCTCATCACAAGATAGTTCACACTGGCCATAAACCATACAAGTGTGAGGAATGTGGCAAAAAGTTTTACTATCCTTCCCGCCTTAAGGAGCATCAAAGGATTCATTCTCAAGAGAATCCCTACAAGTGTGAAATATGTGGCAAGGCCTTTTATACTCACTCATACTTTACTCAGCACAAGTTAGGTCACACCGGCGAGAAACCTTACAAATGTGAGGAGTGTGGCAAAACCTTTTACTATCCTTCAATCCTTAGGGAACACCTAGCAATCCATTCTGGAAAGAAGCCGTACAGATGTGACGAATGCGGCAAGGACTTCTGCACTCGCTCAGGGCGTTCCAGACACCAAAGAATCCACACTGGAGAGAAGCCACACAAGTGCGAAGAGTGTGGGAAAGTTTTCTCTACTCACTCATACCTTTCTCAGCACAAGGTAGTTCACTCTGGAGAGAAACCCTACAAGTGTGAGGAATGTGGCAAAAAGTTTTACTACCCTTCCCGCCTTAAGGAGCATCAAAGGATTCATTCTCAAGAGAACCCTTACAAGTGTGAAATATGTGGCAATGTCTTTTGTACTCCCAAAGGGCTTTCTAAACACCAGAGATTTCATACTGGAGAAAAACCCTACAAGTGTGAGGAATGCGGCAAAATGTTTTACTACCCTTCCCGCCTTAAGGAGCATCAAAGGATTCATTCTCAAGAGAATCCTTACAAGTGTGAAATATGTGGCAAGGCCTTTTATACTCACTCATACCTTACTCAGCACAAGTTAGGTCACACCGGGGAGAAACCTTACAAATGTGAGGAGTGTGGCAAAACCTTTTACTATCCTTCAATCCTTAAGGAACACCTAGCGGTTCATTCTGGAAAGAAGCCGTACAGATGTGACGAATGCGGCAAGGACTTCTGCACTCGTTCAGGGCGTTCCAGACACCAGCGAATCCATACAGGAGAGAAACCTTACAAGTGCGAGCAGTGTGGGAAGGCCTTCTCTACTCACTCATACCTTTCTCAGCACAAGGTAGTTCACTCTGGAGAGAAACCCTACAAGTGTGAGGAATGTGGAAAAATGTTTTACTACCCTTCCCGTCTTAAGGAGCATCAAAGGATTCATTCTCAAGAGAACCCTTACAAGTGTGAAATATGTGGTAAGGCCTTTAGCGCTCACTTAGAACTTGCTACACACCTGAGTATTCATTCTGGATAAAACCCTGCAGGTGTGAGGGATATGGAAAAGGCTTTAACTTATCCATCCTTACCTCGGGACAAATTCCTGGAGAGGAATCTTACCCATGTGAGGAATGTAGCAAAATGTGTTCTATTCTCCAAACCCTAAGGAACACCAGCTAGCTCATGCTGGAGGGAAATCACAAGTGTGAGGACTGGAGGAAAGTCTTTTGTACTCAGAATTTTCTGAAAATCAAAGGAATTATACTGGTGAAAAAGTCCACAAATGTGGAAAAACTTTTACTAAACTTTTTAACCTTACCCAGCACAAGGCAGTTCATTCTGTTCAAAAACACTATTCATGGGCAAATGCTGGAAAAGTTTTTACTCTTCAATCCTTAAAAGATCACAGAGTTCATTTGCAAGAGAGACCCTACAAGTGTGAGGGTTGTCAAAGCCTTTACTTATCATTCAGGCCTTTTCAAACTCAAATGAATCCATCGCAGAGAAGCCAAACCCTTGTGAAGAATGTGGCAAGGGCTTTAATAATATTCAACACTTTCTAGCCTCCAAAAATATTTACACTGGGGAGAAACACTACAAATGTGAACGAATTGATAAGGCTTTTAAAGGCTCTTCATCTGTTAACACAAAGGTATTGGTACTGAAAAGAAACCTTACAACGGTAAAGTATATTATGAAGGTTTCGTTTATCATTCAGCCCTTGCTTAACGTGAGAGAATTCACACTTGGGATGATCTTGACAAATGTGCAGAATATATCCAGGTGATTAGCTGTAATCTGTCATTGCATAAGCATGAAAGAGTACTCCAGAAATGCAAAGTATGTGGCAATGTCTTTAGCTGTTTTTCATACTTTAAATGTCCTCAGAGACTTCATACTGGAGAGAATCTACACATAAATGTAATGTGTCACACACTTTAATATTTCAAACCTCAGTCGACACCAAAGATTTCCGTAAGCGTCATTGTTCAACTTCACACCTCTGCATTTTCTAGGGGAATCTCAGCTGTGTGGTTAGCTAGATCTGACTGGCTTAGAGATGTGTCTATGGAATGTTGGATGGATACTGATTAATGCCCAGTCCCTCCCCTGGGCAGGTGGTTCTGAGTGAATGAGAATTCTGACCAAGCAGAAATCCAAGGGAGCAAGCCAGTAAGCAGAGTTCCTCAATGGCTTCTACTTACTCAAGGTTTCTCCCTTTGGCTGAATTGGCTGATTAATTCCTAAACTGGAATAAATCCTTTCCTAGGTTATGTTTAGTCATGGCATTTATCACAGCAACAGGCATCAAAAGTCAGACAGCAATGGACATGGAAGGCTTTTCAGTTTCTTTATACCTTGATTATAATCAGAGTTCATACTGGAAGAGAATGTCACAATGTCTTCTAGAGTGGAGAATCAGACCCCTAGCATCAGCTAAGAACATCTGAGGCCTATAGCAGAGCCTTCCCTTTGCTGTAATCGACAAACCTATTCTTTTAGACAATGTTTTCAAGGTATATCAGTTGATTGTTCTAACTATAAATGTTTCCAGAAATTGTTACCATGTTGTCAGACTGTACTTGGGTAACCTGAATCTGGATTCCTGAGCCATGATCTATATGGCGATTTCTTTCTTGGGGTCCCCCAATTGTAAGTAATCCTTCCCCTTTGGTCTGTAAGAAAACCCAATAAATTCACTTTTCTCATCAACTTGGGCTGTGGTGAAATCCTAGGATGGTTTGGTGTTGGGTCCCTTTGTAGTGACCAGGTATTTGTTTGTGTCTAGAGATAGCTAACAACACTTGTCATTTGTATATGGCTCCAAAATAAACAATGTTGCATTCCCTTTCAGGTGAGAACAGGTTTTTGTATAACAACACAATCCTGTTTTCATGGAAATAGAACCAGATTGAAGCAGGGACCCAAGCCACACATACTCATTCATCAGATAGGATGGATTTGGTTACTGGCTACTTCTTCAAGTATTAGAATCATAGAAGTTTCAGACACACACACACACACACACACACACACACACACACAGAGGCATATAAAAATTGAGTTTATTTAAAAAGAGACTATAGAAACTTTCATAGTAACATGATTTACATTTGTTCTTTAATCTTTTTGTTTGTTTGTTTGTTTGAGCTATTGTCCGCCTTTATGGAGAAAATAGATAATCACTATGTCACCTCATTCTGATGTCAGCTGACATTTTCTGTCTTATGTCATTTTAAAAACTATTTTCTCATGTTGTAATTGTTACAGGGAAGAGTTACATTCAGTTTTACAGGAGAATCTTGACAGACTGACTCCCTGACGTTATAAGAAAAACTGCACTGAAGACACACTAGTACTCTTTGAAAAGAGGGAACACTGAGAAGCATCCTAACCACAGCACAAGGTCTAGTAGGGGATACAGGAGAGTTAATTTGTCCTTACTGACCCACCAATTACAAAGTTCTTTATTGAGGTCTAGAGAAACGACTCACTGGTTAAAATAACTTGCCTCTCATACAGGGAACCATGTTTGGTTTATAGCACCCATATATCTACTCACAGCTATCAACACCAGTTGCAATGGATATGACTCCCTTTTCTGGGCACTGCATACATACAGTGCATTGACGGCTTCCCTTCCCTGAAGTTACATCAACAGGGGCCTCTGTGGCTTTCAATTTTTATGATTGGTAAAAGTAACTGAACTAACTATGTATGACAAGAAAAGAAAGGGAGGTTTGGAAGAAAGGGCACTGTTCAGAATTCCTCTTTAGTATTCATGGAAAAGACAAGTGGGAGATGCACGGTTAGCCCCACCTCATCTAATCTCTAGGGAGCCCCTCTGTTCCCTGGGATTACATTGATGCAGGCTTCTGTGGCTTTTAGATGCAGAGACCTTTGAGTACCCTTCTCTCTTGCTTCACTCTCCATAGTAAGATGATGTCCTTCTATAAACATGGAAATAATCACTACTGAAACTAGTCAAACTTGCATAATCCCAAAAGCAACAGCTCTTTTTTAAAAAATAATTTTATGTCTTTTGAGAACATTGTTCATGTATATAGATAGTGTCTTAACTATGTACTCTTCCCATTCCTTTTCCTCAGATTTCTCCACTGTGACTACCTTCCCTTCTCCCTCCCAACTCAGTAAGTTGTTAAAGAGTACTGAGTCCATTGAGTGTGGCCTGTGTATGGAGTGACATGGCACAAATGCCTGCAGTATGGGAAGCGTCTCAGGCTGACACTGCGTCCCCCGCACCCACCAACTGCCAGCAACTCCACAGCTGAGCTTAGTAATTCACAATCCATGCAGTTTGGCTGTCCTTACCTTGTACAGGTGTTGGGAATGTAGTTACAACTGCTGTGAGCTAATTTCTTCAGTGACCTTGTTATCTTTAGCAGATACTGTTTTGCTGAAGACATCTAATAGCTCTGGCTCTTCGAGGCTTTCCAACCCCTCTTCACTTACCCATTATCATAACAAGAACTTTTGGCTAGATAGCTCATAGACCCTAGGAGAAAACCAACTACTATTATTGTGTTAAGTGGACATAGTATTAAACCAACTCCTAATAACTGACAATTATGCCCGAGGGTTAAGACATTTCATCCACCATCAGTGAAACTTATGGTTGCAGTAGACCATGATCAGCACAGACCCCCAATGGCCAACATGCAGAGAGAATAAGTGACTATAATTTCCAGTACTAAATTGAACATTTATGCCCCCTCCTCCAAAGGCTTAGGAATCATTGTGGAGGAGGGGATAGAAGAGTGTGAGTCAGAGTCAGTGAATGATGACAATGAAGCCATGTCTTTTGAGCTCATAGAACAGCTGCACATACAAACTCACAGAGGTTTTGATGCCAAGCTAAGACTGCAACAATAAACCAAACTAAATTCGAGCACAGGGCAGTTGGCTACAAAGTTCCACCACTAGCCAGGGTCCTATGAGAAATTCCTAACTCCTGAGTGCGTGCTAGTGTGAGAAATAACTTAGGTCGGAAGATTAAATGTAGCCAAGAATGTATGAGGGAACAAATAACTCTACAATACAGTGTTTAAGAAAAGTGAAATGTTACATAAGCAGTTTGATTAACAGATTACAGCATAAAATAGGATCAGTCTTGTTGCTGGCCTTGGTCCCCAGCTGTTGATGCAGACTATCTAAACATGTCTCCCATGAGGACATGGATCTGACATTTCTGCTCTGAGCCAGTCTTCCCTTTCTGCTTCAGCTGGATTCAGTGTTAAAGCTTTGCCTCTCTCTTGACCTTAGGAGCAGTTCCTTCTCTATATTGGTTTGGGGTTTATTATCAATTCAGACTCTACCTGTAATTTTTAAATCAATTTTTATTTAATTTAAAAACAACCTTATTTTACATACCAATCCCAGTTTCCTCCCCCTTCTGTCTTCCCATTCCCTTCACCAACCCCCCATCCACTCTTCAGGGAGTATGAGGCCTTCCATGGGGATCATCAAAGGGTCACATTATTTGGGGGTAGGGCCAATGTGTCCAGGGGAGAGAGAGAGTATCTCTCCATAGGGATAAATACTGGTTCCACTGCCAGAGGCCCCATAGACTGCCCAGGCCTCCCAACTGACACACAAGTTCAGGGGGCCTGGTTCAGTCTTGTGGAGTTCCCCAGCTGTCAGACTGGGATCTGTGAGCTCCCTCTTGCTCAGGTCTGTTGTTTCTGTGGGTTTCCCCAGCATGGTCTTGACCCCTTTGCTCATCACTCCTACTCTACAACTCGATTCCAGGAGTTCAGCTCAGTGTTTAGCTGTAGGTGTCTGCTTCTGCTTCCATTAGCTACTGGATGAAGGCTCTAGGTTGGCGTTTAAGGTAGTTATCAATCTCATTATCGGGAAAAGGTATTTAAGGTAGCTTCTCCACTTTTGCTTAGATCCTTAATCGGGGTCATCCTTGTGGATCCGAGGGCAGTTCCAGTGTGCTCTGCTTTAAAGAAACTGGACATTAAGGATTTAAAAAATCCTTGTGAGAAAACTACCTATGAACCAGTTACTTTTAAGGGACAATAGAACCTGTCATCAGAAGTTTTTTTAAAAATTGATGATAGTCATGAGAGTGCTACAGGTATGTAAACACAGGTGGGTAGGGCTTTTCTGGAAAAGTTTGAAAGGGATGCCAGTCCTAAATCAAGAGGTTAGAGTAAGAGAGAATGCAGCAGAAGACTGAGCGACCATGGGAGTTGAAAGAGTCACCCAGGGCCCAGTATCAGTTCTCAGGGTTAGGGAAAATTAACAAAGTAATGGAACATTTCTGAAATAGGCTGTTAACAACTTGGAGAAGTCACTTTGTTATGCGATACATATGTAACCCCGCTTGCTCATAGGTTACCTCTTCTTTGTGTTGAGAAAATGAATAGATTGTCTGTACATTGAACAAAAACTGACACAATGATAAAGAGGTATAGGTTTACTCACTACACCAACTCTCAAAATGATTTAGAGTGTTAAGTAAACTAAAAGGGGTTAGCCAAGAAATTATATTATGAAAAGTGAGAAACAATCTTAATACTAAAGATTGCATTATAACAGCATGACCAAAATGCAAAAAAAAAAAAAAAAAAAAAAAAACCCAAAAAACAAAAAACCACACACACACAAGTCAAAGATTGAAAACAAAATATCGTGGGACAGTGGATGGCTCAGTGGGAAAAGGCGCTAGCCACACAAGCCATAAAGCATAGGTTTGGACAAGGGACTGCACAGAAATGCGGGAGGAAATAATTGACTCCACAAAGGTGTCCTTTGGCTTCCACGTGCACACTATTGCACGGCTGTTCCCACATACAACCATGGACGCCGACAAATAACATTTTTAAAATAAAAACAACAAAATGCCCTAAAATTAGGAAGGAATTGTAAGCATCTTACACTTGACTGGTTTCAGGGAAGATACACAAAAACCTTGGAATGGAAAGTGCACAGTTAGTACTTAAATGAATGTGCTCAGTTGGCTTTGGGTTGAACTTTGTAGATTCTGAACATTTCTGTCCATTGGGAACAGGTAAAGGCCATTTCTGTGTTGAGGTACTATAACAAACGGTGTGTTACCAGCACTAGCTGGACACCTATAGCTGATGTGACCACCCCTGCTTTAAGGTGACTTTCAAACTAAGTAGCTGTTCACTTGATGAGAACTAGAATCACAGAGGAGACACATTTCTGGGAATGACTAGACAGTTTTAAAGTCAGTTACTGAGTCAAGAAGACTCTAAGTGTGGCTGGCACTGTGCTAGTTAGTTTTTTCATAGCTTGATAGGAACTGTCATCTGGAAAGGGAAACTGTTTGAAGTGTGAAAGCATACTGGAAATCTTAGGAAATTAATGAAATGATTAGCTCCAAACAGGGAAACCTAGTTCTCTATAATGAGGCAACAAGAAATGTTCCCTAAGCCTAGACCACATCCATGAAGGCCTATCTTGTGGCCTATCACCCATCTGAAAGGTGAAAGTCTAGTGTGGGAATAACACGTAAGGAGTTCCTTTCTAAAATCACTCTTTTGGGGAAAGTTTCATCAAGGTCATCAAAGAAAACTGGGACTTTGGTCTAGGGATCAGGCAATATCCAAAGATAGATGGCAGCATTGTCCATGTGCTGTTGCTCTGTAAACCCTTAAGAAGCAACTCCAGGGGAGTCATTGAACTTTTGACCATTATTACATCAACCTGCTTGACCAGGAAATTCATGGGATGCTCAGTGACCCTCCCAAACAGTTCTTGTGTGGCCACTGTATACAACAGTTGAAGGTGACCACTAAGTTGAATTGGAACCCCACTGTGTTGAAGATACCAGAACCATAGGCTGTCCACTGTAACCTGTATGTAAGTAGAGGAGCTGACCCAAGAGAGGGGACATCTGTGCTTCAAGCAGCAGCAATGGAAAGTTAGCATGAGTCAGGTCCTTTGGAGTCATGATTATTCTATTAGGAACCTCAGATTCTGTACATGTGAAGGTATAGGATTTGCCCTAAAGGGTTTCTGTTTTAGTCCTATCTGTCCTTGCCCCATGGCTATGGACAGTGGGCACATTGCCACTGTGCCATTGTGTATTGAAACTGTAATCTTGTAAACATGTGGGATAAGCAGTTGTTTGAATTTTAAATTCAAGAGACTTTGGGCTTTGACTGGAGTGGGACTTTTAAACTCTGTGGAGACATTTGGAGATGGACTAAATGTCTTCCTAGTAAGCGATAAAAATAAAAGCAGAGGGTGCCAAGGTAGAAGGTTATGGTTTAAAGTGAGATATGTGGGTGTCAAGTTGACCAAAAGTGAAGCTGTAATGGCTCAATAATCAAGTATATGGAGTTCAGAGTCGCCATGGAAACCAACTTCAGGACATATTTGTGAAGAAGTTTCTAGACAGAGTTGAGTAATGATGATTCACTCTGCATATGGACAACAACATCCCAGAGATTGAAATGGTAGACTGAATTAAAAAACAAACAAAAAGACAAAACAAAAACAAAAATGCAGAAATTTCTGTGAGCAGTGGTGTTAAGTACTCTGCTTCCTTGCTTTGGATGCAATGTCACCCCACATTCATACTTCCAGACATTTCCTTCCACAGTTGAGATTATCCTCAAACTGTTTTGTGATGTAAACATTTATTCCTCATGGCTTGTCAGGAACCTTAACAAAACAAAAAGAAAAGAAAGAACCATATAAGGTATGATGATGGCCACTCCCAGCTCTCAGGCAGCAGCAGGAAGAACACGGTGACACAATGTTGTGCTGACCTACACAGGGAGACCAAAGCTCACTTTGTCTCAAAATAAAGCTTAGTTCTGAATAATTCAGCACACGTTGAATTTATTTTCATTTAACTCGATATTTTGGACTGCACAATCACCTGTTCAAATTTGTATAAAATGTGGCTTTCCTCGTGGGTGTTATGAGCTTAAATGACCATTGCTTCTAGAAAAAATGTCTCCTGCATGTGCACTGGACTGTAATGATGATTCTCAGGCAATACCCCTTCAGGTGCTAGAATGAGATGTTAGACTTTTATGTGTCATTTTTAGAAGCTATACTAATTTGTCAACTTACTATTACTACAAAACAGATACACAGTTTTCTGACTGTATTTTTTCATTACTAGGGGCCTGTAGGAGGACATTATCCTTAGACCATGTGAGGTTCTAACTAACACCCTTTTGTAAGAACTGTCTTCATATTTGCCATATAGACTAGGTGGTTCTTTCTCCACTTGCCTAATACTATACGCATGATAGAATTCAGGTAACTACATTGTTATTAAAACTCATCCTTAAGCATTGCCATGAGAAAAACAAAACAGGAAACATAGGTTCCTTACAGAAATGAAACAAAAAATAATTATAACAGTGAGAGTCTACTGTGTCGAATTAGAAATAACTTTCGTGTGAACTTCTTAATCTAGAGGTTTGCACTCGGCTTTAAGGCATGGTGAGTACAGGAATAAACATTCCTGAGACAAGAGAGGGATCTCATTACTCCACGGTACCAATCTACTTTCTGTATTCCGATAAGCAAACCTAATATTTCCCTGATTGTATTTCTGATTGTGCCATATAGGAGCAATTCTAGAATTAGAGAAGACTATAGACGGAATCTGCTTTGGGCTGCCAGTTCCCAAACAAAGACATATAGACTTACTATTAATTATGAAAGCACTGTTGTAAGCTGAGGGTTGTCCTACTAGCTCTCCTAACTAAAAATAATCCATTTATATTAATCTACATTTTTGCCTCGTGGCTTTTTAACTTTCTTTCATTCTGGCGTCCAATCCCCTCTATGTCTTGTTGGCATCTCCCTGCACCTCAATTATCTCCTCCTACTTCCTCTCTCTGCTCGGAAGTCCCACCTACCCCTCCTACCTAGCTATTGGCCATTCGCTTTTTTAGTGCAGCAATCATAGCAGAACACTTTCACGCATTCTACAAATATCCCACAACAGAAGACAGAAGAAAACGAACCAGACTAATTCTGCAGTGGATGACAGGCCAGGTGTCGCATCGGTACACACACCACTGTGACACTACTTGGGAGAGGAGCTGAGGAAGTACCCACAGGTGCAGAGAACAACTGCTAGTGAATACTTCCCTGAATTTGTGGTGAACCAGGGAGTGGGTGAAGTTCTGAAATGGATGACGTCACAGCTCTAGTGAGATTAAAATTCTAATATAGATTAATGGACGAAAGTATAGACGACGGTCCTACGGACAGATAGAAAGGTTCTCATGGATTCTGGGAGTTCTTTACATGTAAATGTCAGGACCTTTAATTTTGTTCAGTGACTTCCCACCCCCACCCCCGCCTTAAATGTCTATGTCTCCCCTCCTAAACGTCTATGTCCCTGACTTATCTCCTTCATGGTATGGATTCCAGTGTTCGTAGGACAACTATTTTTCCAGCTGTGGAGTCTGAGATATGAATGGTTCATAAAGTATGTCAACACAGGGGAACACGGAGTACGTGTTGTGTTGTGTTATTTACAAATGCTGGGTATTAAGCCAAGGCTTCCTTTATTCTAGGGACATACTTTACCCCCAAGATACTCCCACCCTCCCCACTCGCCCGTTCCTCTCGGTACTTCGTATTTTGAGACAAGACCCCTATAAGTTGCCCAGCCGCCCCCCCCCCCCCGGATTTATAACCCTTTCATGTCAAACTGGGTGAAAGGTGCGGACATCAAGGCAGATGGTGAAAAACATTTTCAAAGTGATAGCCCTCCCACTTGAGCCTCTTGCTTCGTTATTTTAAGGCACAGCGAAGCGAATGCCAAGTTTCTGTGAGGGCAGTACGATTTTATAATTAGTTGGCGACTTTTAAAGGACAGTGTGATCAGACATCTCAAGTGACGTTCAAACGGGTCCTGTTTGCAATCGGACTGTAAAAGCAGCCTGGTTGTCCGCAATCCATGCAGACCTAGCTTGCTTCTCCGCATTCTCCGCAGACAGAAGAGGGAGAACACAGGATTCTGGGAAATGTAGTCCGGTTTCCTGCGACGTCACAAGCAGTCGCTCTGCGAACCGCACTTCCGCATCCCGTCTGCAGGCGTTCGTTTCCCCCTAAGTTCGCTGGTGTTGTTGGGTCCTGCTCCTCGCTCTCGGCCGGATCTCTGACATGGAGGTTGGTCCAGGTTGCAGCACAGCCCGGGAAACTGTGCGGGGTGCGGGGGTCGGCTGGGAGGGTGCGGACCTGGGCTGGGCCAGAGGCGGAGAGGGAAGAGGACCTGGAGATGCTGTGCTGACCTAGGCTGAGCCACTGAGCCTGAATGCAGGTCTGGGCTGGGAAGAGCAGGATGGGGTGGAGCTGTGAGGGAAAGCTTTGTTAGGGCGCAGCTGCTGGAGTCCGGTGTGCGCTTCTGAGGTAGGGCAGCTGGCTCTGGCCTCGAGCGTGGAAGGTACAGTATTGCCCTGGCCCGGTTGCCCAGCGCACTGCCTGCGCCTGAGGTTTACAGGAGCCCACTTCCAGCCTGTCCGGGGAAACGTGCTCTCCCTAGCTGACCCACTCTCATTTGGCTGCTGGCAGCTAGAACAAGTGGAGATCTGGCCCCTCCTGTACTTTATGGTCGGCCTAATACTCTTGGTTTGAGTTGATGGAAGTTTCCAGGGACAGAGTTCTGTTAAGGAGATTGGTGTATGGGATGTTAGTCCCATTTTCTTTGGATTAAATTATTAGATTTGTGGACTGTTTGTTTTCAAGGGGAGTTCTTCGTGGCCACCTCTGTGATCCCAATTCTCAGACTTGACACTGTGTAATGTCCTGAAGGAGAAGGTTTGAGCTGTGCGTCATTCTAGCAATCGTTGGTCCTTTATTGCAGAGTGAAAAATAGTAGAAAATAATACCTCATCCAGTGTCAGAGATGGTTAATACCAGAAGTTTGAACTCCTTTTCAAGAGACAAGTGATGAGTAATGGGAGGGTGGAGGTGGCCTGGTGACTTCAGGGAGGGGTCTTGAGTGTCTCTGGGAGGAGAAGTGAACCTCCATACCTAACAGAGTCTTTACATTGCTCTTTAGTCATGAGCTTGTCTTCTGTCTCAGGGTACACTGCAGGGTCTCCCTTGCAGGTACTCTGTCACTGTCCCCGAATGTGGCATCCAGGCTCCCTGATGCTCCCTGAACAGTCTTCTGAAAACATTTGCCCAAGTATTTATACAGGATCAGAAAGATTGAAGGGGTGAATTTGAAGAGCTGTTCCTCACTCCGGGTTCTTTGATTTGGGCATAGTAGACTCCCCAGCCTATCTTCTGTATAGTTTAATAGTTCACAACACCAACCAAGTGTTTGTGTGGCATTAAAGTCTATTGAAAAGAAACATGGACTTTAACCCATCTTATCTTCAATACTAATATTTCTGTTGACTATGTAACTGTAAGTAAAATACAGACACTTACTAGGTAACGTGGCGTCACTAGTCGCCAGGACAAGAATTTAGAGTGGGAAGAGTACACTGCCACATGCAGCAAAAGTGGTTTCCTGCAAGGTAGGGAGGATGCAGCAGTATGTACTCATATAACTTAGACCTTTTCAGTGTGTATAACTGAAACACACCCATGAGTGAAAACAAAAAACCAAACGAGCAGACAAAAAAAACTGAAGCCTGCTCTTGGTGCACCCTGGCCATCTCTGTATTGTGAAGTGAAGCCAGGGAATTAGGAGTTCAAGACCATCCTCCATATCATAGATTATCCAAGACCAATCTATGCTAAGTGAGATTATGTGTCATTTCATTTAGTTTATGGATGTACTAACTACTTATGGCTCCAATCACTTGCGCTGACAGAAATCTAATTGCCCTTGACTTTCAAAGTGTATACTTGAGAAGGTGTATTGGCTGTATTTGAGGTATAATTTAAAATTACATTAAATTTTGGTGATTAGATTATTGTTTGCATTTACTGTGGGAGGGAGAATTCTGTTCTCTGCCTTGTTTAAATATTCCTCCATATTTTCAGGAGATGTTAATTATCTTTGATTATTAATTTGTTTTAGTTTCTGTGAAACACCTCATGGTGTTTTCTTCTGATTTTCCCCGAACTGTTCCCATTTGGGCTCCTTAAACATCTGATTGGCGGTTTCAATCATTTCCCATTTCTCTCTTCAACTCGACGCTGATGCAGCCCACCGTGGTTTGCACTCTTCTTTCTCTGTAACTTGGATTCCTTCCCCTGTGTATGGAATGCTTCTTTACATTTAGCTAGAACAGAACTCCGGTTCTGCATGTGGATATGACAACCACAACCTCCACTGTCTTTCACATGTGTTATTGTGACAGCTAGCCAGGAAACCAAATTGCTAATACAAGATTTTTTTTCCCTCTAATATTTCATGTTTTCCTTTCCTATCCCTTTCCTTACAGACTGTTTATTTTTATTCTTAGTATTGTTGTGAGTGTCCATCTAAGGGAACAAATTGCTTCCCCTCCCCCCAAACTCAAGTAGTAACTATTTTATGTTAGGCATGTCATTCTTGGGAAATGATGAAGTGAAGTTACTGTTGAACTCTGTGACATGTCAGAGGCCATGGAAAGAAGCACTAGAAGGTATTTAGAAAGATTTAAATAGGAGTCAGTCAAAAACATAATCAAAGAGTAAGAATGAGAAGTACAGGTTTTTATCATTTTCTCCATTTCAGTTGTAAATATTTGTCAGTGAGCCCCTCCATAGTTGTTTTCAAATGCAGTAGTATATTGTGAGTTGAGAAGTTATATGTGTTTGTCTAGGCTCTTTCTAAGACTGTAATTGTCCCCTTTGAGGTAAGTACATAAAAGTCATACGGATGAGAGTATGAACCCCAACTGTTCACAGGATGGACTGCACTTAATATTTCATTAGGAACACACAATAACAGCGTCCTGGGTATTTTAAACATCAGTCATACCGAGACAGCTGTCATTGATATTAGAAGTAACAGTCTAAATAAATTTATAGTCCGCCTTTCTAATAAAGATATGACACTTGGTCTCCCCTATCTTTTTCAGGGTTCCAGGTACACACTCTGAATCATACTATTGCAAAATGTGTTGACTAAAAACAAAAATTAGTGATTGCTGTATGACACATTTATGTTGCTCAGTGTCAGGAGGAAGAGAGACCTGGGCAGCCACTCATGAATGGGTGCTCTGATGGAGTTAGATAGGAGGAAGAAGTTTACAGAGTTGTAGCCCAGAGTAGTGGCTGCAGGTAATGTATATTTCAGATGCTTGGGCAACATTGTGAGCATATAAAACTGGTTTGAAGACTATGCAAAGCACACTTACTACAAAATTAAATTACTACAATTACTACAAAATTAAATCAACATTTCTCATATTTTTGATATTTAATCATAGGAAGGAAAAATTTTATCACTGCTCTCATAGATTATTTTAGGGATTCTATATGATAAAAGAAAAAAAAAAACACCGAAGTGAGGAAATTTTAAAATAAGAGAAAATAGCAAATAGCATAACAGATTATAATTCTTGACCTCCGGTTCCCAAGGCAAAGCTCTCATGAACTCAAAGCCTGTTGTAGGATTACAGCAAATGCACAAATAGCTCTCTGAAAAAGGAAAGTAAAAAAAGGAAAGAGGAGGTGAGACAAGTTAGAGTGTTGTCTAGTGTAATTTAAATCTTCAAATAATGTTATTACTACACTGACTAATTTGTAATTTTTTGAAATACTTGTGATTCCATGTTGTCCGTGAGTTTGTCCTTTACTGATCTACCTCATGGCTGGTCCATCCCATGGTGTAGCCCATCCCATGGTGTAGCATCACTATAGAACTCTCTACAAATTCAGTAACCCAGACGTCTCCCAGAACTGCCACATCAGAATCTACATTTTCCTTGCATTTCACATTCATGATTGATAAGTACCTTCTCCCTCACCATGACTTTCTCCTGTGAGAAGTATACATGTGTGGTTATAAAACACGCACAAGAGAAATATAATGTGTTTCTGTGAGTGCATTTATTTTCATTTTATATTTCTTAAAAGTTAAATATCCATGATATAATAGGATCTTTGCATTCTCTTTGCTGGAAGATGGGTCAAGTGTGACCATTGTGTGATCAAAGATGAGACCCTACGACCTTATCAGACAGATCTTAGGAATGTTACTTGTAGGCAGAGTTTCTCTGGTTCCAGCAGCCTCTCCCAAATAACCTGTCTGAGACTTAAATTATAAATGCTTGGCTGATAGCTTAGGCTTGTCTTCAACCATCCCTTCCAATTTAAATTCACCCATTTCTATTAATCTATGTGCTGCCCAAGATTTGTTAACTTTATCTGTGAACTTCCCATGTTGCTTCTTCCGAGTTTGGCTCAAGACTCCCAAAACACTGTCCTTTTACCCAGCGAAAATCCTTCTTAGCTATCGGCCATTCAGCTTTTTATTAAGCCAATCTGAGTGACAAGTCTTCACAGTGTACAAAAGGGTTATTCCACAGCAGTTGTTTACTTACCTATGTGTGAAGGACTTCTAGCTTTTGTCTTATCCTGAGCAGAATTTAGAACTGTACTCATAAGCACAAAATGGTGGTGATTTATGTTATTTTTGTGGTTTTAATTTAATATGTATAATAATCATTTATGTTTATTTCAGGAAATACTGTCATTCAGGGATGTGGCCATTGATTTCTCTGCAGAAGAGTGGGAATGCCTGGACCTTGCTCAGTGGAATCTGTACAGGGATGTGATGTTGGAGAATTATAGCAACCTGGTGTTCCTGGGTGAGGATCTCATCCATAAGTGAACTTTTATTTCACTACCAACATGTGACTTCCTCCCATTGTAGAGCATCCTATAGGATTGGTGCCTTCCAGCACTAACTGTTGTATACTTGATTTAATGGACAAATTAGGGAAATTACTGATGATAGTTCAAGAAATATCATATTTCTTCTTGTGTTTTTAATGTGGCTTTTTTCTTTATTATTGTTTTTGTTTGTTTTTTAATGTGCTTCCTTCATTCTGGTTGTGATTCTGGCCTGAAATACTTTTTTTTGGTTTTTGGAGACAGGGCTTCTCTGTTGCTTTGGAGCCTGCCCCTGGAACTAGCTCTGTAGACCAGGCTGGCCTTGAACTCACAGAGATTCGCCTGCATCTGCCTCCCAAGTACTGGGATTAAAGGCGTGCACCACCAACTCCTGGCCCTGGTTGTAATTCTATAAACTCAGTATTGTGAGGCATAGAGCACACATTGAAGAGAATGTTTTCCCCTTCAGATTTCATATGTACTTTGTAATTGAAGCTAAGAATTATCAGATTACAAATTACTTCTACATATTTTATATGTTTCTCACGAAACATTTAATGAACTAATTTTCTACAATTCTTTAATCTCTTCTTATAAGCTTAATAATGGAATAATATGCTCACTCCCAGTAGAAAATACTAACAGTGATGTTTCCTTTTCCCCTAAACAGGTCTTGCTTCCTGTAAGCCATACCTGGTCACATTTCTAGAGCAAAGACAAGAGCCTTCAGATGTGAAGAGACAAGCAGCTACGACCATGCACTCAGGTGTGTAGTAATGAGGGGGTCAGAGGTCCAACAAAATCCTGGTTTTATCCAGAACATTGATGGAATCATTTTTTTTTTTTTTATGGTTGTGAGCCTAGCTTTTAACAGCTGAGCTATCCCTCCAGCCCGATGGAATCATTTTTTAAGGATCTCCTTCTGTATCTTTTGCTGTCACAGAAGGGCATCTGCCAGATGTCTATGGTGGTTTAAGTCTCTAAGCTTTGTTCTTCCCCTCCAGTGAGCGCTGGTGATATTCACAGTGAGTCAGAGTTCTTAATTTTGCCAAATTTATATTGTAACTGACTTTTTACTGTCTTCTAGCCCTTTGAAAATTCCCACATTTCTAAAGACCTGTAAGTGCACTTACTTTAAACATGAAATTCTTCCTAGTCATGTACATTCTTGTTAATTACAAATTTGTAATCAAGCTATGAATGCCTTACTGTATTCTAATGATTTTTTTTTCCTACAGCATACTCAGTTCAATTTAAAATGCATTTCTTTTGTGGGCATAGCATCCTAAATAAAATCTGCACATATACAAGCATAGTTTTAATGACAGTCAATAGATCTTCAGGACTTTGTGGATTCACTAATCTTTTTCTTATTTTGCAGTTCTATTTTCTGTGTTCCTATTACTCTTAAGTTTCCTTAAATTATTTCTTCACATGCAGCCTATATATTTCTGTAAGTGGATTGTCCAATGCTAAGCACTTCAAGACAATGTAAATTGTTTTAATAAATATGGGAGCATCAGTCCTGTGAACATCAGTATTGTGTACTTCCACTTCATGGGCAAATATGAGTCTCATGTTTTCACATCTTGTATATCCTGTTATTCATTTCTTTTATCTTTGAGTGAGTACAAGTAGTCTAGCTTTATGAAATACTCATTGACAGTAATGTTGCCTTTAGTGAAAGTCTGTCATTTAAACACAAACTTAAAAGTTTTTCACAAGTCTATATCAGTAATTTATTTCCTTGTTAAGCAAATGTAACATAAAATACTGTCTTCAGCTTTTAAACTCTAATATTCCACAGTTTTATAGATAATATACTTCATAGGCAACAAATATTTTCAAACTTCTGAAACTAAAACTCATTCTTAAGCAGGGGGGGGGTGCACTGTTTCTACAGTCATTCAGTTGAAGACAATCAGTATTAACATGCAGACACTCAAGTTTGGCTACCGTAGTTGAACGAGAATGTCTCCCCATGGATTCCTGGCTTTGAACCCTTAGTCCCCTGGATGCAGAACATGACTGGGAATTGTGGTAAAATCCTCCCTCTACTGTTGGTGTGTTCTTCTGCTTCATGGTTTGTACACACCATGAGCTGCAGCTTCTGCTCCAGCCACCATGCCTGCTTTTTGCTTTCATATGGCCCTCCACGATAGACTCATATTGCTCTGGAACCATGAGTCCAAGTTAAGTCTTCCATCTGTAAACTGCCTTGGCCATGGTACTTCATCACAGCAACAGAAAATTACCCAATATAGATACATTAAAATTTTGTTTGGTCAAACAATTTGTGTGGTGAAATTAATTCTTTTAGTATAATCCCTTAAGAAGTTTTTATTATTATTGATCATACAACTTCCTTAGCCATTTAACTGTGGATAATGGCTTCAGAATTTTAATATCCTTGTCTTCATCTTTTCAGTAGAAATTTATATTGTTTCCATCTATAGTATTTTCTGAATTTCATTACAGTGGATATAGGTTTGAAAATGTATTATAGTTTCTCATTTGTCTATAAAATTATGAGTAACAGTCTCCATGTTAAAGATGAGCACTATAAATATAAAGAATGTTACTTGGGTTTTATTCATATCTCAACTTTTACTCACTAGGGGGAACGCCCTATAAATGTCAAGAATTTGACAAGGCCTTTGATTGGAACTCACTCCTTCTTCAACACCAGAGAATTCATCCTGTGGAGAAACCCTACAAATGTGAAGAATGTGGTAAGGTCTTCAGTGCTCACTCAGCACTTTCTATACACCAGAGAATTCATACAGGAGAAAAACCCTACAAGTGTGAGGAATGTGGCAAGGCCTTTAGCACTCGCTCTGCACTTTATATACACAAGAAAATTCATTCTGGAGAAAAACCCTACAAGTGTGAGGAATGTGCAAAAGCATTTTATTTCCCTTCATTACTTAAGCAACATCAAAGAACTCATTCTGCAGAGAATCTCTGCAAATGTGAAGAGTGTGGCAAAGCCTTTTATTTACCTTCATTCCTCAAGCAACATCAACGAATTCATTCTGCAGAGAACCCTTACAGGTGTGAAGAATGTGGCAAAGCCTTTTCATATCCCTCAACCCTAAAGCAACATCAACGAATTCATTCTGGAGAGAAACCGTACCGTTGTGAAGAGTGTGGCAAAGCCTTCCGTAGATCTACATACTTTCACCAACACCAAAGAATTCATACTGGAGAGAAACCCTATCAGTGTGAAGAGTGTGGGAAAACGTTTTACTATCGTTCCAACCTGAAGGGACATCAAATTATTCATTCTGGAGTGAAGCCCTTCAAGTGTGAAGTATGTGGCAGCATGTTTAGAACTAGCTCAGACCTCTCCAAGCACCAGAGAATTCATGCAGAAGTGAAGCTGTACAGCTGCGAGGAGTGTGGGAAGGCCTTTTCCACCCATTCCTACCTCATTCGGCACAAATTAGGCCACTCCAGAGAGAAACCATACAAATGTGAAGAGTGTGGCAAAACGTTTTGTTACCCTTCAATCCTTAAGGAACATCAAAGAATTCATTCTGGAGTGAAACCCTACAACTGTGAAATATGTGGCAACATGTTTAGAACTCGCTCAGAACTCTCCAAGCACCAGAGAATTCATGCTGAAGTGAAGCTCTACAGCTGTGAGGAGTGTGGGAAGGCCTTTTCCACCCATTCCTACCTCATGCGGCACAGACTTGGTCACTCTGGAGAGAAACCCTACAAATGTGAGGAGTGTGGCAAATCATACAGCTACCCTTCACTCCTTAAGGAACATCAAAGAATTCATTCTCAAAATCCGTACAAGTGTGACGTGTGTGGGAAGGTCTTTTGTACTCGCTCAGGACGTTCTAAACACCAGAGAATTCATACTGGAGAGAAACCTTACAAGTGTGAAGAGTGTGGAAAAGGCTTCTCTACTCATTCATACCTTACTCTGCACAAATTACTCCATACTGAAGAGAAACCTTATAAATGGGAAGAATGTGGCGAGGTATTTTATACTTGCTGAAGACTTACTAAATACCAGTAAATTCATGCTTGAGAGAAACTCCACAAATGTAAATAATGTAAAACATTATTTCAGGCTTTGAACAATACCAAAAAACTTCATTCTGAAGAGAAAACTTACCTTTATTAATCTTTAAGGCATTCATTAACACAAGGTACTTCCTACTGTAGAGAAACCCTACAGATAACGAAGGATGTGGCAAAACCTTTTACTGTACTCCAAACTTTAAGAAACATCAAAGGGCTCATTTTCAAGAGAATCCCTTCAAGTGTGAAGTATGTGACAAGGTATTGTGTGGTACCTGGAGCTTTGTCTAAGGGAGTGTTTATTCTGGAGAGAAACTTTACACATATGAAGAATTTGGAAAAAAATCCTTAACTCATTTATCCCTGACTCTAATCAGTCTTGGCAAAGTTCAGGGTGTTTGTTTGTTAGGTTGTGGTCAGACCTGTTGGATGTGAGAGGAACCATCTTTCTTGGACTAGGATCCTGGATTGTATAAAAGGAGAAAGTGAACTGAGAACAACCATCCGCCTTTCTTGCTTCCTGGCAACATGAGCAGCTGCCTCAGCTACTGCTGCCCTAACTTCCTCCCTGTGAATCCCAGTGTCATGGTTTGAATGAGAAATGTACTCAGTAGTCGTAGGCATTTGAACATTTGTTCCCTATTGGGAGGATTTGGAGTAGGTCACTAGAGGTGAACTTTGAGAATAAAAAAAGCTCCCTCTATATATCCAGGTTGCTCTCTCTGCTTCCTGCTTGCCTTTGGGGATGTGAACTCTCAGCATCCTGCTTCAGTCACCGTGCAGCTTCTTGCCATGCCCTCCCTCTATCATGGACTTTGATCCCCTCTGTACCATAAAGTCATTCCTCCATAAGTTGCTTTGGCCATGGTGTTTAATCACAACAGAAAAGTAACTAATAAAAACATTGCCCTTGTATCATGAGCAGTATTAAACTGTTTCTCCTGACATTACTCAGGTAAGGGTATTTTATCACAGCCAGAGAAAAAATAAGGCTGCAAACCAAAGAAAACAAGCAGTTTGTTATTTAATGCTATGCACCATAATGTCTTCTTTGTCCCTGTCTGATTACCTCATTCTTTTCCAAAAACTCTTTCTTTACTTACATACACACTCCACAGATATAGTAACAGTAAAAATTTACTATGATATTTTTCTTTTTCTGCAGAATTTTGGTACCACATGTGGTGTTTGTGTCGGTGCAAATGTGGCATTAGTGTTTGTAACACTTTTTTTGCTTAAACTTTTATTTTCTGAGTCAGGGTCTCTCTGTGTAGCCCTGGCTGTCCTAGAACTCACTTTCTAGACCAGGCTGGCCTCTAACTCACAGAGATCCACCTGCCTCTGCCTCCAAGGACTGGAATTAAAGACTGCTACCACTGCCCAGCACTTTTTTGATTTTTAATAGTAAGTTATTTTCTCATCAAGTTCAGATTGATTTTTCTGTAGAAAGAAATATAAAGATCTACCACTGCATATCTGCTTTTGCCACCCCTAATTGTTAAAAAGGCTATCTGTTACACTACATGGTTTTGACATTTGAGTAAAAAAAAAAATTTTAAAGTTTGTTCATATTGGTTCAAATCTTTATCTCACTTAACATTACATTGATCTATATGGGTGGGTTTTTTGTTTTGGTTATTGTGTTTTTGTTTGTTTGTTTATGTGAGTACCTTGCAGCCCTTTTCACTATGTTGTATAGTTTGAGGTCAGGAACATGACATAACTGACTATTTCTATATAAATTGTGTTGACTAGAATCTTTTGTGTTCCCAAATGAGTTCTTTCTTTTCTACTTCTAAGGTGAATGTCACTGAAATTTTGCCCTGGAGTGCACTGAGTGTGTAGATAGCTTTTATCACTATTGCCAGTCTTAGAGTGTGAGCTCTGCCAATCCATGAACAAGTGGTATCTTTCTGCCATCTAATTCTTCCTCTGGAAACGCTTGCAGTATTTAAATTTTTTGCTAATTTCCAGGGCTACATAGTGAGAGCTTGTCTCAGAAACAAAACAGAAAGAAATCTTTCACCACCTTCATTAATGTTACCCTTATAAACATTTTCCCCTTCCTCCTCATTTTCTGTCCCTCCTTTTCCTCTCATTTTCTTTCTTGTCTCCCATTATGAGTGGACACTTTTTCCCCCAGTTTTCTTCTCAGATAATCTGTTAGTGGTGTATATGAAGGCTAATGATTTTTGTATGTTGACTTTCTAAGTTGGTATTTTGGAGAAAGTATCAGATTCATAAGTTGTTGATGGTATGTATGAGGTCTTTTAAATAATCATGTCATCTAAATACAGCGATAGTTTAATTTCAGATCAAAATTTTGTTCTTTTGCTATCTTTATAATGTCTTAAGTTTCTAGTTAATAGTTAGGGCACACTATTCAGTCAGAATACGGATAGTAACCCTTGTCTCATATCAGGTTTTCCAGGAACTGTTTTCATTGTTTTTCCTCTAGTTATTAAAGGTTGGCCATCCACTTGTCATCCATTGCCTTTATTATGTTGAGAGATGTTCCGTCCACTCCTAGTTTCTTCTTCAACATGTTATGCAGTTCATGAAGTACCTTTCCTGCATCTTATTGAAAGGCTCATGTGATTTCTGTCTATTAATATGCTGTATTATGTGTTGATTTATATATGTTGAGCAAACCATAGGAGAAAAAAACCTATTAGTTGTGATTTATAACCTAAGTGTTCAATTCTTTGAGAAGTTTTTAGGTTTTCGGGTTTTGTTTTGGTTGGGTTTGGTTTTTTGTAGGGAAGTATCTAAGCATTTGTTATAGATAGTGGTGTACTATGATAATGGGGTGTGTATGTGTGTATTTTTCTGATTTTGTTATGGTTATGTCTGTTTGATAGAATTAGCTTCGTAGAGTTCCTTCTGCTTCTTGGTCATTTCCTTTCAATTTTTCTTGATAGTTGTGTTTCTATTTTATGAAAGAATTTGAATCGTGTCATTTGATCTTTAAAGCTTGGTAGAATTTTGCAGTAAATCTATCTAGTCCTGGGTTTTACTTTGTGGTCAGACTTAGTTACTGCTTCAGTATCCTTATTGTTATAGTACTGGTTAGGATGTTTATATCTTCTGGCTTTATGTTCACTCAGTTTTATATATTTAGAAGTATATATTCATTTCTCCTAACATTTCTAAATTTATTGGAAAATAAATTTACAAAAGCTCTGTGATGGTTTTCTGTATTCCATTGGAGTCTGTTTTAACAACTCCCTTTTGTCTTCCATTACATTAGGTCTCAGTCTTCTTTCCTCCCTCCCTCTCCCCCCTTCTCTCTCCGGCTCCATTATTCTCCCTCCTCCACCATCACCCTGTGTCTATCTCAGATTACTTCACTGGGAGTTACAGAATCTTGTTTATCTTATGAGAAAATCTATTTGTTTAGTATGCTGTTCTTAAGGGTCATGAATTTTAGCATTCATTTTCATAATTTTTAGTATATATTGTTTATACTTCATGTCAGCTTCTGTATTTTGGTTTGGCATCTTTTCTCCAGCTTTGAGGTACATCATTAGGTTATTTATTTGAGACCTCTCTTATATTCAATTAAAAATCTTAGTGTAACTTTTCTTCTTAGGACTACCTTCCTCTTAGTTTTATTCAATGAGCCATTATTCATTTAAAGATATATATTATTTAGTTATTTAGTTACCAATTAGTTGTCCACTTTCTGAGGTTACTCTTTCTGTTTCTACTTTAGTACAATGTCCTTTGAGAGGATGTACAGGATTTTTGTTTTGTTTTTAAAGTCCAGCTGATATTTGGGCATTTACCTTTGGAATTTCTTACACAACTTGGGTTTGGAGGTTCAGAAATATGACTTAAAACAAATCTTGCTACATCTGTTTGAGTGAGTAGACATACTTCTTCCTCTGCTCTACATTTTTCTTCCCTTTAGATGGCTTTTTCAATTTGAGCATCGTTTACATGTTGACTTCAGTCAGTAAGTTCTGTCAAAGCCTTTCCACCTTATAATGATCTTGCCCAAACAAAGGGCTCAGCAAAGCCTCTAAGTCTGCATACAGGTCTCCAGATCACTGAAGAATCAACCTGTTTCCTTAAGTCCACTGTGAACATAGTTCTGTTTATTTCCCAACTGGGCGTCAAACACAGCCTATGTTGTTCCTGGGTCTCTTGGTAGTACCCATGGCTGTCTGTGGTCCTCTAGCCACTGGTATTTATGAGCGCCTCAGATAAAGTGACCTCAGATAAAGTGTTTCTAATGGCTCTAATAGAACAGTCCATTGGGATGATTCCCCTCATATTGTATGAACTAATGAAGCCTTTGCCTTAAGGAAAGACCAGTAGTTATATTGCAGCAGTCATACTGATCCTGTCTACTGAGGTGTCCCACAGCATCACTAGCCAGGTTGTCACAGGTTCCTTCATTTCTCATGTAAAAGTCTTCCCTATTTCCAGTCTGAGTGCTAAGTATTTCCTACTTACACTACCCTCTTTTATTGGCCGTCACTATGCCTCCACCTACATATTGGATCACAGCTTTTGAGGTTTTTTGTTTGTTACAAAGGCATGGAAGGGTGAAATTCTGTTTCAATAATCATAAAAATAAATGAAAAATTCTTAAATAGCCAAAAGGATGAATGTATGGACTGAGAAAGTGGTAGGCAGATAGAAAGATACTAAGATAGACTTTGGAAATTTCTTTGCATGAAAATATCAGAAAGCGACACACACACATCCTTCCTCACCATACAGGTTCTCATTGTGTCTCTTGGCTGTCATGGAATGTGCTGTGTGGAGCAGTCTGTTGTCAAGACTCACACTGGTCCTTCTGACTGTGCCTACTGCTGGGATTTAAGGTGTGCTCTGTTGGAGATATGTAACTACACTGTTTAAAGATGTCACTGTGATTGCTTTAATAAAAATCTGAATGGCCAATAGCTAGGCAGGATTTGGGGGGCAGAGAAGGTGCTGCAGAGAGGAAGAAGGGCAGAGTCACAAGGAGATGCCATGGACACAGAACAGGCAGCACGGTTTAACAAAGTAAAGGTAACAGAGCCACACAAAAGAACGCAGATTTAAAAAGATATGGGTTAATTTAAATTATAGAAACTGGTTAGCCTGAGCTATCTGCCAAGTTTTCATAATCAATAAGAAGGCTCTGTGTTGTGGTTTGGGAGCTGACTGGTGGGACAGTTTGTCTTAATATAGTGTTCCACCATGCCTGGCCTAGAAACCAGAGCTTTAGCCTGGTATAAGGATTCCTAACAGCCCTCTGGTCCATCACCTACATGTTTTTCTAGCAGTGGAAACTGACTCATCTACGGCTCACACATTATGTTAATATGTAAGATCAAGGGATATCTATAATATATGTGTACATACTATTGAAATCATGTCCTCTTGCTGTCAATGAATTGGCTCCAGAACTGGCCACCTCTCCATCACTACTTGTTATTTTTGTTTCTCCTTCATTAATGTTTAATCTAAATTGCTCAGACCAGCTTTGAACTCACTCTAACACAGTCAGGCCACGGGTGTAATCATTCTACCTCAGGGATTACAGGGAGCTGCCACCAGGCTTGGCTTCAAAATTTATTTTCAAGAGTTAGTAGTGAATTGCGGTATTTGTTTGTAGCAGCCTATTTTAAAGTAAAAACTGACTCCTGTGACTGCCCATGTGCAGAGGCTACTATTTCTATCCATCCTCACCTGCAGAGGTAGCCCAGGAACTGCACACAGCCCTCTGTGTGTTCCTAGAACTCTTTTGCACAGACTGGCCAGCAATTTCGTCTCTCCTAGCATGGCATCACAAGCCAGGCTCTAGAAACTGCACTTGTGTGTTCAGTCTGCACAGACATCACCCCCCAGTTAGGTAAGTGTCAGAGCCTGCTCCAGGCTCTGCTTGCGTCTCCTACTTGAGGTTAGTTCAGGGTGCATGTAGACCAGGTGTGCATGGTCAGGCTTGAAGTAGCTGTTATGCAGGAACAAGCTGTGAGGTGCTGTGCAAGCCTAGGGATGCCAGGTCAGGGCTGGGAAGAAGGTAATAGGGATAGTGAGGGGGTGAGTGCTAGGATGGGACAAAGCCTCAGGATGCCAGGTCAGGGCTGGGAGAAGGCAACGGGACAGTTATTGATGTTTAATAAGAATCAGGAGAAACAAATAGGGAGAATAGATGTTTATTCAGGGATAAATAACTTACAACATAGACAGATGAACACCAGCAGGTTCCTGGTCCCAAGGATGCCTCCGGATGTACTCCTTTCCCTGTGCTGCAAGCAAGAGAGCTCTCAGAGCCCCCTCCTCAGACTTAGTTGCCACAGGTAACCTCTGCCCCTGTCTCCACCCCCAATAGGCATGGTCTATGCCACAGGTATGGACAAAGTGAATATCTCACTACAGACAGTGAGGGGGTGGATGCTTCTTTAGGACCAGGCTGCCTTTCTGAGACAGGACAGCTGGCTCCATATTCCAGGAAAGAGTAAAGACTCTAGGAGAGCCCTGGGAGGCTCTTTCTAGGTATGGATTGCCTTAATCAATATGGTCTTAACTATTTCTATTTACCCACAACCTTCTTTTCTCTTTACAACAGAATTTTACTCCATAGTGTTTATGTACCACATTTTCATTATCCATCCATTGAAGGGCACTTGAGTTGTTTCCATTCCCTAGCTATTGTGAATAGAGCAGAAATGAACATGACGGAGCATATATCTCTGGAAGATGATGCCAAGTCATGTCATCATATGCCAAGAAATGGTATAGCTGGACCATGTGGTAGCTTTAGTGTTGGCCTTTTAGAGTTTTTCTACGATGGTTTCTAGAGTGGTTCCCCCAGTTTTCAAGCCCACCAACTACAGGTGTTGTTTCATAACTTGTCATGTTAGACAACTCATTCTAGGAAAAATTTGAAGGGAAGGTGTGCTGGTAGTCTATGTGACACAAGCTAGAAGCCATGGAAAATAAATATATAGAAGATACATTTTTAAAGATTTATTTATTTGCTATGTATACAGTGTTCTGTCTGCATATATGCCTGCAGGCCAAAAGAGGGCAGCAGATCTCATTACAGATGGCTGTGAGCCACCATGTGGTTGCTGGGAATGAAACTCAGGACCTCTGGAGGAGCAGCCTGTGCTCTTAACCTCTGAGCCATCTCTCCAGCCCAGATTTGAGTAGAAGTAAAAAGATATGTAAGCAATGAACATAAGAAGTTATTCTCCAAGCTGACTACTCTCTCGTCAGTGGCCAGCTCATAAGTAAAGGAGAATGGAGGCTGTGCTTTTCCCAGCTTTACATTGTGGAATGTGTGTGGATGGCTACAGAGATGCTTTTAGTAGAGTCTACTCTGATTTGGGTCAAGTTGACACAGAGGCACATAACTACTAAACCATAATTTCCTTTTGAAGCCTCAAACACCACCACCATGTTCATCTCCTTTAACAAGGTTACATCTCCTAATCCTTTCAGAACAGTTCCATCAACTGGGGACCAAGAATTCAAAAGTCTGAGCTTGGAATGGGAAGCATTCTCATTCAAGCCACCATGCAACCCTTCTCGTTTTTATTAGACGATGAGCCCACCACATGGAATAGTTACACCAACATACAGGTGGCCCTTCCAACCTTAAGAGTCTAGAAGCATCCTGTGTCCACATTCCCTGTACTTGATCTATAACATTAGCAGGGATATATTTTTATTAATGTACCACATGCTACATGGCACTTTGCAACTTGCCAAGGCCATCCACATCATGTCTGCGAGGTTGTTTAGGGGAGAAAGTGATAGAGCATCACCAGTAGCATACATAACTGATTTATAACTTTGTCTGTGCCTGTCTGGCAAACGTTCTTCCCCCATAGGTATATCTCCCCTTCTCCTGCATCTGAAAACTCCTAAGACCTATTTTTAAATGAATAATATGGATTGCCAAATAGGAGAGGCTGATGGTTAGATTTTGTCACCTTGACACAAGTTAGCCTTCTAGGATGATGGACCCTTAAGAACTGCACTAATACCAAGTATATTTCACTGAATTGTACAGAGCACTGATTACAGAAAATAGCTTTTTATATAGTCATGAGCAGATATGTGATAAATTATGCACACTATAATATACTTCAAGCACTGATTCTTTTTCTAATATTCAAGCTTGACATTACAAAAATATTTTTTTCTTTTATGGATATGTGTGTTTGTATTTTACATGTGTACATGAGTCCAATTGTGGACAAAAAACTCTGCCTACATCCAATGATGTCAGATCAGGGAGTTAGATCTCCTGGAAGTGGATTACAGATCCCTGTGAGCTGACAGATGTGTTTTGGTAAGTGAACTCTAATCTTCTATAAGAGCAGCTGAGTGCTCTTAACTACTCCACTGAGCCATCTGTCCAGCCCCCTCTGAAAGTTTAAACTGATTCTTGACAAAGCACGCGTTTTTCAGAATGCTGCAAAGGAGAAAACTAATGATCTAAGAATCAGAAAAGAGAGGAAACTGAAGACAGATCAAATTTGTGCACAGGGAATTTAATAACTGATGATGGGCCAGGAGTAATTACACACACCAGTGTGCTCCCAGGAGCCTTGCATATCCACTTTGGAGAGGAGCAGGGAAGGTAACCATTAACTCGAAGCACACCTGGAGGTGAGTAGGCAATAAAATTTGGGGGAAAAGTAGGGTTGGTGGAGTTCTGGTATGACTTTTGCAAAAACTAAATTTCTTACCTGGAGAAATGGCTGTATTTGAGGACAAGGAATATACACGCGGAAAGATTCTGAAATGGAATCTGGGAATTTTATGCAAATAAACTCCAGAGAAATGGACTTTTAACTTTATTCAATTATTAAAACCATCTGTGTGTCTTTGGCCCGATTCCTGTGCCATATGGGTTCCAATGTTCACAGGAATATAGTTTGAGTCGTTATGGGGTCTCACCCATATGTGGCTCACACAGGGTATCAGCACAGGAGAACAGGTATGATTTATGAGTGTGGTACTGAGCCAAAGCCTCCCTTACACTCAAGGGCTTTACCAGAAGATAGCTCCTTACCTGTTTTTCTACTTTTCATTTACGTACAAGGTCTCTAAATTGTCCAGTTCAGCCTTGGACCGGGCGTCCTTCTGTCAGTAACCGATGAACATCTAGGAGCACATTCACGCAAAACAATTCTGGTTTCAAAAATGATCTTTAAAAGAAATTCGCGGTGGTGGTACATGCCATTAATATCAGCTCTTAAGAGGCAGAGGCAGGCGGGTCTCTGAGTTGGAGGCCAGCCTGTCTGGTTACAGAGCAAATTCCAGGACAGCGAAACTACACAGAGAAACCCTGTCTTGTTTAAAAACAAAACAAAACCAAAAAAGGAGGAGTTGGAGGAAGGAGGGGAAGAGGGATAGGAAGGAAGGAGCGGAAGGAAGGAAGGATACAGCAGGAAGAAGAAATTAGAATTCAACATTAGAGTCTTGCTTCCTTATTTAAAAGTGACACTGGGTCAACGTGATTTTTTCTTTTTTTTTTTTTTTTTTACGATGTAGGAAGATTCAAATCAGAATACATGAACCGGAAGTGACCCGTAAGTCTAGTATTTCTGTCAATGTCTCTACTCACATTCATAATCTTGCGTTGTGGATCTGAAGGCGAACACCAGCCTCACTGGTCACAGCTCTCTTGCAAACCCGGCTTCTCAGTCCCATAACACAGGTTCACCTGGACAAGTCCAGGAACTGCAGAAACTGCCACACCTGGGTTTCCGGAACTCCATCGCGCGGACTTGTGGGAAATGTAGTCCGGCCATTGTGATGCCACGGGTACCCGCTCCGGAAACAGTTCTAGTTCGTTCTGCCTCTAAGTGCGCTCTTTCCTCAAAGTTGGGCGCCAGTCCTGCCCCGCTGGATCGCCTGCTGCGTCCCTGACTTGGAGGTTGGTCCAGGGTGCAGCGCAGCCTGAGGCTCTGTGCGGGGTGCGGGTCTGTCTTGGAGGGAGCGGACCTGGGCTGGGTGGGAGGGCGGAGAAACTGCCTTGGAGGTGCTGTGCTGAACCGGCTGGGGCGCGGGAGGTTGCAGGTCAGGGCTAGGGAGAGGGCTTGCCTGATGGCGCCGACTGATGCTTTTGTTAGACACTGCCCATAACCCAGGTCCATTTGGCTTCTGGGACAGGACAGCAGTGTGGTAGCGCAGGAGTGGCGTATGATGTAAGGTTCTGGATTCCCAGGGCTTGGTGGGTCAGCTGATAAGCTGCATCTCAGGTGGTGATGCGAGCTTGGCTGGGGTTACATTCTCTTACTAGCTGACCCACTCTCAGATGAATGTTGATGGTTTTCTCGGTACATCTAGATAGATGGGTTACCTATCTCTCCTGTGCCACATAGCAGGCCTAGTTATAATCTTGGGGGTATTGTCTTCGGTTTTCTTTTTTTCCTTTTTTTTTTTTCTTTTTCCAGCCAGTTGCTGAATTAAAGAGAAAAAAAAAAAAAAGTCTTGAGACATAACAGTTCGCAGATGGGAAATTCTGGAAGACTGCAGACAATTTTGCCAGAATCCATCTGGTAAAGGAAAGCTTTGACTAGGGATGAGGGAGCAGACATGCACCAGACACAGAGAGAAGGGCCCACTGGAAAGCCGAGCAGTGACTGGGGAAGCCGGTGCCCAGCTTTACTTTGAGCATTGGGGTGCTTAAGCCCTTATGGGTCTTCCATCCCTACATTATGGTTGATTACTTTCAAGAAATGCAGGATGTCTGCTGTGTGAACATGCCTTGAGCTGGCCTTGACTTGTTGCCCCAGGGGCAGGTGAAAAAGCTCACTTTGTTTAGGGTGCCAGGCTTTTGTGTCAGGTCAGCAGGATGAGAAGGAACTCACAGACCTTTACATGTCCGTGTAATGTGAAGTAAACAGAGCTCATTCTCTCTCTGAACTTCTCCATGGCAGATGCAGCACACGGGGGTTTACATTCTTCTCTGCTTGTTTGTCCCTTGGATGCCTTCTCCTCCCTTACACCAGAGGTTAAAGCATCTGTGCGATGCTTCTCTCCAGTTATCCAATGCAGAACGCTACTTTACATCAACAGAATTACAGTTACCTCTTCCGCTGTCACTCACATGGGGCTTTGTGTCATCAAACCAGCAAACAAAGTTCTGTTAATTACTCTTCCATGGGGAGGAGTTTAATCCCCTAGTGTCTAGTCCTGCCTAGTCCAGGATCTTTTTATTGTATTAATGTTTGCATAAGTGATGGTATGAGGGAAGGAGTTAACTGGTTTTTATGAACTCTGCACTAATCTTGCAATGTTAGACAGGTCATCCTTGGAAAACTCTGAAGGGAAAATGGCTAATGGCATTGAGTTCTTGGTGCTCTGTATGTGAAAGAAATTACTGAGAGAAATTACAGAAGTTATTTGGACATAATTAAATAGAAACCAAACAGAATAAACTTGAGAAGCAAAGGCTTTCATTACTATGTCTTTTGGGGTTATAAAAGTTTCTGTCATTGAGTCTGTCCATTCAAACTTATTTTGACATATTTTGAGTTGAAAAGTATGTCTCCTATTGGCTAGCCACATGTTTAAATCCTGCATTCCATTGTTCTTTTCTTTGTGGTAGTTATGTAGAAATAAGTCAATGGATGAGAATGTGAGTCCCAGCTGTTTGTTGGATATACACCATTTACTGTTTTGTTAAGATTTAGTAACAATGTATTGATTATTTAAGATCAACCTTCTGTCATACAGGGCAAAGCATCTGATATTTAAGTTGAAGCTAAAATTCTAGTTGCTCATTCCATTTTTTTTTCAATAAATACATTGCATATAATCTATCATGTTCTTTTTAGGGTTCCTATTACAGTATCTGAATGATCACATTGCAAAGGTGTGTTAACTTACAGCAAATATTAAATGGTTGCTGTGTGCCAAACTTAGGTATCAGCATCAGTACTAAACTCTGTACAGATTAAGAAACCCAGACCTCAGTCCAGAGCTGCTACATCAGAAACTACATTTTTATTGTATTTCATATTCATGATTATGCATATTAAGGGTGAAGTTTCTTCTCTCTGACCATGATGTTCTCCTGTGAGAAATGTATATATGCGTGTTATGTAAACCAAGTATGTACCACTAAAGGCATGGTTTTTCTTCCCTATGGAAACATTCATCTTACATTTCATCTGTCGTAAGTTTCTACATGGACTTATAGTACCTTCTGCCTTCTCTTTCCTTGATGAGTGCAGTGTGAGATCATGTGACCATATCTGAAGTGTCTGAGGAAGAGGACTCATCTGTGTTAGAAGCATATCACTCATGCCTAATGCTCTTTTTATCCTAGGCAAAATACAGATTTGTGTAAACAAGTGCAAGGTACCTGTGTTAGAGGGTGTTTTTAAACAGTGATAAAGACAGTGACCAAAGCAACTTGGGGAAGAATGGATTTATTTCAACTTATAACTTCAGGTAATAGTCCATCACAGGTCAGTGAAAGGAAGGCCCTGGAGCATCGGCCGTGAAAGAACACTGCTTGCTGGCTTGCTTGCCATGACTTGCTCATCCTGCTTCCGTTTACGTCGAAGACCACCTGCCCAGGGTTTGCACCATCCACAATGAACTGGGTTGGTGTGTATTAATGAATGATTAAGAGCAGCCTACTATAGAGTTGCACACAGGGCATTCTTATGGAATTCACATTGTCAGTTGAAGTTCCTTCTCAAATACCCTGGCTTGTGTCACATTGACAGAGAACTAGCCCCAAAATGCCTATTATTAATGGCTTTAATTAATTAAAAGTGAGGTCTCATTCATTGACCTTTGTTTCAGGAAATGCTGTCCTTCCAGGATGTGGCCATTGAGTTCTCTCCGGAAGAGAGGGAATGCCTGGAGCCTGCTCAGTGGAATCTGTACAGGGATGTGATGTTGGAGAATTACAGCCACCTTGATTTCCTGGGTGAGGATCTCATCACAGTGAATTCTTATTTCACTATCAGTATGTAACTTCCTCACTCTATACATTACCTCATGGCAGCTTGTGCTTTCCACCAAAAAGTCTCATAGTCTTGGTTTTAAAGAAAAATTAGGGAATATGTTTGGCTAAGAAACGTTGCTTTCTTTTTTGTCTGTTTAGCCTGTCTGTGTTGGAAGAATACATCTTTCACACTAGTGGAAAGGTTAGAAACTCAGCTCCAATGGGCGTGTACCTTACTTATCATGAAAACATTTCACAATTCAGTTTTAATTTTTTCCCCTTAAATGAAACTAAGAATCTGGATGTTGTAAATTCCTTTATGTCCTGTAGTGATCCTGTGAGAAAACATTTAAGGATCTGATTGTCTGCAGTCATTTATTACATCATCTCTTTTCTTATAAACAGTGTCCAGGAAGGGAATATGTCAATTCCCAGTAGAAGACCACTTAATCTTGTTCCCTTTCCTACAAACAGGTCTTGTTCTCTCTAAGCCACATCTGGTGACATTTTTGGAGCAAAGACAAGGGTCTACAGGTGTGAAGGAACAAGAGGCAGCTACTGTGCATACAGGTGTGTAAGAATGAGGGGAGTGAAGAACAGAGTTGAGATGCAAATATTCAACAGGAAGGCAGGCTTTCCCATCTGCCTTGGATGGTGATATTATGGAGATAATTTTTAGTTCTTTCCTTGTTTTTGTTGTCAAAGGACATCTCTCAGATGTTTATGATGGTTTAAGTCTCTTAAACCAATTAAGCTTTGTAATTATCCAATAGTAAGCTGTGCTTTTGTTTACAATGACTCCCAAAGGTCATTTTTTTTTTGAGTTTGCATAACTTTGCACTGTTTTCTTAACCTCTGAACATTTGCACACATTTCTAAAGCCCTAAAACAGTACCTTCACACATAAATATATTTCAAATCACTTATGCTCATGCTGATCAAAATCACCTCATCAGAAGTCTTCATGAGTGATGAGAAGGTATTCTCACTTTTATCACACACTCACTAAGGAATTAGAATGCATACCCTTTGTGGATATATAGTCATAGATTAAAACTGTCCAAAACTAGAATAATTTTAATAGGTGATCAGTAAGTTTTCAGAATGCTGAGAATTCAAGATTCTTTTTTCCTAACTTGGCAGTTTGTGTGCTGTTACTTGACAGTGGATAACCTATAATCAGTTGTTTATATGTAACCTATATAATTTTTTGGATGGATTATCCAATTATAAACACTTTAGGACCATGTAAAATAGCAGTATATATGATCTCTCGTTATGTGATCATGAGAAGTGAGTATTTCTACTTCATCTGTAAAAATAAGTCTCATGTTTTCATAAATTGAACATTGTCTCTTTTCATTGCTCAGTGGTTGTTTTATCTTGTAAATTAAAAATTCATAGCAAGGCAGCTAATTTTAGCACCTTTTCATTGGCAGTATATTGTCTTTAGCAGACGTTATTCATAGGTGAACCTAATTTTTTTCATAATTTTGGTATCATTGAGATATTTGTCATCCAAATAGAACATAAAATGCTGTCTGAAATTTGTGAGGTGTGTTATTTAAGGTTTTGTAGGCATACTTGTTATGCACACTTTCATTCATGCCTAAAAATCCTAAACTTCATTCTTAGAATAAAAATGGTCTTTTTATATGTGTCTGCTCTCACACAGTCACTTTAGTTCCCCCATCTCCCAGTTGATGATGCCATGTATGTCTACTATAATACCTATGTTTGGATGATGCCATCTATGTCTACTTATACCTATGTTTGGATGATGCCATGTCTGTCTACTTATAATTCCTATGTTTGTTTAAGGTATTTATTTTCCTTTCTGTATTTATTTTGCTTTGTGAGATTTCTTCATCATAGATAATTATTACTTAATTAGCTACTTAACTTTAAATAATATGCCATTCTTTCTTCTTCCTCGTTTTAACCTGCTTTCTGTTTTTTTCAAGGCAGGGTTTCTCTGTGTAGCCCTGACTGTCCTGGAACTCACTATGTAAACCAGGCTGGCTTTGAACTCATAGATATCACTTGTCTCTGCCTTCCTAGTGCTGAGATTAACGGGGTACACTACCACTACCTGGCATGCCATTATTTCTATATTCAATTTTATCAGACTTTTACTTGAGTAGAAAGTTAGGTTATTTCCACCTACTATATTTTCTGAGTTATTCTCAGTTAACATAGGTGTAGAAATAGTATTTTTTCTGATTTATCAATAATAATGTAAGTATGTCTCCATTTTAAAGACAAACCTATGAATATAAAAAATGTGCAAAGCTTTTGTTCATGTCTCAACTTTTGGTCAACAGGAAAAACAGTCAATAAATGCAAAGATGACAGCAAGGCCTTTTATTGTAATTCACTGCTTATTCAACACCAGACAGTTCATGTAGGAGAGAGCCCCTACAAATGTGAAGAATGTGGTAAGGCCTTTCGTATTCGCTCAAGACTTTCTGTACACCAGAAAATTCATACTGGAGAGAAACCCTATAATTGTGAAGAATGTGGTAAGGCCTTTAATACTCATTCAAAACTTTCTGTACACCAGAGAATCCATACTGGAGAAAAACCGTACAAATGTGAAGAATGTGGTAAGGCCTTTAGTTCTCACTCAACACGTTATAGACACCGGAAAAATCATACTGGAGAAAAACCCTACAAGTGTGAAGAATGTGCCAAAGTGTTTTCCTACCCCTCATTGCTTAAGGTACACCAAAGAATCCATTCAGCAGAGAGACCCTACAAGTGTGAAGAATGTGGGAAGTTATTTTACTGTCCTTTGTTACTTAAGAAACATCAAATAATTCATTCTGCAGAGAAACCCTACAAGTGTGCACAATGTGGCAAAGCCTTTCACTATCCTTCTTTGCTTAAGCGGCATCAACGAATCCATGGTGGGGAGAAGCCCTATAAGTGTAAAGACTGTGACAAGGCGTTTTATTCTTCTGCTTTCCTGAAGCGGCATCAAAGAATTCATTCCGAAGAGAATTCCTACAAGTGTGAAGAGTGTGGCAAGAGATTTTACTCTTTCCCACAACTTCAGGATCACCAACGACTTCATTCTGGAGAGAAACCATACAAATGTGAAGAGTGTGGGAAAACATTTTCTACTCTGTCTTACCTTCCTTGGCACAAATTGCGTCATTCCGGGGAGAAGTCTTACAAATGTGAAGTCTGTGGCAAAATGTTTTATTCTACTTTAGACCTTAAAAAACACCACAAAATCCATACATACAAGTGTGGGGAATGCCACTATACCTTTACAAGTTACTCAGCCCTTACTGAACACCAGAGAGTTCATACTGGAGAGAAACCCCACATATGTGAACAATGCGGAAAAGTCTTTTCTCGGCTTGACAGCCTCAGTCAGCACCAGATTGTTCATACTGGAGAGAAACCCTATAAATGTGAAAAGTGTGGCAAAAGTTTTTTCCGATCTTCATCCCTTAGAAGACATAAAGGGATTCATCCTTAATAGAAACTTGACAAGTATGCACAATGTGATAAAATCTTGCTAAATATCCATTCCTTATCCAAGACAAATGAATCCATTGAGTAGAGAAGTCATGCACTTGTGAAGAATGGTGAGTTCTGTACCACTAGGTCAACACTTTCTACCAACAATAAAGTTCATCTGGGGAGAAAAGTCCAATTCTGAACGGAGTGACAGGCTTTTGGTGTTTCTTTATATCTTAAGTAACACAACAATCTTCACCCTGAACATCAACGCTATAATGTGAAGGGTGTAGTAAAGGTTTCAGTTATCATTCAGTCATGGCTCAACCTCACTAATTCTCAGAGAGAAACCCTACTAGGGCAGAAAAGGACCAGGGCTTAGCTTTTCCTTGTCTCTACATAAACTCTGGAGAATTCATTCTGATGAGAAATTCTACAAAAGCAATCCATGTGGCAAGTTCTCTGCCTGTACTTCACACTGTAAGTATCTGCAGATACTTCATACTGCAGAGACACTCTATACGTACAATCACTGTCAATACTTGAACAGTCCTTCAGTCTTCAGCAACACCAACGCATTGATATAGGTGAGAAACCTACAGATGCAAATGTCCTCCTTAGCATCAGCTGTCAACTTCACCTAGCCCAGCATTATCTGAGTGGGTGCTTTCTTGGATCAGAGTGCCTTATGGGCATATCTGGGGATTGTTTTCTTGACTGGTAAGTGATGGGAGTCCAACCAGTACAGGCAACACAACCTTTGGGAGGTTTTCTGGGTCACATAAAAATTGTGGGTGAGCAGGAGGTAGAGGAACCATTGTTTCTTCTTCCCTTGTCCTAGCATCCCTGGAAGAGGGACCCTGACCCTTATATTGAAATAAAATATTTCCTCCCCAAGTTGATTTTGTTTTCATGACTTTAACAAATCAGTGTAAGATGGCGAAGGACACAGGGAAGCATTTCCCGTTTTTTCATACCTCTGTTGCCATCAGACTCTACTTGATACTGTGTCACAAAGCCTTTAGGTGCGTCTCCCTCTGGACACCAGAGCTTTTACACTGCATAAAAGTCCTGTTGATGAAAGAATATGACAAAAAATTATATGTTTCTCTTATTTAACACCAAAAATTTCATTCTGTAAAAGCAAAGACAGTAACTACATGTTGAACAATTGCTGCAAATTCAACATGGGAAATTTAGCCATGAATGAACTTAACATACTTGATAAGTAATTTATTCCACTCTTCATACCTTAACATCAAAACAATATATTTTGTATAGAAAACTCTACAAATTAAATAGTGACAAAGCCTTAAATACTTAGGGCCTATGAGTGAATTCATATTGTAGAGAAACCTATATAAAATTAGTCTGGCAGGTTCCATTTTTAGTATACACACCTCAGATTAGCAAACCACACTAATATCTATAATGTAGCAATGTCTTTTCTTATAACTTACATAGTAATGGATACAATTGTAAGTGGAGTTTTCCTGTCCTGTATCCTCTCACAAATAATACAAGCTCAGAAGCTTGTATTAATTATAAATGTTTGGCCAATAGCTCAGGCCTATTATTAACCAGCTCTTACATTGTAAGTTAACCCATATTTCTTATTTACATTCTACCATGTAGTGGTATCTTTATTAGCATGGCACATTCATCCCCTGCTCCCTATGCATCTGGCTGGTGACCCCTCAGACGCTGCCCTTCTCCTTCCCATCATTTTAGTTTAGTTGCCCTGCCTATACTTCCTGCCTGGCTCCTGGCCAGTCAGCATTTTATTATACCAATTCAAGGGACAAATCTTTACAGTATATAAAAGGATTATTCCACAGCATTTCCCCCCTTTTATGTAATTAAAAGGGAAGGTTTTACTTTAACATAGTAAGATTATATATAACAAAAACAGTTATCAAGTAACAATTACAGTTACAATATCCAGTCTATTTGTATTTGGCAAAATTAGAGAAAGTATTATGTATCTTATCTCCAAAGTTTCTGACCTAACTTATTTTGTATTATAACTAAAGAAAAGTATAACTATCTCATCTTTAATTTCATCAAAGACCCCAGAAGGGTGAAGTGTTATCTAATGACACTGACATCAGGCCTGGATAGTCCCCCAAATTTCCTCTGCAATGTTGGAGCATCCATCTTTGGCCTACAGGCCTAATATGTCTGACAGGCAAATTTGAGAAGCAGGGAATTTTGAAGGACTATCTACATCATCTTGGCAAATTTATCCAGTCACCTTTCTTTGAGTCCTGCTTGTCCAGTTTGGATAGCATACTATCGAAAGGACAATTTATTTGCCATGTGGCTAGCTTTTGCCATAAAGGAAACAAACTACATATGGAGTTTCTTCTATGCCCATTATCTTCTCTGAAGTAGATTGGTGCTGCCAGGAGTAGACATGTCTACTGTCATGAAAAGCCTTAGGTTATTGAACGTATTAAATGCCATATTCTGTAGGTCTTTGAAGTGTTTGAAGACCATCTAGCAATCTAAATATATTGGTGTGTGTCCTTGAAAACATACTTAATATAACTATATGTTTGACTATTACAGATGACTGTTAATCTATTTCTTAATTATAATTACATTTTAATGAGTTGCGTGTACACAAAAACAAGAGTAGAAATACAGTAACAAAATTAACTAATTAATAAACCAAAAATTTATACCAATGTAAAATATGTAAAATTAATAGTTGTCTTTTGGATTAAAGTAGATTCAATAATTACCCTTTTATCCCATCATTTCTATATCATCCCCCTTTCTTCTTTTAGAAAGAGACCTCTGAATTTAACTCTTGTTTAGCCTTTTTTAAAAACTATGACCAATAACAATTTGTAACTAACCCCTTAAACTAAGACAAAAGTCCATAATCCATTTGGGGGGGTATGGGTATAGATCTCTAGACTACTTCCTGTTGATTGGGGACACTAGTAATCTTTGGGGGACCCTGAGAAAATTTACAATTAAGGTCTAGTCCTGGCTATAGTATTATGTGAGGCTGTATCATCTCAGCCAGCAGCCTTGAAGCTATTCTGGATATAGGATTCTAAGGATACTGTAACAGAGGCAATTTGAATTTTTGGATCACCTAAGCCATCCATTGTCATTGGTGTTTGGTCCCCTTGTTCTGAAAATTCATAAATTTTTAAAGGTAACATACATATTTGTATCAGTATAAACTGCATTGTATGCAAGTCAGCCAAAGATGTTTGTTTTTTTGTTTTTTTCTCGTTAGATGTTTGAGCAGGTACAATATACATTATATGTCTTGTAGTTCTTCCAAGTTTATTAGCTCTTTGTGTCTGCAGTCAGTATTTCAGGGGGTCTTCCTCAATCAAACCTGATTTTCTTTATACCAGAATAAATCCACAACCTCTCATTTTCTGTAGAAATAAAAGCAGAACCTCTTCTCCAAAGTAACATCTTTTGACTTAAATTTTGAAGTCAAGATATTTTTAAAATATGTATGTTGGATTAATCCAGCAACATTTATAATCAAATGTTTCTTAGCACCTACTGCTGCTTCCTCAGCAGTCAAACAATTCAAAGACAACACAAGGCTTACAATATTCAGACTATTTGTGTATTTTCTGTCTTTATGTGGCTTTTACATATTACTTTCTTGTTAGGACTTTATTATTGTAAAACTATGTATTTCTTCTTTATGACTGTTTATACCTTCTGTTTTCTCTCCCAAGCCTATGTGTATTTTTTAAACACACTGTAAACCATTTCTATCTGAGTCTGTCTTTACTGCATATCTCTCTTTCTGACAACTTCAGTCTTTAAACTGCTAAGTGGTGTGGCTGGCTCTGCCTAGCTCCTAGGTCTGTGAGAGCTTAACTTCATGGTAGAATTACCAGTGGGAGCTACAACTTTGGGGAGTTTCTGGGTCCATGTCATCACTGAGTAGTGTGACACCTGCTGCTCATAAACTTCATTTAAGTGTTTGGTAACAGAACCTGCCAAAAGCTGTCTGTGCTGCCAGCTTGAACCAGGAAGCTGCATCTGAAAGGAGCTGTGTCTCTGCTTGCTGCCATCAGACAGTGCCCACCCGGGGAAAGACATTTACCAAGAAGCCTTCCTTAACTCTTTGTGTGTTTAGAATCCTTTTCTTAAGATTTCTCAGGTTTTATGTGAAAATTCTTGCCAAAATGTTTGGGTACCATATGTAGGTGGAAGTTTCTGTGTCTTGCAGCTGCTCTCAAATAAACACTCAGATGCTTATATTAATTATAAATGCTTGGCCAATAGCTCGTCTTATTACTAATTAGCTCTTACATTTTAACTTAACCCATATTCCTTATTTACACTCTACCATGTGGTGTTTCCTTTATTAGCATGGCATGTTCCTCTCCTGCTACATCTGTATCTGGCTGGTGACCCTTCAGAATCTGCCCTTCCTTTTCCTGTCATCCTAAGTTTGGTAACCCGACCTATACCTCCTTCCTGGCTGCTAGCTGATCAGCATTTTATTATACCATTTTGAGTGACAAATCTTTACAATGTATTAGCATTTATTCTTGGGTCTTATTTTACATTGCATTGGTCTATACATTTGTTTTTTTGTGAATCTTACTCAGTCCTTACTCATTATAGCTCTGTGTAGAGTTGACGGTCATCTACTCTCTGACTACCCTTCCTCCTATCATTGCTTTTGTTATCTCTGTTCTTTTATGTTACATTGTATTTTTTTTCCTAGTTCTATGATGGCTAATCTTATGGAAAGTCAGAAAGAAAAATAGGTTACTGAACAATGTATTTATAGGCAATAGATTAAATGATATATAAAATGCATAGAGAAATTAAGATTGCAAACAAGATATCCATGGACAGAAAATGGGCTGATATGGAAAATTGCTTGTCACACAAGCCTTAAGACATGGTTTTGAACAGTGAAATCCATGCCAATGTGGAAGGTGAGTAGAAGATTGAGGAGTGTTTAAGCAAACAAGTGTAGTCAAGTCAAGATGGACTTTAGACATTTCAGTACCACTAAGGGATTCAGGTTGTTTGGAAATTTTTACAGACTCCTGCCCATCATGTAATTGCCAAGTTCCAAAGAAAGGTATGGTAACTAAGCTAAGAAGTATTACTGAGACTCACTATCAGGACCCTTGTTGGGTCACCATGCTGTAAATGGCTTTCAAATTCAGCTGCCGGAGTGTATGGCTCTTCAAATGATGAGATCTAGAATCAAAAAGGAGACACAACTTTCTAGTAATATCTGTTAGGAAACTTCTATAGTAGATTAATGTGTGTGGCTCCCTTTTATGTGAGTTGAACCATGGTATTAGAACCAGTGCTTTATAGAACCATTCATTGTTTCCTCTGTCATGGCAGTATATGCAATGTGACCTGTCAGGGTACACCATATTATGTGAGTCAGTTGAAGAAGGGACTCCAAGATGAGATTTTAAGACCTATGTGGCAGCAGGAAGGTTCAGCCTCTTCTGATGGACTGAACCCTGAACAGCCATACAAAGGCATATTTATTGAAAGTTACACAAAGTGTTTCCTCATACCAAAGTCCCTAATCTAATTTACATGTCTTACCAAAGGAGAGCATCACGTGCCTTATTTGCTCATTCTTTATTGTGTATCATTTATAATACACAATAATACAAGACCATCAGGTGTGCCTGAAATGTCTTGTGACCAAAGTCATGGGATGGCTGCAAAGTCCCTTCAGCAAAACCATCACTGTTCTCCACAAGGATTCTTCAAGGCCAAAATACTTCTAAAAAAAAAAACAGCTGTTCATCCTAATATCTACCCCATGCATTGATTCTGCTAAATTTCTACAACAGTGACCAACAGCAATATCCTCTGAAGTGAAATAGGCCAGCCTAGAGGCTGCCCCATTCACCTTCAGGAAGTACACATATGATAGGCATGGGGAATTCCTAGACATTTACAGTATTCACAGGACCCTCCCTGATGAAGATTACATAAACTGTGAGGACTGAAGGGAAGGAGACCCCACATCAGTAGAGCTGCCTGCATGCCCTACAGTGAGCTGCAAGGCTGCAGCTTGTTTGGGTTCTCACCTAGCATCCAGTAAGCATTTTAGTGCTGCTTCCTCTACTGCTGCTACCTTTACATCGTCCCCGTTCTGTTCTTGGCCCTCAACCATGCCCATCATTATCCATGAACTCACTATTTCAAGAAGGTTAGGTACTTGTGTGGAATGTTTGCTTAGTCTGTGATCACAAACCAATCTGTGGTGAGTAGATGTCCTCTTCTCTCTTCATTAGAATATCAGCAGGACAGTGAGTATCTTGGTAATGTCTTAATTGTGTGACAAATCAGAAGACTTTAATGTGTTGTTCATGGGTCCATAGGGGCCTAGTCCTCTGGTAGAGAAGATGGCAGTGAGTAGGCATGGAACTAGAGTAATAGCAGAGGCCTTACTCATTGATCCACAGGTAGGAGACAGAGGAAGCTAACTAGAAATAACACAGGATCATGGAAGATCTTCAGAGCCCACCCTCAAGTGACACAACCTGGCAACAAAGTCACATCTTCTAAACCTTACCAAATGGTTCTTAGAACCTGGAGACCAATATTCAAATATGTGAGCCTACTGAGGACATTGTCATTGAGGCACCAGTGATTTTAAAGTGTAAGACTAGACAAGTATGAACTCTGCTGTAACTGTTAGAACATCTTAAGCAAATCCCAGTACTCTGTGCTGACAGCATGAAAGGTTCCTTGAGCCAAGACCATACACTTGAAAGTCTCGATTTTGTGAAACTGTGAGTTCATTTGAGAGAGCAAAATTGGAAATACCATTTAATGGGCTCTGTGCTCAAAACGACTCTTCTGGGAAAGTTTCCCCAGGACCTCCACCCAGAGACACAGCTATGCTATTGGGCCTGGTGACATCCCAAGCAATTCGAGATCAGTGCCCTTATGCTATTGGTTTTGTTAGCCCTTGCAACACTTCGGTTTTCGTGGAGTTTTAGGACACTGTTACAGAGAACTGTTTCACCAGGCAATTTGTGGTATGCTCAATGCCCTCCTCAACTCTATGTGGTCACTATGAAATAGTGCAAGTGACAGCGAAGTTGCAATTGAACCCAACCATGTCCCTATGTCAGTGTCCAATGAAAAATCTTGTTTGAAAGGAGAACAGCTAACCTGAGACAAGAACTATTTCTGCTTCATGCCGAGGAGATGAGGACTGGAATCTGCCCAATCCTTTGTAGTCTAGGCCATTTTATTGGGAGCCTCGGGTGCCACGCATATGACTGTAGGATTCAAGCTTTCTTGCTGCATTCATGCATTCCCTGGACCATCACCATAGCAGCAAATGTGTGATTTTAAGAGCAGCTTGACTCCCTGTTGCTTGTCCATGAGCGGATGCAGCTTTTGCTAGACATCCTCTGGGATGGCTAAGGAAAACGCCATTTGGTGCTGGGCAACCACTCTAAATTCCTAAAAGATAAGCAAGCTCCCAGCAACTCCCTCTCCAGAAAGACAACTAAAGCTTGGTCTGGTTTCTGTAGACCAGTTTACTGCCACTTAGCTGGGAGTGAGGCAGTCGCTCAATTAGCTGTAAATTCCACAGAAATGAAGTGATGGTGGCTGTTGTGGTGGAGGCTTCACCCCAGCCCCTGGCAACCACAGACCCAAAGAGTCTGGAACGTTAGAATGGAAGTTCCACCCAAGCGCCCTCCCCCACCTCCCCCCAAACTCTGCTGCATCTCAGAAAGCCCGCCAAATGGTGACCCCTCCCCCCAGGGATGCTCAAGGCCACTCCCACAGGGCATTCTAACAGCCTCCCAGAAAACAGACTCCTGGATTTTCCCGTCTTCCTCTCCCGTCTCCTCTCCTGGGGGCAGGAAGGCCATCCGCGAATGTTGTATTTGTTAAACGAGGGTTTTTCGTTTCCTAACTTGGTTTGATTTGGATTGCTGTATCTGCCGAGAGGCTTATCGGGTGTAGACACTTTCAGTGACTTTTGCCTTTAACACTCCAATACACACACTTTTAAGCTGGGTAACGGTTAACTGGTGACAGCCCCATGATACGTGAATCCGACTCGATACAGTTCGTTTTCTCCGTTTCCTAACTGTGAGACACTACAGCTCGGTAACCTAGCAACAAAGGAAAACATGCTCCCCTGCTTCCTGGAACTCCGTCGCGCAGACTTGTGGGAAATGTAGTCCTAATCTCTGTGATACCGTGGGCCAGTACTTTGGAAAACACAGTTGAACTTGAGTTATCACGTGCGTGCTGATCCTGCCCAAAGTTGGGCTAGTGTCGGGTCCTCCTCCGCTCTCCACTTGCATTTGTGACGTGGAGATTGCTCTAGGTTCCAGTGCAGCCTGAGGGACTGCACTGGATGCGGGGACCCGGAGGGCGGCTGTGGTTGTACCCAGGCAGGAATTTTGTTTCCTTGGGCACTGGATCTGTCACTGCCGCTAAAGCTGTAATTTTACCTAGATCTCCATCCCTCTGTAGAACTCGGGATTCAAAGGCTGAGGTGAAACTCTGCTCGCACAGAGAGGCTGAATAATAAGTAGGTAATCTCCTCACCTAGCTCCTCTGCAACTGCCCTCCTGCCCTGCCCCTACCTGGGAGCACTAGCTACACATGGTTCCTCCCTGTGCTTCCTGTCAGTCAGTTGCTGATTCAACCTCCTGACCATAGGTTAATTTTATTTAATCAAACAATACAATAGTCTTCGCATCAGTGGATACATCTTTCACAGCATAAACTAATGTGACACATCTAGAATTAATATCCCACAGCAGGTCAGGAATGGGGAGAGAGCCATGCAGATGGTGGCAGGATGTTAGCTTCCTGGGATTCAACTTGTGCTTCTGTGACAGAGAAGCTGGCTTGGCGCTTTGGGAATGGAGACGCTTGGAAGAACCAGTATTGCAAGGGCAGTGTGGACTGGCGGAAGGTCCTTGCCTGGAGGCTAGGTGGTCGGTCAACGCATTTGCTCCTTAGCTGGGCCATTCTCATGGAACTATTACTCGATTACTCAGTACTTTTAGGCAAGGGGTGATCAGGTCCTTTCTGTAATTTTAGCCAACTGTTACAGATCTCAAGACCACGGAGAAAGACCCACTGAACAAAACTAGGAATTAAGAAATCAAAACAAAAGAAACAAATGAAAATAAGCTTTCATTTAGAACAACAGTCCCCACCAATTTGAGACCTGCTATGGATTTTTTTTAAAGGCACAAACCACAGTTGTCTCAACTCTGGGGATTTTCTGCTACATAAAGCATTTTATGGTGTTGGCTTTAGTTTGTGTTTTCTGAGGAAGCAGTAGTTGAGATTACATAAATAGAATATGCATCTGATTAACATTTTAGCATAACATTTATGTAAAATGGGGAAGAGAGACCAATTCTGGGAAGTGAGCCAAGAGGTTCTGAGATCAGACTCCTCTTCAGATCACACTCAACACACAATGGCTGAACTGTGGAATGTGGGGTCCTCATTAACAGCCTCAGGCTAAGAGTCAAGTCCTGCTGTATCCCAGGTTTTTTTTTTGTTTTACACAACAGCTCAGTTTGAAATAGAGCTAGTTTTTAAATCCATTGCACACCCCATTACTCTTGTCTTGCTTTGAGTTGAGGGAAGTTGCTAGGTTCCAGGGACAGAATCCAGTGGAAGAGTGTATGTGGTTTATCCCACTAACTCTGAATGAACTGTGGATTTAATGGTGACTCACTCTGAATAAGACACCCCCCACACACACACACACACACAACAGTGTCCAGCCTTAGTATCCTCACACTAGCACTTCCACAGAGTAGTAAGAACCATGTCATAAAGGGGACGGGCTGAACTTTGCATTGTCCCAGCAATAGTGAGCCTATAGTGTCATGAGAAAACAGACAAATGAATAAACCTCTACATTACATCACAATGAAAGAGTCTAAGCTTCAGGCTTTAAATGCCATCCTAGTCAATAGCAAAGAAAGGCTGCTGTGTAAAGGTCTGTTTCTTAAAAATGTCTAAGATGTGGTCAGCAATGCACCTTGAACAAAGATCAGGTTTGCTGTGTATGGGAGTCAATGTTTTCTTCCTGGTTGGAAGTCTCTGCAGACCTAGTTCCTCAGAACACAGAGGGAGGTTTCCTTATGAATGGAGACAGCCTTAATGGATATGCACTTGTTCTACAGGAAACTGGTTTTTATAGCTACAGTCTGTGCAGGAAGCCTCTCAAGGGCCCAGCTTAAATGAATATGATAGCAGAGACTCATGCTCTTAGGTGGTATTGCTCACTGCTCTCTTCTTAAAAATTTTAAGCCCTATTGTTTAAAATTGCCAAATAGAAAAATGATTACACATCAAAGTGAATGAGATCTGAGGACTACAGATTTCACAATCTTCTGTACAGCGAGAACTGGTGTTCATAGCAGAAGCTGAGACATTGACATTTAACACAGTCTCTTTTGGATATGTAATACACACTTATATGCCACCAAATACAAAGTCCATGGCAGAGTTGGAACCTGAAAATCAATTATGTCCTCTTTCACTGATCTTGTGGGGGAAGGCCTCCTAAATTATAGGTAAATTCTAAGAGAGATCTCTGTGTCTCTCTTACACACACATGAATTTCTTATATAGATTAACAGCTGACATTTTTAAGGGACAGAAGGACAGGTGAAAAAAAATCCTGATATGGATTATGGGAGGTCTTTGCAAGTAAATGGCAGAGAGTTGGACATTTAACTTTGTTCAGCAACTGTGACTGTACCATCTCTGGGTCTCTCATCAGTCCTCTACACTGTAGGATTCCAATGTTCACACAGGACTGTTTTATAAGCTGTGGAGTCAGATTCGCGTATGGCTCACAGAGTGTCAGCACAGAGAAATGAAGATCAATTATTTATTTGTAGGGCTGCATAGTAAGACAAAAGCCTGCATTATACTCAACTGCTTTGCCCCTCATAAGTATACGTTTTTTGTTTATTTTGTTCTTTTTATTTAGAAAGGTCTCTATAACCGCTGAGCAGCAGCTAGAAGTACATTCAGGAACACTAAGTCAAGTTTCGAAATCTTAATTCTTCTCGTTCCCACATTAGTGTGTTGCTTCGTTATTTTAAAGTAAAACTGATCAGACTGATTTTTTTTTCCCCAGTCGGTAGGAAGATTAAATAGGAACATATGGACCAGGAATGACCAGCAAGCCTAATAATTTCTGTCCAAGACTGTACTAGCATTCACACATCTCGTCTTGCAGTTCTGGGGGTGAACGCCAGCCTCACTGCCCACGACTATCCTGTGGGAGAACCAACCAGAAGTCATGACAAGATGCTGAAAGCCCTGTCGGAGCGCAGCCCTCGGTTTCGATTTACTGGGACTGAAAAGCAGCTCTTGGAAAGACCACAAAGTAGGGACAACTAATAAGCAGGCTGCCCACAGCCCTCTGCCAGCTAAAGACAGGTTTCTCCATCCTGCGGCTGGGAAGTCCTAACCACGACAGGGAACTACCAACCCTGCAACACCCTGTACACTTTTTCCTTCGACCCACCAATCCCTGCAATTCCCTTAACATTTCTTAAAAGTTGCCTGCGAACTTCTCGTGGGGTCACCTTTTGTCGCTTTGTCAGATGCTTGGACCTCTGCATGCAGGATAAAACACCCATGCTGACTGCACACTTGTCTTGTGATCTTTCATGGGATTTCTCCCAGACACAAACATCCAAGCTTCCCCCTCCCAAACTCGACTGCTGCATCAGGCCACAAATTCAGGAACTATAGAAGTAGCTTAATGAGATCCCGGGATTCCCTTTGCGCAGACTTCTGGGAAATGTAGTCCATGCAACTGTGACCTCACAGCGATACATCCAGGAAATCGCGATCCGGTTGTTGGTCTCCACATGTGCGTCTTTCTCAAAGTTAGGCGCAAGTCCTGCACTGATGGATTTCCTGCGGCGTCTCTGACTTGGAGGTTGGTGCTGGGTGCAGCACAGCCTGAGGCTCTGTGCGGAGTGCGGGTCCGTCTTGGAGGGAGCGGACCTGGGCTGGGTGGGAGGGCGGAGAAGCTGCCTTGGAGATGCTGTGCTGAACCGGCTGGGACGCGGGAGGTTGCGGGTCAGGGCTGGGGTGAGGGCGATAGGGACTGCGCCCTGGGTGATGGTTTCCTTAGGACGTGCAGCCCGAGTCCGCCTTGGGTTTCTGGGACAGGAGAGCTGCCTGGGAGCGCGAAGTAGATGATAGCGCAAGGTCCAGGACTGCAAACTAATGATGGTCAGCTGAGGTGACCAGGACTGCAAGCCAATGATGGTCAGTTGACTGCCTGCTCCTGAGATGGAGCTGGGTGCTCACTGAGCAGCTTTGGTGGGGAAGCATGCCTCACTAGCTGAGCCATTCTCTGGTGGAAGCTGTCAGATTCCTCAGGATCTTAGAGCAAACGGGGTTTCTGACCCATCCTGTACTCTGTCCTGCCTGGTGTAAGGGTCCCGAGGTCTTGATTGTGTTCGTTCTCTCTGCCCGTTAAAGAATTAAGAGAGGAAAAATGTGAGGCACAGCAAAGGTCTCAGGTGGGTAATTCTGGAAAACAACAGACAGATCTGCCAGACTCAGCTGCTACAGAAAAGCTTTGACTAGGGCTGGGAGAGCAATCATGCAGCCCACACACAGAGGGACCCTGTGCAGGGAGAAGGGGCTGGAGAAGCTGACTCCAAGCCTCACCTTGAGGGCTGGGTTGTCTTAAATCTTTGAGAGGTCCTCCATCCCTAATGAAGGGTGGACCACAATGTGTGTGTCAACATGTCTTTTTCTGGCCTTGAGCTGTTGAGGTAGTCCATAAGCAGGGTTCCTAGGAACAGGTGAAAAGTTCTCATGGCCTTGTTTTATGGTAAGAGTTTTGTGTCGGGTCAGCAGGGTGAGGAGAACCCATAGACCTGTGTATATTCCTGTCATAAAGTAAACAAACCTGTGACAGAAAACAAACTCCAGTCTATTCTATTGCCCACTCTGTCATCTCTGCATTTATGAGGGGGAGGCAGGACCCTCTGGTCTTCCCCTGCTGCATAGCAAATTCAAAGCCAAGGCTACCGGAGTCTGTCAGAAAACACTCAAACATACTTCATGGGTGTGATAAATACTTTCATGTTTCTTACAGTGAGCACCATGACAGATCCATGCAATCAACACTTTGTGACTCAAGAACGGCATGTGCTTAGCTTCTGTTGACATTTTCACACTTATATATTTTTTCTACTTTTGTCGCTAATATATTTTTGTTGAAAATTTAAAATTTTGGTGATTAGATACTTCTTTGCATTTACTCTGGTGCAAAACAGCAAGAGGCTTTGTTCGGGTTCCAGCCTGCTGGGGCTCAACTCCTACCACATGAAGGAAGAGGAGAGAGAGCCCAGAGCCCAATTTTACATGAGCTTATAAACACAAAAACTGCAAGCCTGCAAAAGGGTCTGGGCTTAGGGGGTAGCAGGCTCCTGATTGGTTGGGCCCAGGTGGCCTAATCATGGCCGGCTGTTGGCTGGGCTCATGCTCCTTATCTGGCACCTGCATCTGTGTTTCTAGGAAATGTTTTGCAAGCCCATCCCCAGGGCTCCTTCCTGGTCAGGAGTGCATGTTCTCAGGCTATTCTGGGACCTAGCTCAACTGAAAATTTTCCATCTTAACAGAAGAATCCTCTTTGCTGAGTTTGAATGTTCATCCTTTTTGGATATAATCTGCATCATTACTGTTGTGACCTGGTGCGGCTTTCTTCTGGTTTTCCCTGATGTCTCCCACTTTGCTCCTTCCATATGTAACCTGACACTCCATTATTCCTTCCTTTCCAGTCTGCAGTTGTGGGCTGATGCTGCTACTGTGGTTGCATTCCTGGGTCTTTTGCTGCAGCTGCAGCTGCAGCTGGGATGCCTCCCTGTTCCACTGTGAGCAGATGCTTCTTACAGTTCGCCAGGACAGGACCAAGCCCTCCACTTCCTTCACCCTGGGCACCACCCTATCCAACCAGTAAAGCAAACTACTGATGTTGGATACCTGTTTTTCCACAGGTGGAGTGCAGTTCCCCTGTTGAGCAGTTCTGTGTCTCTCCTCCCTGCCTCCTGTCATTGTATTCTAATGTCAGTGTGACAGGAGGAGTTACTTGTGTGTACAACTTATGCATGAACCTTGTTGTGTTAGACATGTCCTCTCTGGAAAGCTCTGGAGGGAGGGTGTGCTGGTGATGACATTCAGCTGCTGTCTATCAATCTATATGATTATGTCAGAGGTCATAGAGAGACACTGCAAAAGGTTTGAACAGGAGTCGAACACATGCCAGGAATAAACTGGGCAGCACAGATTTGCATTACACTACTTACCCCAATTTTTAAATTGGATTATTTGGTGTTTTGGTGACTGGTTTCTTGAGTTCTTTGTGTATTTTAGAAGTCAGCCCTCTGTCAGATGTGGGGTTGGTGAAGATCTTTTCCCATTTTGTGGGCTGTTATTTGTCTTGTTGACTGTATCCTTTGCCTTACAGAAGCTTCATAGTTTCAGGAGGTCCTGTTTATTAATTGTTGATCTCAATGTCTGAGAAGAAGTCTCCTGTACCAATTCATTCAAGGGTGCCTCGCACTTTCTCTTCTAAGAGGTTCAGTGTGGCTGAATTTATGTTGTGGTCTTTGATCCACTTGGACTTAAGTTTTGTGCATGTTGATAGATATGGCTCTATCTGCAATCTCCTACATGTCTGTATCCTGTTATGGCAGCACTATTTGTTGAAGATTTTTTTCCCTCCCACATGCATAGTTTTACCTTCTCTGTGAAAAAATCAGGTGTCCATAGGTGTGCGGTAGACTAATTTGATTCAATTAGTCTACCTGTCTGTTTTTGTGCCAATGCCAAGCTGTTTTCATTACTATAGCTCTGTAGTAGAGCTTGAAGTCAAGGATGGTGATTCCTCCAGAAGTTCCTTTATTGTTTTGGCTATCCTGGGTTTTTTGTTTTTCCATATGAAGTTGAGTATTGTCCTTTCAAGGTCTGTGAAGAATTGTGCTGGAATTTTAATAGGGTTTGCATTGAATCTGTAGATTGCTTTTGGTAAGATTGCCATTTTTACTCTGTTGATCCTACCTATCCAAGAGCATGGGAGATCTTTCCACTTTCTGCTATTTTCCTTAATTTCTGTCTTTAATGATTTAAAGTTCTTGTCATACAGGTCTTTCACCTGTTTTGTTAGAGTTACCCCCAAGGTATTTTATGTTGTTTGAAGCTATTGCCAGTATTTTATTGAATATTTTTGCATCAATATTCATAAGGGATATTGATCTGTAGTTCTCTATGTTACTTGTGTCTTTGTGTGGTTTGGGTATCAAGGTAAGTGTAGTCTCTTAAAAAGAGTTTGGCAAAGATCCTTCTGCTTCCATTGTGTGGAACAATTTGAGGAATATTGGTATTAGCTCTTTGAATTCTAGAATTCTGCACTGAAACAATCTGGCCCTGGGCTTTTTTTGTTTGGTAGAATTTTGATGAATGCTTCTATTTTGTTAGGGGTTGTGGGTTTATTTGCTTATCTGTTCTTGATTTAATTTTGGTGATATTTGTCCAGAAAATTGTTCATTTTCTTTAAATATTTTTAATTTTGTGGAGTACAGATTTTCAAAGTCTGACCTGAAGATTCTCTGGATTTCCTCAGTGTCTATTGTTAGGTCCCCTTTTTATTATTTTGTTCATTTGCATGTTCTTTCTCTGCCTTTTTATTAGGTTGGATAAAGGTTTGTCAATCTTATTGATTCTCTTGAAGAACTAACTCTTTGTTTTGTTAATTCTTTGTATTGTTTTCTTTGTTTCTTCTTTATTGATTTCAGCTCTCAGTTTATTTCCTGGTATCTACTCCACCTGAGTGAGTTTGCTTCTTCTTCTTCTTCTTCTTCTTCTTCTTCTTCTTCTTCTTCTTCTTCTTCTTCTTCTTCTTCTTCTTCTTCTTCTTCTTCCCCTTCTTTTGCTTCTTCTTCTTCTTCTTCTTTTGCTTCTTCTTCTTTAGAGCTTTCAGGTGTTCTGTTAATTCTCTAGTGTGGCTATTTTCCTGTTTCTTTATGTGGGCACTTAGTGCTATGAACTTTCCTCTTAGCACTGCTTTTAGAGTGTCCCATAGGTTTGGATATGTTGTGCCTTCATTCTCATTGAATTCTACGAAGTCTTTGATTTCTTTACTTATAATTTCTTCCTTTACCTAGGAGTGGTGCGGTTGAGCACTGTTCAATTTCCATGAATTTGTGGGGCTTCTGCAATTTGTGTTGTTGCTGAATTGTAATTTTTAAGGCATGGTGCTCCTATAAGATACAGAGGTTTATTCCAAATTTTTTTTTTGTATCTGTTGAGGTTTGCTTTATTGCTGAGTATGTGGTCGATTTTAGAGAAGGTTCATATGGCACTGAGAAGAAGCTTGATGGGAGATGTCATTCTGTAAATATGTTTCTCTTATTAGATAATGAATAAAGCACTGTTGGCCAATAGGAAAGCAAGATAGGCGGGACTAGGAGATAAAGAGGATTCAGGGAGAAGTAGTAGGGAGATTCCAGATGGAGGATCTACAGGGTAGTACGCCGGGCTCTCTCCAGTAAGATAAGACCACATGGAAATACTTAGATTAATAGAAATGGGTTAATATTTAAGACAGAGCCAGCTGATAAGAAACTAGTAATTGGGGCTGGAGAGATGGCTCAGCCATTAAAGGCTAGGCTCACAACCAAAAATATAATAAACTAGTAACTGGCCTACAGCTTTATATCAAATACAGCATCTCTGTGTGTTATTTGGGGCTGGTGCGGCTGTGGGACCAGGCTGGGAAAAACATTGAATGTTCTACAGATGTCTTTTAAGCCTAGTTAGGGCATAACTTGTTAGTTCCTTTGTTTCTTTGTTAAGCTTCTGTCTGCTGATCCTATCCTGTGGTGTTAGAGTCTCCCAGTGTAAATGTGTGGGGTGTTGAAGTCCCAGTATAAGTGTGTGTGGTTTAATGTGTGATTTGAGTTTTAGTAATGTTTCTTTTACGAATGTGAATGCCTTTGTATTTGGTGCATAGATGTTCAGAATTGAGACTTCATCTTGATGGACTTTTCCTGTGATGAATATGAAATGATCTTCTTCATCTCTTTTGATTAATTTTATTTTGAATTCTAATTTGTTAGATATTAGTATAGCTACACCAACTTGCTTTTTAGGGCCATTTGATTGGAAAATCTTTCCCCAACCCTTAACTCTGAGGTAACATCTGTCTTTGAAGTTGAGGTGTGTTTCTTGTATGCAGCAGAAGGATGGATTCTGTCTTCATATCCATTCTGTTACCCTGTGTCTTTTTATAGGTGAGTTATAAGATCATTGACATTGATGGATATTAATGACCTTTGATTTTGGTTTTGGTTTTTGTTTTTTCTCTGTATTGCTTTGGAACCTGTCCTGTAACTAGCTCTGTGGACCATGTGGCTTGGAACTCATAGAGATCTACCTGCCTCTCCTCCTGAGTACTGGAATTAAAGGTTTGCATCACCAATGCCCAGAGACCATTAATTGTTGATTCTTGTTTGCTTTGGATTTCTTTTTGGTGGTGGTACTTTGTTTGAATTTTCCCCCCTTTTCTGGCTTTTGGTAAAGTGGGATTAACTATTGCCTATGTTTTTGTGAGTGTAGTTCACTTCCTTGGGTTGGAGTTTCCTTGCAGAATTTTCTGTAGGGCTGGATAGGAACTGTGTAAATCTGATTTTGTCATGGAATATCTTGGTTTCTCCATCTATAGTGATTGAAAGCTTTGCTGGGTATGATAGTTGGGCTGGTGTCCATGATCTCTTAGTGTTTGTAGAATATTCAGGACCTTCTGGCTTTCATAGTTTCCCTGGAGAAGGGAGGTGTAATTCTGATAAGTCTGCCTTTATGTGTTACTTGGCCTTTTTCCTTTGCTGCTCTCAATATTCATTCTTTATTCTGTATGTTTGCTGTTTTGATTATTATGTGGCAAGGGGACTTTTTTTTTTTCCCCTTTGGTCTAGTCTATTTGGTGTTTGGTATGCTTCTTGTACTTTCATTGGTGTGTCCTTCTTCAGGTTGGGAAAGTTTTCTTCTATGATTTTGTTGAATATGTTTTCTGCACCTTTGAGCTGGACTTCTTCTCCTTCTTCCATACCTGCTAGTCTTCAGTTTTGTCTGGCTCTCTGAAAAGATATCTCTGAGGGACACCAACAGGAGATACAAGAGTTCTTCTTACATCTACTCTGTCCATTCTGTTATAGGCTTCCCTCTAGAACCAGCCTCCATTCCAGTGGAGGACACATGTCCACTCCAATTATAGTATGAATGTGTAGCAATTTTTAATGAGTGGCAATGTCCCTCACCAACACTCCCCCATTAGGCCTGACATTATGAGTTCTTCTCCATAGATAATGAAGTTTGCCCATCTCAAATTCCCCTGAAATGTTTGCCATTAATAGCATTGGGGAAAGTCTCTCTGAAATAATACCCTGTTTACAGGGTCCTGCCCTCCACTCACAGCGTCCCACAGGAGATTGGCCCCAGGACAGCAGATACTTCCCGATGTAGACTGGTGGCATGCTGTGCTGGGTAGTTCAGGGAGTGATCTTTACAGTTAATTCTGCTCTGGGGACCTGCTCAAGTTCTCCCAGAGTTAATGTTTCCGTCTTTACTCTTCTCTGGGCTCTAGCCCTTCTCCATGCTAGTGATTTTCCCTCTTCTTGGTGGCCCCTAGCTCTACAGTTTCACCTTTCCTAATGTTGTGACTCTTTAATACAGCTCCTCATATAGTGCCGATCCTCAACCATAAAATTATTTTCCGTGCTACTTCATAACTGTAATTTACGGTTATTTGTTTTCATGTAAATGCTTTTAGAGATGAGGATTTGCCAAAGGGGTCGTGACCTACATGTTGAGAAGCACAGCCCTGGTTAAAAAAGGGTGGAATCTGTTTTTCTCACTTTTAAAGGCAGTAACATGCTATACTAGCTACAAAGAAGCTTCCAAAGCAGTTCAGTTTCTCTCCCCTTGAGAAATTACTGGGTGTTCTAGTCACCAGATTGCTTCATTCTGCCTGTTTCCTGAAGGTCTGCTGGCCTCCTCATTGCTGCTCAACTCTGTCCTTTATTTAAAGCCATTTTTCTGTGTAGCTTTCCTTTATGGAAGATGTATTCCAGTTGTCCCAAAAGTCTTGTGATGATAAGCTCCCTCCTCCCAATGGTGAAAACACTATACCCTTCAGACACAAGACTCAGGTTTGTAGCTGGATCGGACCTGAAGGTCTCCAGCCTAAGGGTGGGTTTGCTTCATGCTGGAAGGTGCTTTGCAAGCTCCACAGGAGAAGCAATAAACAGTCCTGTTTAGCTGTTAGGCACATGAACCACACAATGACCATTATGGTATGATATCTCTAAAGGCGCCACACTGCCTCTCAGATGTTCACCTTAGAAGCACCTGTGTAATGGGACTTAGAGGGGACAGGAGGACATACATAACGTGTAGACAGGAAGTGACATGGCTGGACAGAGACAGTATAGGTGGAAGGAAACAGGAACTCTCTGTCTTTCCAGCTGGGAAGTTAGCAAGGGAAGGTGTGGCTATGGTTTGCTCCTTCATCTCTCTGAACTTTCAGCTTTTACCTGTATATCTGACTCCAGGCTTTTATTATTAAGACCAATTAGAACTTGTGTTACAATATAGAATTGCCTTCCAAGGCAGGAACCCCTCCCATAATAGGCTGTGGTTTCTCCTATCAATCACTCATTAAGAAAATGACTACAGGACAGTCTTAGGTAGACATATGCTCTGTTATGTTTCTCTTTTCTCACATTTAACCTAGCTAGCTAGTTTTAAGTTGACAGGACACTAACCAGCCCAATGCTCTTGGTATATTATTTATATATATAAATAATATATTTTTTGTTTGTTTTGTTTTTGTGTGTTTGGTTGGTTGGTTTATTGTTTTTGTTTTTTGTTTGTTTGTTTGTTTGGTTGGTTGGTTGGTTGGTTTTTCTAGACAAGGCTTTTCTGTGGCTTTGGAGGCTGTCCTGGAACTGTTCAGGCTGGTCTCAAACTCTCAGAGATCCGCCTGACTCTGCCTCCCGTGTGCTGGGATTAAAGGGGTGCACTACCAATGCCCAGCATTATTTATGACTTTAATTAAATTAAAGTGTGTTATTCTCCATTGATCTTTATTTCAGGAAATGCTGTCCTTCCGGGATGTGGCTGTTGAGTTCTCTCCCGAAGAGTGGGAATGTCTGGAGCCTGCTCAATGGAATTTGTACAGGGATGTGATGCTGGAGAATTACAGTCACCTTGATTTCCTGGGTGAGGATCTCATCCATAGTGAATTCTTAATTCACCATCAGCATGTAGCTTCCTCACTTTGTATATGTCTCACTGGAACACATCAACAGTGAGTTTCATGTCCTTCATTTTCTGAAAAATTAGGGAGTTTGCTGTATTAAATAAACATCCTTCATGGATGGCGAGATGGCTCAGTTGTTAAGAGCACGGACTGTTCTTGTAGAGGACCAGGGTTCAATTCCCAGTACTCACTCACATGGCAGCTCACAACTGTCTGTAATCCCAAGTTCTGGCATCCTCATGTTGTGGCATTTTGACTGTGTTCTGACAAATAAAGCTAGCTTGGATTCAGAGGATAGAGTTAGCCACTAACTGACCATAAAGGTTTGGAGGACCGTAGAGAGCAGGACAGGAAGTAGTAAGGGCGGGGGGAGCGACACAAGATCTCAGTTCTTTTGGACAATGGTATGGAAGAGGCAGGAAGTCATTGGTGGCTGCTCCCCTGCTCCTGTGATCTTTCAGGTTCTCCCCCCCCCATATCGATTTTTTTATTGATAACGTTCAATTAGATTAATGCTTTACCTTCACATAGACATACATGCAGGCAAAATACTTATGCATATGAAGAGTAAAAATGAAGTGTTTCCCAATTTATCCCCCCCCCCTTAAATGAAACACAGAATCTGGATGCTGTAAATTTCTTTATGTACTATAGTGATCCTGTCAGAAAACATTTACAGAATTGATTATCTGAGTCATTTATAACATTATCTTTTTCCTTATGAACCATGCACTGGAAAGGACATGCCAATTCCAAGTAGAAGAACACCTCAACAATCCTGTACCATTTTTCTCCAAACAGGTCTTGCTGTCCCTAAGCCACACCTGGTGACATTTCTGGAGCAAAGACAAGAGCCTTCAGGTGTGAAGAGACAAGCGGCAGCCACCGTGCACCCAGGTGTGTAGGAGTGAGGGGTCAGGGTCAGAGTTGAGAACCAGATATCCAACAGAAAGGCAGGCTTTCCCATGTGCATGGAAACATGATTCTGTGGGGATCATTCTTTAGGTCTCTCTCCATGTTTTTGTTGTCAAAGCATGTCTCTCAGACATTTTTGATGGTTTAAGTCTCTTAAGCCTTGACTGAGGTTCAACAGTTTCAGGTCTGATGATTAGAAATATTTGGGGGTGGGGGACAATGAAGATTCAAAGCATTAACATATTGTAGAAGGGGTTGTATTGGCCCCTTAGGTTCACTAATTTAACAGAGATTGGTTTTTTTTCAACACTTTTACCACTAATTGGTACAGTAGGTTCTGACCATTTTACCTAGGAAGAGTCGGACAGGATGACCTACAAGGTCTTACACTCTTGATTCAGGGATGCCCATCAAACAGGTTGTGGATATAGTAACTTGTGCCTCTCATTCATGACAGTTAGTTGAGTTAGGTCTTTCAGTATGGTGTAAGGAGTTTTGGAGTCTTGTTTTTTTGTTTTGTTTTGTTTTTTTTTTTTCAAGTTCATATATATTTATTGTATATTAGGTCTAGTTGTTATTTGGATACAATCCCACACAAAACTTTTTAGAGAAATTCCAAAATTTTATGTATAAGCCTGATGTTCCCAGATACATCAAAGTTAGGAAATGTTTTGTTTAAGGCCCAGTCAGAGTAGCCACTGTAGCTAGCCTTATGGGAAGTATTATGGCTAATAAGACCATAAGTACAGATGGAGGAAGAGGTCCTGGGGTCCCTTTTGTCAAGGTCTCCTGTTGATGATCAGCCTTCCTTAGTGGATATTTTCATTGGCTTCCAGCTTTGTAATGGGAGCAGGGCTGAGGAGTGTAGGCAGAGTTCTTCAGTAGGGACCTCAATCAGCTCTGTCCCACCAGCCATTCCCAAAGACCTACTCAGAGACTTAATATTAATTATAAATGCTTGACCAATAGCTCAGGCCCATTACTAACTAGCGTTTACATTGTCATTAATCTATACGTCTTATACTCTGCCACATGGCAGGACCTTTTCTCCATATCTCTTGCTCCTCCACATCTTAGGGACTCCTCTGACTCTGCTTTCTCATCCCAGCATTTTCTTTGCCCCAAAAATCCTGCCTCTCCAAGCACCAATCAGCTACAATTAGATAACATTAAGATAACAATTAGAATAACAGAACGATTATTCTACAGCTTTCCCCCTTTTTGTCAAATTAGAAAAGATCATTTTAACTTTAATATCATAAAAGTATTTCTAACAAAAACAGCTTCTCATTTCCTATGGAAATAAAAGCATAACCTCTCTCCCAAATAAACTTTTTAACCTCTTTTTTAAAGTCAAGACATTTTAAAAATATGTAGGTTGGTTTAATCCAGCAGTTTGCACAACCCAATGTGTCTTAGCAGCTGTGGTTTCTTAATTAGTAATCAGAAAATCTGAAGACAACACAATAAGATGCAGAATCCAGACACTGTGTATATTTCCCATCTTTATGTGGATCTTTCTTTTACATTACTTTACTCCCTTTTTAAGGACTTTTACTTAATTATTTTAAAGTATGTATATATTTTAATGACTCTCTATACCCTTTTACTTTTTTCTCCCAAGTCTCTGTACATTCTTAATCACATTGTAAACCATGTAGGGATTTTTTTTTTTTTTTTTTTTTTTGGTCCATCTAGATCTGTGTTTTCTGAGCCTCTGTAACCTTTTCTGTCTGTGTGAGCAAAACCCCAAACCCGTCTCCCAGTGTGCTTGTGGAGTCAAGCTGGTGCTCAGATGTGTGGGCTACTGCCAGGAATTGCATGTCTGTACTGCAGTCCACGTGAGAGACACAAGAAGTGGAAGCCTCTTTTGGCTCTGTTTTTCTGTTTAGAACTGTTTTTTTGAGCTTGCTCAGGTCTAATTTAGAAGTGGGTGCATGCACCACATTGGATTGCCATTTGTAGGCGGAGTTTTCCTGTCTCAGCAGCCTCTCTAAAATAACCAAAGGGGAGACAATATTAATGATAAATGCTTGGCTAATTAATACCTTAGGCTCATTTCCAGCTTGCTCTTACATTTTAAATGGACCATATTTCTTATCTACCTCTTGCCACATGCTGGTACCTTCTTTCAATATGGTACATTCATTTTGTTTCTCTCTGGGTCTGCTGGCCACTCCTCTCCTTCCACACTTCCTCTCAGCATTCTTTCCTCCCAGAAAATCTTGCCTATCGGCCAATCAACTTTTTATTAAGAATGAGAGTAACACATATCCATATTGTAAAAAAAAAAAAAAAAGATTGTTTCACAGCAGAGGAGCTGGTCCCAGATGTATCTGGAAGGTAACTCAGAATGGCTGCTCTGGATTTATTTCTATTAGTAAAATACCCTTACAACTTACTTAGCTATTAAGCTTTGAGTAACATGCCATTATGTCTGTGTTCTATTTGGTTGTGTCCTTATTCTAGTAGAAGTATAGACCATTTCTACCTACAATATTTTAAACATTTATGCTTTTTATGTACTGCAGTTTCTAATTGATGCTTTAGTACATATATGTAAATGTTTCCTTTTAAAGAGATAAGCATTGTAAGTATGAAGAATATTTCTGAGCATATCTTAACTTTTGCTCAACAGGAACAACAACCAATGATTATAATGTTTACAACAAGGCCATTGATTATAACCCACTAAGTAGTCAACCACACAGACTTCATACAAGAAAGAAGATTTACAAGTGTGAGGAATGTGGTAAGGCCCTTAGTTCTTTCAAAACACTTTCCATACACCAGAGACTTCACACAGGAGAGAAACCCTACAAGTGTAAAGAGTGTCATAAGACCTTCAGTACAGGCTCATCACTTTTCATACACCAGAAAAACCATACTGATGAAAAAACATACAAGTGTGAAGAGTGTGGCAAATCATTCTACTATCCCTCAATGCTGAAGCAACATCAGAGGATTCATTTTAGAGAGAAACCCTACAAGTGCGGAGAGTGTGACAGGTGTTTTTCTTCACCTTCATACCTTAAACAACATGAAGTGACTCATACTGGAAAGGGACCATACAAGTGTGAAGAATGTCACAAAGCCTTCCATTTTTATTCATCCCTTAAGAACCACAAGGGAGTGCATAGTGAAGAGATCCTGTACCAGTGCAGACTGAGTGGGAAAGGGTTTACTAAGCCTGCTCTCCCCGTTGCGAGCAAGTCAGCTCGTACTGCAGAGAAAGCCTACCGGTGTGAAGAGTGTGGCAAGTTTTTTGCCTCATCTTCCTCGCTTAGAAAACATCAAATGGTTCATTTGGAAGACAATCCCTACACGTGTGCAGAGTGTGGTAAAAGGTTTTCCTCCTGTTCACACCTTCAGCAACATCAGACAGTCCATACTGGAGAGAAGCCATTCAAGTGTGAGGAATGTGGCAAATGTTTTGGCTTAACTTCATCCCTTAAGCGACATCAACTAATCCATTCTGAAGACAGTCCCTACAAGTGTACAGAGTGTGGCAAAAGTCTTTCCAGTTTCAAAAACCTTCAAGAACACCAGATAATGCATTCTGGGGTGAAATCCTACAAGTGTGAGGAGTGTGGCAAATGCTTTTACTTACCTTCATCCCTCCGGCGACATCTGACCATTCACTGTGAGGACAATCCCTACAAGTGTGGAGAGTGTGGCCGCTGTTTTTACTCAGCTGTACCCCTTAGACGACATCAAACAATCCATTCTGAAGACAACCCTTATACATGTGCAGACTGTGGCAAGCGGTTTTCCTACTCTAGGGATCTTCAGGAACATCAGACAATTCACACTGGAGAGAAACCATACAAGTGTGGAGAATGTCACAAAGCCTTTCATTATCACTCGTCCCTTAGGAAGCACAGGAAATTTCATACTGGAGAGAAACCCTAGCAGTATGAGGAGGTTGACAGATGTCTTTCCTCATCTTCATACCTTAGACAACATTAAAAACAAAGAAGAAGAAAATTCATTCTGAGGACAATCCCTAAAAGTGTGGGAAATGTGGCAAACACTTTATTAATCTTTATATCCTTATTCAACACGTGATATAGTTCCTACAGGAGGGAAATCCTACAAATGTCTTAAAAAGTTTACTTCTTCAACCCTCAAAACACACCAAATGATTCATTCTGACTACAAACTCCATGAGTGTGTGAAGTGTGGTAAATCTTTGCCAACAATTCAGATCTTATCCAACTCAAATGAATCCATAGTGGGGAGTATTAAGTTAATTATTTTGGAATGCCAATACATACATCTAACTTACAACAGCACAAATGCTAACAGTGTCATCAGAGAGGCCGGTCAGTGGTGGCGGACACCTTTAATTGGGAGGCAGAGGCAGAGGCAGAGGCAGGTGGATCTCTGAGAATCCAAGGCCATCCTGGTCTACAAGAGCTAGTTCCAGGACAGCCACAGAGAAACCCTGCCTCAAAAAACCAAAAAAAAAAAAAAAAAGAATGTCATCAGAGAACAGTAGAGACTTCTATAATCCCCAACAGTTCATTCAAGCAGTATGTTTGAGACTCGCCTTGATTAATGAATCTTTTTCTTCTGTAACTATAAATATTCCATGAAATGTTTACATGTCATAACTTGTTCCATGGTTGCCTGGATTCTGATATCTGAACTGTGGCACAGTTACTGGTTATTTTTCCCAGTGGAATCCTCTGAACTCCTATACCATCTCCCCTGGTGTGTAAAAAGCTCAGTCTCTCTGAGGTAGCAAATTTATCCAGTGTCTGGTTTCTGACTCCTTACTGGCTATAAATAAATAAATGAAAGATGGAGATTAGCTAAAACAATATGTGAGGTAGCAAGAGTATCAGGTGCAGCTGCTGTGGCTCAGATTTAAAAAAAAAAAAAAAATGCTCATAGCAGGCGAGTTCTGAGAGTAAGCAATCATTTTCTGATTAGATTTAAAGCATAGTCCATGAATGGTAACTTAAGTGATGCTAACTTGGTGAGATACTTGTGCCTAGCTAGGTGATAAGCCCTAGGGAGAATTTAATGATGTTTTGTAGTCAGTGGATGCTACCTAAATGAATCCAAATTCTCATCTCTGTACCCACAGAGTCAGGCATCCCTCTACACCCACCAGAATATACCAGTTGTGTGGTGCATGGAGACTAATACATAGACTCACAATTGGTCAAAGTATAGAGAATAATAGTCTGTGGAGGGCCCTAATCTAAAAGTGACACTTGTATCAGACATTGGAAGGGATGTCCCTTATACACATCTAAAGCCAGAGGTCAGGGAGAATAGGGAGGAGGAATGTCAGAAACAGATATAGTAGATGTCTGTAGTGTGACAGTGAAATGTTGAGACATTTCTAGAACAGTGACACACTGCTAGACATGTCAGTACCATTTCATGCCTGAACACACTGGCTGTTAATAGACAACACTTACACAGGCTAAAGCCCATCATGCAATAAGCATGGCTGCATAAGAGCCCACTATACCTCACCCTTAGTGGAAAAGCTAGTGGCAATTGATTGCTCCTGAGGGAGACAGTCCTCTGAGAGGATTCCAGGGTCCAGTCAACTGCCTACACCCCTACACATGGAGGGAGCCCTAAGTGGAATGAAGAAATAACAAAGAAAAAGCCCACCAAACTAGGAGAGTAAAGTGCTTTTAAGGGTAAGAAGTAATTGGTGAAGGAATGTTGGGATTTGAAGAAAACATGCAATAATATGCCTGTATTAAATTCTCCCAAAGTAAATATCATTTTAAACCTTGATGGCTTTGGACATCCAAACTTGGTAGCGAATACAGGACATTGCTATGCCTGTCTTAAACTTTACAGAGGGACAGCATCCTACTGAGAAGGCATCTTGAGGGACCAAGTATGAGGATTCCTAAGAGGGTTCAGATGCTGAGGACTCAGGGGCCCCACAGCAGTGTAACCTCAGGGAAGAGATAGGACCACACTCACCTTGTATCATGCATTTGGCATTGCCATGAGTACAACAGAGGAACGATGAACAGTGGCTTCCCTAGCGTCCCTCCCCTCCCTCCTACATCTATAGAGATCACCGCTGCTTTGGTTCCTGTTTATCCATCATTACTTAAGTTAGGAAAGAGGCGTAGCAGTCTACTGAACTTGGTAGGTAGAAAGTTATGAGACAACATATCACATGCCGTCTATCATTGAGTTTTGTTAAAAATGGTTTATTAAAATGTAAATGTAATATGCACATTAGAGAAAACATAGACTCAAATGCCATCCTAGTCAATAACAGAGAAAGGTTGCTGTGTGGGAAGGCTCTGTTTTAAAAAAAAAAAAAAAATGTCTTTGATGTGCTCAGCAATGCATCTTGAACAAAGATCAGGTTTGCTGTGTGTATGGGAGTCAATGTTTTCTTCCTGGTTGGAGTCTCTGCAGACCTTGTTCCTCAGAACACAGAGGGAGGTTTCCTTATGAAAGGACATGACCTTAGTGGATTTGCACTTGTTGTACAAGAGAATGGTTTTTACAGCTATTCTGTGCAGGAAGCCTCTCAAGGGCCAAGCTTAAGTAAAAAGTTTGCAGAGACTCACAAGTTTGGGAGTAAATAGTATAGTAAATGCCCACACTGACAGGAACAGAGAGTAAGGTAGAGACAGACAAGTTTGCAGAGACTCACAAGTTTGGGAGTAAATAGTATAGTAAATGCCCACACTGACAGGAACAGGGAGTATGGTAGAGACAGACACACTCCCGAGTTAATAGTGTAGCAGAGACCCACAAGCTCAGGAGTAAATAATATAGCAGACACATACTCTCAGGAGTGAATAATATAGCAGAGTCTTATAATCTCAAGTGGCATTTCTAATTTCCCCCCTCTCTTTAATTTTAAACTCCATTATTTTGAAAGTTAAAAAAAAATTTCACATGTGAAAAAAAGACATGAAAAATACAGTGTTGTGGAATATTTTAAATAGCCAAAGTTATGTTACATTTGTCTACACTATGAAATATTATTTAACTGTGTAAAGATGTGTGACACTTGTTTCTGCTGCCTTTGTTAACGATGTAATAATGTGTTGTGTTTGTTTCACCTTGCCTGCTTAAGGCACCTGCTTGGTCTAATTAAAGCTGAACAGCCAATAGCTAGGCAAGAGAGGGATAGGGGCCCACAGTCAGAATAAAAAAGAAGAGAAATCTAGCATGGAGGAAAAGAAGAAAACAGGGAGAGAGGGACATGCCATGGCCAGAAGCCAGGCAGCCTCCAGATAGTAATGGAAATAGCAGGAAGCCAAGTCATACAGGAAACAAAGAAAGGTACAGAGCCCCAAGGCAAAATGTAGGTGAAGAGAAATAAGTTATAAGAGCTAGCAAGAAACAAGCCTGAGCTAGGCCCAAGCATTCATAACTAGTAAGTCTCCTTGTTATGAAGTGGGAGCCGGTTGGTGGCACAAGACAAAGCCTGTGACACTACAGAGCTCATGGACTTCTGCACCGTTAGAATGGACATTCAGAACAGAATCTGAGGCTTCCATATTGGATTTGATACTGCCTGCACTGCGTGTACTTACACATCGTGAAAACTAAAATCCATAGTGGCTGGAACCTGACAATCATATCTTATGTTCTCTTTCACAACCCATGTTCATTACCTGCTTTAAATCCTTCCTCATCCCTACTACTCAAACTTCATTCTCTTTTCCACCTTACCTGCTGTGCCCACATAGACAGCTCTTCACATATGTACATGTATTTGTGTCTAGATTATACATGAAGGAGAACATGCAGTATATTTCTTTAGATGACTGGGTAACCTCAACTGATAGACATTTGATGTTCATCCATTTTTCTGTTAATTTTTTTATTTTACTATTTTAGAGCTAAATATCAGTGTGTGTATGTGTGTGTGTGTGTGTGTGTGTGTAATAAACATACATTTATATTTATTATCCAATTTCCATTAATCATAAAAATCTATGTTCAGATTCTTTACTATTGTGAGTCAAGAAACCACAAACATGGATCATGAGTATCTCTATGAGGTATAAGGTTCTCAATAAGCCCAGGATTGAAATAGTGGAGACAGTACAGAGACTGAAGTCCTGGTTCCAGTGCTGTGACCTCATTATGGGTGTGAGGTGCAGATTTTGGGAGGTTCCAGTGGTCACTACAGCACCCATACTTGATGCTGTTGTGATCTCAGAGGCTACTTTGGGTCTTTAACTACAGCCTGTGGATAGTAGACCACACTGCATCTAAAGTTCAGTTTCTGCCTCCAGCAGGCTCTTAGGGTCCAAGGGGTGACCAAGGATGTGGTAACATGAGGTCACCTGATCACCTAGTGAGCAGCTAACCCAGTTTGCACTGACTTCTGAGGTCACTGGAAGGAATGCTGGTTGCAGGCTGCTCTTCTATGGCTGTGAGGGTGGGCACATGTATTTCTACCCTGTGCAACCTTGCTTCCTCTGTAAACCTGAAGCCTCGTGCATTCGTGGCTGAACTACATACTCCATGCTGGGAAAAGTGACTGGATACTTTGTCTGCATTTCTACAGATTCCTTACACCAGGAGAGAAACAATGGTTGTCTCAGCTACACTCAGGCAGCCTGCTAGCTGAGTGCAGGCTGCTAGCTGTTGTTAATCATACAGTGTCTTCTTTGGCTATTAGTTGATGTCCTTTTCCCTGTCTCAGAGTCAACTATACTGACTCAGGACAGCGGATAAGAGGATCCTTCTAGATGCACATCCACGTGAGGATGAGGGACGCCAAACCCTAGCTTCAAGAGCATATGTCTACATATGTGTAATAATAGCAATACCTGATATACATTTGTTTCTATATATTTAAGAAATAGAAACAAAAGTAGCCAGGCTGGTTGGGGCAGAAACCAAGGCAGACCACAGTCATAGGGCAAAGGAATGTCAAGGACAGTGGGAATGTGCTATCAGAGGGAGCAGACTTGGAGACCTTTTAGAAAGAGCTGCCATTAGGATCCACTATAGTTTCTCTAAGAGGAGAGTCACATACCAAAGAGGTCCTCCAGAATAGAAACAGTGGTTCCAAGTCCCATAGCCACTGTGAGCTGAGGCCTGGACTCCCTGATGGGTTAAGCCATTGGATGTCTGGGGTTTTAGAAGGTTAAAGAAGTATAGGGTGAATACAAATTGGCTGCTCCAGCTCACGAGCCTTCTGAAGCCACCACAGGTGGTCTTTTCTGATCTCTCACCTCAGGGTGTGAGCATAACAAAGTGCCCCAGTTCCCAGTCTGTACATCTTATACTGGATTCTTTTAAGATGACTGGAGATTCAATAAAGATTCATCAAGGTCTTGTAGCCTCTTGAGTATCTGACATAACTAATTGTATGCTAGGAATTGTTCAGTAATAGCTCTTGTTGAGATAACATGATGAATAGTGAGTTTCAAGAGAATGTCAAATGTTTTAAAACAGAAAGCTTACTAGGTATTGGGCTATACAAATATTTTACCAGTTTATCAGACTGGGGCATTTCAGGCTGAGAGATTAGTGTAAGAGAAGTATTGTAGAATAATCTTTTTGTACACAGTGAAGAAGTATCTTTGCCAAGGCATCTTCTGATTGGTTTGATAAAGGGATAAATGGCCAATAGCATGAACTTCTGGAAAGAGAGAGCTTTTAGAGGATTTCCACAAGAAATGACTAATACTGCAGAAAGTGGGAAACAATTTTGGGACTACTAAATAATGTATTTCTAAGTAAAAGGCTAAATAATTTACATAATTCATAGAGGAATTAAGACTACAAATAAGATGTCAAGGGACAGGCACAGGCTGATATGGAAAAGTACCTGCCCCACAAAAAAACCAACCAAACAAACACATACATGGCTTATGAACACCAGAATCCTTCAAAGTGTGAAAGAAGATGAGAAGACTGAGAAGTGGTTAAGGGAACACAAAGGGAATCAGGACAAAAGGGACGTTAGTTATTTCAGTATCACCTCATATCCACATTGATCCTCGGGGACTCTACAGGTTCCTATCTATCATGTTCATGGAAAGTCCATGTTCCAAGGTAAGGCATGGTAAGAAAGGTAAGTACATCTCCAACTCACCTGTGTCAGGACACCTGTGTGTGACGATGTCACCTGTTCTGAACCTGCCTTCAGACTCAGTCATCCAGGATGCAACTCCACTGATGAGATCTCAGATGACCTAGGAGACACACTTCTGCTCATGTCTGCTAGGGAGATTTAGTAGTGGATTATTGAGGAAAGAAGATCTCTCTAAACGTGGATAGCTCCAAACTTTGGAGGATTACCCTTGACAGTACCAGCAGGGCTGAACAGACTCACTCCTTGTTCTCTCCATTGTGACTGTGTGTGCAATGTGACCAGCAGCAGTGTCCTCTGAAGGAACATTCCATCCTGGCGGGGGCCTCATCTACTCTTGGGAAGGGTGCATGTGATAGGCCTTGGGAATTCCCCCACAACTACAAGATTCACTGGACCCTCCCTGCTGGAGGCAACAAACAGTAAGGATTGTAAGGGAGGAGACCCCTCATCAGTGGAGCTGCCTGCAAGTCATACACTGAGCTGTAGACATGCAGCTAACCTGAGTGCTTACCTAATGTTCAGTAGGATTGTTAGTATTGCTGATGCTATTATGTGGAAGGTATACAAACAAACAAAACAAACAAAAAACCAAAGGAACGTGGTTTAAGTTCTAGTCAAGCCCTCCAAGAACAGAAATATTTACACAGATTAACAGTTGAAAGTTTCAAGGGAATTAAGGAAAGGTGACCAATCCTGCAATGGATTATTGAGTTCGTTGCAAGTAAACATCAGAGAGTTGAACTTTAACCTTGTTTAGTGATTATACCTTCTCTGTGTCACTGAAGAATCTCCTACCCTATAGGGATTCCAGTGTTGACAGGAAAACTATTTTACAAGCTGTGGAGTCAGATCCACATGTGGAACATGCAGAGTGCCACTACAGAGTAACATGGATTATTTATATGTAGCAGCGAATATTAAAACAAACCCCAACTTCTACTCAAACTGCTTTATCATGTATGATTTATTCATTCATGTATGATTTATTCATTCATATTTTTTTTAAGTTAGTTGTTTCTGTTTTTTCTTTTTCATTACAGAGAAGGTCTTTAATTTTCAGTCCAGGTTTGGATCGGGCCCATTTGTCAGAAGCCTGTGATTATTTAGAAGCACATTTAGGCTCACCAAGGCTAGTTTCAAAATCATCTTTAAAAGATACTTTTCTCTCACACATCAGTGTATTGTGTAGTTTTGCTTACTTGTCTGGACCCCCCAAGTCGGAAAATACTGGTAGGGAGAATTTTTTCATTAAATTTTATTTAATTTAATTAACATTTTCATGTCTTTTACATAACCACAATTTCCCTACCTTCCCCTCCCCCAACCCTTCTTCCCAGACTGCAATCTATCCCTCTCCCCATCCAATCATCTTCAGTCTCCATGGGCTTGAACAAAGCATGACACACCAAGTATAGGAAGTACCTATCTCATACCCCCCATAAGGGTGGATGAGTTAACCCATTATGGAAACGTGTAGAAACACTTCTTAGTATTGATGAACTCTTGGACTTAGCCTAGGCTTAGACACGTTTTATCTTTATATTTCAACCTTTCTAACCGCCAATTATCTTGACACTGTTTTCTATAAATCAGAACACTTCCTCAAAAAGGGATCCCAAAAGGGACTGCTCTCTGAAACACCCACTTTGGGAGAGAAAGCCACCTGGCCACTTCCTGGTGCTCCTGTAAAATAAAGCTTGCTTTAGAAGGGACCAGACACTCCTCCAACCCTCTGCTTTAGCAGCCATGACAGGCTGCAGAAAAGACATGTAGGCCTCTGACTCAGCACATGTCACAAAGGAACCACCAAACCCTCCTCGTTAACCTCCAGGAGGCTTAGTTCCTGGAGACTGTGTCGTATGCACCAGGCCTAGGGCCAAAACTGAGCACAAAGGAACTCCACACCCACTAGCCTCCTGGACACTTAGTTCCTGGATTGTGTGTGGCCACACACACACACAAAAAACCTCCAGGAGAAACCAAACCCTCCCTTTTTGTCTCCAGGATACCGAGTTCCTGAAAACTAATGGTATCTATGTACAACAGGCCACCTGCAAGTAACAACACAAAGCCATAAAAACCACAGAATGTTCCCTTCTACAGCCAGCCAGTGAGAACAGCTGATCAACAAGTATTTCATGCCAAAATGAGACTTTGAAAAATCCCCCTAAATGTCAACCAATCAGGAACCGACCAGTACCTCTTCCCTCCCACTGATGTAACCTGCATTCTCTATCTTTAAAAATCCTAGCAGTAGACAAGGAACTCACTCCATCTGGGGACCACTGCATCAGCTTGCTACACAGGGTCCCTCCCGAAGTAGGACAGAAAAATAAATCTTATGCGGCTAAGTTTGTCTCCCTGGTGGTCTTTGGGAATCTTTGTTACGTGAGAACAAAACTTATCAGAAACTTGAGCAATTGGTTTTTTCTCAGACCAACACCTGTCCAGAAACTCCATCTCTTCCTCCCAATCCCTACAGCAGGCAGACAGACACAAGTCCAGGAAGTGTAAATATCAACATTCAGGAGTTCAGGAATTCCTTCGCTCAGACTTCTGGGAAATGTAGTCCGTGCGACGGTGACATCACAGAGAGACATCCAGGAAATAACGATCAGGTAGTTGGTCTCTGCAAGTGCCTCTTCCCCAAAGTTGGGTGCAAGTTCTGCCCTGCTGGATCTCCTGCTGCGTCTCTGACTTGGAGGTTGGTCCAGGGTGCAGCGCAGTCTGTGGCTCTGTGCGGGGTGCGGGTCCGTCTTGGAGGGAGCGGACCTAGGCTGGGTGGGAGGGCAGAGAAGCTGCCTTGGAGGTGCTGTGCTGAACCGGCTGCGGGTGGGAGGAACCGGTGGGTGGGAGGTTGCGGGTCAGAGCTGGGGAGAGGGCGAAAGGGACTGCGCCCTGAGTGATGGTTTCCTTAGGGCGTGCAGCCCGAGTCCGCCTTGGGCTTCTGGGACAGGAGAGCTGCCTGGGAGCGCGAAGTAGATGATAGAGCAAGGTCCAGGACTGCAAGCTAATGATGGTCAGCTGAGGTGACCAGGACTGCAAGCCAATGATGGTCAGCTGACTGCCTGCTTCTGAGGTGGAGCTGGGCGCTCACTGAGCAGCTTTGGTGGGGAAGCATGCCTCACTAGCTGAGCCATTTTCACGTGGAAGCTGTCAGATTCCTCAGGATCTTAGAGCAAACGAGGTTTCTGACCCCTCCTCTACTCTGTCCTGCCTGGTGTAAAGGACAGCCTTAGGTATTAATTTTCTTTATTATGTTTCTCTCTTCTCAAATGACCCTAGCTAATGTCAAGTTGACAGGAGAACTATCCAGCCCAATGCTCTTGGTATTGATATCATTACTGGTCTTAATTAAATTAAAGTGCATTATTATTTATTGATTTTTACTTCAGGAAATGCTGTCCTTCTGGGACGTGGCCATTGAGTTCTCTCCAGAAGAGAGGGAATGCCTGGAGCCTGCTCAGTGGAATCTGTACAGGGATGTGATGCTGGAGAATTACAGCAACCTTGATTTCCTGGGTGAGGATCTCATCACAGTGAACTCTTATTTCACCATCAGCATGTGGCTTACGTGCTGTGTACTGTATCTCACGGGAACACTTCAACAGCGACTCTCATATGCTTCATTTTCAGAAAAATCAGGCCTTTTCGGTATTAATACTTTTGGTGCTGGAAAGATGAATTTGTGGTTAAGAGCTCTGACTGCCCTTTTACAGGACAGGGGTTCAATTCTAGCACCCACATGGCTGCTTATAACTGTCTGTAATTCCAAGATCTGACACCTTTATAGAGACATGCATGCAGGAAAAACACCAATGCACATAAAAAGTAAAATTTCTTTTTAAAAAAAGAATCATTCACTGTTTTTGTGATTCCTTTTGTGTTTAACCTTTCTGTATTGGATGAATGTTTCCTTCACTCTAGTGGGACTGTTAGAAATTCAGTGGCTTGAGACATGAAGTACACTTATTTCAGATTTTTTTTTCCTTTAAATGAAACCCAGAACCTGGATGCTGTACATTACTTTATGTACTGTAGTGATCCTGTTAGAAAACATTTACAGAATTGATGGTCTGGAGTCATTTATTACATCATCTCTTTCCTTATGAACAATGCACTGAAAGGGCATGTCAATTCCCAGTAGAAGAAGACGTAAACAATCTTATTCCTTTTTCTACAAACAGGCCTTGCTGTCCCTAAGCCACACCTGGTGACATTTCTGGAGCAAAGACAAGAGCCTTCAGGTGTGAAGAGACAAGCGGCAGCCACCGTGCACCCAGGTGTGTAGGAGTGAGGGGTCAGGGTCAGAGCTGAGAACCAGATATCCAACAGGAAGGCAGGCTTTCCCATGTGCCTGGAAACATGATTCTGTGGGATCATTCTTTAGGTCTCTCTTCATGGCTTTGTTGTCAAAGCACATCTCTCAGAAGTTTATGATGGTTTATGTCTCTTTAGCTTCTTATTTCCCAGTGGCGAGCTGTGCTTCTATCTACAGTGACCGCCACGTTTTTTCTTTTTGTTGAGTCTCCACTGTAGTGTAAGACTCAGGGAAAGAGAACTCGGTGCTGGTCAGACTGAGAGTCATTTCTTTGCAGAGGTTGACAGCAGACTCATGCCAGAAGGATCTCAACATCAAAGTGAGCATGATTGGGTTCATAAAGCCAAACCCACAATTTTATCACAGAGAGGCAGGCAGTGACAGAGGCTCAACAGTTTTATTCCTGATCAGAACAATTTGGGTGTGGTGAGCTGTCAGATAAAACTCAGACAAACTGGAGTCTCTTTTGGATGGTTAATTCCCCACTGATCTTAGGGAAGATTGAAAGCATTAACCTATTGTAAAAGGGATTCTGTTGGGACATTGAATACATAAATATAATGGGTGGTGTTTCCTTTTTTAACACTTTTACCACCAGTTGGTTCAGCAGGCAGGGCCTGATTATTCTGCCTAGGAAGGGTAGGACAGGATGACCAACTAGGTCTTACGCTGTTGATTCAGGGATGCCCATCAAACAGTTTGGGTACAGTAACTGTGTCCCTCTCTTTCATGGCACCTAGTATAGTTAGATGTTAAGGTTCTGTCTACAGTCATTGAAGCTTTTCTGAGTGTATTTGTCTTAGTTGGCATTGTTGGTCTCTTAGTGTCTGCAGAACATCTATCCAGAGCGTTCTATCGATATGTAGAAGAAGGCAAATGGCTGAAAGATACTTAAGGCATTTGTCTTCGCCATCAGGGAAATGCAAATCAAAACAACTCTAAGATACCATCTTATACCTGTGACTAAGATCAAAAACACTGATGACAGCTTATGCTGGAGAGGATATGGAGAAAGGGGAAGAAGATTCCTTCATTGTTGGTGGGAGTGCAAACTTGTATAACCGCTGTGAAAATCGATATGGCCATTTCCTAGAAAATCTACCTCAAGACCCAGCAATACCACTCTTGGGCATATACTCAAAAGATGCACACACATACCACAAAGACATTTGCACAACTGTGTTCATAGCAGCATTATTTGTAATAGCCAGAAACTGGTAACAAGGAAAATGTCCCACAACTGATGAATGCCTAAGGAAGTTGTGATCCATTTACACAATGGATTACTACTCAGTGGTAAAAAAAAACTAAACAAAACAAAAGACCAATGATATCTTAAAATTTACAGGCAAATGGATGAAACTAGAAAAAAACCTTCCTAAGTGAGGTAAGCCAGACCCAGAAAGACTGTACATAGTCACTCATAAGTGGATATTAGACACAAAGCAAAGACAACCAGCCCACAGTCCACAATCCCAGAGAAGCTAGGTAATAAGGAGAACCATAAAAGAGACATACGTGGATCCCCCCTGGGAAGGGGAAATAGACAAGATCTTCCAAATCTTGTTAAGAGAGCCACCTTATATGGTACAGAAGAGAAACCACCTTTGGGGACGATTTTATTGCCACTAATCTCATAATCCTTTGGTTTTATTTTGAATCTTTAACACTTTTCTTAAGGACTATATATTATTTCAAAATTTATAAGATATATACATATCTGTTAAACTTTCATCATGATATTAATGACCATATAGAGTATTAATTCTAGAAAAAAAGCTTTCTCTAGCTTCCTGTACATGATTTCAGGTTTGAGTCTCTATCCGGTAACTAGGAATTCAGATTTTTGTACTCTGGATGTACATAAAAAATTATGGTCCTTTAACCTCTGTGAGATCTGCTGCATATGACATTTAAAATGTTTGTTACTTACAGTGAAGGATAACATTTTCTCACAGTGACCAGTGAGCTCTCCAAATGGATGATGAGACCCCATTTGGGGCATAGATGTTCAGAACTGAGATTTCATGTGATGGATTTTTTCTGTGATGAATGTGAAATGTCCTTATTTATCTCTTTTGATTAATTTTACTTTGAAGTCTATTTGTTAGATATTAGGATAGCTACACCAGCTTGTTTCTTAGGTTCATTTGATTGGAAAATCTTTTGCCACCCTTTCCTCTGAGGTAATGTCAGACTTTGAAGTTGAGATTTGTTTTTTATGTGCTGATATTTTCAAATCCATTCTGTTAGCCAGCATCTTTTTTTATAGGTGAATTGAGACTATTGTTAGTAAGAGATATTAATGCCCAGTGATTGTTATTTCCCTGACAGGGAGTGTCAGGGAAAGTAATAAAGTGTAAGGCACAGAACAATAGCAGAGAGAGAAGAGATGGTGTGGACTCTGCCATCACTCATTCAGCATCCACAGAAATTATGTAAAATGTGAATTTAACTGAAAAATTTATCCAAAATTTATTTCTTCAGTCATCATCTTTACTATGTCATGTTTTCCTTTGGTTGGTTGGTCTCCCCCCCCCCAATGTGGACCAGACAATAATACCCACACCTACCCTGTGGGAGGTCCAGAAGGTCCAGGTTGGGTTTGTACCAGTTAATACCCTGGTCATTCCAACACTCTAACCCTAGTTTAGTTGGGTTTAAAAAGCCAAGTCCAAAATTACATCATACAAGCCAGAAACTTAAAATCTAAAACAGTTAGTTCCATTGATTCAAACAGTTTATGTTATGATGTAAACCCATAGCTTTACCAAAGTTGTCAGTGAATATATGTGAGAACATTTTCTCAGTAGGATTGTTGAGTTGGGGGAGCAGCTGGATAAAACTCAAGCAAGTAGAGTTGTTCTGGGTAGTTCAGTAACAGACGTAGTATTTCCTACACATCTGAAATATTTCACACATTTCTAAATGACTAGATTTGAAACATTGGAAGAAACTGAATTCACACATGAGATTCTTTTGTGTCACTTGCACTCATGTGGAGTAAAGTGACCTCATCACAGTTATTTATCTTTGATGAAGGTATCTTTAAAGGTTTTCTTTATCAGATACTCAGTAATGAGGGTTTAAAATACATGCTTTGTGTGTGTGTATGTGTGTGTGTGTGTGTGTGTATTCAAAGATGAAAACTGTAACAATGAGTGTGCACTTAATAGCTCACCAAGTTCAAGTTAATGGGTTCAAATCTTTCCCTTTAGTTTGGAATTTGGTATTATTTTGGAGGTGTGTATAAGCTCTAGTCATTTGTTCTATATTCCCTATGTATTCTGGTGGATGGGTAGAACACTTTGATAAAGTACATCAGAACAAAAGATTAAAATTTCTATAAGCTATGCTGTGTTTTCATGTCTTGTTCTTTGTCCCTCTACTCAGTGTACACCTTTAATCCCTGCACCTGGGTGGCAGAGGCAGGTGGATCTCTATGAGTTCGAGGCCAGCCTGGTCTACAAGAGCTTGTTACAGGGCAGCTTCCAAAGCCACAGAGAAACCCTGTCTTGAAAAACCAACCAACCAAACAAACAAACAAACAAAAAACCATGATTTATTGCCTGGGCATAGTGGACTACTTCACTTATCCTACTCTTGGGAGGCAGACGTAGGTGAATCTCTAAGACTGAGGACAACCTGGTTTAGATAGTGAGTTCTAGGATAGCATAAGCTACATAGAGAAACCTTATCTTAAAAAAGCAGACGTGAACAACAAAGGAAATAAGTAATTTTTTCATTGATTCAGTGATAAATATGTTGTCTCAGAAAATTTGTGCAATGCACAGGTGAACCTAAAGTTTTGTTTTTGTTTTTTTTTTAATCATAAATCACTGTTTCAGGTATATATTTTCTTGTTAACCAAATAAAACATAAAATATTGTTCTTCATTTTTGAGCTATGATTTTTTTTTTTACACCATCTACTTCTTGTGCAGCATATCTTTTGTATTCTCCAATATAAAACTCTATGTGGTGGACAAAAATTTTGTGGTTAGATGGAGGCTGAAATTCAGAAAGTCACAATGAACTTTCTCCTGTCACTCACTTTATACTTTATAATTTTATGTATGTTGCGCTGTATAAAATTTCTGTTTAATACACTTATTTCTGTTAGTAAAATGCCCTAGCAACCTACTTATCTATTAAACCTCAAATAATATGTCATTATGTGTATGTTCTATGGTTGTGCCCTTATTCTAGTACAAGTATTAATTATTCTACTATAATATTTTATCAGTTATGCTTAGTGCCTGTAGAGTTTGAAATGTACTGCAGTTTCACACTGATGCTTCAATACGTATGAGTAAATGATTCCTTTTCAAAAGATTAAGTATGGAGAATATTTCCTAGCTTTTGTTCATATCTCAACTTTTGTTCAACAGGAACAACATCCAATGATTATAATGTTTACAACAAGACCATTGATTGTAACTCATTAAGTATTCAACTGCAGAAAACGTATACAAAGGAGAAACCATACAAGTGCAAAGAATGTGGTAAGACCCTTAGTTCTTATAGAACACTTTCTATACACCAGAGACTTCATAGAAGGAAGAAAACTTACAATTGTGAGGAATGTGGTAAAGTCCTTAGATCTTATAAAACACTTTCCATACACCAGAGACTTCATACTGGAGAGAAACCCTACAAGTGTAAAGAATGTCATAAGGCCTTCAATACACGCTCATCACTTTTCATACATCAGAAAAATCATACTGACGAAAAAACATACAAGTGTGAAGAATGTGGCAAATTATTTTATTATTCTTCAATGCTGAAGCAACATCAAAGAACTCACTCTGGAGAGAAACCCTACAAGTGTGAAGAGTGTGGCAGAGCTTTCTATGATCCTTCATTCCTTAAGAAACATCAAAAGATTCATTGTGGAGAGAAACCTTACAAGTGTGAAAAATGTCACAAAGCCTTTCGTTATCATGCAAGCTTTAAGAACCACAAGGCAGTGCATAGTGGAGAGAAACTCTACCAGTGTAGACTGAGTGAAAAAGGCCTTACTAAGCCTGCTGTCCTCATTGAGAACAAGACAGCTCCTACTGCAGAGAAAGCCTACAAGTGTGACGAGTGTGACAAGTGTTTTGCATCACTTGCATCCCTTACTCGACATCAAAGAATTCATTCTGAAGACAAGTCCCACAAGTGTGCAGAGTGTGGCAAAAAGTTTTCCCTCTTTTCAAACCTTGAAGAACATCAGAGAGTCCATACTGGAGAGAAACCATACAAGTGTGAGGAGTGTGGCAAAGGTTTTTTCTCATCTTCATCCCTTAGACGACATCAAAGAATTCACTGTGAAGACAATCCTTACAAGTGTGCAGAGTGTGGCCGCTGTTTTCTCTCATGGTCAGCTCTTAGAGGGCATCATATAGTTCATACTGGAGAGAAGCCATACAAGTGTGAACAATGTCACAAAGCCTTTCGTTACCACGCAAGCCTTAAGGACCACAAGGCAACTCATACTAGAGACAAAGTTTACAAGTGTAAACTGAGCAGAAAAGGGTTTACTAAGCCTGCTCTCCTCATTGAGAACAAGACAGCTCATACTGCAGAGAAAGCCTTCGAGGATGAAGAGTGTGGCAAGTGTTTTTTCTCATCTTCCTCCCTTAGAAAACATCAAAGGAATCACTGTGAAGACACTCCTTACAAGTGCGAAGAGTGTGGCAGGTGTTTTCACTCGTGGGCATCTCTCAGAGGTCATCAAACAGTGCACACTGGAGAGAAACCTTACAAGTGTGAGGAATGTCACAAAGCCTATCGGCATGTGTCATCCTTTAGGAAACACAAGAGAGTTCACACTGGAGAGAAACCCTACAGTAATGACTTCTCTTTGCTGTAATCCCAACACTTCGTTCAAGTTCTGTGTTTGAAACATGCTTGATTAGTGAGTCTCTTCTGTAACTGTAAATTTTCATGACACCTTTACCATGTCATAACTTTGTTCATTGTTTGTCTGGAATCTGGCATTGGCTGTGGTATAGTTCCCGTTGTTTCTCCCAGTGGAATCATTCATTCAAGCTCCCGGAATGTCTCCCCTGGTGTGTAGGAAGCTTTGTCTCTCTGAATTAGCAGGTTTTCACCCAGCATCTGGCTCCTGAATTCTTATTGGTAAAATAAAAAGATAGACCTTAGTTAACCCAACCTGAAGGCTCCTCTGGTCTTAGGCCTCAGGATCAAGGCAGCAGAAGCAGCTGCAGAGGCCCAGTCATCAGGTGAGGCTGCGAGAGGATCAGGTGCAGCTGCTGTGCCTCAGATAAGAAACAACAGCGTCTGTAATGCAATAATGGCAGGAAAGTTATGAGAGTAATCAGTCATTTTATGACTGGATTTAAAACTTACTTCACAAACAGTAATGAATGTGTTATTAATTTAGTGATATAACTCTGCCTGGCTAGGTGATAAGCCCTAGGAAGAATTTAAGGGTAATTAAAATTAATTCTAATAAGTGGATACAATAAATGAACATAAGTTCTCATCTTTATAACCTCAGAATTAGGCACCTCTCAGCACCCACCAGAAAATATTGTGTTGAAGATGGAGAATAAACACAGATGTAACTTAGTCCAATTATAGAGAATATTAGCCTGTGGAGTGCCCCAATCTGAAAGTGACTCCTTTGTCACACATTGTAAAAGAAGTTGCTTACACACATCTAAGGCCAAGTCAGGGATTCCTGAAGGAGAAGAGGGAGGAGGAATGTCAGAACCAGTTATAGTAGATGTCTGCAGTGTGACAGTGAAATGTTGAAACATTTCTAGAACAGTGACACACTGCTAGACATGTCAGTACCATTTCCTGCCTGAACACACTGTGGCTGTTAGTAGACAACACGTACACAGGCTAAATCCCATCATGCAATAAGCATGGTTGCATAAGGGCCCACTATGTCTCACCCTGAGTGGAAAAGCTAGTGGCAATTGGTGGCTCCTAAAGGAGAGAGTCCTCTGAGGATTCCAGGGTACAGTCAACTGCCTACACCCCTACACATGGAGGGAGCCCTACATGGAATGAATAAATAACAAAACAAAGCACCAAACAAGTCGGGAGAGTAAAGTGCTTTGAAGTGTTATAAATAATGGGTGAAAGAATGTGGAGATTTGAATAAAATATTCAATAGATATGTATTAAATTCTCCCAAAGATGTCATTTTAAACCTTGTTGGTTTTAGACATATCCAAACTTTTCTATTTCAGTAGTAATTACAGCTCATGACCATCTGTCATAATATATGCAGAGTGACAGCATCCTACTGGGAAGGCCTCATGGGGGAGCAAGTGAGAAGACTTCCAGAATGGCTCAGATGCTGGGGACTTAGGACCCCTGCAGCAGTGTAACCTCTGGGAATAGAGGGGAATGGCTTTGCCAAGATAAGATGTGACCAGACTCCCTTGTGTCTTCCTGTTGGCTTTGCCATGAGTATAACAGAGGAATGACGATCAGTGGCCTCCCCATCCTCCCTTCTCTCCCTCCTACATCCTCAGTGATCACAGCTGTCTTTGTTCCTGGTTATCCATCATTATTAGAGTTAGGAAGAAGTGTAGCTGTCAACTGATTTTGCTGTGTAGAAAGTTAGAAGACAACACATTACATACTTCCATTATTGAGTTCTGTCAAAAGTAGTTTATTAACATGTAAACATCATATACATATTAGAGTAAACAGAAGTGAATAAGCCTCCAGATTAAATGGCAAGAGAGTATGCTTTCAGCTTTAATTTCCATCATAGATAATGACAAAGGAAGGCTGCTGTGAAGGAAGTTACTTTCTTTTAAAAATGTCTAAGATGTGATCACCAAAGCACCATGAACTAAGGTGTATGTGAGTCTATGATTTGTCCTGCTTGGAGTCTTTGCAGACCTAATTAGTAATTTCCTCAGAACACAAAAGGGAGATTTTCTTATAAACTGAAGTTACCTCAATGGATATATATTCATGTTGTGTGATATTTTTGCTCTTTGGAAGGCCTACCACCCCGCACTCAAATCAATCACACACATAGTCCTATTTATTATCTATCAATGTCTGGCCTTAACTTGACTGGCTTCTTCCTTGCTTTTCTTAATTTATATCCTCCCATCTACATTTACCTTGGGCCTTCACTGTTCACTTATGTCTTGCTGTGTGACTATGTGGTTGACCCCTGATAACCTCCTTCTCTGGCTACTTCTTTTCTCTTCTTCCCACCCCCCTTTCTTTTTTCTATACATCCTCTCTGCCTGCCAGCCCTGCCTATCCTTTCTTCTGCCTTGCGTTTGGTGGTTCAATTCTGTATTAGACAAACAGGTATTCTGTATCACAGCCTCACACAGTTAAACAAATGCAACATAAACAAAAGTGACATGCCTTAACTTAATATTTCCTAACACATTTGTTCTACAAGAGAATGGTTTATTAGAGCTACATTCTGTGAGAAGCAGAGACACTCTCAAGAGTAGAGAGTACAGCAGAGACTCACAGCTCAGGAGTAAATAATATAATATAGCAAAGGCTCACACTGTGAAGACTAGGTAGTATGGCAGAGACAGACACACTCAGGAGTAAACGGTATAGCAGAAGTATATAAATACTAAGGAGTCACATACCCAAGGAGTAATTACGATAGCTGAAACTCTCACACTTAAATAGTATAGTAGACACTTGCAAACTTAGCTGCCATTTCTAATTTCTCTATTAATCTTAAACCCTATTTGGAGAGCAAAATGAAAATTCACATGTGAAAACTAACAAGACCTAAAAACTACAGTTGTTGTGGAATATTATAAAGAGGGAAAGATTTACTTCATTTGTTTATTCTATGGGACATTAACTGTTAAGATGTGTTGTGGTTGTTGTTTCCAACTTTGGCCTGGAGCTGCTTTGCTTCAAATAAACACACAGCAATGCATATTAGCTATGAAACTGTTGGCTGATGGCTAGGGCTTCTTATTGGCTAGTTCTGTCTTAATTATTAACCCATTTCTATTAATCTAAGTATTTCCATGTGGTCTTATTTTACCCAACAAGGGTCCAGACCTTTAGACCTTCTTTTACTACATGGCATCTCTTTCTGCCTCTCCATCATTCTCATCTCCTAGCCCTGCCTATCACCCTGCTTCTGTTATCCAGTGTCTTATTCATCGACCAAAAAGAGAAAGAAACATACAGAGGGGCATCCCCCATCAATGTGTTGCATGTGTATCTGCTGCCTTTATTAATGATGTGAAGATTTAAAGGTATGAGGCACCTTGATTGGCCTAATTAAAGGCTGAATGGCCAATAGCTAGGCAGGAGGAAGATAGGTGGGGCTCCATGGCAGAGACAATAATTAGGAAGAGAAATCTGTAGGAAAAGGTGAAAAGAAGGGAGAGAGAAACAAGCTGGGGCCAGAAGCCAGGCAGACTACAGACATCCTTGGAGAATATAGAAAGCAAGTCCTACAGGGAAAATAGGTGAAGAGCCCTGAGGCGAAATGTAGATGAGGAGAAACAGGTTAAGTTGTTCTGGGTTCCTTGAGGGTTCTTGACCCCCCTAATAGTGGTTGTGACCTCATCAGTAAAAGGATCTAGTATTAAAATAACTGGGAATTGTTCAGTGATAGGAGCTGTTATCAGGATAACGTGATGGATAGTGAGTTTCAAGAGAGTGTAAAATGTGCCAAAACAGAAAAGTCACTGGGTGGTGATCTGTAAAAATATTTCACAAGTTGGTCAGTTTGGGGCCCATTTTGGGCTGAGAGATTAGTGTAAGGGAGGTGTTGTGGAATAAACTTTTTGTACACTGTGAAGATGTGTGTTGGCAAAATCAGCTTGTGATTGGTTCCATAAAAACCTAAATGGCCAATATCCCAGACTTCTGGACTGAGACAGGTCTGAGAAGGAGAAAGGCAAGGAGATTCCAAGGGACAAAGATGTGCAGGAGGAGAGGTAAAACCACAAGTCACTTAGCAATATGTAGATGAAGAGAAGTAGGTTAAGTTATAAGAGCCAGTGGGATAAACCTTAAGGAATAGATGGGGCTAATTAATAATAAGTCTCCATTTGGGGTTTTATTTATTTATTTATTTATTTATTTATTTATTTATTTATTTATTTATTTGGGCTGGCAGCCCTAAGAAAAACCCATCTACATAGCTGAGTCAGCACATCCTGAGTGAGCAGTGACAGCTGAAAGACATCGAGTGCCACTCTGAGTACCCTGGGACTTAAAACAAGTTAATGAACACACAGACTTCTCCCACACCTACTAAGTCACACTACAAGTTAAACACCAACTGGGGACTCTACATTTTTCATAGACTGGTCCCTTATATATGGTCTAGGAAAGAAATTGTCTTTTAACAATTCGGAAACTGATATGGTGTTATAGAGCTATAGGTCAAGTTGTGTGTTTGTGTTTATGTGAGTGTGTATGCAAATACCAAAGCTAAGAGGATTTCCACAAGAAATGACGATATTGAAGAAAGTGGGAAACAATATTGAGACTACTAACCAATGTATTTCTTTCTTAAAAGTACAATAATTGTTTATTTACTTTTTAAAAATTGAAATTAGAAACAATCTTTCCCTTCCATCCTCCCATTACCCCCTCCAACAACCCCCCCATCTCATCCCCCTTCTGCTCCCCCGGAATGATGTCACCTGTTCTGTACCTGCCTTCAAACTCAGTCATCCAGGATGCAACTCCACTGATGAGATCTCAGATGACCTAGGAGACACACTTCTGCTCATGTCTGCTAGGGAGATTTAGTAGTGGATTATTGAGGAAAGAAGATCTCTCTAAACGTGGATAGCTCCAAACTTTGGAGGATTACCCTTGACAGTACCAGCAGGGCTGAACAGACTCACTCCTTGTTCTCTCCATTGTGACTGTGTGTGCAATGTGACCAGCAGCAGTGTCCTCTGAAGGAACATTCCATCCTGGCGGGGGCCTCATCTACTCTTGGGAAGGGTGCATGTGATAGGCCTTGGGAATTCCCCCACAACTACAAGATTCACTGGACCCTCCCTGCTGGAGGCAACAAACAGTAAGGATTGTAAGGGAGGAGACCCCTCATCAGTGGAGCTGCCTGCAAGTCATACACTGAGCTGTAGGCATGAAGCTAACCTGAGTGCTTACCTAATGTTCAGATTGTTAGTTTTGTTGATGCTATATAGTGTAAGTTATCTCTGTTTCTATTCTAATTCTTCAGTCATACTTCTGTCAACAACTCCCATAAACTGACTCATAAAAGAACACATCAATCATTTGCGGCTCCTTTTTTCATTATAAAAATGTCCTCTGCTGGAGAATATAGTATCAGGTGGGCAGGAATGACCCTTAAGCAGTAGCAGACAACTTTTATATTTATACTCACTAGGAGGCAGACAGTGCTAACTGGGATGGCTTGGAATTCTGCAGATGCAAAGCATACACTCAGTGACACATCTCTATGACAAGTCACACCTGCTAATCCTTCCCACACTGTTCCTACCAACTGGTACCCAAGCATTCAGCTGTGTGAGCCTATAGGTGCCAATCTCATTCTAACCACAGTGAGTTTAATGTTATAGACCATGTGAAATCTGTAATTGTTAGAGAGATTATGGTCAATATTGGCAATCCTGGTAGTTTGAGCCCAGGACATGTGTGCTCTGAGCCTAGAGCACATCCATGGAAGTCTCTATCTTGTGGAAGTGCAATTTCATTCAAAAGGTGAGGGACACCTGTAGAGCTTCAGGCTCAAAACTCCACTTCCAGGTAAGATTCTCAAGGGTCAGAACTCAGAGACAAGTGTCGGGCACTATCCTGAGATTGAAGCAGAACTTGATGGCACTGTCCACTCTTTACTACTTTTGTAGATTCCATGTAGGTCAACATGGAGCTTTGCAGCAGGGTTAATGTGAACCAGTTCATAATGAAATGTGCAGATGACAGCTCCATTGTGTTTGATAACGATCATATCCTCACGGCAGGAACACATCAAAGTCTACACAAAGGCTATGTGCTCTTCACACACACAGGTGGAAGTTTGAGTTCCCACAATTCTTTAGAGCCCAGGCACTTCAGTCGGGATCCTCAGGTACCACACAGGTAATGTAGAACTTGTCTTTTTGATTGCATTTCTGTCTTACAGATTCTTAATTTCCTTGCTGGATGTCTATTTCTCCCTTCTAGAATGGCAGCTGCCCACTGTTCCATGAAATGTTGAAGTCATAATACTGTAAGCACTGTGGCATAAGCAATTGTCTTCTGAGTATTAGAGTCCAAGCAGACATAGAGGATGGGTTGCCTTTTCTTGTAAGAGATAAAGGTGAGATAAATCTCAGAGGCTGCCAGGGTAGATTATGGTGTGTGGTAAGGCGTTTGATTGCCAGATTCCTAATACTGTCACATAGAAACCCTTTCAACACCAGGGCAGAGAAAACTGAACACCACAAATCCAACTTCTGCAGAAGGAATTTCAACATGGATAACGGGTCAGCTGTCATCATACACCCGTTTTACCTAGAAGCCGATCAATTCACTTTTCAGAGGAGCAGGGGGCATAATGAAGAACTCATAGCACACCTGGTGCCGAATACACACCTGGGTTTGTGAAAAACAAACAAAAAACCAAACTAACAAAAAAAACCAAACAAACAAACTAACAAAACACCAAGGGAACATTGTTAAAAATTCTAGTAGATCACTCCAAAATTTGAGATATTTACACAGATTAACAGTTAAGAGTTTCAAGGGAGTTAAGCACAGGTAACAAATCCTAAAATGGGTTATGGAGTTCTTAGTATATAAACATCAGAGAGTTAAACTTTAACCTTGTTCAGTTATTATGTATTCTTTGTGTTCCTGAAGAACCCCCTACACTGTAGGTATTCCAATGTTCACAGGAAAACTGGTTTACGAGCAATGGCGTCAGATCCATGTGTGGAACATGAAGAGTGTTGGTCTGTAGTTCTCTTTCTTTGATGCATCTTTGTGTGGTTTTCGTATCAGGGTTACTGCAGTCTCATAAAATGAGTTTGGTAATATTCCTTCTGTTCTAATGTGTGGAAGTTAGATCTTCTTTGAAATTCTGCTAAAATTCTGCCCTGGAGCCATCTGGTGCTGGACTTGTTAGGGGTGGGAGATTTGAATGACTTCTTCTATTCCCTTAAGGGTTATAGGTCTATTTAAATTATCTGGTCTTGATTTAGTTTTGGTATGTGGAACCTACATAGAAAACTGTCCATTTCTTTTGAATTTTCCAATTTTGTGAAGTTTTTGAAGTATGATCTGATGTTCTCTGGAATTCCTTAGTGTATGTTGTTATATCTTCCTTTTTGTTTCTGATTTTCAATTTGGATATTTTCTCTCTACCTTTAGTTTGGGTGTTTGTCTATCTTTTTTGGTTTCCTCAAAGAACCAACTCTTTGTTTCATAGATTGTTTCCATTCTCTTTATTTCTATTTTATTGATTTCAGCCCTCAATTTGATTATTTCCTGGTGTCTATTCCTCCTGGATGAGTTTGCTTCTTTTTGTTCTAGAGCTTTCAGGTGTCCTGTTAATTCTGTAGTGTGGGTTTTCCCAACTTCTTTATGTAGGTGGTTATTTAGTGCTATGAACTTTCCTCTTAGCACTGCTTTCCTAGTGTCCCATAAGTTTGGGTATGTTGTGTCTTCATTTTCATTGAATTCTTTAATTTTTTCTTTCACCCAGGGATGATTCTGTTGGGCATTTTTCAGTTTCCATGAGTTTGTAGGCTTTCTAGAATTTGTGTTGTTGTTGAATTATAACTTTAGCCCATGGCGATACGATAAGACACAAGGAATTATTCCAATTTTTTTTTTAATCTGTGGAAATTTGCTTTGTGACTGAGTGTATGTGGTTGATTTTAGAGAAGGTTCCATGATGCGCTGAGAAAAAGTTATATTCTTTCGTGTTTGGGTGGAATGCTCTATAGATGTCTGTTAAGCTCATTTGAGTAATAACCTCTGTTAAATCCCTTATTTCTCTGTTAATTTTGTGTCTGGCAGACCTGTGCACTGGTGAGAGTGGAGTGTTGAAGTCCCACTGTCTGCTTGTGGGGTTTGACTTGTGATATAAGCTTTAGCAATGTTTCTTTCACGAATGTGGTTGCTCTTGTATTTGGGGTGTATTTGTTCACTGTTGAGACTTCATCTTGATGGGTTTTTCCTGTGATGAATAGGAAAGTCCTTTATCATCTCCTTCATTACCTTTAGTTTGAAGTCTATTTTGTTACATATTAGAATAGGTACACCAGCTTGCTTTTTAGGTACATTTGATTGGAAAGTCTTTACTCACTGCTTTGCTCTGAGGTAATGTCTTTCTTTGAAGTTGACGTGGGTTTTTTTTTTGTATGCAGCAGAAGGGTGGATCCTGTTTTTGTATCCACTCTCATAGCCTCTAGCTTTTAATAGGTGAGTTGAGTCCATAGATATTAAGTGATATCAGTGACCTGTGATGGTGGTGGTGTGTGTTCCCCTTCTTTAGGATTTGCTGGTGTGGGATTATTCATTGCCTGTGCTTTCCTGGGCACTTCTATCCTACTTGGGTTGGACTTTTCCTTCCAGAACTTTTTTTGGGGCTGGATTAGTTGATAAGTATTGTTTAAATCTGGTTTTGTCATGAAATATCTTGTTTTCTCCATCTATAGTGATTGAAATTTGGCTGGGTATAGTAGTCTTGGTTGGTATCCATGGTCTCTTACAGTCTGCATAATGTCTATCCATGCTTTGAGTGTCTTCATTGAATAGTCCTGTGTTATTCTGATTGGTCTGTCCTTATATGTTACTTTAACTTTTCCTTTTGCAGTTCTTAATGTTCTTTCTTTATTCTGTATATTTTGTGTTTTTATTATTATGTGGCAAGGAGAATATTATGTGGAAGTAGCCTTGAACACATTGGCACAGGAGACCACTTCCTAAATAGAATATCAGTAGCACAGACACTGAAAGTTACAATTAATAAATGGGACCTCCTGAAACTAAATCTTCTGTAAGGCAAAGGACACTGTCAATACGACAAAATGACAGCCTGCAGAATAGGAAAAGATTTTGCCCAACCTTACATCTGACTAAGGGCTGATCTCCGACATATATAAAGAACTCAAGAAACAACATCATAATACAAAATAACTCAATTGAAAATTGGGGTAAAGAGCTAAACAGAGAATTCTTATCAGAAGAATCTCAAAAGGTCAAAAGAATTTAAGGACGTGCTCAACATTCTTAATCACCAGGGAAATGCAACTCAAAATGATTCTGAGATACCATCTTATACCTGCCAGATTGGCTAATGTCAAAAATACTGAGGACAATATATTGGAGAGGATGGGGAGTCAGGGGAACACTCTTTCACTGCTGATGGTACTGCAAACTTGTACTGACACTTCGGAAATCAGTATAGTGTTTTCTAAGAAAACTGAGAATCAATTTACCTCAAGACACAGTGATGCTACTCTTGGTCTTATATCCAAAGTATGATCAATCATACCACAGGACACTTATTCATAGCACATTATTCATAATAGCCAGAAACTGGAAACAACTTAGTTGCCCCTCAACCAAAGAATGAATACATTTACAAAAATGGAGTATTACTCAGCTGAAAAAAACAAAGAACCAAAAAACAAAACAAAAAACAAAAACAAATAAGCAAACAAACAAACAAAAAAAGATGACCTCCTGAAATTTGCAGGTAAATGGAATTAGAAAATAGTGAAATTAGAAAATGAGTGAAGTAACCCAGATTCAGAAAAACAAACATGGTGTGTACTCACTCATAGGTGAATATTAAGATTCTAGGCAAAGAATGACCAGACTACAGTCCACAGCTCCAGAGAGCTAGGTAACAAGGAGGACCCTAACCAGGACACATGAATCTCCCTGGGAAGGGAATTAGAAGAGATCTACTAGGTAACATGGGAACGTGTTGGGGGTGTGGTAAGAGAGAGTGGAGGAGGTATGAGAAAATGAGGAAATTGGATGGTAGAATGTGGGAGGGATACAGAGGAAGAGCAATAAAAGAGAGAGCTTAATAGAGCCCCTATGCGGTTAGTGGAGTTAAGAAGAATCCAGGTGCTAGGGTAATTTTCAAGAAACCACATGACTCTTGGGAACACAACTAAAACTCTTAGCAATAGTAGAGAGGGGTGGCTGAACTGGCCTCCCCTGTAATCAGATTGGTGAATACCCCAACTATCATTATAGAGCCTTCATCCAGCAATTGATGGAACCAGACTCTGGGAATCCAGTCAAAGAGAAAGGGAGTGAGGGAGATCAAGATCACGATGGAGAAATTGTACAGAGACAACTGAACAAAGCTTGTGGAGACTCATAAAATCTAGACCAACAGTGGTACAGACTTCAGGGATCTGAACTAAGCCCTCCATATGTGGGAGACAGTCGTGAAGCTTGGGCTACCAGAGGGGCTTCTGGCAGTAAGACCATGATACAAACCTGGTACATGAGATAGCTTAGAGGAGTCCATTCCTGTTACGGGCAGGTTTTTCCCGCCGCCAGCCTGCCCGCCACTGGTCTGGTGCGCCGGCCCCAAATAACACTCAGAGACTCCGTATTTGATACAATCCTGTTGGCCAGTTACCATTATTGTTTATGGGCTAGCTCTGTCTTAATTATTAACCCATTTCTACTTATCTAAGTATTTCCACGTGGCTCATTGGGGAGCGGCGGCCGGCATCTTCCTTCCTCCCCGTCTACATCTTGACTCCTCCTTACCACTTCCTCTTTCCTCCTTGTCTCCTAGCCCCACCTATCTTGCTTTCTCATTGGCCACAGTGCTTTATTAATTAACCAGTATGAGAAACATATTTACAAAATAACATCTCCCATCACATTCCCTCTGGTGAGATGCCATGCTCAGTCTTAATGCATGGGAGGGGCTTGGCCTTGCCCTAATCTACTGTGTCAGTGTTTGTTGACTCCTCATAGAACTTTTATTCATGAGGAGTGCCCTGGGGGTGGTCTAGAGGGGAGATGGGGGTGAGGATAGAAGCAGGGGTGGGAGGAAGAACTATGGATGGAATGTAAAATGAAATTGAAAGAATAAATAAGTTATAAGAAAATACTATTCATTCCTAAATAGTGTATTGTGCAAATTTTACTTACTTGTGCGGACCTCCCACCTACAGATAATGACAGGAAGACTTCTTTTTTAACTTAATTTTATTTCATTAACATCTTTTCATGGACTTTGCATACCAACTACATTTTCCTCACCCTCCACTCCCTTCACCCTACCCCCCCCCTTCTATCTCCCTTATCATCCACTCCTCTGTCTCCAGAAAGGTGCAGGCCTCCCATGGGCTTGAATAAAGAATGACACAAATTAAGTGAGGATCTAGCTCCTTCCTCTGCATGAATGCTGGGCAAGTTAATCCAGCCTGGGAACAGGTTCAGCAAGACTTCTTAGTATTTATGAATGCTTGGCCTTCACCTTAGGTTCCCCCCCCCCCAGCTACAGTGTAATTTCATTTAATCTGCTTTCATTAATCTAAACCTGCCACATGCCCCTCCCCCCTTTTTTAAACCTTTCCACCACCCTGCATGTCTGCCTGCAGCTGGTAACTCTGTTCAGCTAGAGTCATCTCTTCTGCACTCTCCCAGGACTTTCCATCTGTCCTCCCCTGCCTAGTTTTGGCCATTCAGCTCTATTAAACCAATCAGAAGTTTCCTTGGCAACGATAGTGTGCAAAAAGATCACTCCACACAGTATTGCTTTATCATTTTAAAGTACGGCTGATTTAATGTGCGTTTTAACGCTGTGGTAAGATTAAAGCAGGACATAGAGAACAGAACTGACCTCTGAGCCTAATATTTATGTCAAAGTCTTGACTCACAGGCACACATGCAATGCTGTGGATCTGGAGGTGAACACAAGACTGAGTCCCCATTGCTGTCTGAAACCAAAACAGTAGCTGCACTGCTCTGGTGGAAACTTCACCCCAGCGCCTAGCAACCACAGACACAAAGAGTCTGGAATGCTATAATAGAAGTTCCACCGAAGCCCCCTCCCCCATCTCCCTCCAAACCCTGCTGCATCTCAGAAAGCCCGCCAAATGATGACCCCTCCCCGAGAGATGCTCAAGACCACTCCCACAGGGTATTCTAACTGCCTCCCAGAAAATCGACTGGTGGTTTTCTGGTCTCTCTCTTCTCTTTTGTTGGGGGCTTGAAGGCCATCCAGGAGCTTTCTAAGTACTAAACGTGGGCTTTTTCTAATTCAGTTTGATTTGGTCTGATTTGGATTGCTGCATTGGTGGAGAGGCTATTTGGGGTGTAGAACCACATTTTTATGCACTGTTATTAAGCCTCCGACGCTTAAAAGTGTAAGTTCCTTTTCCTAAGCCTAATGTACCCTGTAAACCATGTTCCAATCAATGCAAAAGTTGTATGACCCAATGCTGTATGCTCACCGAGTGCCTTATACAAATAACCTGTGATGGTTGTGCTTCTACCTTAAGAAAACGTTTTTCCAGATAGCTTGGTGATTCCCCTCCCACATAACGGATTATTGAAATTCTGCTCCTTTTAATTTCATCCGTTTTCACAGTCAATTATCTTGACAGATGTTTTCTATGAACCCTAAGTCTTCCACATAAAAGGCAATGAGGGGCTACTCCATGAAATCCGGACTTTGGGAGAGAAAGCCACCTGGCCACTTCCTGGTGCTCCTGTAAAATAAAGCTTGTTTTAATTAGACATTCGTGCAATTGGTTTTTCTCAGGCTAACAGCTGTCCAGCATATTGTGTCCAAATTCTGAACCTCATAATCACCAAGAGACCCATTCCAATGCAAAAGCAATTAGTCGCTTTGTTGTTTTGTTTTGTTTTTCAAGACAGGGTTTCTCTATTGCTTTGGAAGCTGTTCTGGAACTAGCTCTTGTAGATATTATTAATGATTTCACTGCATTAACTCAGGCACTCTGTCCATTTCACATGGCGGTGGAGTGAGAAGAACCCTAAGGAGCTTCAAGGTGGGGAATTTATTGGGTGTGCAATTTTTGGGGGAGTGTCTAGCATAGGCAACAACCTCAGGATTGTTGTACTTCCGGGTTTGGGCGCCCCCCCCCCCGTTCTGTGTTGATTGGTCAACTGGTTGATGTGGCCCTCCCAGGGTGGTTGCTATGCTCCTCTTTGTTAAGCCACCTATATTGTTAAGTCTCAAAAAAAAAAAAAAAAAAAAAAAAAAACCGGCCTGGAACTTCTGATTGGTTCCTTGCCCACTAGAGGGTTTGTGACCTCAGTGACTAAGGCAGTTCCTGCAAAGTCAGAAAGCTGGAAACCAAGAATGTCATGCAGCCCAAAGCAGGTGCCTGGGTGAGGATCTGATTTCTTCACAGCCCACTCTGTTTCTTCCTCCTAATCTCTACTGCAGGCAGCCAAATGCAAGTTCAGGAAAAGTAAATATCACCAAGCAAGAGTCCAGGCATTCCTTCGCTCAGACTTCTGGGAAATGTAGTCCATGCGACTGTGACATCAGAGAACCGTCCAGGAAAGCTTTTTCCGAGGTTGGTCTCCCCACGTGGGTCTTCCCCAAAGTTGGGCGCAAGTCCTGCCGTGTTGGATCGCTTGCTGCGTCTCTGACTTGGAGGTTGGTCCAGGGTGCAGCGCAGCCTGAGGCTCTGTGCGGGGTGCGGGTCCGTCTTGGAGGGAGCGGACCTGGGCTGGGTGGGAGGGCGGAGAAGCTGCCTTGGAAGTGCTGTGCTGAACCGGCTGGGACGCGGGAGGTTGCTGGTCAGGGCTGGGGGGAGGGCGATAGGGACTGCGCCCTGAGTGATGGTTTCTTTAGGACGTGCAGCCCGAGTCCGCCTTGGGCTTCTGGGACAGGAGAGCTGCCTGGGAGCGCGGAGTAGATGATAGTGTAAAGTCCGGGACTGCAAGCTAATAATGGTCAGCTGAGGTGACCAGGACTACAAGCTAATGATGGTCAGCTGACTGCCTGCTTCTGAGGTGGAGCTGGGCGCTCACTGAGCAGATTTGGTGGGGAAGCATGCCTCACTAGCTGAGCCATTCTCACGTGGAAGCTGTCAGATTTCTCAGTATCTCAAAACAAGCGGGGTTTCTGACCCCTCCTGTACTCTGTCCTGCCTGGTGTAAGGATCTCGAGGTCTTGGTTGTTTTGTGAAGACAGGACAACCCCGAGTCCCATTGGTTCACTGGTATGAAACTCTGAAGTGTGTGTATTCCTTATGTGTGGTGTGTAGGACATGGCACTAAATGCATGTTCTGTGGCTGCTTTCATTATACACTTCATCAGCTTTAAATGGATCATATCCAACTGGGCTTATAGGATTATTTTGAACATGGGTGCAGTGTGAAATCATGTGACTACTTCAGCCATGTCTGAGGAATATTGCTCACCAATGTACGAACATTTCTAGCTCTCTTTCATGATGTGCAACATCTAGATTTGTGTTCATGGGCACACAATGCCTGTGTTAGGGTTTCTATTGCTGTGATATAGACCTTGAAGAAAGACAGCTTGGAGAAGAGGGGTTTATTGCAGACTACAACTTCAAGTAACTGTCCATCACTGAGGGAAGTCAAGGATGTAACCTGAGCTGAGAGCTGGAGCAGAGGCCACAGAAGGACACTGCTTACTGACTTGCACAGCCTGCTTTCCTATACCACATAGGACACCTGCCCTGGACAGGCACTATCCACAATGGACTGTGCTGTCTCATTTCAATCACTAATTAAAACATACACTGTAGGCTTAGCAACAGGACAGCCTTAGGTATTAATTTTCACTATTATGTTTCTCTCTTCTCAAATGACCCTAGCTAATGTCAAGTTGACAGGGAACTGTCTAGCCCAATATGATTGGTATTTATATTATTTATTGCTTTAATTAAAGTATGTTATTATAAAATGATCTTTTTTTCAGGAAATGCTGTCCTTCCAGGATGTGGCCATTGATTTCTCTCCGGAAGAGAGGGAATGCCTGGAGCCTGCTCAGTGGAATCTGTACAGGGATGTGATGCTGGAGAATTACAGCAACCTTGATTTCCTGGGTGAGGATCTCATCCATAGTGAATTCTTATTTCACCATCAACATGTGGCTTACTCATTTTGTACTGTATCTCACGGGAACATTTCAACAGTGAGTTCCATGTTCTTTATTCTCAGACAAGATGGCAAGAGTTCTGTGTTAATCATTTTTGTGCATGACAGATAGCTCCATGGCTAAGAGCACTGGCTGCTCTTTTAGAGGACTGGGATTCAGTTCAGGCACCCACTTGGCAGCTTACAACTGTCTGTAATTCCAAGATCTGACCCCCTCACACAGACATACACGCAGGAAAAACAGCAATGAACATGAAAATTAAAAATAAATTAAGCAAAATCATTTCACTGTTTTTCTCTTTGTGTTTAACCCTTCTGTGTTGGATGTACGTTTCCTTCACTCTAGTGGGACTGTTAGAAATTCAGTGGCATGGGAGTACTCTTGTTAATGAAAATCTTTCATATTTAGTTTCCATGTTTTTTCCCTTTAAATGAAACTCAGAATCTGGATGTTGTAAATTCCTTTATATCCTGTAGTGATCCTGTCAGAAAACATTTATGGACCTGATTGTCTGCAGTCATTTATTACATCATCTCTTTCCTTATGAGCCATGCACTGGAAGGGACTTGTGAATTCCCAGTAGAAGAACACCTAATAATCTTGTTCCCTTTTTTACAAACAGGTCTTGCTGTCCCTAAGCCACACCTGGTGACATTTCTGGAGCAAAGACAAGAGCCTTCAGGTGTGAAGAGACAAGCGGCAGCCACCGTGTACCCAGGTGTGTAGGAGTGAGGGGTCAGGGTCAGAGTTGAGAACCAGATATCCAACAGGAAGGCAGGCTTTCCCATGTGCATGGAAACATGATTCTGTGGGATCATTCTTTAGGTCTCTCTTCATGGCTTTGCTGTCAAAGCACATCTCTCAGATGATGATGATGGTTTAAGTCTCTTCAGCTTTGTATTTCCCAGTGGCAAGCTGTGCTTCTATCTACAGTGACCTCCAACATTTTTGTTTTTGTTGAGTCTCCACTGTAGTGTAAGACTCAGGGAAAGAGAACTCAGTGCTGGTCAGACTGAGAGTCATTTCATCACTTTTTTGCAGAGGTTGACAGCAGACTCATGCCAGAAGGATCTTAAAAACAAAGTGAAGCATGATTGGGTTCATAAAGCCAAACCCACAATTCTATTACAGAGACCGGGGTTGCCAACAATTTCAGTTCAGATGATCAGAACAATTTGGGTGTGGTGAGCAGTCAGATAAAACTCAGACAAACTGGAGTCTCTTTGGATGGTTAATTCCCCACTGATCTTAGGGAAGATTGAAAACATTAACCTATTGTAAAAAGGATTCTGTTGGGACATTGAATACATAAATATAATGGATGCTGTTTCCTTTTTTCCACACTTTTACCACCAGTTGGTTCAGCAGGGCCAGATTATTCTGCCTAGGAAGGGTAGGACAGGATGACCAACCAAGTCCTGTGCTGTTGATTCAGGGATGCCCATCAAACGTTTGGGTGCAGTGACTGTGTGCATCTCTTTCATGGCAGTTAGTAGAGTTACGGTCTTTTTGTGAATTGTAAGATTCCTTGTTTTGAGGGGTTAGGTTGTTTTGTGTGTGTGTGTGTGTGTGTGTGTGTGTGTGTGTGTGTGTGTGTGTTTGTTTTTTGTTTTTTTTCAGGTTAATGTTTTTAACGTAGATATAGCCAGTCACAACTTATAATAGAAATTATAATCTTTTATGTTCTCAGATACATCAGAAGTAGTAAAATGTTTTGTTTCAGATCCCAGTCAGGGTAGCACTGTGGCTAGCCCAATAGGAAGCATTATGGGTAATGTTACCGTGAGTCTATTTGACTGAAGAGGTCTTGTGGACCCTTCTGAAGGTGTCTTGTTGATTTTGTAAGTCCCTCCAAATGTATATTTTTATTGTCTTCCAGATTTATAATGTGATTAGCACTGAGAAATGTAGGCCAACTTTTTTGTCAGGACCAAGATCAGCTCTCTCCTGCCAGCCACTCCCAAATAACTACTGAGAGACTTAATATTAATTATAAGTGTTCCACAGACAGTCACAACTTATTACTCACTAGAATTTAAGTTATCTCCTTTATCTTATTTCCATTCTGCCATGGGGCAATATCTTTTCCACAGATGACATGTTTATCTCTATCTCCTCTACATCCTAGTAACTCCTCTGGCTCTGCCCTTGCTTTTCCCAGCATTCTCTCTGTCCCAAAAGTCCTGACATGGGCCAATCATTTTTTCATTAACAGTGCAATCAATACATCTTCACAGTGTGCAGAAGGATTATTCCACAGCATTTCCTGCATTTTACAGGAATTACAAAGAGCGTTTTTACAGTTACAATATTTAGTTCTTTTATATTTGGAAAATTTAATGAAAATATTATCTATTTGATCTTTATATTCCAAAAAAGTTTTATATCTAATTTACTTTTTGTTATAACTAAAGAAAACTTTAAATCTAATTATTTAGTATTTAACTCTGTCAAAGATCCCTGAACGGTGAAATGTACAACAGGGATATCTGGCTGCCTGGACAATCACTCTGAGTTCTTTTTGTAACATTGGGGCATCCTTCTTTGGCCTAAATGTCTAGAATATCTGTCTAGAATAATGTCTAGAATGTCTTTGCCTTGTCTTGGCAAAGTTGGGCAGTCACTTTATTCCGTGTCCTTGTCATTCAGTTTGGACAATATACTGTCATCCATTGATGGAATGGAATATAGCAGGAGTTCTAATTGGTCTAATAAAGAAAAAAAAAGGGACTCAGATATCAGAGTAAATGCTGAAAGATCTGAGGAGGAGGAGGCAGCCACTGAACAGTTCTGACCTTTAACAAATTCTCAGGCAGAAGAGAGACAGGTTCCTTCCTCTACCCACCTTATCACTTCCTCTCTGCTCAGCCATATCACTTCCTGTCTCCTCTTTCCAAGTGCTGGGAAGTGTGTTGCACCACTGGCTGGTCTCTATGGTTAACTACTGGATACCTGTGCCTTCTGATCTCTTGGCCAGTTTGATCTGTCACAACACAAACAAAATATCACCATAGTTCACCCTTTTTGAATAAAGTAAAAAAGGAGGTTATAACTGATATAAGAAAAACTGTATAGTAAGTACAATAAGTATGTACAATGTGTACAGGAAATAATTACATCACCAATGTCTAGTCCATTAACAATTGACAAATTCAGAGAACATACTCCATTATCTATCCAATCTTGGTGAATCCAAAATGATACACCTATTTCATTTTCAGTTCTACTTTGCATTACCAAAACTGTCTTTTATTGTCTCTCAACCTTATACTCTTTGCACCTTTGTAGTGAATTTATTTTCTGAATCTGGTTTCAAGGAAAACTATAACTATAAAGTTTTCACCTCTACCACAGACCCAAGATGGAAATAAAGTACCTGAGTAAGTAGGAAGTGCAAACAAGCTACTCCATATAATGTGAGAAATGACAGAAACAGCTGGCTGCCTCGAAAGTCACCCAAGGTTCCTCTGCAATCTTGGGGCATCCATCTTTGGCCTACAGGCCTAGCATATCGGACAGACTTTTCTGTGAAGCAGGATACTTGAAGGGCTGTCTTATCTTGTCTTGGCAAAGCTTGGCAATCCTTTCTTCCATGTCCTGCTTGTTTGATTTGGACAGCATACAGTCAGCAGTCAAAGCAAGAGCACTTTTTTTCCCCAGTGGCTAACTTTTTCTACAAAGAAAGTAAACTCCATATGGGGTTTCTCTGATGCCCATCTTCTCTGAAGTAGACTGTGCTGCCAGGAGCAGACATCTCATCATCAGAAAAGAAAAGAACCTATGTTATTAAAACATCTTAAATGTCACATTCTGTAAATCTCTGACATGTTTGAAGATAACCTGAAATATATCTCTGTTTGACCTTGGAAACGTAGCTAATATGACTACAAGGTGATTATAATAGGTGACTAACTACTAACCTTGTATTTCATTGTCCTAAACAGTTGGTAATAATACATTTCAAGGATTAGAAATTTTCATTACATTGTTAAATGAGTTGCATAGGTACAATACCTTGAACAAGAGTAGAAGTTATGTACAGTGTGTTTTAACAAAAATAACCTCAAATTTGTATCAATATCCAAAACCCAAACCAATGTAAAATATTTAAAACGACTAGTTGCTGTTTTGGTTTAAAAGTAGATTTGAAATGTGTGTCTTTATCCCAACACATCTATACTCTCCTTTTTCTTTTCTGAGTAGATTCACTATTTTACCCTTTCATCCTTTCTTATCTATAAACTCTTTGTTTTCTAAGTATTTTCAATAATATACCCTTTCATCCTATCATATCAGTATCCCTCTTTTTCTTTTCAAAACAAAATCTCTGAATAATCTTCTTTGTTTTTTTTTTTTTTCCTGACCATTAGCAATAACAACTTGTAAGCAACCACCCTAAATGATGACAAGTATTCCCAACACATTGAATGACCAAAGGTCACCCAACCCACCTCTTGGGAATGTGGGCTTCATGTTCTTAAACCTACTTCCTGATGTCTGGGGATGATGGCATCTTTATGGGAGTCTGAGAAATAATTGGGATAATTACTAAGTCCTTAGTGAGCTAGCTGTGTGATTTGTTGTCCAGGTTGAGCGTAATGGGAAAATAAAGGGATTATCTCAAGTCCTAGCTATTCTTGTCTGTGAGGCTGGATCATCACCTCAGCTAGCCATCTTGAAATTATTCTGACAGTTTGTATTCCAAAAGCAGATCTTTAGGTGGTGTTTGTCAGCTTAGTGGCATTACCATAGTACTTTCTGTAGGGTTGGCTTTGTGCATAGGTATTATTTAAATCTGGTTTTGTCATGGAATATCTTGCTTACTCCATCTATAGTGGTTAAAGGCTTTGCTGGGTATATTAATCTGGGTTGGTGTCCTTGGTCTCTTAGTGTCTGCAGAACATCTGTCTAGGACCTTCTGTTGATACCTAGAAGAAGGCAAATGGCTGAAAGATACTTAAGGAATTGCTCCGCATCCTTAGCCATCAGGGAAATGCAAATCAAAATAACTCTGAGATACCATCTTACACCTGTACTTAAGATCAAAAACACTGATGACAGCTTATGCTGGAGAGGATATGGAGGAAGGGGAATGAACACTCCTTCAGTGTTGGTGGGAATGTAAACTTGTACAACCACTGTAAACATCGATATGGCCATTTCCCAGAAAATTGGGACTCAATCTACCTCAAGACCCAGCACTACCACTCTTTGACATATACTGAAAGAATGCACATGCATACCACAAGGACACTTGCACAACCATGTTCATATCATTATTTGTAATACCCAGAACCTGGAAACAAAGTACATGCCTAACAACTGAAGAATGGATAAAGAAAATATTTCATCTACACAATGGAATATTACTCAATAGTTAAAAAAAAAAACAATCAAAACAAAAAAACAAACAAAAAACAATGACATCTTGACATCTTGAAATTTGCAGGCAAATGGATGCAACTAGGGAAAAAAAACCAACCAAACAAACAAAAAACCCAAAAAACAAAACATCCTGAGTGAGGTAAGTCAGACCCAGAAAGAAAGATTGTGCATAGTCACTCATAAGTGGATATTAGACATAAAACAAAGGATAACCAGCCCACAGTTCACAACCCCAGAGCAGAGCAAGTAGGTAACAAAGAGAACCATAAAAGAGACATACATGGATTCCCCTGGGAAGGGGAAATAGACAAGATCTCCCAAATCATGTTAAGAGAGCCACCTTATATGATACAGAAGAGAAACCAACTTTAGGGACTATTTTGTTGCCACTAATCTCATAATCCTTTGGTTTTATTTTGAATCTTTAACACTTTTCTTAAGGTGTAAATATCTCAGAATTTGTAAGATATATACATATCTGTTAAACTTTCATCATGATATTAATGACCATATAGAGTATTAATTCTAGAAAAAAAGCTACATCTAGCTTCCTGTACATGATTTCAGGTTTGAGTCTCTATCAGGTAACTAGGAATTCAGTTTTGTACTCTGGATGTACATAAAAAATTATGGTCCTTTAACCTCTGTGAGAGCTGCTGCATATGACATTTAAAATGTTTGTTACTTACAGTGAAGGATAACCTTTTCTAACAGTGACCACTGAGCTCTCCAATTGGATGATGAGACCCCATTTGGAGCATTAGATGTTCAGAACTGAGACTTCATTCTGATGGATTTTTTCTTTGATGAATGTGAAATGTCCTTATTCATCCTTTTGATTAATTTTACTTCGAAGTCTATTTGTTAGATATTAGGATAGCTACACCAGCTTGTTTCTTAGGTTCATTTGATTGGAAAATCTTTTGCCACCCTTTCCTCTGAGGTAATGTCAGACTTTGAAGTTGAAATGTGTTTCTTCTATGCAACAGAAGGATGAATCCTGTTTTCATATTCATTCTGTTAGTCAGTGTCTTATAAATAGGTGAATTGAGACCCTTGATATTAAGAGATATTAATGACCAGAGATTGTTATTTCCTGTTGATTTTTTTTTTTTTTTTTTGATAGTGGAGGTATTGTGTGAGTGTTTCCCTATTTGGGGGTTTGCTGATGTGGGATTATCTATTGCTTGTGTTTTTACAGGTGTAACCAACTCTCTTGGGTTGGGGTTTTCCTTCTGCTACTTTCTGTAGGGCTGGATTTGTGGATAGGCATTGTTTAAATCTGGTTTTCTCATGGAATATCTTGTTCCCCCCCCCCATGGTAATTGAAAGCTTTGCTGAGTATACTAGTCTGGATGACTTAGTTTAAATAGTGCAGAGTTGAGGCTGCTGTGCCCTCTGGCCCTGTGGCAGAGTCTCTGTCATGTATTATTTGCCACTTTGTTTAGGACTAGAGTGTGGTTGCCTTACCAGTTGGGTGGCAGGCATAATTACAGCATTCCCCTCGGTATCTTCAGTTATCCCTTGAGGAGACATGGAGTGCTGAGAAATGGCAATGAATGTCTCCATCACTTGACACATTGAGAGTGTGGTGCAGAATCTAGGATCCTGCTCAGCGTGAGGGAGTCCACCTCATCTTATGACACCTGAGGAGTGATTCATTTCCCTACAGATAAAGAATAGCATGTCCTGGTTTGGTTTCTGGGCCAGAGAGATACAGGAGTACAGACCCTGACAACTCCTATTCTCCCTGCATCCTTAAACTTGTTCCAGTCACCTGCTTTAGGCTTTCCCTTGAAGATATGTAGAGAGACCTGTATCATGAAAGGCAGAAACTTTTCTCTCTCCATAATACTGTGCCTGCAAATGAATTGTATTCATATTTAGTATGAATATAAGTACAACTTTGGGCACTAAGTGTTTTTCATCATTCATTAGATGACTCAATAACTATTATGTCATAATGAACTTGGTTGTAACACCTTGCAATAAAATAGTGACTCATCAGATTATGGCTTGATAAGTGAAAGTAATTTATTTCTATTAAAAATTTTACACTTAAAACTATGATTGTTGATTTGAAATTTTTTTGTATCAAAACATATTTCAAAAACAAATACATTCCATGGAGGCAAAAGACACTGCAATCTCCTGATCCCTTTATAGTGTACTTTATAAAATCTAAACCAGTCCTGCAGACCTTCTCCTGTGTCATCATAAAGAATACCATAAGGGGGAGCTCGGGGCCGGGGATGAAAACTTGAAGAGGAATAGACATGGGCTTGCCCAGGCCCACTAATAGAGCCTCAGAAAAGATGGCACATGGTTTATGAAGCACAGGCAGGGGACAGCAGATCCTGCAGCTTCCAGGAGCCTTGAATCCAAGTGATCCCAGAGAGTGACTGATTGTCTGTTCTACGAGGGGGTCAGGAAAGCGACAGAAAATAAGTCACAGAGCCATAGCTGGAGGGTACTATGCCTTCATTCATTCAGGATCCATAGAAATGACGAAGACATGGATTTAACTGAAAAATATATCCATTACTTCTTCAGTCCACACCTTTACTCTCAGAAGGAGTCCCAGGGAGGGAGTCCCTTTCAGGTTGTTGTTATTGTTGTTTTGTTCTGTTGTTGTTGTTATCTCCAGAATATGGACCAGACAAAAGTACCCACACCTACCTTATTGTAGGACCAGAAGCACAAGGTTGAATTTTGTGTTGGGAAATACATTGTTCATTCCAGTACTCCCTAACCTAGTTTAATTGGGTTTATAAAGCCAAGTCTATAATTATATCATACTATATACAAGCCAAGGACTTAAAATATAAAACAGTTAGCTCCATTGATTCAAACAATTTATTTTATAATGCAAACCGGGGGCTTTTCCAAATTTGTCAGTGAATATGTGTGAGAACATTTTCACAGCAGGATTGTTGAGTTGGGGGAACAGTTGGATAAAACTCAAGCAAAATAGAGTTATTTTGGGCAGTTCAGCAACAAATTCTGTAGTATTTCCTACACGTATGAAATATTTCACACATTTCTAAATGACTAGGTGTGAAACATTGGAAGAAACTGAATTCACACACGAGATTCTTTTGTGTCACTTGCACTCGTGTTGATGAAAGTGACCCCATTTAATGAGGGTTTAAAATGCATGATTTGTGTGTGTGTGTGTGTGTGTGTGTGTGTGTGTGTGTGTGTGTGTATTCAAAGATGAAAACTGTAACAATGAGTGTGCACTTAATAGCTCACCAAGTTCAAGTTTATGGGTTCAAAATATTTTCCTTTAGTTTGGAATTTGGTATTATTTTGGAGGTGTGTACAACCTATAGTCATTTATTCTACATGCCCTATGTATTGCGGTGGATATAAGAACAGTACAAAATTACAAAATATCTATGAGCTGTGCTCTGTAAATGTCAATGTCTACTTCATGAGTCAACACAAGTTTCTTGTTTTCATGCCTTGTTCATTGTACCTCTACTTACTGTTCCTTAGCTGTTTAGTCTTAGAAATACATAATTTTGGGCCAGGAGTTGGTGGCGCATGCCTTTTATCCCAGCACTCAGGAGGCAGAGGCAGAGGGATCTCTATGTGTTCAAGGCCAGCCTGGTCTACAAGAGCTAGTTACAGGACCAGTTCCAAAACAATACAGAGAAACCCTGTCTCAAAAAATAAAAACAAACAAAAAAGAAATACATAACTTTAATGCCTGGGCATGGTGGACTACTTCATTGATCCCAATACTTGGGAGGCAGGTGAATCTCTAAGTTTGAGGCAACCCAGTTTAGATAGTTAGTTCCAGGATAGCAAGGTCTACACAGCAAAAACAAACAACAAAAGAAATAAGTCATTTTTCCATTGATTGAGTGACAAATATGTTGTCTCTGCAAAATTTGTGTAATGCATAGACGAATCTGCAGTTTTTTGTTTTTTGTTTTTGTTTTTTTAATCTTAATCATTATTTTAGGTATATATTTTCTTGTCATTCAAATAAAACATAAGATACTGTTCTGAATTTTTGAGCTGTGATTTTCTTTTTAGACCACCTACTTCTTGTGCAGTGTAACTTTTGTATCCACCAAAATAAAACTATGTGGAGGATAAAAAAATTTTGTAGTTAGATGGAGGCTGAAATTCAGAAAGTCACAATTAACTTCTCCTGTCCCTGATTTTTTACTTTAGAATTTCATTCATGTCAGGGTGTATAATATCTCTGTTAGTACAATGCCCTTACAACCTACTTAGCTATTAAACTTCAAGTAATATGTCATTGTATGTTCTATGTTTGTGCCCTTATTCTGGTAGAAGTATTAATTATTTCTACTATAATATTTTATCAGTTATGCTTTGTGCCTGTAGAATTTGAAATGTATTGTAGTTTCTCACTGATGCTTCAATAAATAAAGTGATTTCTTATAAAAAGATTAAGTATGGAGAATATTTCTTAACATTTGTCCATATCTCAACTTTTGCTCAACAGAAACAACAACCAATGATTATAATGTTTACAAGACCATTGATTATAACTCATTAAGTATTCTACCACAGAGAATTTATACAATCGAGAAGCCATACAAGTGCAAAGAATGCAGTAAGGTTCTTATTTCTTATAAAACACTTTCTGTACACCAGAGACTTCATACTGGAGAAAAACCCTACAAGTGTAAAGAATGTCATAAGGCCTTCAATTCACGCTCATCACTTTTTCTACACCAGAAAGATCATACTAATGAAAAAATGTACATGTGTGAAGAATGTGGCAAATTATTTTACTATCCTTCAATGCTGAAGCAACATCAAAGAATTCATTCAAAAGAGAAACCCTTCAAGTGTGAACAATGTCACAGAGCCTTTCGTTATTACGCAAGCCTTAAGGACCACAAAGCAACTCATACTGGAGAGAAACTCTACAAATGTAAACTGACTATAAAAGGATTTACTAAGCCTGCTCTCCTCATTGAGAACAAGACAGCTCATACTACAGAGAAAGCCTACGAGGATGTAGAGTGTGGCAAGTGTTTTTTCTCATCTTCATCCCTTAGAAGACATCAAAGAATTCACTGTAAAGGCAATCCTTACAAGTGAGAAGAGTGGGCATCTCTCAGAGGACATCAAACAGTGCACACTGGAGAGAAACCTTACAAGTGTGAGGAATGTCACAAAGCCTATCGGCATGTGTCATCCTTTAGGAAACACAAGAGAGTTCACACTGGAGAGAAACCCTACAGTAATGACTTCTCTTTGCTGTAATCCCAACACTTCGTTCAAGTTCTGTGTTTGAAACATGCTTGATTAGTGAGTCTCTTCTGTAACTGTAAATTTTCATGACACCTTTACCATGTCATAACTTTGTTCATTGTTTGTCTGGAATCTGGCATTGGCTGTGGCATAGTTCCCGTTGTTTCTCCCAGTGGAGTCATTCATTCAAGCTCCCGGAATGTCTCCCCTGGTGTGTAGGAAGCTTTGTCTCTCTGAATTAGCAGGTTTTCACCCAGCATCTGGCTCCTGAATTCTTATTGGTAAAATAAAAAGATAGACCTTAGTTAACCCAACCTGAAGGCTCCTTTGGTCTTAGGCCTCAGGATCAAGGCAGCAGAAGCAGCTGCAGAGGCCCAGTCATCAGGTGAGGCTGCGAGAGGATCAGGTGCAGCTGCTGTGCCTCAGATAAGAAACAACAGCGTCTGTAATGCAATAATGGCAGGAAAGTTATGAGAGTAATCAGTCATTTTATGACTGGATTTAAAACTTACTTCACAAACAGTAATGAATGTGTTATTAATTTAGTGATATAACTCTGCCTGGCTAGGTGATAAGCCCTAAAATGAATTTGATGTTAATTGAAATTAATTCTAATAAGTTGATATAAACTAAATGAACCTTAGGTCTCATTTTTATAAGCATGGAGTTAGGCACCTCTCAGCACCCACCAGAAAATATTGTGTTGTTGATGGAGAATAAACACAAATGCAAATTAGTCCAAATATAGAGAATATTAGCCTGTAGAGAGCCCCAATCTGAGTGACACCTTTGTCACACATTGTGAAAGAAGTTGCTTACACACGTCTAAGGCCAAGTCAGGGATTCCTGAAGGAGAAGAGGGAGGAGGAATGTCAGAACCCAGACATAGTAGATGTCTGCAGTGTGACAGTGAAGTGTTGAAACATTTCTAGAACAGTGACACACTGCTAGACATGTCAGTACTGTTTCATGCCTGAACACACTGTGGCTGTTAGTAGACAACACTTACACAGGCTGAACCCCATCATGCAATAAACATGGTACATGGTTCCATAAGAGCCCACTATGTCTCACCCTGAGTGGAAAAGCTATTGGCAATTGATGGTTCCTGAGGGAGACAGTCCTCTGAGAGGATCCAGGGTCCAGTCAACTGTCCTACACCCCTACATAGGTTAAATGACCAAAAAAAAAAAAAGGAGAGAGAGAGAGAGAAAGAATAAGGTGATTTTAATTAAGGGTTATAACTAATAGGTGAAGGAATATAGAGATTTGAATAAAATAAAATATTCATTATATATGTATTAAATTCTCCCAAAATATTATTTTATACCTTGATGGTTTTGGACATCCAAATGTGACCTATTTTGGCAGTGATGACAGGACATGACTGTGGTTGTCTTAAAGTTTACAGACACACAGCTACTGGAAAGGCATTTTGAGGGATCAAGTATGAGTATTCCCAAAATGTCTCAGATGCTGAGGACTAAGGGCTCCTCAGCAGTGTAACCTCTGGGAATAGAGGGGAATGGCTTTGCCAAGATGAGATGTGACCAGAATCTCCTTGTAGCTTCCTGTTGGCTTTGCCATGAGTACAACAGAGGGATGACGATCAGTGGCCTCCCCATCCTCCCTTCTCTCCTCCCTCCTACATCCATAGTGATCACAGCTGCTTTGGGTTCTGGTTATCCATCATTATTAGAGTTAGGAAGGAAGTGTAGCATACCCTCTATCATTGAGTTTTATTAAAAATAGTTTATTAACATGTAAATGTCATATGTACTTTTGAGATAATAGAGAAATGAATGAACCTCAATATTACATGGCAAAGAGCGTATGCTTCCAGCTTTAATTTCCATTATAGATAATAACAAAGGAAGTTTCTGATTTTTAATAATGTCTAAGATGTGGTCAGCAATGCACCTTGAACTAAGGTCAGGTTTGCTGTGTGTATGTGAGTCTATGTTTTTGTCCTGCTTGGAGTCTTTGCAGGCCTAGTTAGTAATTTCCTCAGAACACAAGAGGGAGATTTCCTTATGAATGGAAGTCACCTCAATGGATATACATTCATGTTGTGTGATATTTTCGCTCTTTGGGAGGCCTATCCCGCACTCAAATCAATCACACCCGGAGTCCTATTGTTATATACCAATGCCTGAACTTATTTTGACTTGCTTCTTGCCAGCTTTTCTTAATTTACATTATCCAGTCTACTGTTTGCCTCTGGGCCTTTCCCTTTCTCTCCTATCAATCTTACTCTCTGTCTATGGCTTGTGATGTAGGTGGCTGGCCCCGATCGCCTCCGTCTCTGTCTATTTTTCTTTTCCTCCCACCTCTCTTACTTTCCTTCTACACATCCTCTCTGTCAGCCCCCGCCCCTTTCTCCTGCCTCTCCATTGGCCATTCAGTTATTTGTCTATCAGGTGTTTTAGACAGGCACAGAAACACATCTTCACAGAGTTAAACAAATACAACATAAATAAAAGTAACACACCTTAAAATATTACTCTACAACAGCCAATCATAAAGAAATACACTGCATGTTCTACCTCATGTGTAATCCACACAATAATATATGAAGAGGTATCTGTGTGGGTACAGCATGTAACACGGGAAAGAGAATGAAGTTTGAATGTTAGGAATGAGGAAGGATTTGAAGCAGGTACTGTCCATGGGTTGTGAAATAGGACATACGACAACTATTTTCAGGTTCCAACTCTGTCATGGATGTTAGTTTTTACGTAAGTACATGTGATATATGCAGTGCACACAGTGTCAAATCCAATGTGAAAGCATCAGATTCTGTTCTGAGTGTCCTCTGTAGTGTTACAAGCTTTCTCTTGGGCCACCAACCAGCTCCCACTTCATGACAAGGGGACTTACTAGTTATGAATGCTCTGCCTAGCTTAGGCTTGTTTCTTGCTAGCTCTTTTAACTTAACCTGTTTCTCTTCATTTACATTTTGACTCAGGGCTGTTTACCCGTCTTTTTCTCCGTTTGACTTGCTTTCCTGTATTCTCCAAGGCTGGAGGCTGCCTGACTTGTCTCTCCCTTTTCCTCTTCACCTTTTCCTACAGCCCAGATTTCTCTTCCTATTTATTGTCTCTGTGGTCAAAGACCACCTATCTTCCTCCTGCCTAGCTATTAGCCATTCGGCTTTTTATTAGGCAAATCATGTGCCTTAGGCAGGCAAGATGAAACAAGGGCAACACATCTTTAAATCTTTACATCATTAACGAAGGCAGCAGATACAACTGCAATGGTAACATTCCACAGCATAAACAAATGAAGGAGGATTATCGGGGCCACCCTCCCTGCTACACAGCCAGCCACGGAGGAAGATTGAAGGTAAGACTACAGAAGTCAGAAAAGGAAAAGCCCAGAGGCAAAAGATAGATGGGGTAAATTAAGCAAAGCTGGCAAGAAACAATCCAAGCTAAGGCCAAACATTTATAATTGAGAGAGAGAGAGAGAGAGAGAGAGAGAGAGAGAGAGAGAGAGAGAGAGAGAGAGAGAAGCCTCTGTGTGTTTACTTGGGACCTGCGTGGCAGGCCCCCCAAAGAGTTAAAAAAAAAATTGACAACATTTTGGTGTGTCAACATGGGTCTTGAATTTCCATAGGGCCTGAGAAAACTTGAGGGAAAAAAAGAAAAGGATAGGGCTCCCTCAGAGTTTCTTTCTGCCTGCTGGGGAGCCCTTGAGTAGCCAGTATGTGAAGTAGGAAGAAACTAAGTAAAAGTTAGTTTAAGCCTGTTGATAGATGCCATGCTGCAAGCACGGGCATCTAGAACTCTAAGAAGGTTAGTACGGACTTGGTCATAAACCCCCAACCACACTTCGAGCTGTAGTCTTCACTTTCACAGCTTTAGAAGTGATGGTGACTTTGCCAAAGCCTCAAGCGCAGCACTTAGCAGTTTACGATTTGTTCATGAGGTCAACAACCCTAAAAGATATGTGATAAAGAGGTCCAGACGAAAAAACAATGCTGTAGGCTTGAGAAAGCAAAGGAAATGGATATAGACACTCACAGAAAGAAGTAAAAGAGAAAAATGTTTTTAAAGTGAAAAGTGGAATAATATAAAAGAAAAGAGACACGTAAGAAGGGAAATACACAGGGTGTTTGCATCCCGTGTGTTATTGTGTTGATTTCAAAGTTTTTGATTGTTGAGAAGCATACAGGAGCTGCTAAAAGACAAAGGACTGTGAACTGGACTGCAAAATATGAACTTTAAAAAAGAAGCAAAACAAAAACCAACTGTGTTTTTCAGGCAGAAATCAAAAATACTTTAGAGTTTTGTTTCACGGGAAGATGAGAGGCTGTGGATTCCTTCAGGGTTAATATGGATCGGATTTGATCAGGCATGACTGCCTGAATCTTGACAGGTGATATCTGTGAATAAAGATTATGGTGGGTCTTCCCAGGACTTGGTCATTATCTCATATTTTCTCTCTGGGACCCTAAATACACATCAGTCATAGACAGCAGAAAGTATTGTAGAGAAAACAAGGTCCATATTCCCAAGATTTTCAGGTTGTGGATGGCCTTTGGTTATTTGGTGGGTCATGGATGTTATAATTTAGGGGAATATAGTATAATGATACAAATTTAAAGTTATTTTTGTTAACTATATATGTTTCTACTCATGTGTGTGGTGTATGAGTGTGTGATAAGCATACATTTATATTTGTTAACGTCTTTTTCATTAGTATTTTGTTAGACATTTATGTTGATTCAGCTTCTTCATAATTGAGGATAAAGAAGCAGCAAGCATGGGGTACAAATGTCTCTCTAGTAAGGTGAGAGGATCCCATATAATACCAGAACTGATACAGTGGGTACAATGCAGAGCCTAGAGTCCTGGTTCCAGCGGTGTGAGGTCACCATGGATGTGAGGTGTTGATTTGCGAGGTTCCCATGATCGCTGCAGCACACATACTCTATGCTCTTGTGTTCTCAGAGGTTAATTTCAGTCTGTGTCTCTAAGCACAGCCTGTAGATAGTTCACTGCATCTGACGTTCAGTACCTGCCTTCAGCAGGCTCACAGGGTCCCAGGGGTGATTGCATATGTCCACCTGACTGCCTAGTAAGCTCCTAATTCAGCTTGCACTGATTTCTGGAAGGAATGCTGGTTGCAGGCTGCTCTCCTGTGGCTGTGAGGGTGAGCACTGTTTTAAATGCTTGGGCCCTGGACAACCTTGTGCCACAGTAAACCTGAGGCCTCATATATTCATGCTGAACTACATACTCCACGCTGGGGAAAGTGACTGGATACTTGTCTGCATTTCTACAGATTCCTTACACCAGGAGAGAAACAATGGTTGTCTCAGCTGCACTCAGGCAGCCTGCTAGCTGAGTGCAGGCTGCTAGCTGTTGTTAATCATACAGTGTCTCCTTTGGCTATTAGTTGATGTCCTTTCCCCTCTCTCAGAGTCAACTATACTGACTCAGAACAGCAGATAAGAGGACCCTTCTAGATGCACATCCACATGAGGATGAGGGACGCCAAACCCTAGCTTCAACAGCATATGTCTACATATGTGTAATAATAGCAATACCTGATATACATTTGTTTCTATATATTTAAGAAATAGAAACATAAACAAAAGCAGCCAGGCTTGTTGGGACAGAAACCAAGGCAGACCACAGTCATAGGGCAAAGGAATGTCAAGGACAGAGGGAATGTCCTATCACAGAGGAAGCAGATTTGATCTATTACAAAGAGCTGCCATTAGGACCCACTATAGTTTCTCTAAGAGGAGAGTCACAGCTCAGAGGCCCTCCAGAATAGAAACTGTTCCCACATCCCATAGACACTGTGATCTTGGGGCTGATCTCCCAGCTGTTTAGGCTAGTAGATGATTATGAATTCAGAAGTGCAGGGTGGAGGTTCTACACCTGCCACATGGGAGCTCCAGCTCATGAACCCTCTGGAGTCATCACAGGAGGTCCTTTCTGGCCTCACCCACCTTAGGATGTGAGTGCAACAAGAAGCCCAGTTTCCAGTCTGTGCATCTTGCACTGGGTTCCTTAAGGTAACTGAACCACCTAATAGTGGTTGTGACCTCATGAGTAACAGGGTCCGGGATAACTGATAATGGAACTGTTCAGTAATAGGTGCTGTTATCAGGATAACATGATGGATAGTGAGTTTCAAGAGAGTGTAAAATGTGCCAAAACAGAAAAGTCACTGGGTGGTAGTCTGTAAAAATATTTCACAAGTTGGTCAGTTTGGGGCCCATTTCGGGCTGAGATTAGTGTAAGGGAGGTGTTGTGGAATAAACTTTTTGTACACTGTGAAGATGTGTGTTGGCAAAGTCAGCTTGTGATTGGTTCCATAAAAACCTAAATGGCCAATATCCCAGACTTGTGGACTGAGACAGGTCTGAGAAGGAGAAAGGCAGGGAGATTCCAAGGGACAAAGACGTGCAGGAGGAGAGGTAAAACCACAAGTCACTTAGCAATATGTAGATGAAGAGAAGTAGATTAAGTTATAAGAGCCAGTGGGATAAACCTTAAGGAATAGATGGGGCTAATTAATAATAAGTCTCCATTTGGGGTTTTATTTATTTATTTATTTAGCTGGCAGCCCTAAGAAAAACCCATCTACAGAGCTGAGTCAGCACATCCTGAGTGAGCAGTGACAGCTGAAAGACATCGAGTGCCACTCTGAGTACCCTGGGACTTAGAACAAGTTAATGAACACACAGACTTCTCCCACACCTACTAAGTCACACTACAAGTTAAACACCAACTGGGGACTCTACATTTTTCATAGACTGGTACCTTGTATATGGCTAAGGAAAGAATTTGTCTTTAAACAAATCAGGAACTGATGTTTTATAGATCCATAGGTCAAGTTACAGCATCAGGTATAACAATGGTGTGTGTGTGTGTGTGTGTGTGTGTGTGTGTGTGTGTGTCTATGTGTGTCTGTGTGTGGACAAATACCAAAACTGAGAGGGTATCCACAAGAAAGGACTGATACTGCAGAAAGTGGGAAAACAATATTGAGCCTACTAAAACAATGTATTTTAAGTAACAGGATAAACAATGTGTAAAATGCATAGAGGAATTAAGACTGCAATCAAGGTGTAAAGGGACAGGGACAGGCTAATATAGAAAAGTGCTTGTCCTACAAAATTAATATATGGCTTATGAACACCAGAATCCTTCAAAGTGTGAAAGAAGATGAGAAGTCTGAGAAGCAGTTAAGGGAACACAAAGGAAATCAGGACAAAAGGGACGTTAGTTATTTCAGTATCACCTCATATCCACATTGATCCTCGGGGACTCTACAGATTCCTATCCATCATGTTCATGGAAAGTCCATGTTCCAAGGTAAGGCATGGTAAGAAAGGTAAGTACATCTCTAACTCACCTGTGTCAGGACACCTGTGTGTGACGATGTCACCTGTTCTGTACCTGCCTTCAGACTCAGTCATCCAGGATGCAACTCCACTGATGAGATCTCAGATGACCTAGGAGACACACTTCTGCTAATGTCTGCTAGGGAGATTTAGTAGTGGATTATTGAGGAAAGAAGATCTCTCTAAACGTGGATAGCTCCAAACTTTGGAGGATTACCCTTGACAGTACCAGCAGGGCTGAACAGACTCACTCCTTGTTCTCTCCATTGTGACTGTGTGTGCAATGTGACCAGCAGCAGTGTCCTCTGAAGGAACATTCCATCCTGGCGGGGGCCTCATCTACTCTTGGGAAGGGTGCATGTGATAGGCCTTGGGAATTCCCCCACAACTACAAGATTCACTGGACCCTCCCTGCTGGAGGCAACAAACAGTAAGGATTGTAAGGGAGGAGACCCCTCATCAGTGGAGCTGCCTGCAAGTCATACACTGAGCTGTAGACATGCAGCTAACCTGAGTGCTTACCTAATGTTCAGTCGGATTGTTAGTATTGCTGATGCTATATAGTGTGCCACACCAGCCCCAGGGGAGACAGTGTAGCAATGCTGAGAGAAATCCCAATGGCTATCTGTCCAGAGGTTCGCACCACACGTGGTTACTCCTCCTGGGGAAAAGTGGTTCAGGTCCCTGCAGCTGCTTGCGTGGCTGGCTGTTTGGAATGGGTGCTAGATGTGTTTTGTGCTATGATAACAATATTGCCTTTTATTCAAGGGATATTTTATTCAAGGGATATTTTAGCCTGTAAGCTCCACTAGTAATTCAGAGATGCCTAGAGAACACTTAGATATAGTTTCAGGAACTGAAAGAGATACAGATCAGCAGCAAATAGGTGGGTATTGCCCTCTGTGCCTTCAGACACAGATCCTAAGGCGCCAGTTGTGACTTCAGATGTCAGCCAGGGCCTGATAAATCAATTAGGGCTAAGGCTATAGGAAGCAGCCCACAATGAGACCCTGCCTGTAATTAACCTGCCCACAACAAACATGCTGTGGGATTCACAACAATACTCTAATTTGGGATCTTAGGGCCCCTAAATCAACACTATAAAAGTTTACTATCTAGAGACAAAGATTAGCCTCTAAACTCAACAAATCAAATCTCTGATATGCTGACCACAAGCAGGCCAAAATAAACAGAGGTTCCTAATTATGCACTTGCTGAGAAACTTCAAAGGGAATTGTTAACATCTATAGAATGCCTGTTTATCTTTAAACTGTGACCAAAGATCTGTTCTTTGAGCTTTCTGTATAAAAACCCAATACTTTGAAGTAAACTTTGCAGCAGTTCGCAAACCTCCTCAGGTGTGTTTGTGTCTGTCTGTCTGTCAAGCCGAAGCCATTCCTGACCTGGTCATCCGAGTCTTGGTCTCCACACAGACCTGCAACCCACTGAGCAGTCTGTGGCAATAGTGTAAGTTATCCCTGTTTCTATTCTAATCCTTCAATCATACTTCTGTCAACAACCCCCATAAACACACTGATTCATGAAGATAAGGACTGGAGTGGAAACTTTGTCTGTCATTAGAGTCTGGTCTAAAGTAAATAGACATTCCTTCACTCTTCCATTGGAAATATCACATAACCAAATGTCTTCTTAATTGCTATGAAAGCACACATCAGTCATTTGGAGCTTTTTGTTTCGTTGTAAAAATGTCCTCTGCTGGAGAATATAGTATCAGGTGGGAATGTATGTTTCTCGAGCAGGAGCAGATAATTTTCATATTTATCCACACTAGGAGGCAGACAATGCTAACTGGGATGGCTTGGGATTCTGCACATGCAAAGCCTACCTGAGTGATACATCTCTATGACAAGTCACACCTGCTAATCCTTCCCACACTGTTCCTACCAACTGGTACCCAAGCATTCAGCTGTGTGAGCCTATAGGTGCCAATCTCATTCTAACCACAGTGAGTTTAATGTTACAGACCATGTGAAATCTGTTGTAATTGTTAGAGAGATTGGTTGTCCTGGTACTTTGAGCCCAGGACATGTGTGCTCTTAGCCTAGAGCACATCCATGGAAGTCTCTATCTTGTGGAAGTGCAATTTCATTCAAAAGGTGAGGGAGAATGTGGAGGGGCAAGGGATGCAGTAACAGAGCAATGAAAGGGATAGTTTAACAGAACCCCTGTGGGGTTAGGAAGAATCCTGGTGCTGAGGTAACTCCCAAGAACTCACAGGATCACCCCAGCTATGACTTCCAGCAATAGTAGAGAGGGTGTCTGAACTGGCCTCCCCTGTAATCAGATTGGTGAATATCCCAACTATCATCATAGAGTGCTCATCCAGCAATTGATGGAACCAGACTCAGAGATCCACAATCAAGAACCAGGCCTAGCTCCATGAATGCAGTCAGAGAGAGAGGGAGGAGGGAATGTATGAGCAAGGGAGGTCAAGGATATGACGGAGAAATTGTACAGAGTGAGCTGAACCAAGCTCATGGAAACTCATGAACTCCAGCCCAACAGTGGTTCAGACTTCAAGGTCCCTCCATCTATGGGAGACAGTTGTGAAGCTGGGGCTATCAGAGGGGCTCCTGGCAGTAAGACCAAGTTACAAACATGGTGCATGAGATAGCTAGTAGCCCATTCCCTAGGATGAGATGTCTTACTCAGGCTTGATGCATTGAAGGGGCTTGGTCCTGCTCCAACCTATTGTGTCAGATTTTGTTGACTATACATAGAGCCCTTACCCAAGAGAAGGAGTAACCTAGGGGTGGTCTGGAGGAGAGGTGTGTGTGTGTGTGTGTGTGTGTGTGTGTGTGTGTGTGTGTGTGTGTAAGGAGGGGTGGGAGGGACAACTATGAAATGATTGTAAAATGAAAATTAAAGAATAAATCATTAAAAAAAGATACTTTTCATTCCTATGTTAATTGTGCAAGTTTTACTTACTTGTCTGGTCCATGAGCTCACAGAAAATGACAAAGAGACTTCTTTTTTTAAAAAAAAAAATATTTAGTTAACATCTTTTCATGGACTTTACATACCAACTACATTTTCCTCACCCTCCACTCCCTTTACCCCACCCCCCTTCTATCTCCCTTATCATCCACTCCTCTGTCTCCAGAAAGGTGCAGGCCTCCCATGGGCTTGAATAAAGAATGACACATAAATTAAGTGAGGATCTAGCTCCTTCCTCTGCATGAATGCTGGGCAAGTTAATCCAGCCTGGGAACAGGTTCAGCAAGACTTCTTAGTATTTATGAATGCTTGGCCTTCACCTTAGGCTTTTCCCCAGCTACAGTGTAATTTCATTTAATCTGCTTTCATTAATCTAAAACCTGCCATATGACACCCCCCCTTTTTTTTTAACCTCTCCACCATCCTGCATGCCTACCTCGGTCTGCCTGGAGCTTGTATTTCTGTTCAGCTAGAGTCATCTCTTTTGTTCTCTCCCAGGAATTCTCATCTGCCTAGCTATTGACCAAGTTTCCTTGGCAACGACAGATCTTCACAGTGTGCAAAAAGATCACTCCACACAGTATTGCTTTATCATTTTAAAGTACGGCTGATTTAATGTGCGTTTTAACGCTGTGGTAAGATTAAAGCAGGACATAGAGAACAGAACTGACCTCTGAACCTAATATTTATGTCAAAGTCTTGACTCACAGGCAACACATGTCATACTGTGGATCTGGAGGTGAACACAAGACTGAATCCCCATTGCTGCCTGAGACCAAAACAGTAGCTGCACTGCTCTGGTGGAAGCTTCACCCCAGCGCCTAGCAACCACAGACACAAAGAGTCTGGAATGCTATAATAGAAGTTCCACCGAAGCCCCCTCCCCCATCTCCTTCCAAACCCTGCTGCATCTCAGAAAGCCCGCCAAATGATGACCCCTCCCCGAGAGATGCTCAAGACCACTCCCACAGGGTATTCTAACTGCCTCCCAGAAAATCGACTGGTGGTTTTCTGGTCTTTCTCTTCTCCTCTGTTGGGGACTGGAAGGCCATCCAGGAGCTTTGTAAGTACTAAATGTGGGCTTTTTCTAATTCGGTTTGATTTGGATTGCTGCATTGGTGGAGAGGCTATTTGGGATGTAGAAACATTTCAGGAACCACATCATTTTTATACACTGTTATTAAGCCTCCGACGCTTAAAAGTATAAGTTCCTTTTTCCTAAGCCTAATGTACCCTGTAAACCATGTTCCAATCAATGCGGAAGTTGTATGAACCCCATGAGGTATGCTCACCGTGTGCCTTATACAAATAACCTGTGATGGTTATGCTTCTGCCTTAAGAAAACGCTTTTCCAAATAGCTTGATGATTATTGAACTTCTGCTCTTTTTTTTTTAATTTCACCCGTTTTCACAGCCAATTATCTCAACAGCCGTTTTCTATGAACCCTAACTCTTCCACACAAAGGGACCACAAAAGGCATTGAGGGGCTGCTCTCACAAATACCGACTTTGGGAGAGAAAGCCACCTGGCCACTTCCTGGTGCTCCTGTAAAATAAAGCTTGCTTTAATCAGACATTCGTGCAATTGGTTTTTCTCAGGCCAACAACTCTCCAGCCAACCCTGTTTCTTCCAATCTCTACTGCAGGCTGACAGAATTGGGTGCAGGAAGAATAAATATCATCACCCAGGATTCCAGGAATCTCTTCGTTCAGACTTCTGGGAAATGTAGTCGGTGCGACTGTGGCATCACAGAGAACTGCCCTGAAGCCCCTTTTCTGGCTTTGGTCTCTACACGAGCATCTTCTCCCCCAAAGTTGGGCGCGAGTCCTGCCCTGCTGGATCTCCTGCTGCGTCTCTGACTTGGAGGTTGGTCCTGGGTGCAGTGCAGCCTGAGGCTCTGTGCAGGGTGCGGGTCCGTCTTGGAGGGAGCGGACCCGGGCTGGGTAGGAGGGCGGAGAAGCTGCCTTGGAGGTGCTGTGCTGAACCGGCGGGGACGCGGGAGGTTGCAGGTCAGAGCTGGGGAGAGGGCTATAGGGACTGCGCCCTGGGTGATGGTTTCTTTAGGACGTGCATCCCGAGTATGCCTTGGTCTTCTAGGACAAAAGAGCGCTGAGTAGATGATAGCGCAAGGTCCAGGACTGCAAGCTAATGATGGTCAGCTGACTGCCTGCTCCTGAGGTGGAGCTGGGCGCTCACTGAGCAGCTTTGTTGGGGAAGCATGGGGAAGCTGAGCCATTCTCACGTGGATGCTGTCAGATTTCTCCATATGTTAGAGCAATCAGCATTTCTTACCCCTCCTGTACTCTGTCCTGCCTGGTGTAAGGGTCTTGAGGTTTGGTTATGCTCATTTTCTTTGTCAGTTAAAGAATTAAGAGAGGAAATACCCGAGGCCCAAGGGTTCATGGGAGTGAAATTCTAAAACAGGTACAGGTCTGCCAGACTCAGCTGCTACAGAAAAGCGTTGACTAGGGCTGAGAGAACACAGGTACTGCAGACATTGGGGGAAAGACCCACTGTAAAGCAGAGTAAGGACTAGGGGAGCTGAACCCCGCTTTACCTTGAGGGCTGGGTTTTATTAACCCTTGAGAGATCCTCCATTCCTAATATAGGGTGAACTAACTATAATAAAGACAGGATGTCTGCTTGGCCCACAATTGATGTGTCAACATTTCTTTATCTGCCCTTGAGCTATTGAGGTAGTCCACGGGCAGGGTCCCTAGAAACTGGTGAAACATTCTCATGGCCTTGTTTTATGGTAAGAGTTTTGTGTCAGGTCAGCAGGGTGAGGAGAACCCACAGACCTGTATATATTCCTGTCATAAAGTAAACAGACCTGTGACAGAAAACAAACTGCAGTCTACTCTTGCACAGCCTGCCATCTCTGCATTTGTGAGACCCTTTGGTCTTCCCCTGATGCATAGCAAATTCAAGGCCTAGGCTACCTGAGTCTGTGTCAGAAAACATTGAACATAATTAAAAGAATCAACACATCTTTCCATCAGTAAACAAATGTTCCACAGCAAAAACATATGTAACACACCTTTAAGTAATATTCCACAACACCATACCTTAACTAAGAGTATCCAAAGCTTAAACATGAGATTATTATAAAATACCTCTTTATCACATAAATGAATGATATTTCATTGATTGATAAAAAAGGGAAAATAACGTGTGAATATTCTCATGGGTCATCCTGGAACTTTACTCAGTAAAATATAATGAACATAAATTCTAACATTATGTAGATTTGTGTCCCCAGTCACAAGATATCTGTTATTTTTTCTATTGCTATGATAAAGACCTTGAAGAAAGACAGCTTGGAGAAGAAGGATTTTATTGCAGACTAGAACTTCAGGTAACTGTCCATTACTGAGGGAAGTCAAGGCTGTAACCTGAAGCAAGACACCTGCCCAGAGTGGGTACCATCCATAGTGGGCTGCGGTGTCTCATATCAAGCACTAATCAAAAAGTGCCCTCAGGAAAGGATAGGAGGGTGCAGGAACTAGGATTGATATATAAAACAAGCTTGTTTCAAATTTAAATTAAAAAATTATATATAAGAAAAAATGTTCTCTAAGCTTGGCTATAGAACAATCTTAGGTAGACATTTTCTCTATTATCTTTCTCTCTTCTCAAATGACCCTCGCTAGTTTCAAGTTGACAGGAGAACTATCCATATGCATCTTGGTATTTATATTATTTATTGCTTTAATTAAAGTATGTTATTATAAAATGATCTTTATTTCAGGAAATGCTGTCCTTCTGGGATGTGGCCATTGATTTCTCCCCAGAAGAGTGGGAATGTCTGGAGCCTGCTCAGTGGAATCTGTACAGGGATGTGATGCTGGAGAATTACAGCCACCTTGATTTCCTGGGTGAGGATCTCATCCATAGTGAATTCTTAATTCACCATCAGCATGTAGCTTACTTGCTCTGTACTGTATCTCATGGGAATCTTTCAACAGTGTGTTTGATATCCTTCATTTTCATAAAATTAGGAGGATTTCTGTACTAATCATTTTTGTGCATGAGAGATAGCTCCATTGCTAAGAGCACTGCCTGTTCTTTTAGAGGACTGGGGTTCAGTTCTAGCACCCACTTAGCAGCTTACAACTGTCTGTAATTCCAAGATCTGACCCCCTCACACAGACATACATGCAGGCAAAACAGCAATGCACATAAAAATTAAAAATAAATTAAGAATAGAAATCACTTCACGCTTTTCCCCTTTTTGTGTTTAACCTGTGTTGGATGTGTATTTCCTTCACTCTAGTGGGACTGTTAGAAGTTCAGTGGCATGAGACATGGAATACACTTGTTAATGAAAGTCACAATTTAGTTTTCATGTTTTCTGCCTTTACATGAAACTCAGAATCTTGATGTTATTAATTATTTTATGTACTGCAGTGATCCTGTCAGAAAACATTTACAGAATTGATTGTCTGGAGTCATTTATTATATCATCTCTTTCCTTATGAGCCATGCACTGAAAGGGTATGTCAATTCCCAGTAGAAGAAGACCTAAACAATCTTGTTCCCTTTTCTACAAACAGGTCTTGCTGTCCCTAAGCCACACCTGGTGACATTTCTGGAGCAAAGACAAGAGCCTCCAGGTGTGAAGAAACAAACAGGAGACACTGGGCACCTAGGTGTGTATTAATGAGGGGTCAGGGTCAGAGGTGAGGTCCGAACATTCAACTGAAAGGCAGAATTCCCTCTGTACCTACAAACATGATTCTATGGGAGTCATTCTTTAGGTCTCTCTTCATGGCTTTGCTGTCAAAGCACATTTCTCAGATGATGATGATGGTTTAAGTCTCTTCAGCTTTGTATTTCCCCAACAGTGAGCTGTGCTTCTATCTACAGTGACTTCCAACGTTTTTCTTTTTGTTGAGTCTCCACTGTAGTGTAAGACTCAGGGAAAGAGAACTCAGTGCTGGTCAGACTGAGAGTCATTTCTTTGCAGAGGTTGACAGCAGACTCATGCCAGAAGGATCTCAACATCAAAGTGAGCATGATTGGGTTCATAAAGCCAAATCCACAGTTCCATCACAGAGTGGCAGGAAATGACAGGCTCATCGGTTTCAGTTCTGATGACCACAACAATTTGGGTGTGTTGTGCAGTTGGATAAAATTCAGACAAACCAGAGTCACTTTGCATAGCTCATTCCCCACTCATCTGATTCAAAACATTAACATATTGTAGAAGGGGTTATATTGGGCATTAAACACACTAATTTAACAAACTGTTTCCATTCAATACTTTTACCACCAGTTGGTACAGTGGGCCCTGACAATTAGACCTATGAAGAGTAGGACAGGATGACCTACAAGGCCTTATATTGTTTCAGGGGTGCCCATCAAAGAGGTATGGGTTCAGTGATAATGTGCTTCTCTTTCATAGCAGTTTGTCAATTTAGGCCTTTTAGTGATTTAGGGCTCCATGTTTTTGTTTGTTTGTTTCTTTGTTTTGTTTTGTTTCACATTGATATGTTTATTATATATCAGGTCTAACTTTATTTAAATATATTCCCAGTCACAACTTGTTAGAAAAATTATAAACTTTTATGTATAGGCCCAATGTTCTCAGATACGCCAGAGCTAGTAATGTTTTGTTTCAGCTGAGGGTAGCCAGTGTAGCTAGTCCTATAGGAAGCATTGTGGCTAATATGACCATGAGTCCAATTGAATGAAGAGATCCTGTGGTCCCTTTTTTCCATCTGAATCTGTCTTTACTGAGTATCTATAATATTTTCTGTCCGCATGAGCAAAATTCCAAGATCGCCATGCAGAGCTCTGGTGGGTCTTGGGCTAGCTGCCAGAATATGCATTTATGTACTGTGACCCACATATATAGACATGAGTCTTGGAAGTGTGTTTTCATTCATTTTTGTGCTGAGAAACTTTTAAAGCTTCTCAGGTCTTATGTGGATGCAGGTGCACTTACATTGAAATGCCATTTGTAGGCGAAGTTTTCCTATCTAGGCAGCTGCACAGACTTAATATGACTTTTAAGTGTGTGGCCAATAGCTTAGGCTCATTTTTAGCTAGTTTTTACATTTCTGATCTGCCTTCTGCTTCATGGCGGGACCTTCTTTCAACACAGCACATACGTCTTGTTTCTCACTGCAGCTGCTGGGGACACCTCTCACTCTGCCTTTTTTTTTTTTTTTTTTTTTTTCCCAGCATTCTCTCTGCCCAGAAAATCCTGCCTAGCCATTAACAATGACAGTGATACAGATTCATATTGTACAAAAAAACCCAGGGTTCCACAGCAGAGGATCTGGTCCCAGACATCTCTGGAAGGTGGCTAGAATGACTGCCCTGGGTGAACTTTCACAGTCTGCCTCACCTCCTCCTCAAGCCGTTTGTCTTTCTGTACTGATGTGGTGTCCACACATGGCACTTGTGACTTAGTTTCAGTAGTGCCCAGACTTGAGCCTGCTGTGCCCACTGGCCCTGTGGTTGAGCCTCTGTCATGTCTTATCTACCACTTTGCTGAGGACTCTATACATAATTGACATCTCAGCCCTGGGATTGGCTTTGTTAAGAGGAGGAAAATCAAAGCCAGGGGACAGGGCATTGCCCTTTGAACTAGAGTGTAGTTCCCATACCATTTGGGTGGCAGACATGGGTACAAGGTTCCCCTCGGTATCCTCAACTATCAGTTCAGGAAACATGGAGTGCTGACAAGTTGCAGTGAGTGTCTCCATTGCTGACACATTTAGAGTGTGGTGAAGAATCTAAGATCCTCCTCATCGTGAGGGAGTCCACCCTGTCTGGTGGGACATGAAGAGTGATTCATCTTCCCTACAGATAAGGACTAGGAGTTCCTGCTCTGGTTTCCAGACCAGAGGGAGACAGGAGCAGCAGACACTGACACTCCTATTCCCCATGCATCCCTATGCTGTGCTGACAATAGAATGCCATTTAGTCTGCTAGGTCTGTGTCCCAAATGAGCGTAAGCATAGTAATTGATCCTGGATGTTTCCTGCCATGCAAGTGTAGTGTAGATTTACCTATTTTTACTCAGACATTCAAGCATCCAGTTTCTATAACCAGTGTTGTGGGTTTTCTTTGTTGTTGTTGTTGTTGTTGTTGTTGTGTTTTTGTTTTCCAAGACAGATTTTTCTGTGTATAGCCCGGGTTCTCTAGAACTGGCTTTGTAAACCAGGTTGGTACCAAACTCAAAAGGATCTTTCTGCCTCTGCTCCTGAGTACTGGGATTAAAGCTGTGTCACCACTCCAGAGCCAATAACCAGTTACTTTTAAGTACTCCTGATTTGAACATTATTCCATATTAATGAAAAGAAAGTTGAACTTGAATTTGTTTCAGTTACCTGCTTTAGGCTTACCTTTGATGATGTGAACAGAGTACGAATAATGGAAGGTAGAAATTTTTCTTACCCCCTAATATTTTGTCTATAAATGAATTTTATTTGTATTTAGCATGACTATAAACACAACTTTGGGCACTAAGTATTTTTCATTATTCATTATGTGACTCATTAACTATTTTGTCTTAATTACCTTTGTTGTAACATCTTACAACAAAATAGTGACTCTCATCATATTAGGACTTAATAAATGAAAGTCATTTATCTCTTAAAAATTTCACACTCTAAAATTACTTTTTTTTTTTAACTAAAAATCTCTTATACCCAAACAAACACTAAAAATACAGCTCATGGTGGACTAGGAACTGCAATCTCCTGATCCCTTTATAGTGTACTTTATAAAATCTAAACCAGTCCTGCAGACCTTCTCCTTTCAGTGGCTGTGTCATCATAAAGAATACCATAAGGGGGAGCTCGGGGCCGGGGATGAAAACTTGAAGAGGAATAGACATGGGCTTGCCCAGGCCCACTAATAGAGCCTCAGAAAAGATGGCACATGGCTCATGGAGCACGGGCAGGGGACAGTGGACTCTGCAGCTTCCAGGAGCCTTGAATCCAAGTGATCCCAGAGAGTGACTGATTGTCTGTTCTACGAGGGGGTCAGGAAAGCGGCAGAAAATAAGTCACAGAGCCATAGCTGGAGGGTACTATGCATTCATTCATTCAGGATCCATAGAAATGACGGAAGTCATGGATTTAACTGAAAAATATATCCATTACTTCTCCAGTCCATACCTTACTCTCAGAAGGAGACACAGGGAGAGAGCTCTTGTCAGGATTTTTACCAGAATCTGGACCAGACAAAAAACACCCACACCTACCCTGCTGAAGGACCAGAAGGATAAGGTTGGGTTTTGTCAGGAAATGCATTGGTCGTTCCAACACTTTCTCATCCTACTTTGATTGGGTTTATAAAGGCCAGCCCACAATTCCATCATACCACACACAAACCAGGGGCGTAAAGTCTAAAACTTTTAGTTCCATTGATTCATTTTTGTTGTAAAACAATCGAGGTTCCAAAGCTGACAGGGAGGCTGCACGAGAACATTTTCTCAGCAGCATTGTTTGGTTGGGGGAGCAGTTGAATAAAACTCAGGCAAAATCGAGTCACTTTGAGCAGTTCACCAACCGACTCTGTAATGTTTTTTACATATTTGGAAAATTGCACACATTTCTAAATAACTAGGTGTGAAACCATTGTAAGAAAGTAACTTCACACATGAGTTTCTTTCATGTCACTTATACTCATGTTGGCAAAAGTGACATCATCAGGGTTCTTTGTCTTTGATGAAGATACCTTCTAACGTTTTTCTTTATCACACACTCAATAATAAGGATTTAAAATGTATTCCCTATGTGTGAACATAGGGGATACATTTATTCAAAGATTAAAACTGTCTGTACCTAGGAGTATACATTTAATAGCTCACCATTGAGCTTTCAAAAATTTGTGGTTTCAAACTTCGTACTCCTAGGTATGACTTAGATAGTGAGTCCCAGGACAGTAAGATCTACACACAGAATCCTTGTCTTCAAAAAAGCAAAAACAAAAAAAGGAAATCAGTAATTTTGCCCATCTATTTAGTGATAAATATGTTATCTCAGCAAAATTTGTGTAATGCACAGGTGAGCCTGAAGATTTTTGCTTGTTTGTTTTGGTTTTTGGAGACAGGGTTTCTCTGGGTAGCTTTGGAGCCTGTCCTGCAACTTGCTTTGTAGACCAGGCTAGCCTGGAACTCACAGAGATCCACCTGCCTCTGTCTCCCAAATGCTGGAATCAAAGGCCTACGCCACCACTGCCTGGCTGTTTTTTGTTTATTCTTGTTTTTAATCATGACCCAGTATTTTCAAGTGTATATTTTCTTATCATCCAAATGAAACATAAACCAATGTCATGAAATTTTGAGCTATAAATTTACTCTTTCTGTACACTATCCCCTTATTGTGCAGCATATCTTTTGTAACTTTCAAAATAAAACTATATGTGGAAGATGAAAATTTTCTATTTAGATGATATCTCAAAATCACACAATCACAATTAACTTCCTCTTTCTAGGCTTGATTTTACTTTATAATCATGGGTGTCTAGACATATAACATCTCTATTCATTTAATGGGTTTATTTCTGTTAATAAAATGCCCTTACAACTTACTTCACTGTTAAACTTTAATATGCCATGATATCTGTGTTCTATTTAGTTGTGCCATTTCCCTAGTAGAAGTATATATCATTTCTACCTACAATATTTTATCATTTATGCTTAATGCCTATAGTTTTGAAATGTACTGTAGTTTCTCACTGATGCTTCAATAGTATGAGTAAATCTTTCCTTTTTAAAAGATTAAGTATGGGGAATATTTTCTAGCTTTTGTTCATATCTCAACTTATGCTCAACAGGAACAACACCCAGTGATTATAATGTTTCCAACAAGACCATTGATTGTAACTCATTAAGTATTCAACCGCAGAGAACTTATACAAGGGAGAAACCATACAAGTGCAAAGAATGTGGTAAGGCCCTTAGTTCTTATCAAACACTTTCTGTACACCAGAGACTTCACACTGGAGAAAAACCCTACAAGTGTAAAGAATGTCATAAGGCCTTCAATTCACGCTCATCACTTTTTATACACGAGAAAAATCATACTGATGAAAAAACATACAAGTGTGAAGAATGTGGCAAATTATTTTATTATCCCTCAATGCTGAAGCAACATCAGAGAATCCATTCTGCAGAGAAACCCTACAAGTGTGAAGAATGTGGCAAATTATTTTACTGTTCTTCAATGCTGAAGCAACATCAAAAAATTCATTCAGGAGAGAAACCCTTCAAGTGTAAAGAATGCTGTAAGGCCTTCAATACACACTCATCCCTTTTTATACATCAAAAAATTCATACTGATGAAAACAACTACAAGTGTGAAGAATGTGGCAAATCATTTTACTATCCTTCAATGCTGAAGCAACATCAAATAATTCATTCAGGAGAGAAACCCTACAAGTGTTCAGAATGTGGCAAAAGGTTTTTACGCTTTAAATACCTTCAGGATCATCAGGCAATCCACACCGGAAAGAAACCCTACAAGTGTGAACAGTGTGGCAAATGTTTTCCCTCAACTTCAGGCCTTAAACAACATAAAATCAGAATTCATTCTCGAGACAATCTCTAAAAGTGTGGGGAATGTGGCAAAGACTATTACTTTTGTATCCTCACTCAGCAGATGATACAGTATAATGGGTTTTTGCTCTGTCCTTGACCTTGGGCTGTCTGGCTCCATAGAGACTGTGCTTCTTGTCTAGCTAAGTGACCTCTTGTGAGGAAGGAGGAGGGCATGAATCACACTCTCCTGGGTGGTGAAGACACTTCAGGTGGGCATGAAGCAGCCTGTGATCAGTCCCCAGTTTTCCAAGGACTCTGCAACTGGATTTTCCATATCTTGTATTCATGAGCATATTTCCACCCATTTCATAACTTAACAAATAATCATCAATACCCCTTAAGTAGATGCACATGGATTTCTCATTACAAGTGGCCCCTATGTGCTCAGACCCCAAAATGCCCATGTGGCTTCCCAGGCTCTGGCTGCTATAGCATGTCCCAAGTCCTGCATTTGGATCCCCCAGAGAGAGGATCCTCACCAGACAGCTGCATCCACTGCAGCTAGGCTCAGCCCTCTGCATGTTCCATTAGCCACTGCAGATTCGAGCTGCAGGAGCTGCTGGGTCCCGCTGGCCTGCTCCTGGCTACCTGCCACGGTAATTGACAGCTACAAGGGGCCCTAAAGGTTGTGTGCTAGGTGCATTGAGAACTGTGTGTCCAGCCTGACCCAGTTTTTTTATTCTGACGAAAAGGAGAGATAACAGAGTTTTGACAAGAATAGTCCCTAGAATTTTGATTTCTTCTGTCCCACACCAAGTACCTCTTCTGATAGGAGACAGAAACTCTTAATCTTTTCTTTTGACAACATGCTTGAATGAAGAGAAGAAGAGAGCCACACTCCAACTCCAAAGGCAGCTTTGATTTACTACAGAGTCGGGATTACAAGTTTTCTGAGAAGTAAAGAGATAGAGATGTTTAGCTAGTGAGACTTCTACTCTATAGAGAATATCAATATAGGCTAGCATAATAAAGTAGATACTGTACCTACTTGTAAACTTATTCAACAATGTCAGCTTTAGATAATTTGCATTGGTATGGATTTTTTTGTATATTGTTACAAATGTAAAATTCATTTTCTATTCCTGTTGTAAATTTGTATATTGTTAGAAATTCAAAACTGTATTTGTCATATTGTAGATGTTTCTACTAATTTAAAATACATTTTTATAACTTGATAAAAGTATAAATTACACCTGTCTTGCTTATGTATGTTATACTTCTGTTTAGGATATTTTGTATATTGAGGGTGTTGTTATCATATTGCACTATACATTTCTACCTCTGATCAAGATATTTTGTATATTGTAGAAAATTCGAGGTCACTATCCTTATACTGTACATCTGTTTACAGATTGATTATTTTTTATATATGAATCTTTAGTCTTTAAGTTATTTAGGTTGGTAAGAAATACAGGTTAATAGTCACCCATGCTTATTGTACTTATATTCACATTAGTTTTTCCAAATAACAGAAATGAATGTTGATTGGATAAGTAATCTTCAAACATTTCATAGACCTAGGGAATATGGTGGAATATGGCATTTAAATGTTTTTGTTGTTGTTTGGTTTTTGAGACAGGGTTTCTCTGTATTACTTTGGAGCCTGGCCTGGAACTTGCTCTGTAGGCCAGGCTGGCCTCAAACTCACAGAGATCCACTTGCCTCTGCCTCCCAAGTGCTGGGATTAAAGGAGTACCACCAATGCCCTGCTGGCATTTAGATGTTTTAATAACTTAGAATTCTGTTCACATGAAACATGATTGTTCCCGGCAGCACCGATCTACTCCCAAAATGATATCAGGCATGGAAGATGCTCCACCTGGAATTAGCCTTCTTATTGGCATAATGACCTGTTAGGTAAAAACTGCCCTTGCCTTGGCTGCAGACAGTAAGCATAGTGTCCATTCTGGATGAGGAAGATGCAAATAAAAGCACTGGCTGAACTTTGCCAAGTCAGGGTCTTTCAAAGTTACCACTTCTGAAAATGGTCTGTCACATACTCTAGGCCTGTATCCAAAAGTGGATGCCACAATGTTGCAGATAACATTGGGAGCAAGCTGTCTGTTGTTTCCTGCATTTTTCAGAACTTGCTTGCTTGTACTTCCTGTTTACTCAGGTAATAATATTATTTTCCTTCTCGGGTCTTTGATGGTCACAGTTACAATCCTATCATATCTTAGCTAAGGACATATCAGGTACTAGACACAGATCCTTCAGGATAGGGCAACTATTGGAACAATTTTCGTATTTTGCAAATTACCTATGATCTGGAAATTTAGTATGTGTTTCTTACATAACATTGTTCTTGTTGGTTGTAGTTCCATTTTTGTTTATGTTTTTACCCATTCTTTCTCCTGGACAATAGTTGATAATCACTCTTGTTGTATATGGTTTATATTAGATTTAGAATCTTCTTATTTAGACAAAAAGGGCAAGTACAGTGGGTATTCGCTCTGCCCATGGCCTTGGACTGTCTGGCCCCATAGAGGCAGTGTTCCTTGTCTAGCTACGTGACCTCTTGTGAGGAAGGAGGAAGGTATGGGTCACATTCTTTTGGGTGGTGAAGACCTGGTCAGGTGGGCTTGAAACAGCATGTGATTGGTCCCCAGCTTTCCAAGGACTTTGCAACTGGATTTTCCATATCTTGTATTCATGAGTGTATTTCCCCTTTCATATCTTAATACATTATTATAAATCATAACCTTGTAAGCACTGTGGAATAAGCTATTGTCTTCTGAGTATTAGAGTCCAAGGGGACATAGAGAATTAGTTACCTTTTCTAGTAAGAGATGAAGGTTGTTGGGAAATTTAAGTACTTGCCCCTTACAGGTCACTTCTCCCCGCCCAGATGTAGAACTTCTGTGCAAACAAGATTGATCAAACAAGGTTGTTTTCAAAACTTTCCAGTGCGCAGTGCAGGTGTGCCTTGACCCCAGGTGTGGGTGGTGCATGACTTCCTCCTATGCTTAGCCCATCCTCTGGCTTGGGTATATAAGCACATCACTCTCTGTAATAAACAGTGGCAGCAGCTTCTTCTTAACTTCTCGTGGTGGTCTGTTGAGTGTTTCAATCCCAACACCCTCCGCCAAGCTCCATACTCTGGCTGTGTAGGCACGGCAAAGGTGAAGTCTCAGAGGCTGCCAGGGTAGAGATTACGATGTATGGTAAGGTGTCTGACTGTCAGATTCCTAACACTGTCACATAAGAACCCTTTCTGAACCAGAGAAGAGGAAACTGAAAAAAGACATCCAACTTCTGCAGAGGGAATTCCAGCATGGAATTCCAGCTGTCGTCACGCTGTTTGACCCAGGAGCAGAGTCAATTCACTTTGCCGAGGAGCACGGGACACAATCATGAACTCACAGCACACCTGGTGCCGAATACACACCTGGATTTGTGAAAAAAACAAACAAACAAGGTAACATTGTTAAGATTCTAGTAGAGCCCTCCAAAACTTGAAATATTCGCACAGCTTAACAGTTGAGAGTTTCATGGAAGTTAAGGACAGGTGACAAATGCTGAGATGATTATTGAGTTCTTTGTATGTAAACATCAAAGAACTGAACTTTAACCTTGTCCAGTGAGTATACTGTCTCTGTGTTGTAGACAGAAGTTTGTGTCCTGCCTGGTCCTGCAGTTGTTTAGTCCCAAATAAACACACAGAACCTTATATTAATTATAAACTGTTTGGCCTATAGCTCAGACTTCTTATTGGCTAGCTCTTTCTTAATCATTTACTCATCTCTATTAATCTAAGAATCTCCACATGGTCTTGGCTTACCGGAGTATGTCTGGATATCCTATCTTTCCTGATAGCTACATGCCGCACCCCCACCCCCACTCCCCAGTCCACCAATTCCCTTTCTCTATCCCTGTACGGAGATCTTGCTTGGCTAAACTCTGTCTGTCCATTGGCTGAAGTTGCTTTATTCATCAACCAATAAGAGAAACATATATTCACAGCATACAGAAGGGCATGCCCCATCAGGACATTGTAAATTTAATTCTTATCTGATAATTGTTCTTACTGCATACAGTTTTATTGTATTAAGAGTTAAAACCTTTGTTTTTAAATTTATACAAAAAGGGGAAATGTAGAATATTCCTTTAAACTGTGTGAAGATGCATCACTGTGATTGGTTTAATAAAAAGCTAAATGGCCAACAGCTAGGCAGGATGTATAAGCAGAATTTCTGGACAGAGAGAATGCTGGTAAAAGTTGAAGTATCTGGTCTGACATGGAATGACAATGGAGATGAGGTTATAAGCACATCAGAGAACATAGAGTTTAAAATGTGGCTTTATTTAAGTTATGAGCTAGCTAGCAACAGGCCTAAGGTGTCACTGAGCTTTCATAATTAATAAGTCTCCATGTAAGTTTTTGTGACCTGTGGCCCTAAGAGAAAAGTCCATCTACAGGAAGCTTAGAGACCTATTAGAAAGAGCTGGCATTAGGAACCACTATAGCTTCTCCAACTAGAGAGCTACTAGCTCGGGACCCTCCAGCATAGTAAAAGTGGCCCCACACCACATGGCCACTGTGAGTTAGGGCCTGGCCTCCCTGGCTGGTTAGGCTACTGGATGATTAGGGTTCCAGGAGGATGAAGAAGTGCAGAATGGATGCTCCCCTACTGCCAACTTGGCAGCTCCTGGTCAGGAGCCCTCTGCAGCCACCACAGGCGGTCATTTCTGGCCTCCCTTACTTAGGATGTGAGCACAGCAGAGAAGCCCAGTTTCCAGTCTGGTTATCTTGCACTGGGTTCCTTTAAGGTAACTGGAGGCTTAATAAAGGTTCATCAAAGTCATGTGACCTCATGAGTAGAAATGTCTGAATGTCTGAGACAAGTCATAGCATACTGAGAATTTGTCAGCAATAGGAGCTGTTATCAGGACGACATGATGGATAGTGAGTTTCAAGAGAGTATCAAGTGTGCTAAAACTGAAAGGCCACTAGGCCTTGGGGTGGACAAGTATTTTATAAGTTTGGGGCAGTTTAGGTTCCATCTGAACCTGAGAGATTATAGTAAGAGAAGAGGCAGCACGTTCTGAATGAACTTGGCAACTGAGAGACATCTAGTGCCACTCAGTGTACACTGGAGTTAGAATACGTTAAGCCACTGGAGTTAGAACTTGTTAACACCTATACTTCCCCTACACCCACTAAGTTACCTTACACACTGAAGAGGCACGATTGTCACGTGCCCCAGTTGTGTCCCTAAATTTTTGACAGGCTGGTCTCTTACATTTGGCCAAGGAAATGGTTGTTTTGTCTTTAAACAAAGCAGGCACTGACATGATGTTACAGGACTACATGTCAAGTGACAGCCTCATGTATTACAGCGATCCATACACAGATACCCCAACTGAGAGAATTTCACCAAGAAATGACTGATATGGCAGAAAGTGGGAAGCAATATGGATCCTACCCAACAATGTATTTCTAAGTAACAGGAGAAACAATGTAGAGAGTGCACAGAGAAATTAAAACTGCAAACGAGATGACCAGAGAGTGACAGGGCGCTGATATGGAAAATTGCTTGTCCCACAGACATGAAGACATGGTATGATAGACAGCAGGATCCATGTGAATATGAGATAAGTTTACAGGGCTGAGAAGTGTTTAAGGAAAGATGAATGGAATCAGGACAAGAGGGACCTGAGTCATTAAAGTACTACCTCCTGTGGAGATTGATCTCTGGGGAATATACAGACTCCTATCCTTCAGGTACATATAAAGACCATCCTCCCAGGCATGATAGGGAAGATAAGTACACCTCTAGCTCACTGACAGGATACCTATGTCTGATGCGATCACCACTGTGTAGATGACTTTCAAACTCAGTTATCCAGGAGAAAAACTTCTATTAGGAGACTTCTGTGGTAGGTTATTGAGGTTAGAAGACCTTCCCTTTTTATAAATGTAATATTTTTATTTTTTAAATTTTATTTTACCTTTCAACCAAATTTGTCCCTCCCATTCCCTCTTCACTCCCTCTTTGCCCCCTCAACCCACCCACCATATACTTCTACAATTGAGCCATGAAGATAGGGACTTTAGCAGAATCTTTGCTGTGTCTATCATTAGACACTGATCTGAGGTGAGTAGACAGTCTTTCTCTTCTCCATTGGGAAACCACAGAATAGAGTGTCTTTTTTTTTGATTGCTATGATAGGACATATTAGTCATTTGTTGCTCATGGTCTCATTGTGTAAAAGTCCGTCGATAGTGAGCATAGCATCAGGTAGGCAGGCATGATCCTCAAACAGGAGCAGAGAGCTTACATCTTGATCCCCAACCTCAAAGCCTACCCTGGGTGACACAGGCTTTTGGTAAGTGCAAACCCTTTAATCCTCCCTAAACAGTTCCTAAAAACTAGGCCCAAGAATTGTATTGTATCAGTCTATAGGTGCAATTTCATTCTAAATCACAGTGACTTTAGAGTTACAGACAATGTGAAATCAGCTGTAATTCTCAGAAATTAAGTACAGTTTGGGGGATCCTGGCACTTTGTATGGAGCCCACATTGATTTGCTCTGAGCCAACAGTACATCCATAGAAGTCTCTATCTTGTGGACATACAATTTCATTTAAAAGATGAAGGCCATTGTAGGAGCTTCGTGCTCAAAACTTCACTTCTAAGAAAGTTTTTTCAGGGTTAGCAACGTGTAGGTCAACATTGAGCTTTGCAGCACTTTTAGAGAGAACAGCTTCACCGTATAACCAGTCAGATGCCCAGTGTCCCTCCTAACAGTCCCTGTGTGGCCACATTTCGTGGAACATGCAGGTGATAGCTAAGTGGATACACTCATGGCAGAAATATGGAAAACTCTACACTGGGGCTGTCTCTGCTTCAGTCCTGAGCCTGTGATCCAGGACCAGTGTCCCCTCACTTGGGAGGTAAGCATGAGCTTCTAGCCCACCTGGTGGTGAATGTGGACCTGAGTTTGTGAACAACCATGGAGACCCTGGTAAAATTCTAGTAGAGCTCTCATGCAAACTAGATAGCCTACATAGAGTAACAGTTGAAAGTTTTCAAGGGACAGAAGGAAGGATGGACAAATCCTGAGATGGATTATAGGAGGTCTTTGCGAGTAAATGTCAGAGAGTTGGACACTTAACTTTGTTCAGGGACTGTACCATCTCTGCGTCCCTAATCAATCTTCTACACTATAGGATGTCCATGTTCACTCAAAACTGATTTACAAGCTGTGGAATGACATCCAAGTATGGCTCACACAGAGTGTCAATATAGAGGAACAAGGAGTATTTTTTTTTTTTTTTTTTTTTTTACTTAGATACAAGGTCTCTAAATTTTCCAGTCCAACTTTTCATCCTGGTTTATTTGTCACACAACCGAGAAGCAGCTAGGAGCACGGTTAGACACATCACGGCTGGTTTAAAAAAAATCATCTTTAAAAGACACTTCTCACTCCCACATTAGTGTGCTGCTTCGTTATTTTAAAGTAAAGCTGAGTCAACGTGATGCTTAGATACTCTTGTAAGATTAAAATGACAGTATGCGGACCAGAAAACTTTCAAGGCTAATATTTCTGTCAGTGTCATGACTTACATTCATAATCTCGTGTTGTGGATTAGGAGGCGAACACCAGCCTCTATGCATGGTTGTAATGCTGACTGGGCTTCTTTCTCCCTTATCTACTGCAGGGAGCCGAATACAAATTCAGAACGTTAGAAATCTCTCTACCTGGGTTCCGGGATTTCTTTCGCATAGAATTCTGGGAAATGTAGTCCTTGCGACTGTGACATCACAGGGAGCCTTCCAGGAAATCCTAATCCGGGTTTTGTTCTGTGCAAGTGCTTCTTCCCCAAAGTTGGGCGCGAGTGCTGCCCTGCTGGATCTCCTGCGGCGTCTCTGACTTGGAGGTTGGTCCAGGGTGCAGCGCAGCCTGAGGCTCTGTGCGGGGTGCGGGTCCGTCTTGGAGGGAGCGGACCTGCGCTGGGTGGGAGGGCAGAGAAGCTGCCTTGGAGGTGCTGTGCTGAACCCGCCTGGAACGCGGGACGTTGCGGGTCAGGGCTGGGGAGAGGGCGATAGGGACTGCGCCCTGGGTGATGGTTTCCTTGGGACGTGCAGCCCGAGTCCGCCTTGGGCTTCTGGGACAGGAGAGCTGCCTGGGAGCGCGTAGTAGATGATAGAGCAAGGTCCAGGACTGCAAACTAAAGATGGTCAGCTGAGGAGACCAGGACTGCCAGCTAATGATGGTCAGCTGACTGCCTGCTTCTGAGGTGGAGCTGGGCGCTCACGGAGCAGCTTTGGTGGGGAAGCATGCCTCACTAGCTGAGCCATTCTCACGTGGATGCTGTCAGATTCCTCAGGATCTTAGAGCAAATGAGGTTTCTGACCCCTCCTGTACTCTGTCCTGCCTGGTGTAAGGGTCCCGAGGTCTTGATCGTGTCCGTTTTCTCTGCCCGTTAAAGAATTAAGAGAGGAAAAATGTGAGGCACAGCAAAGGTCTCAGGTGAGTAATTCTGGAAAACAACAGATAGATCTGCCAGACTCAGCAGCTACAGAAAAGCTTTGACTAGGGCTGGGAGAGCAAACATGCAGCCCACACACAGAGGGACCCTGTGCAGGGAGAAGGGGCTGGAGAAGCTGACTCCAAGCCTCACCTTGAGGGCTGTATTGTCTTAAATCTTTGAGAGGTCCTCTATCCCTCCACAACTGATGTGTCAACATGTGTTTTTCTGGCCTTGAGCTGTTGAGATAGTCCATAAGCAGGGTTCCTAGGAACAGGTGAAAAGTTCTCAAGACCTTATTTTAGAGTGCCAGGCTTTTGTGTCAGGGCAGCAGGGTGAGGAGAACCCACAGATCTGTGTATATCCCTGTCATAAGGTAAACAGACCTGTGATAGAAAAGAAACTCCAGTCTACCCGATTGCACACCCTGTCACCTCTGCATTTGTGAGGCGGAGGCAGGACCCTCTGATCCTCTCTTGATTTGTAGCCAATTCAAAGGCCTAGCCTACCGGAGTCTGTCAGAAAACACTTGAACATACTTCTGTCCCTGTCATAGTGTCCTCCATAGTCATTATCAAAGGCAGTAACACATTTACAGTTGAAAGGTGTGTGTGGTTGCATGGCCAACTCTTTCCAGCCTGCCCTTTATTGTTCTCTGCTTTGCAGTATGTATATGACATTAAGTCAGATCTATGTGAGTGCATGTCCCAAATGTTTGTTGGATGCACTCCACTTACTATTGCTTTAAGACTCAGAAACAATATACAAAGTATTAAAATCCACAAACACATCTAGACATCTAATGTAAAAGGCAAAGTTTGAGATAATGTTTTGAAATTCACATTATAATTATGTAATTCATGTTTCCAAAGTAGATGCTGCATTTGGTCTCCCATATTTTTTCATGGCTTATTACACTTGTGAGTCTTATAATCTTAAGTGGTGGTGGTTTAAAACTAAAACTGATGACTCTTTCTTTCCCCCCGGTATATAAGCATAGAGTTGGGACAGAGTCCTGGGTGCTACTCCTTCATGATGTGTGTAGTAGGTAAAGTAACCACTGTGTCATTTATTCAGTACATGTGCTGCTCTGAATGGAGGGTCACCTGAGAACTGCAAAGAAAGAGAGTAGTCTTCCCCAGAATGAGCCCACTTATTATTCGTCTAGTAAGTGCCCCGACCTGGGGGGCCTAGTTATTCGTGGGTCGAGGTGGGCTAAACCTGAAAATAATGGGAGAGAAAGAAGGAAGGAGACCAAGCAGTGCATTTGTCAAGGTCCAACTTTATTAAGTAAAAATAGGAGTTTTTAAAGCAAAGCAGGGAGGAAATGGGGAGGGGTAGCAGTCAGGGAGGAAGTGGGGAGGGGTAGCAGGCAGGGAGGAAATGGGGAGGGGTAGCAGGCAGGGAGGAAATGGGAGGGGTAGCAGGCAGGGAGGAAATGGGGAGGGGTAACTTCTGCTAACTCTGGGGGTCCTGGTAATTATCCCAGACAATAAACATCAGACCATAAACGTCTGCTTATCTTAGTTCCTGGCGCCAGGCCCATCTCAGTTCCGGGCACTGGGTTTATCTCAGTACCTGGGATGAGTGGAAGAGACCACCTGTCCAGCAGGTTCCTGAATACCAAGATAAGGCTCAATTAGAGTTCTAAGGTGTAAGCAACTCTGCAAGAGGATGTAACTCACAGCCGGCTGGCTCCCAACAAGTAACAAGTGGTCAGTCCTCAAAACATATGTACAGATTCAACATGGACTGTTGGAGGACATGAGAGAAGTTGCAATGAGATAGAAGGGAAATGATTTACTTACAATATAATTCATTAGTTTTTCAGAGAAAATAAAATCTTGTCAATTATGACAATATTGGTGATGCTGGAAATTATTTTCAAGCAGATAAAGCTAATTAATACATGATTTCATTAATATTTTTTAAAGATTTATTTATTTATGTCTGTATTTATTTATTATGCATACAGTATTCTGCCTGCATGTATCCCTGCAGGCCAGAAGAGGGCACCAGATCTCATTATGGATGGTTGTGAGCCACCATGTGGCTGCTGGGAACGGAACTCAGGACCTCTGAAAGAGCAGCCAGTGCTTTTGACCTCTGAAAGAGCAGCCAGTGCTCTTAACCTCTGAGCCATCTCTCCAGCCCCCTCATCAATATCTTAAATGCAATTAATTGTAACTCACAGATGTAATGGTTGTTCCCATTGACCAGTGACATCAGCAAATCACGGCTCGTGGATACTCTACAGACAGGGATGCTGGCGACAGTGTAGTAGGGGGAGAAGCCCCAGTACTGTTGCCCTGAATACTGGATGTGTGTAAGCATTATGCAGTGTGCTTTTCAGAAGCCTGGAAGTTTGTGTTTGAGGAGGTGACCATACATACCATAACTGAGAAAGATGGTCCAAACGTTACCTATGAAATTATTACAAAATAATGCATTAATACATGTGTGGTTGATAATTTTTAATAAAAAAGCAAAATAAAGTATGACTACTCCCATAAGTCATTCTGCCCCTTTACTCAATAAGATATTAACAACATAAATTCTTAATTTAAAAAATGTGAAAGGTGAAAATAGCATCAGCAGTAGTGTCCCCCTGCTACAACACACTGATGTTCAGATGTATATGTGTAAACCGTGCCTTAGGAATATCATTAAAACATCAATCGGTGCCTGTCAGAGAAAGGGTAGAAAAGGAAAATGACAGATAGATTGAGTGATGTCTATTCTATCTTAAATTCTCTGTTGTCAGTCCTTTTCTTGCAGTTTTAAAAAAGTGTATTCAAATACTTAACTGATACTTAGTCTGTGAGTTCTCCCTTTGCTACTTTTTTATTCTACCTTTTACCTGCCCAAACCCATGTCTCTTTACACCATTACTTAACTCTGTGGAAACCCAGACACCAACCAGAGCCACTGCATCAAAATCTGCATTTTCATTATGTTGCACATTCGTGATTATGCATATTAAGTGTTGAAAAGTATGTTCTGTCTCACTATGATTTTCTTCCATGAGAAATGTATATGTGTGTGGTATATAATAGCATATGGCACCAAAGAATGTTCTTTTGCGGAGGCATTCATTTACATTTCATCTGTCTTATATGGATCATGTCCAATGGGGCTTATAGGATTTTTTTTTAACCTTGTCTTTCCTTGAAGATGAATGTAGTGATACTTTGTTTGTGATCTAAAGCTTGCCTGAAGACTAGTGCAGAGCTCAGCCACTAGTTAGCCACAGAGGCCAGGCCTGAGCTACCTGGGACTGATCCAGTCTAAAAAGAAGTAGAGCCAGGCTCACACCTTTAATCCCAGCACTAGGGAAGTGGAGACAGGAAGGGAGGGATATGGCTGGGTAGAGAGGGGAATATAAAGAGGGAGGAGACAGGATCTCAGTGTATTCAGTCTGAGGATTGTGGAGACAGGAACTTGCCTACTCTGTTCTGAGGATTCAGTAGCAGTAAAAGGTCTCTCTAGTGGCTGACTCATTTACTTCTCTGACCTTTACCCCAATCTCTGATTTTGGGTTTTTTTATTATTAAGATCAGTTAGAATTTGTACTACAGATGAGTTCACTTGTGAGATCATGTGACTACTTCAGACATGTCTGAGGGATATTACTCACCTATGTCAGAAATACTTCTAGCTCTCTTTTATCCTGGGCAAAATCTAGACTTGTGTCCACAGGCACACAATGCCTCTGTTAGCATTTCTATTGCAGTGATAAAGACATGGCGAATGACAACTTGGAGGAGAAAATGTTTTGCTATGCAATATTTTTTTTGTGTGTATACCGTAAAAATTTGTCACTTGAATTCGTTTAGTAAAACGCTGATTGGCCAGTAGTCAGATAGGAAGTATAGGTGGGCAACCAAACTAAGGATGATGGGAAGGAGAAAGGCAGAGTCTGAGGAGTCTGCCAGCAGACACAGACAGAACAGGAGATTAATGGTGCCCTGTTAGTAAAGGTACTGCCATGTGACAGAGGGTAAATACATAATATGGGTTAACTTAAAATGTAAGAGCTAGTTAGTAATAAGCCCGAGCTATCAGCTGATCATTTATAAATCATATTCAGCCTCTGAGTTGATTATTTGGGACTGGGCAATCAAGACAGGAAATGTCCATTTACAGGGTTTTTAAACTACAACTTCAGATAACTGTCCATCTCTGAGGGTCGTCAAGGCAGGAAACTGAGGCAAGAGCTGGAGTAGAAGCCACGGAAGAACACTGCTTAGTGACTTGCACAGCCTGCTTCCCTATACCATGTAGGCCCACCTGTGCAGGGCAGGCACCACCCATGATAGGCTGTGCTATTTCATATCAATCACTAATTAAGAAAATGCCCCCAAGGTTTGGCTGCAGGACAGTCTTAGAGAGACATTTTCTCTATTATGTTTTTTTATCAAATGGCCAGTGTCAAGTTGACAGGAGAACTATCCATCCCAAAGCATCTTAGTATTTATATTATAATTAATGTCTTTAATTAATTAAAGGTTGGTCTGTGTTTCAGGAAATGCTGTCGTTCTGGGATGTGGCCATTGATTTCTCCCCAGAAGAGTGGGAATGCCTGGAGCCTGCTCAGTGGAATCTGTACAGGGATGTGATGCTGGAGAATTACAGCCACCTTGATTTCCTGGGTGAGGATCTCATCCATAGTGAATTCTTATTTCACCATCAGCATGTGGCTTACTCACTTTGTATGGTGTCTCATGAGAACATTTCAACAGCCAGTTTCTTATCTTTCATTTTAAGAAAAATTAGAGAGCTTTCTCCATAGATAAAACATCCCAATGTTTGAACTCTCAGTGTTGAACGTGTGTTTCATTTGGTAGTCACTCTAGTGGGACTATTAGAGATGCAGTAGCATGAGGTAGGGAGCACGCCTGTTAACTAAAGTGTTTCACAATTTAGTTTTAATGTGTTTCCCTTTAAACGAGACTCAGAATCTGGATGTTGTAAATTCCTTTCTGTAGTGTAGTGATCCTGTGAGAAAACATCTAAGGAACTGATTGTCTGCAGTCATTTATTACAACATTTCTTTTCCTATGAACAATGTACTGGAAGGGACATGTCAATTCCCGTTGGAAGAACACCTAAATAATCTTCCCTTTTCCTACAAACAGGCCTTGTTGTCTCTAAGCCATTCCTGGTGACATTTCTGGAGCAAAGACAAGGACCTTGGGATGTGAAGAGACAAGCAGAAGACCCTGTGCTTCCAGGTGGGTAGGAAAGAGGGTTTCAGGGACAGAGTTGAGGTCTAAAAATCTAATGAAAAGCCAGGCGTTCGAATATGCATTAAAACCTATGTTGTTGTGGAGATAACTCCTTAGGTCTCTCTGTTTTTTGTTGTCAAAGGATGTCTCTCAGGTGTTTATGATGTTTGAAGTCTCTTAAACTTTGTAATCCCCCAGTGGTAAGCTGTGTATTTCCAGAGACTTCCAAGGTTTTTCTTTCTGTTGAGTTGACATTGTAATGTAAGAAATGCCTGGAAGTCTGTACACTTTTCTTCAGATCATGGTGGGAAGCTACTGTTAGACAGTAGGTTCACACATAAGTTTCTTCTCTATCACTTACACTAGTGTTACTGAGTGTTATCCCATCCAAGTTCTTTGTGAATGATGGAAGTTTTCTAAATGGTTCCCTCAATAATAAGGAGTTAAAATGCATGCCATGTGGATATATATTCCAAGGTTAATGCCTGCAACTAGGAGGACTTGTCTAAAGCTTATTAAGAAGTTTTCAGAATTTTGTAGGTTTGAGGTCTTTTTTTTCCCCCCTTTGGAATTTGCTATGCTTTATTGTTATTTAAAAATGAGCAATGCCTATAATCACGTTTTATGTACCGTATATACCTTGGTGGGTGGATGATACACATCAGTACAGTGTGAGTTACAAACACCTAAGTGCTCTGGTTCTGTACTTTTCATGGGGAAGCATGGGCCTTCCGTTTTTATGCCTTGCTCATTGCCTCTCTCCATTCAGTGCTCAATGGTCATTTAATCTTGTAGATGAAGGTAATCTCAGAAATAGGTAATTTAACACCAGGCCTGATGCCCCACTGTGTAATGCCAGCACTTGGGAGGCAGAGGTAGGTTGATTTCTGAGTTCAAGGTCAGCCTCATCCACACAGCAATTTCTAGATTAGCCAGGGTTACACAGAGAAACCCTGTCTCAAAAAACCAAAAACAAAGATATAGGTCATTTTGTTACCTATTCATTGACAAAATCCTCAGGAAAATTTCTGTTACTCACCAATGAACCTGAATTTTTTTTTTTTTTATTATGACTTGATATCTTTCAGGTATGTGTTTTCTAGTCATCAATAATAAAACATAAAATACTGTCTTAAATCCTCAGGCTATGTTATTTAATCTTGCTATGGAAAGTCTACTTGGTATGCAATATATCTTTTGCATCTTTTGGTATGCAATATATCTCCCAAAATGAAATACTTAAGATTACAATGGTATATTTTGATGTTGGTTCAATATCACATAATCACAATTAACTTACTCTTTTCTAGACTTGGCTGTTTTATAATTTCATGGATGTTCAGCCATTTAACAACTGTATTGTTTAATGGGCTCATTTCTATTAGTGAAATGCCCTTTCAAGTTATTTAGCTATATAACTTTGGATAACATGGCATTACATCTATGCCCTCGTTGGTTGTGCTCTCACTATAGTAGAAGTATAGATGTTCCATCTTTTCTATTTGGTAAATTATTCTCAGTGTATATAAGTGTTGAAATACACTATAGTATTTCATTGATACTTTGATATGTATGAGTAAAGGACTCCAAAGATAAGCCTTATATGTTCAAATAACTTTTCCTACCTTTTATTCATATCTCAATTTTTTGCCCAATAGGAATGATACCCAATGATTGTAACAATTACAGCAAGGCCACCAATTATAAATCACTCCTTATTCAACGCCAGAGAATTCATACAGGGGAGAAACCCTACAAATGTGAAAAATGTGGTAAGGCCCTTAGTTCTCATAAAGCACTTTCCATACACCAGAGACTTCACACTGGAGAAAAACCCTACCAGTGTAAAGAATGTCATAAGGCCTTCAATACGCCCTCATCACTTTTCATACACCAGAAAAATCATACTGATGAAAAAATATACAAGTGTGAAGAATGTGGCAAATCATTTTATTATCCCTCAATGCTGAAGCAACATCAGAGAATTCATTCTGGAGAGAAATCCTACAAGTGTGGAGAGTGTGGCAAATCCTTTTGCTATCCTTCATTCCTTAACCAACATCAAGGAATTCATTGTGGTGAAAATCCCTACAAGTATGAAGAGTGTGACAAAAGACTTTCCTATTCTGCAAGCCTTCAGGAACATAAAAAAGCTCATACTGGAGAGGAACCATACAAGTGTGAAGAGTGTCACAAAGCCTTTCGTTTTCACTCAGCTCTCAGGATACACAGGACAGTTCATACTGGAGAGAAACCATATAAGTGTGAAGTGTGTGGCAAATGTTTTTCCTCATCTTCGTGCCTCAGACGACATCAAACAATCCACTCTGAAGACAACCCCTACAAGTGTGAAGTGTGTGGCAGATGTTTTTGCTCATCTTCATCCCTCAGACGACATCAAACGTTCCATTCTGAAGACAATCCCTATAAATGTGTAGACTGTGGCAAAAGATTTTCCTGTTCTGCAAGCCTTCAGGAACATCAAACAATTCACACTGGAGAGAAACCATACAAGTGTGAAGAGTGTGGCAAAGCCTTTCGTTATCACTCAGCTCTTAGGAGACACAAGAGAGTTCATACTAGAGAGAAATCCTACCAATGTGAAGAGTGTAGCAAATGTTTTTCCTCATCTTCGTGCCTTGGACGACATCAAGCAATTCACACAGAAAACAATCCCTACAAATGTGTAGAGTGTGGCAAAGCCTTTGTCAATCTTTATAGCCTTATGCGACATGTGATAGTTCATACAGGAGAGAAATCCTACAAATGTCCGAAAAAGTTTACTTCTTCAGACCTTAAGGCACATCAGATGATTTATTCTGAATAAAACTGAGTATGTGGAATGTGGTAAAGATCTTTGCTAATCATTCAAATCTTAATCCAGCTCAAATGAACCCATAGTGGAGAATATTAAATTATTTGGAATGTCAACAGGATATCTAACTTCCAAGCACAAATGTTAAGAATGTCATCATAGAACAATAGAGACTTCTCTTTGTTGTAACTTCCTCACCAGTTTGTTCAAGCAGTGTGTTTGAAACTTGTCTTGATGAGTTTCTTCTGTAATTAAACATGTTCCATGAAAGCTTTACATTGTTATAACTTGATCCTGTGGGAGCCCTGTGTCTGAGATCTTGGTTATGGTAGAGTTACCATTATTTTTCTCTGTGGTGTCACCCAAACACCTATAATCACATCTCCTTTGGGTGTGTAAGAATCTCCATAGACTCATTTCTCAACAAAGTTGGACTTTGGTAAAATGGTCTGCATTGATATCAATCTGGGGGAAGTGGGCATTTGTGTTTATCTCCCAAGGAAATGCTAATAGAACACATCTTTAGTCATATTTGAGTACAGACTAAAGAATCCCTTATGTTTTTAAAGTTCAGAACAGCATTTCTCATATGTATCCAGCTGTCATGTCATAGAGAATGCCATCACATTGAAATAAGCACCCCAGCCAGTTGCACTCACTCAGCAGAAGGGATGCATTTGATTAGTAGATATGTGATCATCAAGATGAGACATTGTAGGGACAGGTCTTACTTTACTCTTGATACAGATCTGAAAGTCATCTCAATCTCAAGTTTACTAATTTAATGTAAACTGTTAACCTGGGGTAATTAACACCTAAACATTAACAATCACTGACTTATAGATGATTAAATGTTTCTAATGTGTCCAGAATTGTGTTTCTAGTCATGCTAAGTACAAATGAAGTTTATTCACAGGGATGAGTGGGAAGGAGAATCGAATTATATCTCTCATTCTATATGCTGGTGAAGTACAGCCTAAAGCACATACCTCAAGACAAATTTAAACTTAATTTGTTTAATATGGCAAAATTAAAAACCAAGTCTAATTATACTTAAAAAAAAAATCCTGGTTTGGAAAATAGTGTGCTAGTCCTAAAGGTGTTAATTTCACAATACTCTTAGATGACAGGGCTCCCCCAGGCTCAAGAAGCACCTTTTCCTCTCAGATGGGACACAAACCCTATGAGAGTAAATTACATGTTCACCATGTGACATTATAAGGATATAAGGGGAAAAACTTGCTGAATATCTTCTGCTCTTGTCTGTCCTGCTACACCTGCTGTAATGATCAGGCCCTGCTTAATTAACCGGTCGTTAAACTTTGTCAAATGAGAGGAAAAAAGATTCTAAGGGCCCAGTTCCTGCTCCTTCATAAAAATCAAAGATATGAAAATAACGAACAGAAGTAGACCATGAAGTAATTCAGGCCCTGTCAGGATACCCTGATTATACCGCACATCCCCTGGAGCCTCCACAGGCAAATACATTTGTAAAGTTATCCATACACAAAGCACAGTTGTTTCCTATAATGGGAAAGAAAGAAACATGAACAAGAGTAGCCAGTCTTGCTGTGTCAGAAACCAAGGCAGACCACAGGCATAAGGCAATGTAATCTCAAGGACAGAAGGAATACCCTTTCACAGTTAGAGGAAACAGGCCTGGGGACCTTAGAAAGAGAAGGCATTAGGGCCCGGTATAGCTTAACTGGAGAGTCACACAGCTCAGGGCCCTCTAACAAAAAACAAAAACATAAAAAACAGATCCCACACCCCACAGCCACAGTGAGTGGGGGCCTGGCCTCCTTGCTGGTTTGGTTACTGGATGATTAGGGTTTCAGAAGGGCCCTACTGCCCAGGAGGCAGCTCCAGCTCATGAGCGCCCTGCAGTCAGTCCTTTCTGGATTCCCTCAACTCAGGATGTGAGCACAGCAAAGAAGCCCAGTTTTCAGTCTGTGCATCTTGCATTAGGTTCCTTTAAGGAGATTTAATAAAGATCTATCAAAGTCTTGTGACCTGGTGAGTAGAAGCATCCGAGACAACTGCTTGCATATTGGCAACTCTCAGTCTAAAGGGTCATAGAGAATGGGTTGCCTTTCCTAGACAGCGATGAAAGTGAAACTCCAAGGCTGCCGGGTAGAGGATACGGTGCAGAGTAACGAATTTGACCGTCAAATTTCAATAAAGTTGTTCGATACTTCCGCTGTCTTTGAATCTTAGAAGTCTCCTGATTTTGATAAATCGAGGTAAGTTCAAGGAACATGGTCTGACTTTGAAAACACTGTCACACAGGAAGAATTTTAGTTTCAGAGAGGGCAAAGGAGATTGGACGAGACAGATCAAAGCTCCGCAGAGGGAATTCCAGTAATCGACAGTGGGTCTGCGGTCACTGTGCGCACCTGTTTGAGACAGGCGCCGTGCCCCTCCGGTTGGGATGGAGCAGGCAGGTAAGCATGAACTAAGAACAGTGTTTATGTACCCGAGTTTGTAAAAATCAGGTGGAGGTTGTTAAAATTCTAGCAGGGCTCCCAGTAAAGCTGAAAGTTTTTCAAGGTACTTACGGATTGGCGGGGAAATCCTGTGATGGATTATGGGAGTTCTTTACAAATGTTAGGGAGTAGGTAGGTAAATTAAGTAAGTAAGTAAGTAAGTAAGTAAGTAAGTAAGTAAGTAAGTAAGTAAGTAAGTAAGTAAGTAAATAAATAAATAAATAAATAAATACAATCATACACCCGACTTCCGGGAAGGTGCCTGCAAAGAGTTCTGGGAAATGTAGTCCATGTGATTGTCACAGCACGGGAGCGGCCCAGGGAATTGCAATCTAGCTTTCGTTTTTTGTACAGGTGTGTCTTCCCCAAAGTTGGACACGAGTGCTGCCCTGCTGGATCTCCTGCTGCGTCTCTGACTTGGAGATTGGTGCTGGGTGCAGCGCAGCCTGAGGCTCTGTGCGTGATGCGGGTCCGTCTTGGAGGGAGCGGACCTGGGCTGGGTGGGAGGGCGGAGAAGCTGCCTTGGAAGTGCTGTGCTGAACCGGCTGTGACGAGGGAGGTTGCAGGTCAGGGCTGGGGAGAGGGCGATAGGGACTGCGCCCTGGGTGATGGTTTCTTTAGGACGTGCAGCCTGAGTCCGCCTTGGGCTTCTGAGAGCTGCCTGGGAGCGCGTAGTAGATGATAGAGCAAGGTCCAGATTGCAAACTAATGATGATCAGCTGAGGTGACCAGGACTGCCAGCTAATGATGGTCAGCTGACTGCCTGCTTCTGAGGTGGAGCTGGGCGCTCACTGGGCAGCTTTGGTGGGGAAGCATGCCTCACTAGCTGAGCCATTCTCACGTGGATGCTGTCAGATTCCTCAGGATCTTAGAGCAAACGGGGTTTCTGACCCCTCCTGTACTCTGTCCTGCCTGGTGTAAGGGTCCCGAGGTCTTGATCGTGTTCGTTCTCTCTGCCTGTTAAAGAATTAAGAGAGGAAAAATGTGAGGCACAGCAAAGGTCTCAGGTGAGAAATTCTGGAAAACAACAGACAGATCTGCCAGACTCAGCTGCTACAGAAAAACTTTGACTAGGGCTGGGAGAGCAAACATGCAGCCCACACACAGAGGGACCCTGTGCAGGGAGAAGGGATTGGAGAAGCTGACTCCAAGCCTCACCTTGAGGGCTGGGTTGTCTTAAATCTCTGAGAGGTCCTCCATCCGTAATGAAGGGTGGACCACAGTGGTTTTGTCAACATGTCTTTTTCTGGCTTCGAGCTGTTGAGGTAGTCCATGAGCAGGGTCCCTAGGAAACAGGTGAAAAGTTCTCATGGCCGTGTGAGCTCAGGGTTCTGTGTTGGGTCAGGAGGGTGAGGAAGAACTCACAGACCCGTGTGTGTTCCTGTGATTTAAAATATTTGTTGAGCTAGTCCGTTAGCAGGGCCCCTAGGAACAGGTTCTGGAGTTAAAGATAGAAAAGGGGGCCATGGAACTTGCCCCTGAGTAAAGAAAGCTGCTGAGGCCACACATGTGTCAGGTGTGTTCCTGAATGGAGGCCTTGATAGGCCACTTCATGATGCTGTGCAGATGAAACCTGGATTGCCTTGGAGACCCGAGATGCCAGAGTCATGGGTCACCTGCTGTGGAAAGTTGCTAACAGGCAGGGGCACCAGCCCAAGAGAAATAAGTGCGTTGCAGTCAGCAAAGCTGAAAGGGTTGGGGATCTGAAGAGTGTTTTGACATCAGACAGGGAGATGCAGAGTTTGGAGTTTGCACAGCTGTGGTCCAGCATTTCCTTGCTGCTTGCCCTTCCCTGTGCTTTGGAACAGTAATGTATATCTCATGTCACTATATGTTGGAAGTGTTTGATCTGCTTTTTGATTTTGATTTTATAGGGGATTACAATGAAGAGATTACATGAACCTCAGAATAGACATAACTTTAGACTTTTAAGTAAGTTTGAGACTATTACAAACTATGGGTCTTTTGAAGTTACACTGAATTAATTTTTGCATTATGTAATGGCTACAAGTTTTTGGGGGCCAGGGAGTAGAATGTGGTGCTTTAAAAGAAAATGTCCCCCAAAGGGTGTGGCACTATTAGGAGGTGTGGCCTGTTGGAGTGGGTGTGGCCTTGCATGAGGTAGTTTGTTGCTATGGAGGTGGGTTTTGCGTTCTCTTACCTGCTCAAGCCACACCCAATGTCTCAGTTCATTTCCAGTTGCCTGAGTATCAAGTTCTAAACTCTCAGCCCCTTCACTACTTGTGTTCTACCATGTCCTAACATGGTGATGATGGACTGAACCACTGAACTCTTCTCCTTTAAAACTGAAACCATTCAATGTTTTCCTTTAGGAGTTGCTGTGGTCATGATGTCTCTTCACAGTAATAGAAGCCCTAACTTATACATAGGCCTACAACCCACCACCCATAGATCTTACAGGAGGCTGGGCCCAGGACTGCAAGTACTCTCCAAGGTAGAACAGTGTCCCCTTGTGTTGGGCTGTGTTAGGGAGGGATTCTTGTAGTGAGTTCTCTGTTGGGGACCTGCTCAAGTTCTCCCAGAGAACAGCATTTTCCATCTTCACTGTCTGGACTCTTGCCATTCTCCATGGCCACCAATTCTCTGCTCCTGGCAATCTCCCCGTTTAAAGAAAGAGCTGGATCTTTGTTTTTGCTTTTCCTCACTTACTTGTAAAGGTGGAATGGGGTCTACAAGGTACAAAAGTGCTTTCAACCCAGGTCAGTTGCTTTTCCCTTGAGAAAATAAAGGGTGTTCTAATTACCAAATTTCTCCAGTCTGCTTCTCATTTGAATACATATTGGTCTCCTCGTTTCTGCTTAACTAAAAGACATTTTCAGTGTAATCACTCTTCACAGAATATGTTTCCACTGCACAAATTCTTTAGCGCATGACTCCTCCCTCACCCTAGAGCTGCAAGCACCAAGCACTTCAGACACAATCCTCTCAGTCTGACCTGAGACCCTCTGACCTAAGGATGAGTTTTCATAGTACTAGAAGATGTTTTGCAGGCTTCCAAGGGAGAGAAGCCATAACCCAACGATAGGACTCCCTGAACAATGTCAACATTAACATATATGATATCCTGTAGATAGGAATCTCATGTGACCCCATTCAGAAGAAATATATATGTATCAAAAAGTTGCCAGGAGAGGGAGAATTAGTCTCCCCAAGGATGAACCCACTCACCATTCCTCAAAACATACACAGGCAACCCTTAGCAGAGTCAGACTTTCATACTTAGTTATGTGCATGCATGTGTGTGTGTATTTGTATTTAACAGTAAAAGTTGAAGAAGAAGACATAAAACATTTGAGATGGACAAGAGAGGAGTTGGAATGAGGGGAGAGAAAGATATAATTATACTTTCATTTTACAATTTTTCAGAAAAACAAACTGACCAATCTGGTCAGTTGTGATAATATGGGTGAAACTAGAAATTATTTCAGGCAGAGGAGGCTAAGTACCACTTGATCACATTGATAGGCTATATGCATTGGTTTTTCCCACCAGCCAGGGACATCAGGAAGCTGAGGCTTGGAGACTTACCAAACAATAGATGGTCCTCAACACTGTGATAAGAGGGTGATCTATGCTCACAGTACTGGTTCCGCTAATGCTGGATGTGTGTAAACATTATGTATGGTACATTTCTGTAGTACCTATAGTGCTTGCGTAGATCAGCAAACAAACTGAATAGATGATCCAACGTTTACTCATGAAATTTTTGTAGAATATCCCATTAACAGTTAAATTGATGATAATTTTCATGTATTAATAAAAAGGAAAAGTTATATGGGACTATTCTCATAGATCATTCTGGGACTTTAAGATGAAAACCAAAAATCTGAAATCAGAAAATTTTGAAAGAAGGAAATAGCAGCATCAGCAAATAATACACCTCTCAGCCACAGCACACTGATGCCCAGGGGCCACATGTGGAAAACACACTTTAGGAGTACTGCAAACACCTCCATCAAAAGCAGCAGAAAATGAAAAATGAGTAAAGGTCAGAGACATGTCTGTTCTATTTGAATAGTGTTCTTAGTCCTCTAGCTGATTTTCTCATATGTTCACATATATTTTTAGGTGGTTCTTCTTGTACTATTCTACATTTTGATGGTGAAATAAGAATTCACTGTAGATGCGATCCTCACGCAGGAAATCAAGGTTGCTCTCCTTGACTATCCCATCTCACGTCTCTTGTCACTATTATTGGTATCACTACTTAACGCTGTGCAAATTCAGAAACTCAAACTTTAGCCCCAGCTGCTGTACCAGAATCTGTATTTTCATTTCATTTCATATTTGTGATTGTGCACATTAAGTATTGAAAGTTACTCCCCACACACCATGACTTTGTCCTCGTGTGTGTGTGTGTGTGTGTGCACACATGCACAGTGTAGAATACAAGCATATAACACTATTACACATTATTCTGCTTGCCTGTACCACATAGAATCACCTGCGCAGGGCAGGCACCACTCATAATGGACTGCTATCGCGTATCAATTACTAATTAAGAAAATGCCCTCCTAGGCTTGGCTACAGGACAGTCTTAGGAAGACATTTTTTCTATTATGTCTCTCTCTTCCCAAACGACTCTAGCTTGTGTCAAGTTGACAGGAGAACTATCCTGCCCAGTACATTTTGGTATTCATATTCTAATTGATGGTTTTAGTTAATTTAAAAATGTGATATCATTCACTGATTTTTATTTCAGGAAATGCTGCTCTTCTGGGATGTGGCCATTGATTTCTCTCCAGAAGAGTGGGAATCCCTGGAGCCTGCTCAGTGGAATCTATACAAGGATGTGATGCTGGAGAATTACAGCCACCTTGATTTCCTGGGTGAGGATCTCATCACAGTGAACTCTTATTTCACCATCAGCAGGTGGCTTACGTGCTGTGTACTGTATCTCATGGGAACATTTCAACAGTGAGTTTCATGTCCTTCATTTTCAGAAAAATTAGAGACATTGCTCCATGGCTAAGATATATTTCACTGTTTTCTTTCTTCTTTCTTTCTTGGTGTTTGAACTGTCAGTGTTGAGTGTATGCTTCCTTCACTTCAGTGGGACTGTTAGAAATTCAATGGCACAAGGCATGGAGCACACCTGTTAAAGTATTTCACAATTCAGTTTTAATGATTTCCCCTTTAAATGAAACTCAGAATCTGAACATTGTAAACTCCTCTACTGTAGTAATAGTGTCAGAAAACATAAATGGAGCTGATTGTCTGGAGTCATTTACTACATCATCTCTTACCTTGTGAACCATGCACTGGAAGGGACTTGCCAATACCCAGTAGAACACCTAAACAATCTTGTTATCTTTTCTACAAACAGGCCTTGTGGTCCCTAAGGTACACCTGGTGACATTTCTGGAGCAAAGACAAGAGCCTTCATATGTGTAGAGACAAGCAGCAGCCACCGTGCACCCAGGTGTGTAGGAGTGAGGGGTTTGGGGACAGTGTTGAGATCCAAACGTCCAACAGAAAGGCAGGCTTTGCCATGTGTCTTGAAACATATTATGGAGATAGTCCTTTTGTTTTTGTTGTCAAAGCACATCTCTCAGATGTTTATGATGTTTTAAGTCTCTTAAGCTTGGTAATTCCCCAATGGTGAGCTGTGCTTGTATTTACAGTGACTTCCAAGTCTTTTTGATATGACTACATTATAATAGGATAGGCCTATTTCTATGCAGAAAACTCACTTACTTCCTTGGGTTGAGTACAGGTTCATGCCAGAATGATCTCTATATTGAAGTGAGGCATGATTTGCTTTATAAAGCCAAACCTACAATTCCATCACAGGCAGGCAGTCTCAGAAGCTCAATACTTTCAGTTCTGTTGGTCAGAATAATTTGGGGGTGGGGAGCAGTTGGAGAAAAGTGAGACAGCTCAGTGTCACCTTGGGCTGTTCATTCCCCACTGATTTTAGAGAAGAGTCAGTGTATTGACTTATTTTATAATGGGGTTGTATTGGCTGCTAGGCCCATTAACTAAACAGAGCGGTTTTATTTTTCAACGAAGTTGAACAGCCAGGCAATCATGCAGAATGAGACTATTAAACCTAGGAAGAGAAGAATGAGAGATCCTGGGATGCCGGGAGTAAGGTGTCAGCCTTGCTTCCACCAAACCAGCCATGAAGTATGTGCCTCTTTCTCAGCAGTTAGTAGATTTAGGCCTTGATGTGTATATAGGCCCATTGTTTTCCTGGTTTATAATGGGAGTGGGGCTGAAGCACATCAGATGTCTCTGTGAGGTGACTCAGGGGTTTGAATGTTCACAGCCCGTGTCCTCCTCAGGTGGCTGTAGTTGCTCCACATGTGGTACATGCAACTTAGTTTCAATAGTGTCCAGAGTTCCGCTGCTGTGCCCACTGGCCCTGTGTTTGAGCCTCTGTTGTGCATTATCTCTTTATTGAGCATGCCTTACACTATCAGGCATTGACCTCTCAGCTCTGGGATTAGCTTTGCTTAAATGATAATTAAAAGCCAGGGGACAGGACATGGCCATTAGAATTAGCATGTAGTTCCCATACTAGTTGGGTGGCAGACATAGGAACAAGGCTCCTCTGTACATAGGATACTCAGCATCAGTTTATAAGACAAGGAATGTGGAGTGATTGCAACGAGAGACTCTGTTGCTTGAGACATTTAGGATGAGGGTGCAGAGTCTAAGATCTGCTCCAGCATGGTCCCTCCCGTGGTCCCCCATGGGACATGAGGAGTGATTCATCTTCCTTACAGGTAATGAGTAGGATTACTATTTGTGGATATATATATATATATATATATATATATATATATATATGAAAATTATTTTGAAAAATGAATAAAAGGCAGATCTGTTTGCTATATTCCAGAATGTATATACCTGAGACCTTTGCTGTGACTCACATTTTTTCCTGTCTTAATACTTTAAGGTACAGAGAAAACGAACACAATCAAGAACTCAAGACTCTTACACCAGGCAGGGCAGAGTACAGGTCAGAGACCCCCCCCCCACGCTTGCTCTAAGATCCTGAGAAATCTGACAGCATCCACGTGAGAATGGCTCAGCTAGTGAGGCATGCTTCCCCACCAAAGCTGCTCCGTGAGCGCCCAGCTCCACCTCAGGAGCAGGCAGTCAGCTGACCATCATTAGCTGGCAGTCCTGGTCTCCTCAGCTGACCATCATTAGCTTGCAGTCCTGGACCTTGCTCTATCATCTACTCCGCGCTCCCAGGCAGCTCTCCTGTCCCAGAAGCCCAAGGCGGACTCGGGCTGCTCGTCCCAAGGAAACCATCACTCAGGGCGCAGTCCCTATCGCCCTCTTCCCAGCCATGACCTGCAACCTCCCGCGTCCCAGGCAGGTTCAGCACAGCACCTCCAAGGCAGCTTCTCTGCCCTCCCACCCAGCGCAGGTCCGCTCCCTCCAAGATGGACCCGCACCCCGCACAGAGCCTCAGACTGCGCTGCACCTTGCACCAACCTCCAAGTCAGAGACGCAGCAGGAGATCCAGCAGGGCAGGACTCGCGCCCAACTTTGGGGAAGAAGCACTTGGCTGGAGGGCTTTGCTGTGATGTCACAGTGCCTCCGGCTACATTTCCCAGAAGCCTGTGCGAAAGAATTCCTGGTACCCAGGTAGGAGATTTCTAATGTTCTGGATTTGTATGTGGCTCCCTGCAGTAGGTAAGGGAGGGAGGAGCAGAGTCAGCATTACAACCATGTGCAGAGAGGCTGGTGTTCGCCTCCTGATCTATGTGAGTCATGACACTGACAGAAATATTAACCTTGTAAGTTTTCTGGTCCATATATTGTGATTTTAAACTCTCTAGAGCATTTAAAAATCACGTTGACTCAGTTTTTAAATTAACGAAGCAACACATTAATGGTTTAGAGGTGATTTTGAAATCAGCCGTATCATATAAGTGGACCTAGGGAGAAAGGCTGGCTTGGAAATTTTAAATCACCTTGTATCTAACTAAAAAAGAAAACTCAGAACAAAATGAAACAAAGATGGGTTAAAGCAGGTGGGGATAATGTAGGCTTTGCCTTAACAGACAGCCCTACAAATAAATAACTACTCATTCCTCTGTGCTGACACTGTGTGAGCCATATGCGAATCTGACTCCACAGCTTGTAAAACAGTCCTGTGTGTACATGGGCATCCTATAGTGTAGAGAATTGGTGAGGGACACAGAGATGGTACAGTCACTGAACAAAGTTAAATGTCCAACTCTCTGACATTTACTCGCAAAGACCTCCTATAATCCATCTCGGGATTTGTCCATCCTTCCTTCTGTCCCTTGAAAACTTTCAACTGTTACTCTATGTAGGCTATCTAGTTTGCATGAGAGCTCTACTAGAATTTTACCAGGGTCCCCATGGTTGTTCACAAACTCAGGTCCACGTTCACCACCAGGTGGGCTAGGAGCTCATGCTTACCTCCCAAGTGAGGGGACACTGGTCCTGGATCACAGACTCAGGACTGAAGCAGAGACAGCCCCAATATAGAGTTTTCCATATTTCTGCCATGAGTGTATGGTGAAGTTCCAATTCCATTTAGCTATCACCTGCATGTTCCATGAAGTGTGGCCACACAGGGACTGTTAGGAGGGACACTGGGCATCTGACCGGTTATACGGTGAAGCTGTTCTCTCTAAAAGTGCTGCACAGCTCAATGTTGACCTACGCATTGCTCCTTACTATCTACAAATTTAGTACAATGTGGACAGTGCTGTGTTTTGTTTCCATCTTGGGACAAGGTCTAATACTATAACACAGTTTCCTTCTTGTATGCCTGCTGACTCTGGAGAAACTTTCCTAGAAATGTAGGTTTGAGCATGAAACCATTACAGTGGCCTTCACCTTTCAAATGAAATTGCACTTCCACAAGACAAACTTCCATGGCTGGCCTCTAGGCTCAGAGCAAATCAATGTGGGCTCCATACAAAGTGCCAGGATTCCCCAAACTGGAGTTAATCTCTGAGAATTATAGCTCATTTTACATCATCCAGAACTTTAAAGACACAGTAGTTTAGAATGAGTATGGCGCCTGTTGGCCTTCATGCATACCTGGCATTGGAGCCTGGCGCTACTGCAGCCACGTCCTTTAAGCATCCGTACTCTTGCCTGCTCTGTGGTCTCTCTGCACATGTGCTCTGCCCATCTTTAAAAGGTAGAACTCCACCACCTTTTTCTCTTCTCTCTGTCCCCCTTTGTCTTTCCCTCCCCCTAATAAAGAAACCCTCCACGTGAGACCTGTTGTATGGCCTGACTCCTTCTCGCCATTTTTAAAAACTAACAGCACCTGTAGGCTCATACAATAGAATGCCGTGCCCTAGCTGGAAGAATTAGAGGGTTTGTACTGTGTCCCTAGGGGTGGGCTTTGAGGTTACAGAATCCTATACATTACCTGTCTCCTATTGGGGATCAAGGTGAAAGTAAGGTCTCTGCTCCTGTTTGAGGATCATGCCTGCCTACCTGATGCTATGCTCGCTATCAAAAGACTTTTACACAGTGAAACCATGAGCAACAAATGACTAATGTGTTCTCTTACAACAATTGAAAAAGACACTCTGGTTTTCTAACAGAGAAAGAATGTCTATTCACCTCAGATCGGTGTCTAATGATAGACAAAGCAAAGATTCAGCTGAAGTCCTTATCTTCAAGGGTCAGTGAGTTTGCTACTGGGATTGCACACAAGAGTATGGATAAGGGATTAGAACAGGAACACATTGATTGAAAGTAGTAACATCAACAGTATGAAATACCTGAGGGACTTTGGGTAAAGACTCAAGAAAGTTGCATGCTTCAGCTCAGTTTATGACTTCCCGGGAGCTTGACTTCATAGGTACTCTCTGCCCCTTATCTGTTTATCTAGCCATCAGCAGTGAGGGCTCTGGAGGTCTTGGGAATGCCTAGGAATTCCCCATGCCTATCACAGGCTTACTTCCTAAGGTTAATGAGGGTCCCCCCAGAATGGGATGTTTCCATTGAATGGAAATTGTTGGCCAAATAAAAAGCTACTTCATGAGTCAGGGAGCAATGAATGCTTCTCCAGCACTGTGTGCTGTCTGGGGGCTACTCCCAAAGTATGGAGGTACAGATGGTCTTCTGGTCTCAGTAATCTACCACAGAAGTCTACTTAGAGATAGTACCAGACATTTGTCTTCTGGGTAACTGGAAATCTCATCAACTGAACAATCCATGCATTCTGGGTAACTGAGTTGGAAAGTCATCTACTTTGTGGTGATCGCATCAGACATAGGTATCCTGTCAGTGAGCTAGAGGTGTACTTATCTTCCCTATCATGCCTGGGAGGATGGTCTTTATATGTACCTGAAGGATAGGAGTCTGTATATTCCCCAGAGATCAATCTCCACAGGAGGTAGTACTTTAATGACTCAGGTCCCTCTTGTCCTGATTCCATTCATGTTTCCTTGAACACTTCTCAGCCCTGTAAACTTATCCCATATTCACATGGATCCTGCTGTCTATCAACCATGTCTTCATGTCTGTGGGACAAAGCAATTTTCCATATCAGCCCTCTGTCACTCCCTGGTCATCTCGTTTGCAGTTTTAATTTCTCTGTGCACTCTCTACATTGTTTCTCCTGTTACTTAGAAATACATTGTTGGGTAGGATCCATATTGCTTCCCACTTTCTGCCATATCAGTCACTTCTTGGTGAAATTCTCTCAGTTGGGGTATCTGTGTATGGATCGCTGTAATACATGAGGCTGTCACTTGACATGTAGTCCTGTAACATCACGCCAGTGCCCACTTTGTTTAAAGACAAAACAACCATTTCCTTAGCCAAATGTAAGAGACCAGCCTGTCAAAAATTTAGGGACACAACTGGGGCACGTGACAATCGTGCCTCTTCAGTGTATAAGGTAACTTAGTGGGTGTAGGGGAAGTATAGGTGTTAACATGTTCTAACTCCAGTGGCTTAACGTATTCTAACTCCAGTGTACACTGAGTGGCACTAGATGTCTCTAAATTGCCAAGTTCACTCAGAACGTGCTGCCTCTTCTCTTACTATAATCTCTCAGGTTCAGATGGAACCTAAACTGCCCCAAACTTATAAAATATTTATCCAGCCCAAGGCCTAGTGGCCTTTCAGTTTTAGCACACTTGACACTCTCTTGAAACTCACTATCCATCATGTCGTCCTGATAACAGCTCCTATTGCTGAAAAGTTCCCAGTATGCTATGACTTGTCTCAGACATTCAGACATTTCTACTCATGTAGAATGAGGTCACATGACTTTGATGAACCTTTATTAAGCCTCCAGTTACCTTAAAGGAACCCAGTGCAAGATAACCAGACTGGAAACTGGGCTTCTCTGCTGTGCTCACATCCTAAGTAAGGGAGGCCAGAAAGGACCGCCTGTGGTGGCTGCAGAGGGCTCCTGACCAAGAGCTGCCAAGTTGGCAGTAGGGGAGCATCCATTCTGCACTTCTTCATCCTTCTGAAATCCTAATCATCCAGTAGCCTAACCAGCCAGGGAGGCCAGGCCCTAACTCACAGAGGCCATGTGGTGTGGGGCCACTTTTACTATGCTGGAGGGTCCCGAGCTAGTAGCTCTCTAGTTGGAGAAGCTATAGTGGTTCCTAATGCCAGCTCTTTCTAATAGGTCTCCAAGACTGCTTCCTGTACATGGACTTTCTTTATCTTTCATGAGACTTACTATTAATAGAGACTTACTATTAATTATGAAGCATGAGCCTTAGATTAGGCTTGTTTCTAACTAGCTTATAACTTAAATGAAGCCATATTTTTAAATCTATGCTCTTCCCTGTGCTCATCACCTCATCTCCCTCAGGCCTATCCTGGTTATTCCTCATCTGGCTGCTGATTTCACCTTTCTCCTTCCAAGAGCTCTCTGTCCAGAAAGTTCTGCCTACACTTCCTGCCTAGTTACTGACTGTTTAGCTCTTTATTAAACCAATCTCAATGTAACAGAATATGCCACATTTGCCCTTTTTTCTCCAAATAGAAAGAAAGGTTTTAACTCTAATACAATGAACTATATACAGTAAGAACAATTATCAGGCAAAAATTACATTTACAATGTCCAATCCATTTGCATTTGGCAAATTTAGAGAAAGTACTACATTACCTATCCTATCTTAATACAAAGCATTATCCCTAAACCTTTTTTTTGTCATAACTAGTATTACCATCCTAAAAATATGTTTAGACCTTAAAACATCTTTTGAGATAAACAACTTAAGTTTTTACGTCTCTCGAGCTTATAAACATTACATCTCTCATATAAGTTTCTTTTTTGAATTTAGTAACAAAGGAAACTAATATTGGGACATCCATCTTTCACCTACAGGCCTAGAATATCTGACAGAATTTTCTGTGAAGCAGGGATTTTGAAGGACTATCCTACATTGTCTTGGTAAATTTCAGCAGGCACTTTTCTTTCTGTTCTGCTTGTCCAATTTGAACAGCATTCTGTTAGCAGTTAAAGCAAGGGCAGTTTCTTGTCAGTGGCTAGCTTTGCCACAAACAAAGCAATCTCCATATGTGGGTTCTTTGGTGTCCATAATATTTCATTAAAGTAAATTGATACTATCAGGAGCAGATACATCTCATTGTTATGAAAAGCCTTATGAAAAAAAAAACCATTTAATGTTATGAAAACATTATTTTATGAAAAAAACATTTTAAATGCCGTATTTTGTAGGTCTTGAAGATCATGGATCTAGCTAAAATAAATCTTTGCATGATCTTGAAAAAAATACCTACACATGAAAGTTTGATTGCTGTAGATGATTTAATACTGCATGTCTTTATTATCTTAAATACCATTCAGGGACTAAAGCTTTACATTTCATTTTTAAATGAGCTGCATGGGTACAATATCTTAAACAAGAATAGAAATACATATACAATATAACAAAAATAACCTGAAATTTGTATTGATATACAATAATCCATACCAATGTAAAATATTTGAGACTAGCGGCTGTCCAAAAGTAGATTGAACAATCTTCTCTTTTATAGAGATTATTTTATTTCCCATTCCTCTTTTTCCTGTTCTGATGATCTTGTTTTAAAACCAGTTTCTGTGGATCATTGGTTTTCCCCAGGATGTGCTGCTTCTTTCTTCAAAGACATTTTTATAAGCTCTTTGCAGCTACTAATTTTGCTCTATTCAAAGACCTTCTGGCTCACAAGTCTGTATTACTCCACCATTTGCAATCCTTGTTGAGGGTTTTCATAGCTTCACTTTCAGTTTCAAAAATTTCACGTTCAGTTACCATTTTTCGTCTTAACTGCTTTATTACCCATTGTATCAATCTAACTTTGTCCCCAGGTTCCTTTGTAGTTGTCCATCATCCTCCTTCTATTATTCTTCCTGTTGACCTATCTTGACCTTGGTTTGATGATATAAGTTTTACTGCTAATTTGATGAGTGCTTTATTGCAGCCCTGATATTGGGTATTACTGCCTTTATTTCTATCATTGGAACTATAGCAGCCTCTACTGCAGCCCTTGTACAACATAAAAACATTGTCTAAGAATGTTTCTGATATTTTACTCAAGAATCTATTGATAAGGGCCTTGTTAATAGGATTAATGCATTGGAGGAAGCAGTTTTATACATAGGTACACAGACTCAAATATTAAAGTTAGACTTACTGCTGTTTGTTACACACATTATAAATGAATTTGTGTTACAACACTGTCTTACAGTGGTTCTGATTATTCATGGGGACAGATTCAGGGTCACATTAGAGGTATAGGGAACAGTTCTAATGTAGATATGAATATTCATTCTCTCCATGAACTGTAACCTTTTCTCATGCACATCTTCAGATTTCCTCTGCCAAGAAGATAAGAATCTCCCATTTTTTAATTCAGTTACCTCTTTTGTAACTATAAAAATCTTTTGGACATATATCATTAATTTGGTTGTTGCTCTTGGTTTATTTTTAAATTTAGTCCTTTTTTTTTTTTTGTCACACACACACACACAAAAAAAGACTTGCCCTTTTCATAGTCCTTCATGATATTCATGAGTTTCAATTAAAAACCAAAAAAGGGGAGATGCTGGGAGTCATGTGATTTTTGGGGGACCTGAGAACAGCATGAGTAAATTCTTCTTGTCCAAGGCCCTGGAGAATCTGACCCATGTTTGGCAAGGCTGATGGGTAGTTCACAGCATAATTCTGGACGTGACCCCAAGAACTATGTGCTACCTGCTCTCCTTGCTTTCCTTATACAGGTTATTGCTGGCTGCCTTTGATTTCACTTTCTTAGAGCTACAGATGAAATGGCTATTTACAAAAGGAAATCATCCCTCTGATGACTCCCCTTTGGGTGAGCCAGAAGGGGGTGTCCTTAAAAATATACAATGGATCTGATTTAGCTCCTAATGCCTTTTGACGTTTCAGGCATGACCATGAATTCAGGCTTCTCAAGAATAGGATGTTGCCATTCCAATGCATCTTGTGATTAGCCTGAAAGAGTCACAGAATTTCACAACAATATTATAAATTTGCATATTCTGTGAGAATTATTTTAACCACAAGAGTCTTGGAGAAATGCTATTAAATAGATGATATTGGGGCTAATGGGACCAGTCTAGGAACAGAGAATGAAGAGCATCATAGAAGTCCACAATGTGCTCATTTTAACAGCTGTGCCAATAGTGTAGGAAGCTGAGAGTAGGACATGAAAATAAGGGATAAGCAGTGCCAAGTATTAAGAGTAACCTTTTTAGTTATGTAGTTTCCAGGATAAGAAAAAAAAAAAACCTAGACTATCACCTATAGGAGATATTGTAGTACAGAATTAAGAATGAATTGATTCAGCCTTGGCTGATGAGTTGATTGTGAGAGTTTGCCTCTAACCATTAGAGGCAAAATTCTGTCACTTTGCCTGATGCTTTAACAACAAATGCTGCCAGGTAGACATACTGTGTGACCTGTAGGTGTGCCTAGTTAGAAAACTTCCTTTGTTGCTTGTTATACTGCTTATGCTTCTAATATTAAAGCTATGAATCAAATAGGTAATGATTACCATGGGAAAGTTGAGGGACAGAAAGGGAATAAAGAATGGGAACAAATTGGCAATTATTCTACTTATTACTAGAAACTTAAGGAAACACGACTGTAAAATTGTTCATGCAAACTACTGAAAGTGTATAAATAAAAATGGCTCAGGCTATCAAGGGCCACTTGCTTGAAACAGGTGATCACAATTTTGTCATTGTGCTGACTTCCCTCCCAGGGCATCAGACCTGTTGGGAATTAGGAAGTCTCCCAGCACTCTTACGTTTAAATTAACCCATATTACTTATCTGTGCTTTGTCACGAGGCTCATGGCTTGTTATCTCATTTTCTACATATCCTAATTTCTCGTCAGCTGGCTGGCATCTCCTCATTACTCTCCTCTCCCCACCCTTCTTTCTCCCAGCACGCCACCAAGTTTGTATTCAGAATGATACATCTGATGTGTTTTAAGGGCTGAAGTGTAAACTTTTAAGACATTTGTGGGATTTCTCTCCAATATGAACAATCATGTGTCCAGTAAGGCTATAAAGATTAAGTCTTTACCACATTCCCCACCCTTTTAGGGACTGTGTTCAGAATGAATTTTCTTTTTCTCACCCTGTGTATCTCTCTCCTTGCCTAAGAGATGGAGATGAGCAAAATCATTTGCCAACTTTTCACACTTGATGGTTTTTCTACAGTATGGATTGTCTGATGTTCCTGAAGTTATGCAAAGTAGGAGAACTTTTCCACACTCTGCACACATGGAGGAATTGTCTTAAGCATGGAGTGTTTCATATTGTCTAAGGCACGAAGAGGAAGAAAAACATTTGCACACACTTCACGCTGTTAGGATTTCTCTGAAGTATGAACTTTCTTGTGTCTCCAAAGGGATGAGCTATTACGGAAGGCTTCATTACATTCTTCACACTTGTATGGTTTCTCGCCAGTATGAATTGCTTGATGTCCCCGAAGACTCCTAGAACAGGAAAACCGTTTGCCACACTCTACACACTTATAGGGGCTGTCTTCAGAATGGATTATTTGATGACGTTTAAAGAAGAAGTATGAGCAAAAACATCTGCCGCACTCCTCACACTTGTAGGGATAGTCTTCAGAGTGACTTGTCTGGTGTCGTCTAAGGGTTGAAGATGAGAAAAAACATTTCCCACACTTTTTACACTCGTAGGATCTCTCTGAGGTATGAACTCTCCTGTGTTTCCAGAAGGTTGAATATTTCCGAAAGCCTTTGTCACACTCTTCACACTTGTATAGTTTCTCACCAGTATGAATTGCTTGATGTTCCCGAAGACTCCTAGAACAGGAAAACCACTTGCCACACTCTACACACTTATAGGGGCTGTCCTCCGAATGCATTGATTGATGTCGTCTAAGGGATGAAGAGGAGGAAAAACATTTGCCACACTCCTCACACTTGTATGGTTTCTCTCCAGTATGGACTGTCTGATGCTCTTGAAGGTGTGAAAAGTAGGAAAATCTTTTGCCACACTCCGCACACTTATAGGGGTTGTCTTCAGAATGGATTGTTTGATGTCGTCTGAGGGATGAGGATGAGCAAAAGCACTTTCCACACTCGTCACACTTGTAGGCTTTCTTTGCAGGGTTAGCTGCCTTGTTCCCAATGAGAGAAGCAGGCTTAGTAAATTCTTTACCACTCAGTTCACACTGGTACGATTTCTCCGCAATATGAATTTTCATGTGTCTCCTAAAGGATGAGTGACAATGAAAGGCTTTGTGACACTCATCACACTTGTATGATTTCTCTTCAGTGTGTATTTGATGTACCTGAAGGTGCAGAGAACAAGAAAAGCTCTTTACACAGTCTGAACACTTGTAGGGGTTGTTTCTTGAATGAATCCTTTGATGTTGCTTAAGGTATGAAGGGAAATAAAAAGCTTTGCTACACTCTCCACACTTGTAGGGTTTCTCTCCAGAATGAATTCTTTGATGTTGTTTCAGCAATGGAAGATAGTAAAATGATTTAGCACATTCTTCACACTTGTATGCTTTTTCATCAGTATGAGTTTTCTGATGTATGAAAAGTGATGAGCCCGTATTGAAGGCCTTATGACATTCTTTACACTTGTAGGGTTTCTCTCCAGTATGAAGTCTCTGGTGTATAGAAAGCATTTTATAAGAACTAAGGCCCTTACCACATTCTTCACACTTGTAGGGTTTCTCCCTTGCATAAATTCTCTGGTATGGAATATGTTCTGAGTTATAATTGATGGTCTTGTTATAAATGTTATAATCATTGGTTGTTGTTCCTGTTGAGCAAAAGTTGAGATATGAACAAAAGCTAAGAAATATTCTTTATTATTATACTGCTTATATTTTTTAAATGCTTACTTTTATATTGAGAAATTTACTTATACATATTGAACCATAAATAAGAAACTACAATAATTTTCAATAGGCACTGAGCATGGATGATAGAATATTGTAGCTAGGAATAATCTATACTCCTACTAGAATAAGGACACAACCAAATTGAACATAGACATAAAGACAGTATTATTCAAAGTTTAAAAGCTAAGTAAGTTGTAAGAGCATTTTTACTAATAGAAATAAGCTCATGAAACTGTACAGATATTATATATCTAGACACCATGAAATTATAAAGTAGCCAGTCCTGGAAAAAAAAAAAAAACTTAATGGTGATTGAATCATCATCAAATACAAAATTTTTATTCTCCACCTAGTTTTATTTTGGAAGTTACAAAGAATATGCTTGCTGCACAAGAAGTAGATGGTCCACAACAAGATTAAACAATACAGTTCAAAAACTCAGGGTAGTGTTTTATTTGGATGACAAGAAAATATATACCCGAAACATATTAAGTCATGGTAAAAAACAAAACAAAGAACCTTCAGGTTCATCTGTGAATTACACTAATTGTGCTGAGACAATGTATTTGTCAATGAATAGATGAAAAAATGACTTATTTCATATTTAGTTTGTTTTTGCTTTTCTAACAAAGGGTTTCTCTGTGTTGACCTTGCTATCCTGGAACTCATTATATAGACCAGGCTGGCCTCAACATCAGAGATCCACCTTCCTCTGCCTCCCAAGTACTGGGATCAGTGGAGTAGGTCTCCATGCCTAGGCAATAATATTGTGTATTTCTAAGATTTATTTACTTACAAGAGTAAACAGTTATTGGGCCCTAACTTGTAGCGAGATATTCACCTTGTCTGTACCTGTGGCTTAGGCCATGCCCATTGGGGCGGAGACAGGGCCGGATGGGAGCGGAGAGAAAAGGTTGGGAGAGGGTCAGGCCGCCCCTTTTGGGTGGTGGACGCTGGAAGGCTCAGGATCTGCTGGAACCCGCCGCATGCATCTGCCTATGTTGTGAGTTATTTCTCCCTTAATAAACTTCTGTTCGGCCTAATTGTTTATCCTGATTCTTATTAAATCACAATACTAACTAGAGAGAGAAATGAACAAGGCATGCAAACAGGAGACTTGTGTTTACACATGAAGTAGAAATTCACAGAGCAAAGCTCACAGATATTTTGAAATCTTACACTGTCTTTATGCTGTCTCAGCTATGGTTTTGGTTCCTTACTTTCTGTCACTTTCCCTGACCCCCCTTGTGGAGCAGAGTCACTCTCTGAGCTCAGTTCGCTTCAAGGCTCCTGGAAGCTGCGGGGTTCCGCTGTCCCCTGTCTGTGTTCCATGAGTGGTGCCAACATCCATTTGGAGGCTGGGTTAGCAGGTCTGGGAAACTCCATGTCTATTCCTCTTTCATCTTGGACGCTGAGCTCCCTGTTAAGGTCTTGTCAAAAACACCAAGCCTAGTCAACTCCTAGCCACGTTCCCTCAAAGACTACTCTGGCTGGTGGGGACTAAGCTATATGATCTCACTGGTCTATCCATGTGCAGTAAGGTCCACATAGGGACAGTACCTTCTCTTTTACAGAGCACAGGTTACCAGAGCATGCAGAGTGGGCAGGAGAGGTGCACCCATATATCCAAGAAGCTCAGATAGCTTCTAGGACTCTAGCTCAGGATGAGGACAAGATGTTGCAGCCAGACTTCCTATGTGTTAGAATTTCTTACCTGCACTGCTTGTGCATAAAGACAGAGGGTCAAGTTGGGTCTTTTCTACTGGGTCTGCAAGCCTGCTTCCTCAGAGATAAGACATGCTGTCTATTCTTAGGACTTCTTTGCCCTGTGGCTGAGCTCAGCCTTCCTCTCTGCTCCAACAAGCCCACATACACTTGCTTTCACTTCTAGAACTTTCTGAATTGCTTTGATGTCTAGTTTTATGGCTTATATGTTTAAATGTCTCTAGGCTGCAGGTACCTATCTACTTTAAACTTAGAGGTTGATCCACAAAGAAGTTAGTATGTCCCTGTTTTGTAAGAATCAGTATATTATCCTAAACACTAAAATCTTTATAAGAGGCAAAACATAGAGAACTATTCAGGTTGTCTGTCTACATCTGAAGACACTATAGTTATGGATATTTAGATTACTGTGTTCAGTCTTATTTAGACACAAATGCCATTTGAATATAGACAATGTTTTCATAAATCATCCTGTCTGTTTCAGCTCACTGAAAAGCTGGCTCTGGAAAAAGGATATTTCTCCAACCACTTCAAACCCAAGCACATTTCTCAAACCTTATCCTGGGTCAGGCTGGCTCCCTGACTCTGTGACAGGCAGAGGGAGAACAATAGGACTGCTTGGGAAAAAGATGCCGTGCACTTGAGAACATCAAAGAGGTGAACTGTTTCCAACAGAGGCTGCTATTAATGATGTCATGGTAGGAAGAAGTGCAGAATAAAAACAACCAATGGGGTGTTTGTTATTAAAGAGGATAAAAGCGACAATCTGTCTAAAAGCAATCAATAATGACTCCAAAATCATAGTCCACTAGGTTCTGTTAGATGCTGTCAGCATCACTTTAGTGATGATCACGGTAAGTCTGCATACTATCTAAGTCATAAAGTCTGTCTTATGTTCACTATAAGGATGACCTGGAAACTTTCAAGGCATAATTGTTTAACAGTATGTGTCCAGGTAATATTACCCTCACTGTGTAGTTTGGATTCATTCTTTTTTTTAATTTGACTGATGTTGTACACTAAGCTGAACAACCTACTATCATCATAACTCTAGCTTGTTAAATGTTAATATTCCTTCAAAAACGGAGGATATAGGCAAGATCCCTGAACCCTCACCTGAGGATCCACTCAGCTTCCCAGCTAGCTGCATGGAACTGGGACTCAATTGCATGAGGTTTCAAGGTTCCCTGGAGACAATTGGGTGTACAGGCCAGAAAAACTAATACTGGGCTGTGGGATGCATCTGCAGTGCTGTAATATGCACTGTTATATGTACTGTTACAGATAAAGCTGTTAGATGTATTGGCTATATGAAAACAGATACTGTCTAACAGCCTCTACTTTGGGACATTGTCCTAAATCAAATGGTAAATATACTTGTTAAACACAGAATGTCAGTCACATTTGGAATTGCTTAATCAGGGGGTATATGTAAAGCATCAGATGCCCGGGCCAAAGGGAGAGGTGTCTCATTGATTCTGCAGTCAGTTTCTAATTGAAATTCTGTTCTGTTATGTACATCCTCTCTTGGTGATTACAAAAGCTGTTCTCATCTGAGTCTACTGATGTCTCCAAACCTCTTGGTGACATGTTCACTTTTCTTTGTATGGATCAGTGAAATAATTTAAAAAGATACCAAAGATAGAGTTGAAGTTATATCTCTAATAAATAGGTTAAACTATTTAAGATCTATTAAGTAAATAAAGGAAGGACAAAGCCTCTGAAGCTTGAAGCCAAGTCACATTAGGTCTGTCTATGTCATACAGGCATTATAGAAGAATGAACTTAAAGATAATATACTTAATTATCAAAATTTACTAATGTCCCTAAGGTTGTAAAGTTTTGTTCATGTTATAAAAAAACACTGATTAAAAGAATTCTGTCTAGTTACTTATGTCTTTGATAACGTTGTTAAACTGTAGCCATTTGGAGAAACTGAGTCACAAAAAGAACAATGAATTGTACATCTTTTTATTCTTGTAGATGTTCCTTAAAAAGGTCAGTCTTATTATTCTCTCTTCTGACTGTATTCTTGAAAGTCAGTAGGACTAATTTAGATTTCATAAAGGTACAGACAGTTAAAAAAAAAAGGTACAGCCAGTATAAATGTCTGAGAAGAATCAAGGTCCCAGTTCCCTAAGGACTGTATTTATGTTTAAAGTTTATTTTATACTAAAATAAACACAGCTTCAGTTCAACAATTGTCATTTCTGAGGCTGACATTTTTTAACAGAGATCAATTATTCCCATTTCAATCCTAATCTGATGAGTCACGACTTCATTGTAAGATGTTAGAACAAACACACTTAACATAATAGTTATTGAGAGTCACCTACTGAGACTAATACATGTACAGAGACAAAATTAGAGGGAGAGAGAAATTTATACAGTCTTTCAATTATATAGTCCTCTGTACATGTTGTCAAACAAAGCAGACAACTCAAAGAAAATTTAAGGTCAGCTTGAAGTTTCCTAAATATGGAATAATATTCAAAACCAGGTATACTTGCAAAAAAGATCTGTTTATTGAAATAAATTGCTTGAATAAAAAGGGTTAAAACCTACACTACACTTACATGGCAGGACACACCAGGATAGGTTAGCACACTTACCCTTAGATTGAACAGAGACCTATTGAATTAATGGTTTCCATTGTCAACACAGGATGATTAAGGACGTGTGGGGAATAGAGTATGAGTGTCTGCTTCTCCTGTTCTCCCTCTGGCCTGGAAACCAGAGCAGGACATCCTAGTCCTTATCTGTAGGGAAGATGAAGCACTCTTCATGTCCCACCAGACAGGGTGGACTCCCTCACGATGAGGAGGATCTTAGATTCTTCACCACACTCTAAATGTGTCAGCAATGGAGACACTCACTGCAACTTGTCAGCACTCCATGTTTCCTGAACTGATAGTTGAGGATACCGAGGGGAACCTTGTATCCATGTCTGCTACCCACCTGGTATGGGAACTACACTCTAGTTCAAAGGACAATGCCCTGTCCCCTGGCTTTGAATTTCCTCCTCTTAACAAAGCCAATTCCAGGGCTGAGATGTCAATGCCTGATTGTGTATGCAGACCTCAGCAAAGTGGTAGATAAGACATGACAGAGGCTTAACCACAGGGCCAGTGGGCACAGCAGGCTCAAGTCTGGGCACTACTGAAACTAAGTCACAAGTGCCATGTATGGACACCACATCAGTAAAGACAGCCATACGGCTTGAGGAGGAGGTGAGTCGGACTGTGAAAGTTCACCCAGGGCAGTCATTCTAGTCACCTTCCAGAGACGTCTGGGACCAGATCCTTAGCCCTGCTCCCATTAGCAATCTGGAAGCCAGTTGACATACACATACTTGGAGGAAGTGTGGATAATCAACATGTCTTTGATAACATGTGGGTACTCATAAAGATGGCTGCACTCCATCTTGGCACAAGGGCAGATAGTTCAAAGCTGTCAGCAAGCCATAAGACCTAAAGGTCAATGGTGTGGCTACAGAAGGATGCTTTGGCTATCTTAGTCTAAATAACAACAGAGTTGAATCTGAGGTGTGGCTACTCCTGACTGTCAAGGCTAGGGAAGGAGAAGCTGAATCTGAGGTGTGGCTACTCCTGACCTCAAGGCTAGGGAACAAGAAGTTGAAGCTAAGATGTGGTTACTGAACCCTTAGAATAAGTGAGGAAGAAAAGTCAGTTTGTTCCATATACATGATACCGTGTTCCCCTTTTTGGTTATGGTATATAAGAGTGGTGAAAAATAAACTCATGGCATTTCAGTATTGACTGATCTGCCTCCTGACCTTTATTCTGTCTTTATTATCTATAGCTAGCCTTTCCCTCATCCACACTCCCCCAACTCAGGTACAGACTTGGGGCCGCTCGGCTGGCTCCGACTGCAGCCCCACAAAGACTGCTCTTGACAATAATAAAGACACAAAGTAGAGACCTAAAGAATTAATGCCACAACACCTTCTTTCAATGCACATGGGAAAGCCTGCCTTTCTGCCCATGACCCCTCATTCCTACCCACCTGGGTGCACAGTGTCTGTTGCTTGTGTTTGCTCCAGAAATGTCACCAGGTGTGGCTTATTGACAACAAGACCTGTTTGGAGGAAAAGGGAAAAATATTAAGTGTTCTTCCACTGGGAATTGACACATAAGAAAAGAGATCATGAAAGTAAGTGACTGAAATCAGTTCCTTAAATGTTTTCTCACAGGTCACTACAGTATAGAAAGTTTACAACACCTAGGTTCTGAGTCTTGTTTAACGGGAAAAACATTAAAAGTATCTGGGGTGGACAGTAGGGTGAATACTTTCACTGGATCTGGAGTAAATATTAAAAGGAACACTTTTCACTGCATCTGGCATAAACATTAGAGTGAATATTTGTGGAAAACAGTAAAGAATCTCTGTGGAAAGCAGTGATGGTTTTCCAGGATTTGTAGAATTGCTTATCTAAGAGGTTTGTAGCCTTTGAATGATTTTGGTCATAGGATGCCTCTGGCACATTTGAGGCTCTTGGGTTACAGTATATTGCAAACAATAAAGGCCAAAAGTCATGGAGCCATGTGATGCTTTCCTTGGAGAGATATATAGATTAGATTGGGGACCTTAGTATGAGAAAATAGTTTACACAAGAAACAACCTTGTGTAAGAATCAGTAAATTTGCCTTTGTACTATGGCGGCTCAGGTTTCAGGTCATCAGAGGCTGGACCTTCCTGCTGTTGTACACCCCTTAAACTTTCATCGTGGAGTGACCTTGTTTTTGACCAACCCACAAAACACCCTCCAAAAACCTGAATTGTGAAACACTTTAATTAACAGGTGTGCTCCATGCTTCATGCTATTGAATTTCTAACAGTCCCACTAGCGTGACTACTGAATGAAACATACATTCAGCACACACGGTTCAAACACACAGAGAGAAAAACACTGGAATGTTTTTAGCTATGGAGCAACCACTCTAATTGTTCTTAAAATGAAAGATATGAAACCGGCTGTTGAAATGTTCCCATGAGATACAGTACAAAGCGAGTAAGCTACGTGCTGATGGTGAATTAAGAATTCACTGTGATGAGATCCTCACCCAGGAATTCAAGGTTGCTGTAATTCTCCAGCATCACATCCCTGTACAGATTCCACTGAGCAGGCTCCAGGCATTCCCTCTCTTCCAGAGAGAACTCAATGGCCACATCCCGGAAGGACAGCATTTCCTGAAACAAAGGTCAATGAATGATAACACAGTTTTAATTATAAAATCACTAAAAGTAATATAAATATCAAGATACATTGGGCTGGATAGTTTTCCTGTCAACTTGAGACTAGCTAGGGTCTTTAAGAAGAGAGAAAGATCATTGAGAAGATGCCTCCCTAAGTCTGTGTGTAGGGAAGCCTATGGCATTTTCTTAACTAGTGATTGACATGAGATAGCACAGATCATTATGGACAGTGCCAGCCTTGGGCAGGTGATCTATATTCTGTAGGAAAACAGAATAATGTGTAGTAGTGTGATTTGCTTGTATTATACACACTGGTTCATCCATGGGGAAGACTAATTCTCCCTCTCTGTTATGTTTCGGTACTTAATGTACTGGCTGGTTTTGTGTGTCAACTTGACACAAGCTAGAGTCAACAAAATAGAAGCCTCAGTCGAGGAAATGCCTCAACAAGATGCAGCTGTAAGGCATTTTCTCAGCTGGTGATCAATGCGGGAGGGCCCAGTGGGTGGTGCCATCCCTGGGCTGGTAGTTCTGGGTTCTGTAAGAAAGCACACAGAGGAAGCCAGAGGAGGCAAGCTGTCAGTAGGCAGTTCATCTCCATGGCCTCTGCGTCAGCTCCTGCCTCTGGAATCCTGCCCTGTTTGAGTTCCTGTCTTGACTTTCTTCAGGGATGAACAGCAATGTTAAAGGGTAAGCCAAATAAATCCTTTCCTCCCCAACTTATTTTTCGGTCATGATGTTTCACCATAGCAACAGCAACCAACCCAAGACTTTATATACTTTTTTTGGGGGTGGGGTTATTGGATTAGATATGGTTTCTCTGTGTAGTCCTGGCTATCCTGGAACTCACTCTGTAGACCAGGCTGGCCTTTAACTCAGAACTACGCCTACTCGGTTTTTAAGTGCTGGGACTAAGGCATGTGCCACCACTGCTGGTGGTTTCATATGCGTCATGAGTAGAACCCCATGCTGTTCATATCTGCAGGATGTCATTGTTCAGGCAGTCCTGTTGTTGGGAGCTTGTAAAGCACCGTCTTTTCCATCACAAGTCTGTTTACTTTAAATCTCAGGCCACACACACAGGTCTATAAGTTCTTCCTCACCCTGCTAACCTGACCCAAAAGCCTTCCTAGTCCTCAAATTGCTTTACAGTGGGTCTTTCCCTCAATGTTTGCAGTACCTGCATTCTCTCACCCCTAGCCTAAGCTTTTCTGTAGCAACTGACTCTGGCAGAATTTCACTCCCATGAACCATTGGGCCTCGGGTATTTCCTCTCAATCCTTTAAAAGGCAGCGAGAATAAACACAATCAAGACCTCAAGACCCTTACACCAGGCAGGACAGTGTACAGGAGGGGTCAGAAACCCTGTTTGCTCTAAGATCCTGAGAAATCTGACAGCATCCACGTGAGAATGGCTCGGCTAGTGAAACATGCTTCCCCACCAAAGCTGCTCAGTGAGCGCCCAGCTCCACCTCAGGAGCAGGCAGTCATCTGACCATCATTAGCTGGCAGTCCTGGTCACCTCAGCTGACCATCATTAGCTTGCAGTCCTGGACCTTGCGCTATCATCTACTCCGCGCTCCCAGGTAGTTCTCCTGTCCCAGAAACCCAAAGCGGATTCGGGCTGCACGTTCTAAGGAAACCTTCACTCAGGGCTCAGTCCCTATGGCCCTCTACCCAGCCCTGACCTGCAACTTCCCGCGTCCCAGCCGGTTCAGCCCTCCCACCCATCCCAGGTCGGCTCCCTCCAAGACGGACCGGTACCCCGCGCAGAGCCTCAGGCTGCGCTGCACCCTGGACCAACCTCCAAATCAGAGACTCAGCAGGAGATCCAGCAGGGCAGGACTCGTATCCAACTTTGAGGAAGACGCACATGTGCAGACCAAATCCGGAAAAGGTTTTCCAGGACGGTTCTCTGTGATGTCACAGTCGCACGGACTACATTTCCCAGAAGTCTGAGCGAAGGAATTCCTGGAATCCTGAGTGGCTATATTTACTCTCCCTGCACTGGGTTCTGGCTGCCTGCTGTAGGGATTGGGAGAAAGAAATGGAGTTGTCTGGACAGCTGTTGGCCTGAGAAAAAGCAAGTGCACGAATATCTGATTTAAGCAAGCTTTATTTTACAGGAGCACCAAGCTTTCTCTCCCAAAGTCGGTATTTCAGAGAGCATCCCCTCACTGCCTTTTGTGGTCCATTTTGAGGCAAGGATGGGGTTAATAAAAAACAGCTGTCAAGATAATTGGTCATTATAAAGGAGGAAATTTCTTTGAAGTGTGGTTTCTTAACAACAATGTGGCTACTGTTTTGGTCTCAAACAGCCATGGAGACTGTCTGGTGTTCATCTCCAGATCCACAATAGGAGATTCATGAATGGGACTCAAGACTTGGACTTTAACATTAGGCTCAGAGGTCATTTCTGGTCCCTGTGTTCTGATTGAATCGCATTAAGTCAGTTGCCCTTTAAAATGGTGAAGCAATATTGTGTGGAGTAATCTTTTCATACACTGTGAAGATTTGTCTTTGCCAAGGAACCTTCTGATTGGTTTAATATAAAGCCAAATGGCCAATTAGCTAGACAGGGGAGAAGGGGAGAGAGTAGATGAATCTTGCTGCACAGAGAGGCCAACTAGACGTGGTACATGTCAGGCATACCTGATTGTGTCTTTACTCACAACAGTAAAAATCCTGAGTCGACAGAAGTGTCCATGAACATATTAATGGAAAATACATTGAATTTGAATGTATATGTTTATTACACACAAACACATAGAGGGGGAGGCTATTTAGCTCTAAAAAGGTATAATCACAAAATTTACAGAAAAATAATGGACATCAAATGTCTATCAGTTGAGGACACCCAGTCATATAAAGAAATATACTGCCATGTTCCTCCTCATATGTGTTATCTAGACACTAATACATGTACAGATGTGAAGAGTTGTCTGTGTGGGTTCAGCATGTAAATTAGAAAAGAGAATGAAGTTTGAGTAGTAGTGATAAGGATTTAAAGTAGGTAATGAACATGAGTTGTGAAAGAGGACATAAGATATGATTTTCAGGTTCCAACTCCCTCATGGATTTTAGTTTTCATGGTGTACAACACAAAATATGCAGGCAGATGATGTCAAATCCAATGTGAAAGCCTCAAGTTCTGTTCTGTGTTCTAACTGTATGAACATTCATCACCTCAGTAGTATAACAGGCTTTCTCTTGGGCCACCAATCAGCTCCCAAATAGCACTGGTGGCTCTTTTGGGAAGTTCTGATACCATCACTTAAATGGGCTTGAGTAGCACATGTCAAAACTACCACTTAGCAGTTAGCCAGTCATGTGATCAGCAAAAGACAGAAATGTGAAATAGATTCAGACCAAAAAATTAACAAGCAAAAAAAACAACAAAAACAAACATACATAGGCTTAGGAGAGAAACGAAAAAGGGTACAAAAAATATGTAAAAGGGAAACTGGGTAATAAAAATAAGCCATGTAAAGAAGGAAAATACACAGTCTGGATTATGTACATTGTGTTGCCTTTTGACTTTTTGACTGTTAATGAACAAATAAGTGCTGAGAGACATTTTGATTATGAAAGCTGCTAAATTATACCAACCTATATATTTTATAAATACCTTGACTGAAGTAGTGTTGAGAAATTGCCCAGATTCCCCCAAAATCGATTATTAATATTAGTCTTTGTTTAGGAGGCTGATTACAAATTGATATTGGTCACAGTCAAAAAAAAAAAAAGACTAAACAAAAGATTTGAATTCAGAGATCTTTCTAAAAGAAGGGTGATATGATATAGAAATGATAAAATGGTAGATTACTGAATCTATACTAATCCAAAAAACAATTACTAATCTTAAATATTTTATATTTGTATAGATTTGGCTTATTGATAAAAATTTAGTTTTGTTGTAATGTATATTTCTATTTAAGGTATTATATTTATGCCACTCACTTAAAAATATAATTAAGAAATATAAATTAATCATCTATAATCAAACTTACAGACATGTTAAATATGTTTTCAAGATCATACACAGATATATTTACATAGATGGTCTTCAAACACTTCAAAGACCTACAACATATGGCATTTAATATGTTTAATAATGTAAGGCTTTTTGTGAGAGAAATGAATGCTCCTGGCTACAGTTATCTACTCCAGAGAAGATGAGCATAAATGAAACTTTGTAAGGAATTTTTTTTTTTTTTTTAATGGTAAAAACTAGTCTGTGGGCAAAGAAAGTGACCATGCCTCAACTGCTGACAGTTACTGTGACCTGAACCAGTAGTACAAGGCGACTGCTGAACTTTGCCAAGACAAGACAGGACAGCTCTTTGAAATTCCCTGCTTCCCAGGAAAGACTGGCAGATATGCTAGGACTAGTCCAGAGCTGGATGCACTTATGTTGCAGAGGAACTTTGGGTGACTGTCTAAGCAGCTAGATAGAGAACAGAGTATTTTCTCTAATTTTGTCAATTACAAGTAATACTGGAAATAACTAATTCTTCCTTAGTTACTGTTTTGTCATTTATAATTTTACTATGTTAAAGTTATAACCTTCCTTTTTCATTAGACAAAAGGGGGGAAGTGCTGCGGAATAATCCTCTTGTACACTTTGAATACTGGTCACATGAATTGGTACAATAAAACACTGACTGGACAATAGCCAGGCAGGCGGTATTGGCAGGGTGACCAAACTAAGGATGATGGGAAGAAGAACGGATTCAGAGCAAATACAAGAAGATGAAAATGCCCTACTGAGAAGGTACCAAGCCATGTCGTTAAACATAGGTACCAATTATGGGTTAATTTAAGTGTAAGAGTTAGCTAATAAGTAGAGGACAGGTTAGCTAGAAAGTTTAGGATGAGTTAGCTAGGAAGACAGCTAATGAGTGTTAGGCTGTGTGAAGTTGAGACTGGAAATCTGTTAATGCTATTGCTCCCTCAGCTGATGACTGTGCCTTTGCAGCCACGACTGCTGTCTGAGCCTTCATGTTGGTTTAACTAAGGTCTATCCTTTTATTTTACCAATAAGGATTCAGGAGCCAGATGCTGCATAAATAACCTGATAGATCAGAGAAGCAGAGCTTCTTCTACACCAAGAGGAGATATTCCAGGAGCTTGGATGACTCCACTGGGAAAAACATCAGTTAACTGTGCCACAGCCCAGACCTTAAATTGCAGGAAAACAATGGACAAAGTTATAACATGGTAAAGGTTTCATGGAACATTTACAGTTACAGAAGAAAGAGACTCATTAATCAAAATATGTTTCCAACACACTACTTGAACAAACTGTTGGGGATTACTGCAAAGAGAAGTCTCTACTGTTCTCTGATAACAATGTTAGCATTTATACCCTGTTAAGCTAGATGTTCATGTTGACTTTGCAAAAATAATCAACTTGATATTCTCCACTATAGATTCATTTGAGTTGAATAATGTGGTGATATATTATTTATGATTTATTAAAGCTTGCATGAGGATTCAGAAAGCAAAGTCAGCCTCAAGCCATAGAAGCCAAGCACACACCTTTGATCCCAGCAGCCAGAAGGTGGTGGTACATAACTTTACTCCTAGGACTCAGGATCAAGAGGTAGATGGATCTCTGTGAGTCCAAGGCCACCCAGATCTACACAAGATTGATACAGTCCTAAAGAGAAACATGATTTCAGCACTTGCCATCACACACCTTTAATCCAAGCATTAGGGGAATATAAAACAGGAGCAGGGTCGTAGTAGGAGGCATTCATTCTCCCGTCACACTGATAGACACTAATTCGCCAGCCACACTGAGAGGCCACATTTTGAGGGTTGGTGAAGAGCTCATGGATGAGCCCTTTCAGCCTGAGCTAGAGGTGAGAAATAGTGGCCGGCTGCTTTGCTTTTCTGATCATCAGCTTGAAATTTGGAACCCAATACCAGTCCCAGTCTTTTATGTATTGTGTTACAGGATAAGATCTGGGTTTTTAGCAAAGATTTTTACTACACTTCACACACTCATATACTTTGTTGTATAAAGAATGAATCATTTCATGTGTTTTAAGGGTTGAACAAGTAAACTTTTTTTAAGACATTTGTAGGATTTTTTTTGCTGTATGAACTATATCATGTGTTGAGTAAGGATATAAAGATTAACAAAGTCTTTGTCACATTCTGCACCCTACTAGGGGTTGTCTTCAGAACGGATTTTTCTTTTTCTTTTATGTTGTTTAAGGTGTGAAGACGAGGAAACACATCTGTCCCAATCTTCACTCTGGTTGGGTTTCTCTCCATTATGAACTTCCTTGTGTCTCCTAAGGGACGAGTGACAATGAAAGGCTTTCTGACATTCTTCACACTTGTATGGTTTCTCTCCAGTATGAACAGTTTGATGGTCTCGAAGATTCCTAGAATAGGAAAACCGTTTGCCACACTGTACACATGTATAAGGATTATATTCAGAATGGATTTTTTTATGGCGTCTAAAAGATACTAATGAGTAAAAGCATCTGCCACACTCTTTGCACTTGTAGGGTTTGTCTTTACGGTGCATTGTTTGATGTCGCCGAAGAGATGAAGATAAGTAAAAACATCTGCCACACTCTTCACACTTGTATGATTTCTCCCCAGTGTGAACTTTCTGATGGTCTTGAAGCTTTACAAAACAGTAAAACCTTTTGCCACACTCCTCACACTTATACGGATTTTCTTGAGAGTGAACCACCTGATGTTGTTTAAGGTATGAAAATAAGGAAAAACATCTGCCACACTCTTCACACTTGTATGATTTCTCGGCAGCGTGAATTCGTTGATGTGCCTGGAGGAATGAAGGAACATAAAATGCTTTGCCACATTCTTCACACTTGCAAAGTTTCTCTCCAGAATGAATTCTCTGATGTTGCTTCAGCATTGAGGGATAGTAAAATGATTTGCCACATTCTTCACACTTGTAGGTTTTTTCATTAGTATGATTTTTCTGGTGTATAAAAAGTGATGAGGGTGTATTGAAGGCCTTATGACATTCTTTACACTGGTAGGGTTTTTGTCCAGTGTGAAGCCTCTGGTGATTAGAAAATGTTTTATAAGAACTAAGGCCCTTACCACATTCTTCACACTTGTAGGGTTTCTCCCCTGTATGAATTCTCTTGCGTTGACTAGGTAGTGGGTTACAATCAATGTCCTTGTTATATACATTGTTATTCTTGGGTCTTGTTCCTGCTGAAGAAAAGTTGAGATATGAACAAATGCTCAGAAATATTCTTTATACTTATAATGCTTATCTTTTTAAAAGGAAACATTTACTCATACATGTTGAAGAATCAGTGAGAAACTACAGTATATTTCAAACCTATAGGCACTAAATATAAATGATAAAATACTGCAAGTAGAAATAATCAATACTTCAGCTAGAATGAGAGCACAACCAAATAAAAGAATAGACATAATGGCATATTCAACATTTGGTAGCTAAGTAAGTTTTAATGACATTTTACTAACAAATAAACACATTAAACAATAGAGATGTTATATGGCTGAACACTCATTAAATTATAAAGTAGGCAAGCCTGGAAAAAATAAAAGTTAAATGTGATAGTGTATGTAAATTTGAGGCATCATCTAAATACAAAATTTTTATCCTCTATATAGCTTTATTTTAGAAGGTTCAGAAGATATGCTATACAAGTAGATGGTCTACAACAAGGTTAAGCGTATAGCTCACAAATTCAGAACACTATTTCATGTTTTATTTGGATTACAAGAAAGTATATACCTGAAGCATATCAAGTCATGATAAACAAAAAATTGAGGTTCACCTGTGAATTTCACAAATGTTGCTGACACAACACATTTGTCACCCAAGTGCTGGGATCAGTGGAGTAGGTTACCATGCCCAGGGGGGAAAAAGTATGTACTTCCAAGATTTATTCATTTATAAGAGAAATAGCTATTGAGCCCTAAATACAGATGTGGGTACCCATAAAGATGGCTGCACTCCATCTTGGCATAAGGACAGAGAGTTCAAAGCTGTCAGCAAGTCACAAGACCTAAAGGTGTTTCAGCCATCTTAGTCTAAATAACAACAGACCTGAATCTGAGGTGTGGCTACTCCTGACCTCAAGGTTAGGGAAGGAGAAGTTAGAGCTAAGGTGTGGTTACTGAATCCTTAGAATGAGAAAGGAAGAAAAGTCTGTTCCATATGCATGATACTGTGTTCCACTTTTTAGTTATGGTATATAAGAGTGGTGAAAAATATACTTGTGGCATTTCAGTATTGACCTATCTACCCTCATGACCTTTATTCTGTCTCTCTCTCTTTATTGTCTATAGCTAGCCTTTCCCTCATCCACATCCCCCCACTCAGGTACGGACGTGCGGCCGCTCAGCTGGCTCTGATTGCAGCCTTGCAAAGACTGCTCCCGACATAAAGAGACAATGAACAAGCCAAGCAAACAGGAGACTCATGTTTACCCATGAAGTAGAAAAAATTCACAGAGCAGAGCTCGTACATATTTTATAATCTTACACAGCCCTTGTGTGTCGTATCCATTCACCAAAATATATAGGGAATATATAACAATTGATTAGACATTATACACACTTTAAAAATAAATACCAAAGAATATCAAATTACAAAGTGAAGAAAAAAACTTGAATGCACATAATTATGAAAACTATTAAACTAGTCACAGAGACTTTCAATCTTTGAATATGTATCCACAAAGGGCATGCATTTTAAGTTCTTATTAATGAGTATGTGATAAAGAAAAAATTTAGAAGATATCTTTATCAAAGACAAAGAACCCTGATGTCACTTTCATCAACATGAGTGCAAGTGACATAAAAGAAACTCATGTGTGAAGTTAGTTTCTTACAATGATTTCACACCTACTTATTTAAAAACGTGTACAATGTTTTAGATGTGAAGAAAATATCACAGATTCTGTCAGTGAAATGCCCCAAATGACTTGATTTTGCCTGAGTTTTATTCAACTGCTCCCCCAACCAAACAATCCTGCTGAGAAAATGTTCTTGTGCAGCCTTTGTGGCAGCTTAGGAACATCCCCTGGTTTACATCATAAAATAAATTGTTTGAATCAGTGGAACTAAAAGTTTTGGATTTTCGGCCTTGGGCCTGCATCTAGTATGATTTAATTTTGGGCTTGGTTTTATAAATCCAATCAAACAAAGTTAAAGTGTGCTGGAAGGACCAATGCATTTCCTGACACAAAACCCAACCTTGTCCTTCTGGTCTTCCAATGGAGTAGGTGTGGGTATTTTTGTCTGGTCCAGATTCTGGGGGAAAACTCCTTCTGAGAATACAGGTGTGGACTGGAGAAGTAATGGATAAATTTTTCAGTTAAACCCAGGTCTTCCATCATTCCTGTAGATGCTGAATGAGTGGATGCATAGTGCCCTCTGTCTATGCTGTCTTAGCTATGGCTCTCTGACTTACTTTCTGTCACTTTCCTGACCCCCTTGTGGAATAAGACAATCAGTCACTCCCTGGGGTCACTTGGATTCAAGGCTCCTGGAAGCTGCGGGGTCTGCTGTCCTCTGCCTGTGCTCCAAGAGCCATGTACCATCTTTTCTGAGGCTCTATTAGTGGGCCTGGGCAAGCCCATGTCTATTTCTCTGCAAGCTTTTCATCCCTGGCCCCAAGCTCCCCCTTATGGTATTCTTTATGATAACACAGGAGAAGGTCTGCAGGACTGGTTTAGATTTTATAAAGTACACTATAAAGGGATCAGGAGATTAAAGTTCCTAGTCCACCATGGACTGTATTTATCTTTATGGGTATAAAAAATTTTCAGTTCAACAACTGTAATTTTTTGCAGAGGTAAATATATTTCATTTGTTAAATCCTTGTCTGATGAGAGTCCCTATTTTATTGTAAGTTGTTACAAGGTAAGACATATTAGTTAATGATGAGTCACCTAATGAATCATGAAATATACTTAGTGCCCAAAGTTGTGTTTATAGTTATGCTAAATACAAATGTAATTCATTTCCAGACACAATATTAAAGGGAAAGAAAAATTTCTACCTTCCACTATGGAGTCCTCTGTACATGTCATCAAAGGTAAGTCTACAGCAGGTAACTGAAACAAATTCAAGTTCAACTTGTCTTTGATTAATGTGAAATGATATTAAAATCAGTAAGTATTTAAATACTTAAAGTAACTGGTTATCAGACCAGGAGTTATGGCATACACCTTTGATCCCAACACTCATGAGCAGAAAGAGGAAGATCTTTCTGAGTTTGGTGCCAACCTGGTTTACAAAGCCAGTTCTAGGACAGCCAAGGCTACACAGAGAAGCCCTGTCTTGGAAAAACAAAACCAAAGAAAACAACAACAAAACAGAACAAAAACAGAGAAAGCTGGTTTTTGAAATTGAATGCTCAAGTACTTTTGCATGGCAGGACACACCCAGGATAGGTTAGTGCACTTATCCTAAGACTTACTACATTAATGGTTTCCATTGTCAACACAGAATAAGGATGTGTGGGGAATAGGAGTGTCAGTGTCTGCTGCTCCTGTCTCCCTCTGGTCTGGAAACCAGAGCAGGAAATCCTAGTCCTTATCTGTAGGGAAGATGAATCACTCGTCAAGTCCCACCAGACAGGGTGGACTCCCTCACGCTGAGGAGGATCTTAGATTCTTCACCACACTCTAAATGTGTCAGCAATGGAGACACTCACTGCAACTTGTCAGCACTCCATGTTTCCTGAACTGATAGTTGAGGATACCGAGGGGAACCTTGTACCCATGTCTGCTACCCACCTGGTATGGGAACTACACTCTAGTTCAAAGGGCAATGCTCTGTCCCCTGACTTTGAATTTCCTCCTCTTAACAAAGCCAATTCCAGGGCTGAGATGTCAATGCCTGATTGTGTATAGAGTCCTCAGCAAAGTGGTAGATAAGACATGACAGAGGCTTAACCACAGGGTCAGTGGGCACAGCAGGCTCAAGTCTGGGCACTACTGAAACTAAGTCACAAGTGCCATGTGTGGACACCACATCAGTACAGAAAGAAAACAGCCTGAGGAGGAGGTGAGGCAGACTGTGAAAGTTCACCCAGGGCAGTCATTCTAGTCACCTTCCAGAGACGTCTGGAACCAGATCCTCTGCTATGGAACCCTGTTTTTTTGTACAATATGAATCTGTATCACTATCATTGTTAATAGCTAGGCAAGATGTTCTGGGCAGAGAGAATGCTGGGTTATACTATATGTAAGTTTTTACTCTTGTTTGAAGTATTGTGCTTATCTAGCTCATTTTAAAATGTAATGTATAATTAAAAATACAGGATAGTAGTTAATCATATATAACAGTCAAACTAATACTCATGTTAGGTTCAACTTCAAGTTCATAAACAGATATATTTAGATAGATGGTCGTCAAACACTTCAAAGATCTACACAACATGGCATTTTAAATGTCTTAATACAATAAGGCTTGTCATGACAGTAATACTTGTCTGCTCCTGGCAGCACCAATTTACTTCAAAGATGACAGGCTTTGAAGAAACTCCATAGGAGTTTGCTTTTTTTGATGGCAAAAGCCAGGCAGTAGGGCAAACAAACTGCCCTTTCCTCAATTGCTGACAGTATATTATCCAGACTGGACAAGCAGGACACAGAAGAAAGCAACTGTTAAGCTTTGCCAAGACAAGGTAGGACAGTCCTTCAACCTTCCTGCTTCACAATAATGTCTGTCACACATTCTAGGCCTGTAGGCCAAAGATGGATGCCCCATTGTTATAGAAGAACTTCAGATGATTGTCCAGGCAGCCAGATATCCCTGTCATTACATAACATTTCACCCTTCGGGGTCTTTGATGGAGTTAAGACTAAATAATTAGATTTAAAGTTTTCCTTAGTTATGATAACGGGTAAATTAGAAATAAAACTTTTTTTTACTTTCAAAGATAAGATAGATAGGAAAGGGAAAGGCTGTGGAATAATCCTTCTGTATACTATGAAGATGTGTTACTCTCATTGCTAATAAAAAGCTGATTGTATGATGGCTAGGCAGGATTTTCAGGGCATAGCAAATGCTAGGATGAGAAAACAGAGGAGTCCCCAGGATGAGGAGGAGCAAGAGATAAAAATGCCACCTTATGAAAAGGTCCTGCCACATGGCAGAGTGTAAGTAAGACATATAGATTAATGAAAACATAAAAGCTAGATAGTAATAAGCCTGAGCTATTGGTCAAGCATTTATAATTAATTATAAGTCTATGAGTGGTTATTTGGGAGTGCTGGCAGGACAGAGCTGATTGTGGTTCCAATGAAGAACTCCACCTATACTCCTCAGCCCTGGTCCCATTACAAAGCAGGAAGCCAATAAAAATCTACACTGAGAAGAAGTAACCACAAGATCTCTTCACTCAATTGGACTTATGGTAATGTTAGCCATAATGCTTCCTATAGGGCTAGCCACAGTGGCTACCCTGACTCGATCTGAAAAGAAACATTTTAGTAGCTCTGTTGTACAGGTTTATACATAAACGTTTATAATTTCTTTAACAACATGTGACTGGGAATATATGCAAATAACAGAACAGATACATTAACTTGAAAGAAACAGAACAAAACCCAAAAACCATGGAGCCTTATACCCACTAAAGAGCCTACATCTACTAACTGCCATGAAAGAGGCACACAATCACTGTATTCACAACTGGTTTGATGGGCACCCCTGAATCAAGAGTGTAAGGCCTTGTAGGTCATCCTGTCTAATGGTCTAATGGTCAGAACCTACAGTACCCACTGGTATAAGTGTTGAAAAAACCAGTCTCTGTTAATTTAGTGAACCTAAGGAGCCAATACAACCCCTTCTACAATATGTTAATGTTTTGAATCTTCACTGCTCCCCACCCCCAAATATTCCTAATCATTGGACTGAAACTGTTGAGGTTCTGTCACTGACTGTCTCTCTCTGATGGAATTGTGGGTTTGGCTTTATGAACCCAATCATGCTCATTTTGGTGTAGATATCCTTCTGGCATGAGTTTGCTGTCAACCTCTGCAAAGAAATGACTCTCAGTCTGACCAGAACTGAGTTTTCATTTCCTGAGTTTTATACTACAGTGGAGACTCAACAACAACAACAACAAAACCTTGGAGGTAGTCACCTAAATAAAACACAGCTCACTGTTGGGGAAATACAAAGCTGAAGTGACTTAAACCATCTTAAACATCTGAGAGACATGCTTTGACAACAAAGCCATGAAGAGAGACCTAAAGAATGATCCCATAGAATCATGTTTCCAGGCACATGGGAAAGCCTGCCTTCCTGTTGGATATCTGGTTCTCAGCTCTGACCCTGACCCCTCACTCCTACACACCTGGGTGCACGGTGGCTGCTGCTTGTCTCTTCACACCTGAAAGCTCTTGTCTTTGCTCCAGAAATGTCACCAGGTATGGCTTAGGGACAGCAAGACCTGTTTGTAAGAAAGGGAACAAGATTATTAGGTGTTTTTCTACTGGGAATTGACATGTGCCTTCTAGTTCATGGCTCATAAGGTAAAAGATGATGTCATAAATGACTCCCGACAATCAGTTCTGTAAATGTTTTCTGACAGGATCAGTACACTACATAAAGTAATTTATAGCATCCAAATTCTGAGGTTCACTTAAAGGGAGAAAATGTGAAAACTGAATTGTGAAAGACTTTTCTTAACAAGTTTACTCAAGTGTCTTATGCCACCGAATTTCTAGCAGCCCCACTAGAGAGAAGGAAAGATACATCCAATACAGAAAGATTAAACACAAAGAGAAAAAGAGTGAAGTGATTCTTCTTTTTAATAATTTAATTTTATTCTTTAATTGTATTGGTGCTTTGCCTGCATGTATGTCTGTGTGAGGGTGTCAGACCTTGAAATTAGTTATGACCTGCCATGTGGGTTGTGGGAATTGAACTCCAGTCCTCTAGAACACCAATGCTTTTAATCACTGAGCTATCTCTCAAGCACCAAAATGTTTCTGAGTACAGAACTTCTTCCTAATTCTTTTGAAAATGAAGGACATGAAACTCAGTGTTGAAATGTTCCCGTGAGATACAGTACAAAGTGAGTAAGCTACATGTTGATGGTGAAATAAAAATTCACTATGGATGAGATCCTCACCCAGGAATTCAAGGTGGCTGTAATTCTCCAGCATCACATCCCTGTACAGATTCCACTGAGCAGGCTCCAAGCATTCCCACTCTTCTGGAGAGAAATCAATGGCCACATCCCAGAACGACAGCATTTCTTGAAAAATCAATAAATGATAATGTACTTTAGTTTAATTAAAACCATTAATAATATAAATATCAAGATGCATTGGGCTAGATAGTTTTCCTGTCAACTTGAGACTAGCTAGGGTCATTTAAGAAGAGAGAAATATCATTGAGAAGATGCCTCCATTAAGTCTCTGTGCAGGGAAGCCTATGGCATCTTAACTAGTGATTGACATGAGACAGCACAGCCCAATTATGAATGGTGCCAATTCTGGAAAAGCAATTCTATGTGGTATATGGAAGCAGGCTGTGCAAGTGAGTAATCAGTGTTCTTCTGTGGCCTCTACTCTAGCTCTTGGCAAACAACTGTCTAATCACCACAATTTAATGTCTTTAACAAAAACACGTGACTGACAAAAGTTGAAATTACACACAGAATGGGTTAACAGAATGAACCAAAGTAGGTCTTAAATCACCAAAGTGCTGATTGTATGGATCTGTCATGGTGCTCATTGTAAGAAACATGACATGAGCAACAGACTGCATTTATCACATCTATGAAGTATGTTCAAGTGTTTTCTGACACAGACTCGGGTAACCTAAGCCTTGAATTTGCTATGACGCAGGGGAGGGTAGGGGGGGTCTGCCTCCCCCCTCACAAAAACAAAGATAACAGGGCTGTGCAATAAAGTGGACTGGAGTTAATTTTCTGTCACAGGTCTGTCTACTTTAAATCACAGGAACACACTCAGGTCTGTGGGTTTTCTTCACCCTGCTAACCTGACACAAAAGCCTTCCTAGTCCCCATTTTGCTTTGTAGGTCTTTCCCTCAATGTCTGCAGTACCTGAATTCTCTCACCCGTAATCAAAGCTTATCTGTAGCAGCTGAGTCTGGCAGACCTGTCCCTGTTGCAGAATTTCCTACCAGTGAACCGTTGGGTCGCTGGATTTTCCTCTCTTAATTCTTTAGCTGGCAGAGAAAACGAACCCAATCAAGACCTCAAGACCCTTACACCAGGCAGGACAGAAACCCCGTTTGCTTTAAGATACTGAGAAATCTGACAGCTAGTGAAGCATGCTTCCCCACCAAAGCTGCTCAGTGAGCGCTCAGCTCCACCTCAGGAGCAGGCAGTCAGCTGACCATCTTTAGCCGGCAGTCCTGGTCACCTCAGCTGACCATCATTTGCTTGCAATCTGGACCTTGCTCTATCATCTACTCCGCGCTCCCAGGCAGCTCTCCTGTCCCAGAAGCCCAAGGCGGACTCGGGCTACACGTCCCAAGGAAACCATCACTCAGGGCGCAGTCCCTAACGCCCTCTCCCCAGCCCTGACCCGCAACCTCCCGCGTCCCAGCCGGTTCAGCACAGCACCTCCAAGGCAGCTTCTCCGCCCTCCCACCCAGCCCAGGTCCGCTCCCTCCAAGACGGACGCGCACCCCGCACAGAGCCTCAGGCTGCGCTGCACCCAGCACCAACCTCCAAGTCAGGGACGCAGCAGGCGATCCAGCAGGACAGGACTCGCGCCCAACTTTGGGGAAGACGCACGTGTGTCACCTATATCCGGGAGAAGGCTTTCCCGGACGTCTCTATGTGACGTCACAGTCGGATAAACTACATTTCCCAGAAGTCTGCTGGAGTGACTCACTGTGCAATGCTGCTAACTCTTCCTGTGTTTGTATCTGGCTTTCCGCAGTGCAGGATGGGAGGAAGACGCGGAGTTGCCCTCAATGTCTGATGTAAATAAGTTGTTTTGTTTTGTTTTTAAACCGGAGCACCTGTTTCACTTTCAAAGTCGGTATTTCAGAGAGCAGTCTCTCATTAGCTTTTGAGGTCCCTCTTCAGCAAAGATTGGGGTCAAAAAAAGAAAAAGCCATCGAGGTAATTTTTGGTTGGAAAAGATATTATGAAAAGGTCAAATATGTCATAGAAAACATCTGTCGAAATAACTGTCCGTTAGAAATTTAAAAAGAAACTGAAGGTATGAGAGGGGAATCATAAAGCTATCTGGAAAAACATTCTCACAAGGCAAAGCACAATTATCACAGGTTATTTTTGCTTCGTATATAGTAGGCATGCATCATGGTGTCATTTCATCACAGTTCAAATGTATTTTGCCCGGTGCTTTAGTCTTAGGAAACAGGTACGTATTCTTGTAATGTATGGGGACTTAATAACAATGTATAAAAGTCTGCTTTCTTACCGACCGTGTGGCCACTGTTTTGGTTGGTTTCAAATAGCCATGGGGATTCAATGTGGTGTTCACCTCCAGATAGACAACTCAAGAAGTCTGAATGTGAGTTAATTCTTTGACGTAATTATCAGGCTCCCACGTCACTTCTGGTCCTTTAATATTGGTACACTATTAAAAATCACAATGGCTCTGTGGTGCTTTAAAATAGTGAAGCAATAGTGTGTGAGATAGTCTTTTTATACAGTGTGAAGATTTGTCTTTTTCTTCATCTTCATCCCTTAGACAACATTCATGAAGAAAAACATCGGCCACACTCTTCACACTTGTAGGGATTCTCTCTAGTATGAATTGTCTTGTGTCTCCTAAGAGATGAGTGATAACGAAAGGCTTTGTCACATTCTTCACACTTGTATGATTTCTCTCCAGTGTGAATTGTCTGACATTCTAGAAGTAGTGCAAAAGGAAAAATATTTTGACACACTTTGCACACTTGCAGGAATTGTCTTCAGAATGGATGGCTTGAAAGATGAAGATGAGGAAAAACACTTGCCACATTCTTCACACTTGTAGGTTTTTTTCATCAGTTTGATATTTCTGGTGCATAAAAAGTGATGAGCACATACTGAAGGCCTTATGACATTCTTTACATGTGTAGGGTTTCTCTCCAGTGTGAAGTCTGTGGTGTATGGAAAGTGTTTAATAAGAACCAAGGTCCTTATGATATTCTTCACAGTTATAAGTTTTCTCCAATGTATAAATTCTCTGGTGTTGAATACATAGTGAGTACAATCAATGGCCTTATTGTAAATGTTATAATCATGAGGTCTTGTTCCTGTTGAATAAAAGTTGAGATGTGAACAAAAGCTAGGAAATATTCTTACTTCCAATGCATATATTTTTTAAAGGAAATATTTACTCATAAATATTGAAGCACAAATGAGAAAGTATATTTCAAGATGTATAGGCACTGAGCATCAATGATAAAAATATAACACGGAGAAATAATCTATACTTCTACTAGGAAAAGGGCATAACCAAATAGAACATACACAGAATGGCACATTGTTCAAAGTTTAATAGCTAAGTAAGGTGTAAGGGCATTTTACTGACAGAATCAACACATTAAAAAATAGAGATGCAATAGGGCCAGATACCCACGAAATTATAAATTAGCTAAGCTTACTTTAATGTGATTGTATAAATTTGGGCCATAAAAAATAGAAAATATTTATCCTACACAGTTTTATTTTGGAAGGTACAAAAGATAGGCCACGGAAGAAATAGATGCTCCACTTAAACCATAATAAACTTCTGAGAGATGTGCTTTGACAACAAAGACAAGAAGAGAGACCTAAAGAATGATTCCCATAGAATCATGTTTCCATGCACATGGGAAAGCCTGCCTTTCTGTTGGATATCTGGTTCTCAACTCTGACCCTGACACCCTCACTCCTACACACCTGGGTACACGGTGGCTGCTGCTTGTCTCTTCACACCTGAAGGCTCTTGTCTTTGCTCCAGAAATGTAACCAGATGTGGCTTAAGGACAGCAAGACCTGTTTGTAAAAAAGGGAACAGGATTGTTTGGTTGTTCTTCTAATGGGAATTGACCTGTCTTTCCAGTGAATGGCTCATAAGAAATGAGATGATGGAATAAATGACTCCAAACAATAAGTTTTGTAGATGTTTTCTGACGGGATTACTACAATACATACATAATACATAAACAATACATAAAGGAATTTATATCGTTCAGATTCTGAGGTTCATTTAAAAGAAGAAACTGGATGTGAAAGACTTTAATTAACAAGTATACTCTGTCTCATGCCACTGAATTCCTAACAGTCCCACTAGAGTGGGAAACATAGATCCAACACAGAAAGTTTAAAAACAAAGAGAAAAAACAGTGAAATGATTCTTTTTATTTTAGTGATTTAACTTTATTTTCTATGTACATTGGTTTTTTGCTTGCACATATGACTGTGTGAGGGTGTCAGATCTTGAAATTACAGACAGTTGTGAGCTGTCATGTGGGTACTGGGAATTGAACCCCTGCCCTCTAGAAAAGTAATCAGTGCTCTTAAGCACTGAACGATCTCTCCAACCCTGACATGAGTATTAATAGAGCAATCTCCCTAATTTGTCTGAAAATGAAGGATATAAAACTCGCTGTTGAAATGTTCACATGAAATAAAGTACAAAGCGAGTAAGCCACATGCTGATGGTGAAATAAGAATTCACTGTGGATGAGATCTTCACCCAGGAAATTCTCCAGCATCACATCCCTGTACAGATTCCACTGAGCAGACTCCAGGCATTCCTTCTCTCTTCTGGAGAGAACTCAATGGCCACATCCTAGAAGGACAGCATTTTTTGAAACAAAGATCATTTTTTGATAACATACTTTAATTTAAACCATTAATCATATAAATATCAAGATGCACTGAGATAGATAGTTCTCATGTCAACTTGTGACTAGCTAGTATGATTTGTGGAGAAAAAAAACATAACTGAGAAAATGCCTCCCTAAGATGGTCCTGTAGGAGCAGGAAGTTGGTGGCGCATACCTTTAATCGCAGCAGGAGGAAGAGGCAGGTGGATCTCTGTGAGTTGGAGGCCAGCCTGGTCTACAGAGCTAATTCCAGGACAGCCTCCAAAGCCACAGAGAAAACCTGTCCAAAAAAAAAAAAAAAAAAAAAAAAAAGAAAAAGAAAAAGAAAAGAAAAAAAGAACAAGAGAGAGAGAGAGAGAGAGAGAGAGAGAGAGAGAGAGAGAGAGAGGAGAGAGAGAGGAGAGAGAGCGAGAAGCAGGGGGCCTGGCATTTTCTTAGCTGTTGATATGAGACAGCATAACCCATTTTGGGTGGTGCTCACCCTGGGCAGGCAGTCTTTTAATGGCTTCTTTCTGGTTCTAAGTGGACTGCACATGCGCCACATATGGTAGCTCTCCCTATCAGAGAAGCTATATCATTCGGGCGTTTTGCGGAGCACAACCGAACTCCGTGGTTGGGTCTTATAAGCGCTACAATAAAGATTCTGTTTTATCGGCAAAGGATGCGCGCGACACTATATGGTACAGAAAGCCATTTGGGTACATCAGTAAGCAGCGTCCTTCTGTGGCCTCTGCTCCAGCACTCACCTCAGGTTACAGCCTTGACTTCCCTCAGTGATGGACAGTTACCTGAAGTTGTAGTCTGCAATAAACCCCTCTTCTCCAAGCTGTCTTTCTTCAAGGTCTTCATGACAATGACAGCTATAGAAACCCTAACACAGGCATTGTGTGACTTGAACACAAATCTAGTTTTTTTTCCTTGCAGGAAAGAAAGAGAGCTAGAAATGTTTCTTACATTGGTGAGTAATAGTCCTTAGACATGTCCAAAGTGGTCACATGATCTCACACTGTACCCGTCTTCAAGGAAAGACAGATAAAAGATTCTATAAGCCCAGAGGGACACGATCCATTTAAGACAGATGAAATGTAAAATGAATGCATCGACAGAACATGCATTTAGTGCCATGTCCTTCTGTACACCACACATACATACATCCCTCACAGGAGAAAGTCATGGTGGGGGTGGGGGGGGGAGGGGGAAGGAATTTCTCAACAGTTAATGTGCACAGTCAGGAATGTCAGGTGAAATGGAAATAGAGTCTGATGCAGCCAGTCAGGCTGTCATCTGGATTTCAGGATTTCTACAGAGTTCAGTAATGATGCAAATGATAGTGACAAGGAACATGAGAACACACAGACTAAATATCACTTAAGTATCTGATCATGCTATAGAATAGGCAAGTATCAGAATAACAACACTTTGAGAATTTAAAAAAGAATACACATTATTAGATCTTTTTGATAATGACTATGGAGGACACTGCAGCAGACACTTTTATAAGTAGTGTAATGCAAGTCTGTGCTGCCCAGTTTATTCCTGGCATGTGTATGACCCCTGTTCAAATCTTTTGCAATGTCTTCCCATGGCCTCTGACATAATCATATAGATTGATAGACAGCAGCTGAATGTCATCACCAGCACACCCTCCAGAGCTTTTCAGAGATGACATGTCTAACAAAGCAAGGTTCATGCATAAGTTGTACACACAAGTAACTCCTTGTCACATTGACATTAGAATACAATGACAGAAGACAGGGAGGAGAGACACAGAGCTGCTCAACAGGGGAACTGCACTCAACCTGTGGAAGAACAGATATCCAACATCAGCAGTTTGCTTTACTGGTGCCCAGGGTGAAGGAAGTGAAGGGCATGGTTTTGTCCTGGCAAACTGTAAGATGTATCTTACAAATGCAAAGAATGTGGCAAAGCCTTCACTTGTACTACAGGCCTTACTCAACATGAAAGAATTCATACAGGGGAGATACCCTACAAATATGAGAACTGTGGCAAAGCCTTTAACTCTTCTTCAAATCTTAAACGTCATTGCAGACTCCATAGTGGAGAGAAGCCCTATAAATGAGAACAATATGGCAACACCTTTAAAAATTGTACAGACTTTACTAGACACAACAGAATTCATGCTAGAGAAAATCCAGATTAATGCAAACATTGTTGCAAAGCCTTCTATGATGTTCACCTATATTTCAGTACATTAAGAATTGCAAGGAATTTATTAATAGTTCAACTCTTCTTCAACACCATAAATTTAGTATTGGAGAGATTTTGTTAAAGGCAAAGAAGGGGTCTCCACTTTTAAATAGTTATGTTATACACACCATCAAAATATTATATGTGAGAGAAATCCTACCAATGTAAATAACATGGAAAAGAAATCCTTTATTCTTTACAACATAATCAACAGAAATACTGTTTAAAAACTCTCCCAATACAATGTGGCTAAACCTTTAAGTGAGGGCAGATCTTCACTGTGAATGAATTACTCAGACGCTGTACACATGTACAATTGAAGATCATTTTCAAATATACAAACATGAAAGAGAAAAGTTGTTATACTGTAAATCACTGTGTAAATGATGTAGCAGTCATCACCCAATCACTTACATCTAAAGACATATATGGATGTTATTTGAGACAGATCCTATGAATTGTATTGGCTGTGCTGCTTAGTTTGTGTTGGCACAAACTAGAGATACCCCTGAAGAAGAAACATGAATGGAAGAATTGTCTACCAGCCCGTGGGGGTATTTTGTTGATTAATGATTGATGTGGGAGGGTCTGTCTCACTATTGGTGGTGTCACCTCTAAGAAGTGGTCCCTGAACTGTATAAGAATTCAAGCTGAGGGGCTGGAGAGATGACCCAGTGGTTAACACCACTTTGTTCTTGCAGAGGAACCATGTTCAGTTCCCAACACCTACATGGTAGCTCCCAAACATACATAACTCCAGTTCCAGGGCATCTACTATCTTTTTTCTGATCACCACAGGCATGAAAAAATGCACGGGGTGTACATACTACGTGCAGGGGAAACATTCATAAAGTAAATAAATCTTAAAAAAATAATTTAAGAAAAAGGGAGGGGGGAAGGAGGAACGAAGAAAGGGAGGGAGGGAGGGAGGGAGAGAGGGAGGGAGGGAGGGAGGGAGGAAGGGAGGGAGGAAGGGAGGGAGGAAGGGAGGAAGGAAGGAAGCTCAGAGTAGGTCATGGAAAAGCCAGTAAACAGTGTTCTTCTCTGTTCCCTGGTTCAGGTCCTACCTCAATTTCTTCTTGGAGATCTCGCCTTGACTTCCCTTGGTGAAGTCTTCCCCAAGTTGCTTTTGGTAAGTGTTTTATCACAGCAACATTAAGCAAACCAGAACAAGTTGGGATCATGGGATACTCCTGTGATGGACTTGGCCAAGTTTATGGAAAAGATTACATACTTCTCAGGAGGATTATGGAAACATTTTGAACTTTGATATGGAAATACCGTTAAGTACTCAGAGCTAACTGAGATGTTAGAGGAGCTTAGGAAATAGGACTGTTGAGAGAGATGCAGACAGTGGAAATCTAGCTTGTAAAGTCCCAGAGGGAAGCAAGGAGCATAAATGGACTTGAATTGGATCTTCAATTTAAATGTGGTTAATTCTGTTTTCTCACTGATTATCAGGGCGGTCTGTGTGATTTACTTTTGGATCTGTGATTTTTGTTCAGCTGGGGCTGAAGAAACAGCTTTGATTAACAAGAGACCAGAACCACTGAAGTAAAATCTTTGGTTATTAAGACAATTAATGCTCATTTTCTGGGGCTGTAAAAACAGCTGTGATTTGTAAGAGACCAGTGTTGAGGTAAAATTTTCTGCAGAGCTATCATCTCAGTATCAGCCTCTAGGATCTGTAGTTCAGATGGGGCCAAGGCTGTGTCTCAAGCTGCCATCCAAATTTGGTAATGTGTAAAAGTCTTTCATATGGTACTGATTGTGTTGGCCAGAAAGCTGCAGGACGTGAGGGGACATAGAAAGCAGCTGACTCTTGGCACTCTGTGAGGCCATAGTGAAGAGGATGTCGGAGAGGGTGTGGCCTCAGTTGTGGTGGAAACCCCAGGATTAAAGGTGTCCTGTAGAAAAACTGAGCCTTGGAGACATGGGGCATGGTTGTAGATCCTTAAGAAGCCAGCAAAGTTCATTGCTGAAGGTGCCAGCCCAGTTTCATTGGAGAATCCAGAATTGAAGATGCGAACACTGTGGGATGACCATGAAGGCCACCCATACATATGGAGTGGAATAGGCTGAGCCTTCAAGACAAGTTGTGCTTCCAGACGCCATCTCAGGACAGATGGGGCTATATCTATATCATTTCAAACCCAGGTAATCATGAACAAATCCCAGACATTGAGCACTGAATATTTACACTGTTGGGTCTGGGTTTTTCTCTGGTTTCATTGTAATTGTATCCTGATTCTTCCCTCCTGGAATGAGAAGACATGAATTTATATTGAATATTATTTGTTGGAAAATTTAAGTACTTGTCCCTTACAGCTCTCTTCCTTCCCACCCAGCTGTAGAACTCCCGTGCTCACAAGGTTGAGCAAATGAGGTTGTTCTTTGTGCCCATATCTTGACCCCAGGTGTGGGTGGTGCATGTTCTCCTGCTGTGCTTAGCCCATCCCCTGGCTTGGGTATATAAGCCCATTACTCTCTGTAATAGAGAGCTTCTTCACTTCTTGTGGTAGTCTGTTAAGTGCTTCAATCCCAACACCTTCCACCAGCTCAGTACTCTGGTTGTGCCAGCGCGGCAAGTGGAGGCCCCACCAAGATTTGGAAAGTAAGGAATCGTGGACCGGGTCTCTGTAGCCCAGCAGGAGTGCAGTGGGGTAAACAAGGTACGCACAACAATATGGGAACTGTTTCAAGTAAGAATGAAATGAAGGGACAAGTAAGAAAGCTTTTATAACAACAAGGAACAGAAATTAAAGCTGCAGACACCATAGAGAAAGTTAGTCCTTGGTTTCTAACCGGGGGAGGACTTAATATTCCTGATTGGGAACAAGTGAAATCAGACCTTCAGAAGAAGCTACATAAAGAGGGTCTTGACAGCATTCAAGTTGTCACCTCTTTGTGGAGGTTAGCCAAAGATGCCTTACTAACAAAGTTAAAGTGAAAAAAATAACTAGATGTACGAGCCTGCCCTCTCCAGCAAGGAAAACTCGACTCTGGATAGATCTTCTTCATGCAATTTTAATCAGGATCCTTTAAACATGTTGCTTCTGGCCTGCAGGGAGAGGGAGAGAGAGAGAGAGAGAGAGAGAGAGAGAGAGAGAGAGAGAGAGAGAGAGAGAGAGAGAGAGAGAGAGAGAGAGAGAGAGAGGGACCCCTGCACAGGCTTAAATACCCTTGAGCTAACCAACCCCAGTGAGCCACGTGGACCCTGCAGATAGGCTACTCTAATGCGGAAGCAGACAGGCTGAACAGACTTAACCAATTAAGGGCTTGTTTACCCAGAGAGCCTTCACCAGCGGGAACGTGTAAGGTAGAAGCCAGCACCACTTTAAGTCGTGGCACTACTCGGCTCTCTACAGTTCCCCCTTTTTGTTTTAATAACGCAACATGCAAGGGTAGTGGTCTGGTCTCCAGTAAAGCAGTGGACATTGTAATGACCCTGAATCCTGGTAGTCAGCCAAGTCAGTGCCACACCTGTCTGGCATCTTTTTCCTGGAGGTGGGGCCTGGGACACCAACACATATGCAACCAGACTTGCCCTTCTCGGAGTTGCTCACTTCCAGAGCTAACTCGGAGTGCAGTGTTAACCATACACGCTTCATTGAGCGTGAAGGATCAATTCTTGTTCATGACTGCGAGCCATGCTTGGGGAGACTGTCCTGCCCCAATGGCTGTAAATGCCTGGAAAACCATAGCTGCATACCGCTTCTGAGCAAACCTCATCTTGTAAAGGCACCATAGGCCCACGAAGGAGATAAGCAACAAGAGTACAGCCATGGCTCCCATTCCTGCCCACTCTTTCAGATGATCCATGGCAACGGGAACCATGAATACAATCCTGCAGCCAGTCCTGCATCCACACATATCGAATTCACTGCAACGATGGCCACTCGCAGCTGTGCCATCAGGTCATCAAAGTCAGCAGACCAATTTCCTAAAAGATAGCTAGGCAACTATTGTGACAAATTAGCAGCACGTGTAATGTTCTAATACTGAATGCTGGTAACACACAAGCCTGGATATTTCATTTCACATCCTAAATGGGCCAGCTGCCACAAGGTATCTATTTGCTCCTGTACCAGATCAATTCTTTGGTTTAAAATCATTAAACCTCCTTTTAGATGAGCACCAGTTGTGGATTGAGCATCCAAGGCCACATTCTTGGACCACTCATTTAGCTTAGAGGCTGTTTGTACCGATGTACTCATAGCCATGGCAGCCGTGACTGAACCACAACTGCAAAAGAGATAGCTGCAAGTATGGCTGCTGTAATGCCAAAATCTCTCTCTGCAGCCTCTACCAAACAGGCCATAAAATCTGAAAATGGTTTTATGGGGCCTTGTAGTATCTTAGCGAGGTTACCATTCACCTCTCCCTTATTGGGTAATTACTTCCATGCTTTTATGACAATCTGATTTACATGTTCAAGACTTAAGTCATTTTGTAAGGCTTTCCAGACCTCAGGGAAAAGGAACGCCCTGTACCTCAGCCCCGCCCTTCCTCACTGTGATAAGGAGAAGGCCCTGAAGGCATTGTTCCAGGAGGGTCCCTCCCATCTACATTGCCATTACTCCTCTCCCTTCCCCCTCTGCCCCTTAGGGGATTGTTTCTGAACTCCTTTTATGAGGGCTTGCAATTCTTCCTCAGCCCAGCACGCTACCTTGATGTCTCCTGAAACTTGCTAACCAAGGTGCAATGGCATTGCATTCCCTCAGGAATCTTTCTAGTGTGCTTTTCTTTAAGTTTCTTTGACAAAAGTAGCTCCTGAAGAGCCAGAAAAATTGGACTAGGAAGTCCCCATCTTAAAAATTTTACTTTCGGTTTGTTACAACTGCTCGCTCAATGCCTGAGACTTTATAGCCGCTTTTTCCTGCGGTCTTTAACTCGATCCCAACTTACCTGGGACTTTATAGCTCCTAACTGGAGACCTCGTTGCCTCTATACCGAGGGCCTTAATTTAGTCCAAACCCGGAACTTTATTGCTCCTTACCGGAGACCTTAAATCACCTCTTTACCAAGGGCCTTAATTTTGTCCCAACTTACCTTGGGAACTTTCCAGCGCTGCCCTGACTGCAAGAAGTTCTGATCTGAAAAATTCCCAGTACAGGCCACCATCTGTACGCGCCTGCCCTCGCCAGTGATTCCGGGTAGATCTTCATGCAGTTTTAATCAGGATCCTTTAAACATGTTGCTTCTGGCCCACAGGGAGAGCGAGAGAGAGCGAGAGAGAGCAAGAAAGAGCAAGAGGGAGAGAGAGAGCGAGAGCGAGCGAGCGAGAGCGAGCGAGCAAGAGAGAGAGAGAGAGGGCGCGCACGCACGAGAGAGTGAGAGCAAGAGCGAGAGTGAGAGAGGTAGAGAGGGGGAGGGGAGGGGGAGGGGGAGGGGGAGGGGAGGGGGAGGGGGAGGGAGAGAGAGAGAGAGAGAGAGAGAGAGAGGACCCCTGCACAGGCTTAAATACCCTTGAGCTAACCAACCCCAGTGAGCCACGTGGACCCTGCAGATAGGCTACTCTAATGTGGAAGCAGACAGGCTGAACAGACTTAACCAATTAAGGGCTTGTTTACCCAGAGAGTCTACACCAGCGGGAAGGTGTAAGGTAGAAGCCAGCACCACTTTAAGGCGTGGCACTACTCGGCTCTCTACAACTAGATATAACCAAGGAGGCTTTTAGAGAGGTCCAAGAGGAGGAAACTAGATGATCAGTAAACTCTTACCTGGAGCCCAGTGTTTACTGTTGTTTCTGATGGAGGTTATGTTGTGGTTGTGTCTCAGGATAAAATCGAGAGACAACCTGTGCCCATTAGCTCTGCTCAGACAGCTGAAACAATTGCCTAATGTCTCCATAGCAGATTTTACTTCTAATTCCTCAGGGGGAATTAGGTTTAGGTTTAAAGGTTATTCTTTTCCCTGTGAACTTTGAGTGAAATGACTCTGGAGCTATACATGGTCCTCACCCAACTCTATGCTGTTGGTCATGGCGGAGTGATTTTCAGCTAACTTCACCCCTGATTTGGGGAGATTTCATAGTTCAGTCACCATGGCTATTAAAAGGATGTAGAGACGTTTGGTGGCATGGACATAGGCCTCCGGTTAAGAATTGCACTAGGGACTCTGATGAATACTATTGCAGGAATCCCAATCAGTTTGGGGTTGTCCCCCTTTTTCAGAAATCTATATTTAAGGACCTTATGCTTGCACAGATGCCCTCCCCGTGCCCAAAGCAAGGTTTGCCCTTCAATGGCACAGCCTCTTGGAATATATCAGACACGTTTGATTAATTATACTGCTGGGAAAAGCTTCTCTATCAACTCTTCCCTATATCTCCTATCCCCCTCCTTTTTCTTTGTTGCTTGGAATGGGCCTGTGTGTGTCTGGGGGGGGGGAGAGAGACTCTTAATTGCTCTTCCAGAAACTACTCCCTGACGAATTGCTAGGTTCACAAAGATAACACCATGGTGGTTCGAGGTCCTGTGGTGGTCCCATAGCCTGTTCTAGGTGATGGAAGGACTACAATGATTTTGTAATGCAATTATGGCCACCATTGCCATTTCCACTTGCTGCCGTTGTAGCAGGATTTGCCATTTCTCAAAATGTTCAGACCGCAGCTGTTGTAAATGAATGCTCAGAGAAAGTTAGCCAAGCTTTGGACCTCCAAAGTAGTTTAAATACTCAACATTCAATTAGGAATTTTGACTTTAAATCAACAATTGGCTTTAGCTCAAGAACAGGTTGATTATGGATTCATCAACAATTGTCTTACTATCAGTCTGTTTGTGTGATCCCTGGAAATGTTGTTAATGCTTCTGATGGAATGTTACCTTTGTCGATTTCACTACCCAGTTGAGCCATGCTATTAAGGTGATTAATGCCACTTGTGTGGACCCTGTAAAAGCTAGTGATTGGTGAAATTTCATGTCCCATGTTGGGGAATGGGTACAGCACTGATCTGGGTCTATTGTGTTATCCCTATTCAGGGTCTTGGGTATTGGTGCATGCATCTGGATTCCACAACCAGACAGGCAAGTGTGACCAGACAGGCACTCATGGCCTTGGCAGTGTAACTTGAATCAGCCTAAGCATGGCTACAGATGCTGGAGAAGCAATAACCAATGACGGGCAACTCCTAGCGGAATCAATGTCGCCTAAGCCAGGGAATAATGAGAGCATTTACCCATGACAGGTAAGGTATTTGTTCCCCAGGTAACCTAAGACAGGAATCACTTAATTTAAAAAATAAGAAGAGAGGGACTGTTGGGAAATTTAAGTACTTGTCCCTTACAGCTCTCTTCCTCCCCACCCAGCTGTAGAACTCCCATGATCTCAAGGTTGAGCAAACAAGGTTGTTCTCATAAGTTCCCAGTGCACAGTGCCTGTATCTTGATCCCAGGTGTGGGTGGTGCATGACTTCCTCCTATGCTCAGCCCATCTCCTGGCTTGGGTATATAAGCCCATTACTCTCTGTAATAAGCAGCAGCTTCTTCTTCACTTCTCATTGTGGTCTGTTAAGTGCTTCAATCCCGACACTCTCTGCCAGCTTGGTACCCTGGTTGTGCCGGTGCAGCAATTATTATTTCTTGATTTACTTATTATTTTTTCTTATTTTACATATTCATCCCAATTCCCTCTCCCTCTCTTCCTCCCTCGCCCCCCCACCCCTCTCCCACCCCATTCCACCCCCTCACTCCACAAGTAGGGTGATGCCTTCCAGGAGGGGTCATCAAAATCTGACAAGTCATTTGGAGTAGGGACTAGGCCCTCCCTCTTGTCTCTAGGCTAAGGGATTAACAAGACTTGGTCTGTTTAGTTTCAAAGTAATCTTGGTTTCTTTATCAAGTTTGCTAGTACTCAACTCTTTTATAGAATTGTTGGAAGGACATTAGTGTTAACTTTTGTTGGACATTTAGTAGAATCTGGGAGTAAAATCTTCTAATCTGGAACTAGGATTCTCTTCCTTGGGAAACACTATCTTTTTCAACTTTATTTACTATTTTCGATCTGTTTAAGTAGGTTCTGTTTTCTTGACTAAAGAAGGCCAAGGGATAGGTTTGAACCACTCTCTAAATTCTCTATAAAACATTACTGAGTAAGGGTATGTTGTAGAATGTACATCTGACTTGGGAGATGGAAAGATTGCAGGAAGGTCTGTTCATTGATAGGAAGGAGAGGAGGGGAGGTTGGGGAATGCAAAACAAGAGCAGCATTTTAAAGAAAAGGAATGGTTGGCTACAACGGAAAAGTGAGAAGCATGCAAAGGACCGTCATCAAAGATGTGACATGGAGCTGCATTCAGGAGAGATACTAATGTAATAGAGGCACATATGGTATCCCTCCTGTAGCTAGAGGTTCTGCACAGGACCATGAAGGCTTTCCCAAAGGAATCTCAGAAGTCTTTTCTCAATTTATGACCAATAAAGTCTAATAGTACTATGAAATTTCACCACAGTGTACCATTAGCTGGCTTGTGTTCTTGACCTCAGAGTGAGTTTTTGTTTTGTTTTAAAAGCCAAATTCTGTTACAAAGATTTTTGAAGACCAAACTTAGATTCATTTTAGAATACATCCCAGGGGTGAGTCAGAAAGAAAAGATGAAACAAGACCCACCATGTTTCCTCCTATCTAGGGTTACCTGAAAATATTCCTTCAGGTCATTTGCCATTACTAGGTGCCATGAGTCTATCTACAGGCTCTGGTGATGGGTCTCCGAGGTGCCATGAGATGGCCTGCCAATTTGGCTAAGGCTAAGAGAGGACTCCTTTTGACCCTACTTCAGAAGCCCAGAGAACTTTGATGGTTCTGGCCTTCATAGGGCAATCGGCTCCGGAAATTAGAAAGAAACTCCAGAGACTGGAAGGTTTACAGGAAGCTGAGTTATGTGATTTAGAGAGAGAAACAGAGAAAGTGTATTGAAGGAACAGAGAAAAGAGAAAGAGAGAGAAAAAGAGAGAGACAGAGAAAAGAGGAGAGATAAGAGAGAGAGAGGAAAGGCATGACAGAAGACAGGAAAAGAATTTGACTAAAATCTTGGCCGCAGTGGTTAAAGGGAAAAATAGTAAAGAGAGAGAGAAAAAAAGTTAAAAAAAATTAAGACAGGCCCTGACAGCCAGGAAACCTGGACAACAGGGCCCCACTCATCAAGGACCATTGTACATATCGAAAAGAGAAAAGACACTGGGCAAAGGACTACCCCAAGAAGAGAAACAAGGAATCGAAGGCCCTAGCCCTGGGGGAAAATAAAGATTAAGGGAGATGGGGTTCAGACCAAGACCAAGGTAATTTTAAAAGTGGAGGGGCAACCAGTTAAACTTTTGGTGGATACCAGAACAGAGCATTCTGTGCTGATACAGCCATTAGAAAAATTAAAAGACAAAAAAATCTTGGGTAATGGGTGCCACAGGGCAATGGCAGTATTCATGGACTACCCAAAGAACAGTGGGCCTTGGCATGGGCTGGGTATCCCACTTGTTCCTGGTTATCCCAGAATGCCCTTACCCTCTGTTAGGAAGAGACATTCTGTCAAAAGTAGGAGCCCAGATTCATTTTGACTCTGAGCAGCCATCAGTAACTGATAAACAGTAAATCAATTGTAAGTCCTTACAGTTAGACTAGAAGATGAGTACAGATTCCACAAGGGGCCAGGGCTTGATCTAGACTGTTTGGATGGGGCTGGAACCTCCAATATGGACTGGTGGTTGGCCCAAACTCCCTTAGCTTGGGCTGAAGTATCTGGAGTGAGTCTGGCAAAACAAGTGCCCCCACAGATTATTCAGCTGAAAGCTAGTGCTACACCAGTATCAGTCAAACAGTACCCCATGAGTAGAGAGGCTCTGGAAGGAATTTGACCCCATTTCCAAAGATTAATCCAGCAAGGCATCCTGGTTCCTGTTCAATTTCTCTGGAAAGGAAGCCTGGGACCAATGATTATCGGCTGGGGCAGGACTTGAGAGAGGTCAATAAAAGGGTTCAGGACATACATCCAACTGTCCCAAACCCTTATAACCTTCTGAGAGCCCTCCCACCTGAGCAGAGTTAGAACATCCCCTTAGACCTAAAAGCCTTTTTCTGCCTGAGGTTACATCCCACTAGCCAACAACTTTTTGCCTTTGAATGGAGGGACCCTGACACGGGCGGGCGGAACCGGGCAGCTCACCTGGACGCGACTGCCCCAAGGGTTCAAAAACTCCCAGACCATCTTTGATGAGGCCCTTCATAAAGATCTGGCCAGCTTCAAGATCCAATAACCTTAGGTGATCCTCTTCCAGTATGGGGATGACATACTTCTAGAGGGAGCCACCCAACAGGACTGCTTGGAAGGAACAAAAGCACTGCTGCTGGAATTGTCCGACCTAGGCTATCGAGCCTCAGCCAGAAAGGCCCAGATTTGCAGGTAATGTACCTGGGGTACGGTCTACGGGATGGGCAACGATGGCTGATGGAGGCTTGGAAGAGAACTGTAGTCCAGATACCTGCCCCAATCACGGTCAGAGAATTTCTGGGGACAGCTGGGTTTTGCAGGGTATGGATCCCAGCCTTGCGACCTTAGCAGCTCCATTCTACCCTCTGACCAAAGAAAAAAATTTTTCTCCTGAGTCCCAGAGCATCAGGAGGCATTTGATGCCATTAAAAAGGCCCTGCTGAGTGCACCTGCTCTAGCCCTCCCTGATGTAACTAAACCTTTTACCCTTTATGTGGATGAGCATAAGGGGGTAGCCCAGGGAGTTTTGACCTAATCCCTAGGGCCATGGAAAAGGCCATGGAAAAGACCCATTGCTTATCTATCAAAGAAGCTTGATCCTGTAGCCAGTGGATGGCCTGGCTGTCTAAAAGCTATTGCAGCCATGGCTGTACTAGTCAAAGATGCTAACAAGTTGACTTTGGGACAGAAAGTAACTGTAATAGCCCCCCCCCATGCATTGGAGAGCATTGTCCAGCAGCTCCCAGACTGATGGATGACCAACACCCACATGACTCACTACCAAAGCCTGCTTCTCACTGAGAGGGTTGCGTTTGCTCCACCAGTCACCCTCAACCCTGCCACTCTTCTGCCTGAGGAGACTGATGAACCAGTGATTCATGACTGCCACCAACTGTTGATTGAAGAGACTGGGGTTTGCAAAGATCTTATGGACATCCCGCTGGCCGGGAAGGCGTTGACCTGGGAGAAGTTACGTGGTAAAAGGTAAAAGAAGGGCTGGGGCAGTGGTGGTGGAGGAAACCCGCACAGTCTGGGCCAGCATCCTGACAGAAGGAACCTCAGCACAAAAAGCTGAGTTCATGATCCTTACGCAAGCCTTGCTGCTAGCCAAAGGGAAATCCATAAACATCTACATGGACAGCAGGTATGCTTTTGCGACTGCTCATGTGCACAGGGCTATCTATAAATAAAGGGGCTGCTTACTTCAGCAGGGAAGTAAAAAACAAACAAAAAATTCTAAGCTTGCTGGAAGCCTTACATTTGCCAAAAAGACTGGCCATTATTCATTGCCTTGGGCACCAGAAGGCCAAAGATTTTATCTCGAAAGGGAATCAGATGGCTGACCAGGTAGCCAAGCAGGCAGCCCAGGATGCCAACCTGCTGCCTGTAGTAGAGAAGTCCAAAACCCCAGAACTCAGACGACAATATACTCTAGAAGAGTGGCAGGAGATAAAGACATTGTATGCCTTGTCAGCTGGTTAATGCTAATCCTTCAAGAATGCCTCCTGGGAAGAGACTGAGGGGAAGCCACCCACACGCTCACTGGGAAATGGACTTCATGGAGGTAAAGCCAGCCAAGTATGGTAACAAGTACTTATTAGTTTTTATAGACACCTTTTCAGGATGGGTAGAGGCTTACCCTACCAAGAAGGAGACCTCAACCATGGTGGCTAAGAAAATACTGGAGGAAATCTTCCTAAGATTTAGAATACCTAAGGATCAGACAATGGTCCAGCTTTTGTTGCCCAGGTAAGTCAGGGACTTGCCAAGACATGGGGGGTTGGTTGGAAATTACATTGTGCATACAGACCCCAAAGCTCAGCTAAAAAGGATAAATAAAGAGACCCTCACTAAATTGACCGTGGAGACTGGAGTGGCTCTCCTACCCTTTGTGCTTTTCAGGGTTAGAAACGCCACTGGACCATTTGGGCTGACCACCTATAAATGGCACTATGGGGGCTCCCTCCACTGGTGGAAATTTGTCCCTGTACACAGTGCTGATGTGCTGTTCTCCCAGCCTCTGTTCGCTAGGCTTAAGGTGCTCGAGTGGGTGAGACAGCGAGTGTGGAAGCATTCTGGGAGGCCTACTCCGAGGAAGGAGACTTGAAAGTTCCACATCTCTTCCAAGTTGGAGATTTGGCCTACGTTAGATGTCACCACACAGGAAACCTTGAGACTCTGTGAAAAGGCCCACTTTGCAGCCAGTCCAGAATATGTCCTCTTCTCCTGGACCCACCCCCATGCCACTCGAGGTTATAGGACCCAGGGACAGCCTCTTACAACTGCTCCAGCAGTCACTTTTATTCCTCTCTCCTTGCTTACTGTTGGAAAATTGTTACTTTTGTTAGGGAATGAGTATGTGTGGTCCAGATTATGGTACTTAGACAACAGTACAAGAGCCTTCCGAGCCAAAAGGAGGCTGCCCTTTAGTCCTCCCAGTTCTAAGATTAGAACTATTAACAAGAGAAGTGGGGAATGTAAGGATGGAAAAATACAGCCTAACTCTCCAATGACCCCAGGAAGCTGGAAGTTTAAAACCTTAAATTCCAGACCCTGTCCCCAGCCAGTAAATAAGCGAAAGGTCACACTCTATTATGAGTAGGTAACAACACTCCTTGCCATTTATCTGACTTCATAAACTGCTTATGAAACCCCTGCCCCAGTAAACTAACCTAACTGCCATTTGTTACTCCACTTAGGAGCCTGTGCAAATGCAGACCTCCGGGGCTATAGAAAACTGATTGGTCTATAAAGCACGGGCTTGGATAATTTAAAATGATTGGTCTAAAAACTATAAAATGGGTTAAATTGATTGGCCCACACTGCGTGGGCTTTTGATGCTATGAGATGATTGGTTTACCATGCACGGACTTTGTTGTAAATCCTATAAAAGCTGTCTCAATTCTGTACTCAGGGTCCTCAGTCCTCTACCCCTGCGTGGTGTATGACTGTGGACCCCAGTGCACTTGGAATAAAAACTCCTCATGCAGTTTGTATCAAGGCCACTTCTCATGAGTGATTTGTGGTGTCACCTTTCCTGAGTCAGAGTGTGATGATCCACACTCTGCCGGTCTTTCACCATGTTTATTACAATGATATTCACAAATGCTAAGATGTGAAATCAGCCTAGATTTAGCCTACAGCTAAAGAAAATGTGCTGTATATACACAGTAGTTTGTGTGTGCTAAAACTGAGTATGAGCACATTAAATGAAATAACCAAGACTCAGAAAGACAACCATTACCTATTTTCTCTCATTTGTGGATCCCATATTTTATATGTGTATGTGTGATCTTTTCTATGAATATCACAGTTCATAGAAAAGGTAGCATCGCGTTCAGCATGAAAGCAGAAGGAAGCTGTAGGATGAAAGAAGACTGCCCCGTGAGCATGTCTTGTAATGACTTTACACAGGAAAATTCATTTAGTGTTCTCCAAGCTGGCCCCAGGGTAAAGGAGACAGAAGTTAGTGGACTGCTGTTGATCACATGATCTTCCAAGCGTTGGATGAGTCTAATCTCAGGTCTTCAGGGTCTAGTGTTCCCCACTGTGTGCCAGGCACTGCTTTGATAGCTGACAAGATGACAGGAAATAAAGCAGGCTGTGTTTTGGACCTGTATCTCTGGGACTCACTCTATGTCAAGGGTGGGAGAAATGGAACAGAGTTAAAAATGGTACTTTTGTGATGAAAATAACATTGTATTTAATTTGTGACTAGGAATGTTTACACTGGTTAACCATGTTGTTCGAAAACAAGCTATTATTGAGTTCATTAAAATCTCTTTTTAAGGCATATACTATTGGGAAAGACCTATTTCATTTTCCCCTCTGAGTTCCCATTTGCTATATAAATTTAGCCCTGACTTCCAATGCCAAAACCAGTTTAATTCATTTGCTCAATTACAAGTTAAGAAGAAAGAACTTTCTTAATGTATTGGCTATCTGCTGCTTTGGGATAATGACCAACTGAATTGATGGATCTTTGTAAAATGATCTATTGCTTTGTCGACTAGTGGCCCGGTCAGTGGAAAAATGTATTTCACTTTTATTGCACTGATAATGCTTGGCTGGTAGCAGATGTGAATACCAAGGTCCTTTCTCCTTTGCAGTAATTGGGTCCATGAGACAAACGCTAACTATGCCTCTTGGCTATTAGTGGGACATCAGATACAGATTCGTCCAATAATTCCAATTCAACCTAATGCAGTTTGAAGAAAGAAGCATAGCCATGGAGGTCAGTAGCTTCAGTGGTCACAGTGGGTCTCTATCCCTGTCAAATGTGATCATCATCGTACAGCCTGTTACTGTTTTCCACAAGTATAATTTCTGCCTGATATGTACACACAATAATGAATGTTTTCTTTAGTTGTGAGGAAAATAAGAGAAGAAATTAAAAGAAGGCAGTGGCATTTATATATCCATAATGTTTTGAAATCCCTACTGTGTATATGTGTGTGTGTGTGTGTGTGTGTGTATGTGTGCATGTACATGGGGAGTATTTAGAGAAAATGCTTTTTTTTGGTTCTGTCTTTGGGAAGTGTTTTTTGACTTCTATAATTAATAAATGTGTAAACATGACTGCTCTATGGTATGGCTAAAGGGAAGATTTTTATTGTGAATAGGAGAGAGAGAAGTAGAGAAAGGAGGGAGAAGAGAGGGCATAGCATGGAGAATGAAGGGGCAGAGCTGGGGGAGGGAAGTCTGCCAGCTGTAACAGGTGACAGCTGGATATTGGTGAGGGAACCTGGAGGTCAGCATGCACTTTGGCATGTTAATAGGCACCACAGGTAGCCATCTGTCCCTTCTGCCAGTGATAAGCAAATGACCTCTCTTGGTAGAGGGGAACCAGTTTCACATGTTCTTGATGAATGCTCGCTTTGTCTATCTGCAGGAAATCCTCCTGTAGTCCAGGTTGAGCCCATTTCTGGTATTTCAACTCCTTTTGGAATTTGGGGAAGTTGACTTTTGAACCTAAAAATAATGACTTTTTTTTTCAAGATTTTAATTTTTGTATTGATTTGACTTCCAATACACGTGAAGGACACCAGTCTTCTCCATGGATTCTGCTTAAGCTCTAATTAGTTTATTGTGTGTGGAGGGGTGGGAGGAATCAGAGACAAGAAACACACATACCGTATCACACACACACACACACACACACACACACACACACACACACACACAGAGCGGCACTGTCAAGTCAATGCTTTTCCTATTTTCCTTGTATAAACATCTCTACCACAGTCATTCTCAAACACCTATGATGCCATTTAGCCAATGTTCAGAGAGGCTTACCAAGTACACCTAGTACAGCATTGTTTGCAATCCATAGGCCACTGTATGTTTTATGAAAAACTGAAATTTCTAAAATAGTGCCTTTGTGTACCCACCTGCCCTTGCCAGCAAGGAAGACTCGACTCCGGGTAGATCTTCTTCATACAGTTTTAATCAGGATCCTTTAAACATGTTGCTTCTGGCTCGCAGGGAGAGAGAGAGAGAGAGAGAGAGAGAGAGAGAGAGAGAGAGAGAGAGAGAGAGAGAGAGAGAGAGAGAGAGAGGGGACCCCTGCACAGGCTTAAATACCCTTGAGCTAACCAACCCCAGTGAGCCACGTGGACCCTGCAGATAGGCTACTCTAATGCGGAAGCAGACAGGCTGAACAGACTTAACCAATTAAGGGCTTGTTTACCCAGAGAGCCTTCACCAGCAGGAAGGTGTAAGGTGGAAGCCAGTGCCACTTTAAGGCGTGGCATTACGCGGCTCTCTACAGTTCCCCCTTTTTGTTTTAATAACCCAACAGGCAAGGGTAGTGGTCTGGTCTCCAGTAAAGCAGTGGACATTGTAATGACCCTGAATCCTGGTAGTCAGCCAAGTACCACACCCATCCGGCATCTTTTTCCTGGAGGTGGGGCCTCAGACACCAACCCACATGCAACCAGACTTGCCCTTCTTGGAGTTGCTTACTTCCAGAGCTAACTCAGAGTGCAGTGCTAAGCCATACAACCTGAGCATGAAGGATCAATACTTGTTCATGACTGTGAGCCATGCTTGGGGAGACTGTCCTGCCTCAATGGCATTACATGCCTGGACAACCATAGCTGCAAACCGCTTCTGAGAAAACCTCATCTTGCAAAGGCACCACAGGCTCACGAAGGAGATAAGCAACAAGAGTACAACCATGGCTCCCATTCCTGCCCACTCTTTCAGATGATCCATGGCAACGGGAACCATGATGACAATCCTGCAGCCAGTCCTGCATCCACACATGTCGAATTCACTGCAACGATGGCCACTCGCAGCTGTGCCATCAAGTCATCAAAGTCAGCAGACCAATTTCCTAAAAGATACTGTGAGAGCTGTTTAGACATATTGGCTGCTAAAGAATAATTCTGGTAGAATAATAAAAACCTAGGAAAAACTTGAGCCGAGTGCCTAATCGGCATGGGCTTTGGGAACACGGACAGAATCGCCCATTGGGGCTCCATCTGCACTGGTGACCAAATCAGGCTGATGATCAGCAGTAACAGCAGGCTTTTCATGTTTGTTGCACTTCCTTACGAGCCTCTCCGGGACCCATAACGGTTCTTGGCGGTCCTGAGGAAAATCACAAACAGACCCTCTCACCCATGTCAACACCGGATCAGGACCATGCCATAACCCGGTGATCACATCTTTCCATTTCACATAGCCTTTCAAGCTCCCTCCTTGCCGCTGATGGCGATCAGCGGTGGAAAGACCATCAACATCCAAAATTAAAAAATTAAGGGTAAAAAGGGCTAAAGATATCCTTTCCTTGAAAGTTCGGCCTTGGCCTACTCCCCCTTTTTGTTTTATTAAATATTCATTCAGGGTGCGATGAGCACATTCTACAATCCCTTGTCCTTGAGGATTGTAGGGTAATCCATGGACAAGCTGAACTTCCATTTGTTTGCAAAAGGAAGTAAATCTCTGAGCCGTATAGGCTGGTCCATTATCAGTTTTTAGCTGTTGGGGTTTTCCCCAAGCAGCCCAGGCTTCCAAACAGTGTCCAATGACATTGCAGGCCTTTTCTCCACTCAAAGGTGTACCACACCTGAGCAAGTATACATAGATACATGTACATATCTCAAAGTTCCAAATTCTGAAATGTGTGTAACATCCATCTGCCATATCTTTAGGGGCATTAACTCTCTAGGGTTTATTCCCACACCAAGTGGGTGTTGGTATATTACACATTGTGGATAGTTTAAAACCACCTGTCGAGCGTCTGCTCTGGACAAGTGGAATTTCTGTTGAAGAGACCTTGCATTCACATGAAATTGCTGATGTAATTGCCTATCCTGGTCCAAGGATGAGCTGTAAAAATACATTCCACCCTTGTCCACTGATCAACAATGTCATTTCCTTTACTTAAGGGCCCAGGCAAACCCGTGTGAGCTCTAATATGTTAGACATAGAAGCATTCCTTTCTCAACCAAATTAATGTTTGTAACTCTTGTAAGAGTGAACAAACAGCACTACTAACTTTTATAGGTCCTGCTAATTCTAAAATTTTTACTGCATTCACCACATAAGCTGAATCTGAAATCAAATTAAATGCAAATGGACAATTTTTGAATACTTTAACTACAATTTTCAATTCTACAATTTGGGGGGATCCTGGCTGAAATTGACACAGCACAGGAGTCTTGTTTGCAATCATATAAGCCCCACAACCAGTTTTTGAACCATCAGTAAAAACATTTGGCACCCCACTAAGTGGGACGGAGGAAGTTATCTTTGGAAAAATCACTGGATGTTCCTTAAAGAATGATATCATGGGATGCTTTGGATAATGATTATCTATCATTCCATCAAACCCACATTGCAATATGGCCAAACTATCAATAGTGCTGCACAAGATCTTAACCTGGTGACTGGAGTAAGGCATCACAAGTAGCGCAGGGGCATTCCACAAAATTGAATGCTTTGTTGAATTCCACTAAGAGCCTAACTAGCAACTGCTGTGGGATAATGTTCTATTGCTTTCGCTGGGGAAATTTTGGGATGAACCCAAAGCAATGGTCCATCCTGCCATAATAAACCTGTAGGCTGATTATAGGTAGGGAGAATGCACAAAGTGATGGCTTGACCTTCCTTCCATTGTTATAGAAATGCATTCTGTAATCTTTCTTCAACTTTACATAAGGCTTTTCTCGCTTCAGCAGTCAATTGCCTAGGAGACTCAAGAGCCGGATCCCCTACTAATATATTATACAATGGCTTTAATTCATAATTTGGTAATTTTAAATAACCCCTAACCCAATTAATATCTCCTAATAACTTCTGAAAATCATTTAATGTTTTCAAGTTATCTTTTCTTAACTCAATATTTTGAGGAACAATTTGTCTTTCGTACACTTTGGCTCCTAAATAATTAACAATCTTATCCTTTTGAACCTTTTCAGGGGCTATAAACAATCTTTTCTTTTCCAATAATTTAACCAAATCTTCATAAGCCTGATCTAAAACTTGTTCATCCTTGGCTGTCAACAATATATCATCCATATAATGGATGCATCTTAAGGCAGGAAATTTCCTTCTTAATGGGGCAATGGCCTCTCCAACATAAAGTTGACACATAGTAGGACTATTAGCCATGCCTTGTGGTAAGACTACCCATTCAAATCTCTGATCAGGCTCTTCATGATTACAGGATGGGACAGTGAAGGCAAACCTTTCACGATCCTTGGCACACAAAGGAATGGAGAAAAGACAATCTTTTATATCTATCACCATAAGGGGTCAACAAGCAGGCAGAGATGAAAGAAGTGGGAGCCCTCGCTGAACTGGGCCCATGATTTGCATCTGTAAATTAATGGCACGTAGATCATGTAATAGCCTCCATTTTCCTGATTTCTTTTTAATAACGAAAATGGGTGTGTTCCATGGGGAAACAGATGGTTTAATATGATTTAATGATAGTTGCTCGGCTACCAAGGCCTTGGCAGCACTTAACTTTTCGGAGGAGAGTGGCCACTGAAGAACCCATACCGGTTCCTCCATCTTCCAGGTAATAGGAATGCCTTCCTTAGTGGCCCCTAGGAAAAACCCAGGCCCTGTGTCCCCTGTCTCTGCTCTACAAGCACAGGACTAGTTCGGCCTTGTAGGTGCTTACCTATCTCCCAGCCAGGTAAATAACCCATGGCTTGCATCATTTCTTTTGCAGTAGCAGAGTACTCATTAGTTAATCTAAAACCCATACCTTTTAATAGATCTCTTCCCCAAAGGGAAATTGGCAACTCTAGCACATATGGCTGCACAAATCCAGAAATGTCCTTCCTGATCTAGCCATTGCAGCTGCTTGCACTCATGTCTGGAGCCTTTGCATAACCAAGTCCTTGCAAAGTTTGAGAAGAAGCCTGTATGGGCCAGCCAGTAGGCCAATCCTTTCTGGCTATAATGCTTCTGTCTGCTCCTGAATCTAAAAGGCCCAAAATCTTTTTTCCATCTATAGTCAGTTCCAATACTGGCCTCTGGTCCAAGTCGAAAGACAAAAAAGTTAAATCTGTTCCAGTGGACCCAAAGCCAACACTCCCTTTCTCTCTGTGATGGGCTGTAAAATGCTCATGAAGACTAGGTAATAAAAGCAATTGAGCAATTTGATCTCCTGGGAAGATAGCGGAAATGCCTCTAGGGGATTCCACCATGACCTTCACTACCCCAGTGTAATCTGGATCAATGACTCCTGGATGAACTCTGAGTCCTCTTAAAGCTGAAGATGACCTGCCTAAGAGCAGCCCGACAGTGCCAGGTTGAAGGGGTCCTTTGAAATCGGTCTCTATTAACTGGACCCCCATTTGAGGTGTTAATACGAGTCGGGTGGTGGAACGGAGGTCCAATCCTGCAGAACCTGCAGTGGCTCTCCGCGGTCCCTTGGATGCCAGAGGGACAGCCATCTCTCTTGGCTCCATTCTTTGTTCTGACTCTCTACTGCCCCATATATTCGTGAGCCCTGGGGTCGTGGGCCCTGCTGCCCATTTTTTGGATGGGTACCGTCATAGCCTTGAGTAAGAAACTGGCCATTAATGTCCTTCATTGAGCGACACTCATTTGCCCAGTGGTTCCCCTTTTTACATCTGGGACACAGACCAGGCTGCTTAGGGCATTGGCTGTTTCCTATATCCCCTGTATTTCCCCTTTCAGGGCATTGTCTTCTAAGATGCCCTAATTTAATTTAAAACAAGCACCAGAACTTCCTTTTTTGCTCTGGGTCAGTTGAACCACGGCTGCTGCAAGGCCAGCGTTGGTCAATGGCCCTCCTAGCTCCCTGCAGACCTTCATCCACACTTCATGGCCTTTACTTTTATACGGGGTAATAGCGGCCCTACATTCTTTTGTGCATTGTTCATAGACAAGTTGTTTAATCAGTGGCATAACAGTATCGGGGTCACCAAAAACTCTCCCTGCAGCCTCCACCAAACGGGCCACAAAATCTGAAAATGGTTCCATGGGGCCTTGCAATATCTTAGTGAGGTTACCACTCACCTCTCCCTTATTGGGTAATGACTTCCATGCTTTTATGGCAACCCGATTTACTTGTTCAAAAACTTGTATTGGATATCCTGTCTGTTGGTTGGCAAAGCGTCCCTGTCCAAGCAGCATGTTCCTGTCCCATGCTGCGTTTCCGGCTGCCAGATTAGCTGCTGCCTGTTCATTGGCATACTCTATTAAAAAGGCTTTCCAATCCAGATACTGCCCGGGGCTTAAACATGCTCGAGCCAGCCCACCCCAATCACTAGGAGTCATGCTATACCTATTTAGGGCTTCAACTTGAGCTACAGTAAAAGAAGCTGAAATTTCATATGTTCTCACGGATTCAGCCAAAGCCTTGATGACCTTAAAATCTAAAGTTTCCTCATATCTATTGCCTTGGGCATCCTGAAAAATTGGATAGGCCAGGCTTAAGTCATTACATATGGTTCTCCAGACCTCAGGGCAAAAGGAACGCCCTGTACCTGGGCCCCGCCCTTCCTCACTCTGATTAGGAGAAGGCACTGAAGGCATTGTTCTAGGAGGGTCCCTCCCCTCCCCACATTGCCATTTCTCCTCTCCCTTCCCCTTCTGCTCCTTAAGGAATTGTTTCTGAACCTTTTCTACGAGGGCTTGCAATTCTTCCTCAGAATCTGTTTCGTCCGTAACTGACTCTCCTGTGCTCTCAACCTCTTCTGATCTTTTTTCTTGTAACATATCTAGCGCAGCTTTCCCTTTTTCCATCGCCTCTGTACAGTACCTCTTGTCTTCGATACAGCTACAAACTAACTTCCAAACAGGTCGGACTCTGGACTTTAGTGTCTTTTGTTCCCAAGCAAAGTCAAGATCCCTGCCTAATTTGTCCCAGCACGCTACCGTGAGGTCTCCAGAAACTGTGAACCAAGGTGCAATGGCATCACATTCGCTTAGGAATCTTTCTAGTGTGCTTTTCTTTATTTTAAGTTTCTTTGTCAAAAGTAGCTCCTGAAGAGCCAGAAAAATTGGATGAGATGAGAAGTCCCCATCTTAAAAATTTAAAAATTTAAAAAATCGCTCAATGCCTAAGACTTTATTGCCGCTTTTTTCCCGCGGTCTTTAACTGGGTCCCAACTTACCTGGGACTTTACAGCTCCTTACCGGAGACCTCATTGCTGCCGCAGACTGCTCAGTGGGTTGCAGGTCTGAGTGGAGACCAAGACTCGGATGATCAGGTCAGGAGTGGCTTCGGCTTGACAGACAGACACAAACACACCTGAGGAGGTTTGCGAACTGTTGCAAAGTTTACTTCAGAATATCAGGTTTTTATACAGAAAGTTCAAAGAACAGATCTTTGGTCACAGTTTAAAGATAAACAGGCATTCTATAGATGTCAACAATTCCCTTTGAAGTTTGAGATTGTAAATACTTCTCAGCAAGTGCATAATTGGGAGCCTCTGTTTATTTTGGCCTGCTTGTAGTCAGCATACCAGAGATTTGATTTGTTGAATTTAGAGGATAATCTTTGTCTCTAGATAGTAAACTTTTATAGTGTTGATTTAGGGGCCCTAAGATCTCAAATTAGAGTATTGTTGTGAGTCCCACAGCAGGTTTGTTGTGGGAGGGTTAATTACAGGCAGGGTCTCATTGTGGGCTGCTTCCTACAGCCTTAGCCCTAATTGATTTATCAGGCCCTGGCTGACATCTGAAGTCACAACTGGTGCCTTAGGATCTATGTCTGAAGGCACAGAGGGCAATACCCATCTATTGACTGCTGATCTGTATCTCTTTCAGTTCCTGAAACTATATCTAAGTGTTCTCTAGGCATCTCTGAATTACTAGTGGAGCTACAGGCTAAAATATCCAGGAATAAAAGGTAATATTGTTATCATAGCACAAAACACATCTAGCACCCCTTCCAAACAGCCAGCCACGCAAGCACCTGCAGGGACCTGAACCACTTTTCCCCAGGAGGAGTAACCACGTGTGGTGCGAACCTCTGGACAGATAGCCATTGAGATTTCTCTCAGCCATTGCTACACTGTCTCCACTCGGGCTGGTGTAGCACATTGCCTCTTTACCGAGGGCCTTAATTTAGTCCAAACCTGGAACTTCATCTCTCCTTACCGGAGACCTCATTGCCTCTTTACCGAGGGCCTTAAAATTGGTCCCAACTTGGGAACTTTGCAGTGCTGCCCTGACTGCAAGAAGTTCTGATCTGAAAAATTCCTGGTACGGGCCACCATCTGTATGCGCCTGCCCTCGCCAGCAAGGAAGATGCAACTCCGGGTAGATCTTCTTCATACAGTTTTAATCAGGATCCTTTAAACATGTTGCTTCTGGCAACATGAGAGAGAGAGAGAGAGAGAGAGAGAGAGAGAGAGAGAGAGAGAGAGAGAGAGAGAGAGAGAGAGAGAGAGAGAGAGAGGATCCCTGCACAGGCTTAAATACCCTTGAGCTAACCAACCCCAGTGAGCCACGTGGACCCTGCAGATAGGCTACTTCAATGTGGAAGCAGACAGGCTGAACAGACTTAACCGATTAAGGGCTTGTTTACCCAGAGAGTCTTCACCAGCAGGAAGGTGTAAGGCGGAAGCCAGCGCCACTTTAAGGCGTGGCACTACTCGGCTCTCTACACCTTTGGAGGAGGCAGCGGGAATTTGGACCCATCCTGAGTGTGCCATCTCATCTCTTTGGGCACGGAGAAGTTAATTTGCCAAAATTAGCAAAAATAATCCAGTTCATTCACTGGTGATGGCTTTTCCTGTCGCCTTTTATATCCCCCCCCACCCCTCCAATGCCATGTGGTTCATATGTGCTTTCTCCTTCAGCACACGGAGCTGTTGTTCTTCTTGGGTAGCACACTTTTAAGCCTCAGAGGAAACTTCCAGGAAATAGTATCCACCTCCTGGTTCTTCTACCCCCCGCATTCACTCACCCCCACCTCCACCTCTCAGTAGGGGAACTGCCTTTCTTGGACAACAGCCCACCATCTTGCCAATCCTAGGAGCACTTACATGGGGTCTCCCTGAGCTCTTTTGACCCATACTGATGTCATAGTATTCTGTGCCATGTCCAGGGTGAAACTCTGGACAAATTTAGATGCCCAGCAGGAAGGCTAACTACCGCCAGAAGAGGATTTATGGACTGTACATAGACTGGGGGGTGGCCCCAGCTAACAGGAGTTTAGCCAGTCAGCACACAGAGCAGAGTGTATTCTGGCTCTGGCTCCTCCTTCAAGCACAGATCCTCCCTGGAGGCTTCCTAAGAACACAGCAACACCACCTTCCTCTGAGAAGCCATCTCTCATCTGAGTTTTACAAGAGACAAGTAGGATGATCATGGTGAGGTGACACTAACTCAGGGTCAGGATTTAAACAGGCTATCGTTTTATTGATTACTCTGAAAAACAATTCATTGCTTATCGTTGTCATTGCTAGTCAACAATGAGGTCCTACTCAAAGGATAAGAGGGACATATGGAAAGGTGATGGACACTTTGATTAAATTCCCTGACACAGACACAGCTGTCTCCATGGCTACTGTGCCTCTCTCTGCCCAGGGCTTACTAAGTGAGTGACTCAGATCTCATTGGGAACAGTTAGTCTGCAAAGGGCACCACATCCGAGCAGCCAGGACACTTCAGGCTATTGTACAGTTAGTGAGATGATTTAATTGTATAATCACAGCCACAAATGTGATAAGCATTGGGACTATTATCCTAGGAAGAGAATTCATTTACTTCCCTTGTGTCTCTTGTTTTAGTATGTCATTTTGAAATTAAATGGCTCTTTGAAAAGTGATCTTGAGAATCCCACACCTTCATAAAGTATGTCCCGTTCAAGGGTTTATCTATCCTTGAGGTGTCTTTAGGTTACAGGATGTAGTAATTATTGTTATTTAACTTCTTAATTATGTTTTCTTTGTCCTGGGAGTGCTGAAGCTTACTGTCCTTAAGCAGCCCGGTTAATGAAGTTTGTTTTTAGAGATTAACATTATTGTAAGGATGGACTCCATCACCTTGGCAACAGTTACCTCAGCTTTCACATCATGGGTGGAAATGCAGAGCTCTTGGTAGGAGTCTGGGTTTGTAAGGAGCATTTGAACAGTCTTCACAAAGGCTGCCAGGGTCTCTTCCCACCTACTGCCTGTCGGCTTGCGTGCCCATCACACTTTCTCTTAACCTTCTTGGTTTCTTTAGGAGGAATTGGACAAGGAAACAGGTAAATTAGGTCCAACTTAATCTTCTTTTCACTCTGCCCTTTTGCAATCCTCCCTGTCCCTGCAGTTTCTTCTGACCTTCCTAAAACCCTGGGGTTTCTGATACTTCCTCCCTAAAACTGGTGCTGTTCCTGAGGCCCCTGCAGATATCCACAGTGCAAGGGAGCAACTGAGCCTTAGGGATTGTTGGCTGCTGCCCTAGGGGGTTGTGGCTGCTAGCTGTCCTTCGGGGGTTTACACAGTGGGTACTGGTGGAGCTGGCTTGGAAGTGAGATGGTCTGGGAACCACTGAAGGGGGATAGAGAGTGGAAAATGTCTAGAATTGTATGTGTCATTTGTAATACTCAATGTTTTCCTGCACTTTCATTTGTAGCAGAAGCCTGGGTGTCCCTCTAGATAGACAAACCCGAAGCTTCTCAAAAACACTGCAATAACACTTTTCCAGAAAAATTTTGACAGGAACTGTTTGATGTTTGACTTTCTTAATGGCTCTTTTCATGCAATACTATCTTTATTCTGTTACCCTGGCTAAGTCTCAGCAGTCAAGGACGACGAGTTATTGCTTTACCTAAAAGAAAACTACACATTTGGGTCTGGCAACATATTTTCAACTCCATTTATAAGAACTCAAGGGGAGATTAAATACTACTTTTGTTCTTCAAAAACCTCACATGAGGAAATCTTTGTGGAAAATAACCACAGCTGTGAGTCTGTTTCAGCAGTACCATATACATGGCAGACTCTCACCAGCTGAATGTGTAATACAGCATCAGAAAAGGCAGTAGGTGGGAACTTAGAGTGAATTGACCCCCATTCATGGTGGAGGAGGCATGAAATTGCCTCCTTCAGGGAAAGCAACATTTACATTTCCTAGATAGGACTGGGTGCACAGAAGGTTTCTCAGAATAAGGAAATTGTAAGGAAACTGGGCTACAAAGGCAGAGAGACTCATCTCAACACACTGAGACTGCTTTATTGGAACAGTATGGAGCCTTGTCCTCTATATGGGGTAAAGGTTGAGTGCACTAAGAGGGCTGGGGATGTGTATATTTAGACACACACATGCTTATGTAGCTATCAGGAAGTTATGGTATTCTTCTGTGGAAGCAGGGTGGGTTACACCTGGCCATATTGTCTCCTGGTAGAGCAGAATATTCAGGCTGTAACCAAGATCTTCTTTATAGTTAGGGACTATTGCCCCCTGACTCATTCCTCATGGCTGAGGCTGTTATCCAACAGAGACTGAGAAGGTGCTTGTCAACAAACACATCACCCTAACTCACAGATCTGTTCAACCAAAAGCATTCATTGCTTGGCCGTGGGGTTCTGCATACCGTGCTTGGGTCAAGCAAATACATACTGTGTAAAATTATCTCAGGCCTATGTGGCTCAGATGTTTCCATTGCCGAATATTACCCTCTGGCACTTAGCCCCCATCTGTCCTCCCTGGAGCTGAGAAGACAAGGGGTGCTCCCTGAGGCACCTGAGGCAGGGTGGCCTATGCTGACTTGAGTTCTCCCTGTACTGTGATCCAATTTGTTCTTAAACATCATTGGAAAAAAACACTAACACCTCTTTCCTACTCTAACTTCATGCATTTATACTCACATGCACACACACATGTGCCCACACACATGCACACACATGCACGCGCACACACACACACACACACACACACACACACACACACACACACACACACACTCCTTGTCATTTCAGTGAGGTATTGGATTGGAGTTCCATGATGCCATTGATTTTTCCATGTATATTTTGAAAGCCTCTGTCTCACTCAGTCTACTTCTAATCTATAATAGTTTTGCAGGAAACCTGCATCATCAAAATACTATCAGTGTTTGTCAACTTTCTTCACCATTATTTCATACCTGATGTTACTGGTTACCATTTGCAGAATAACATATTGGCTATGCTGGATTGAGATAGTAAATTAAAGTTATAGTAAGACATTATCACACCACTCTTTCTTTGCTTGGAAAAAAAGAGGCAATGGCATCAAATTTTGTTTTCAGATTCCACTGTGATGGAACACACTTTAAATCCCAGCACTCTGGAGGCAGAGGCAGGTGAATCTCAGTGACTTTGAGGTCAACCTGGTCTACATAGGGAACTCCAGGACAGCCATGGCTATATAGTGAGACCATATCTTAAAAAGAAATAAAATAATTTTATATGCATATTTTAAAGGAACATTTGGTCTGCTATTGGTAACTGATTAATTCAATAATACACCTTTCTCACTGTTATACCATAAGCATGGCTGAGCTACTTCATATCCTTATCATTGTTATTGTTTACATAGTCACCCATCAAATTTTTAAAAATATATTTTACTTTTGAAATTAAAATAAAATTACATAATTTCCCCCTTCACTTATACCTACAACTATCTACCTGCAGGAAAGCAGATAGATTAGGGAGTGTGGGAAATAGCCTCCTTGTGTCTGTGTGACTTCATCCATCCAAGCATAGCTGGGTAGTTACTCATGTTTTCATCTAAGTAAATGCTTTCTCCAGAGAGCATTTCTCTCCAGTATTGATTCTGTGCAGTTTAAAGGGCCAGAGAAGAATGTTTCTCAAAGATACTCTGTTGCCACAAAGGTCAAAGGCACTGATCTAACACTGTCATTATTTTAGTGAAGGAAGAACTCGTCAAATATTGATAAAGTTAAAAGGCAGAAGGGAAAAATGAGTTAGCCACAATCACTCTCAAGCATGCCCTATGGAGTTGTGTAGAAGGTTCGAATTAAAACGAATCCAATATGAAAGTTTAGTTTTTAGAAATACCAGCTTAGTCGGAAATAATAGTATAATAAATTCTAGAATTGTCAATCTATAGAAACCTAATATTCCTAGCTGTTTAAGATGGGGTTTTATTTGACAGTGTTCTGTAAGGATCAAGCTCCTGGACAATGATAGCATTTAAGCAAATAACTCTACATGGAAGTACTGTCTTGATTTCAGAGGTCTGTACTTATTGCTTGCAGCTTAAATACTTACAGGTGGTTATCAGTCAGCCAGCACTCTGTGGACATCTCACAGTATTCAGATCTTTTATGTGTAACTTGGCAGAGACTTCGGCCTTCAGCAGTTCTTTTCCTACAAAAGAGTAGCACCAGACTACAGGAAATAAACATCTATTGCTCGTTTTCAGGCAACCCATGAAGGCATGAAAGCCAGGACTAAAACTGTAGAGCTGCCCACTGTGGCTGCCCACAACGTCCTAGGAATGCTGTGATCCTACAAATAAAATATGTTACAAATGAAGGTTACGAAATGACCTTTTTGCTTTGTTTGTTTCAAGACAGGGTTTCTCTTTGTAGCCCTGGCTGTCCTGGAACTTATTTTTGTAGACCAGGTTGGCCTCGAACTCACAGACATCTGCCTGTTTCTGCCTCCTGAGTTGTGGAGGGATTAAATAAAACTATGTGCCACAACTGCCCTGCACCATCTTTGAGTTTTTGATGATAACTATTCCTATTTCTCTTGGTCTAGAAGCTTCACTCTTAAAATGAAGCATATCAGACAAAAATCTGTTTCTTCATAAAAGTACAGGGCTTGTTAAAATGTTAAAATGAAGAACTTGCTTTCAGCCTTTTTTTTTTTTATTTTTTGTATGATACAAATTTATTTTCCTTCTATCTTTTTCACCTTTGCTCGGAAAAAAAAATGCTGCTCTTTTCAGAGCAGTTCAGGACCACTCAGTGGTGGCGCCAACCCACTCAGTGGCCTGCGCTGTGGGAGCTGCTGACCAGTCCTCAGTGGCTGGCTGGGCACTCCAGTCTTCAGTAGGAAATTGCTGGATGGGTACAGAGGGCACCTGAATACCCTTAGACCAGGCAGCCACCTCTGGCTGAGCAGCAGTGAACTCGGGGGCTGGTGCAGTCCATTCGCCCTGAAATTCCTCCTTGGTCATAGCCTTCTCAGCAGCAGCCTGTTCCTCCTTCTCAATCTCCTCTGTCTCTGTAGAAGATCAGGCTTGACCTCCCATGGGTGCTCAAGGGAGATAGTGCCATGCGTGCTGAGTACTTCCTGGGCCAGCATCCACCATATCAGACCCACCGAGTAAGCTCCCTTGTTGTTGCTCGGGGTGGCAATGTCCACGAAGCGCAGAGGAGAGTCTGTGTTACACAGGGCAATGGGGGGCAGGTTGACGTAAGACACCTCTGTGAGGGGCTGGTGGTCAGCCCTGGGGTCAGTGACCACTAGAAGCCGTGGCTCCTGGAAGGCTGCTTGGCTCTGGTTGGTGAAGGTCCCTGGAGTGAAGCGGCCAGCAATCGGAGTGGCCCCCGTGGCTGCAGCAAACCAGCACAGCACGCTGCCCAGTGTTTCTGGAGACGATCACTTTTCTGTTTGTGGATGTACTGCTCCATATGAAAGTCAAGGTTGGTGCCACCTAAGTGGGTTCCTGCAGCAAGGAACTTGAGGACATCCTCCTCCTTCATCTGCAGGACATCAAGGGCTCTGGACATTGTGTATGTTTCCCTTTAAGTCATGACGGGAATCAAGAACAACTCCGTAAGGACCCATCCCCAGGAAAAAAAAAGACAGCTTTTTTTTTTTTTTAAGACTTATTTATTCATGTATCTTATGTACATGAGTACTCTGTCTCCATGCACACCAAAGGAAGGAATCGATCCCAATACAGACGGTTGTAAGCCACCATGTGGTTGCTGGGAATTGAATTCAGGAACACGGGAAGAACACACAGTCAAGAGCTCTTAACCATTGAGCCGTTGCTCTAGCTCTCAGTCAAGTATGTCGTAATGAGATCATTGATGCCATAGCTTGAGGACAGTATTTCATTCTCTGATTTACAACTTTTAGTGATGGAATTGTTCATATGTTCTTGAAAATTCTGATTCTCAACTGAAGGGAAACTAGAATATTTACTTTTTTGAAAAGCCTGGTCTCATAGACACACCTACATTTGGTATTAGGCGATCATCATGTATTGTGGGAAGCCACAGCCCCAAGATGGCGCCTGGCTGGATGCCAGATAGTTCGCTTAGCTGTAAACAAGCCTTATTTGGAAGTGCTTGATGGATCTAGTGCGCTTCCTCCTTCTGTGGCCTATCCGGGATCACCAGGTGGCATGAGCTGATTGGGCTGTGAGCACATTTAAGGGCTTGCTGGGGCTGGGAGAAGCAGCGGATGCGGAAGCAGAAGCGGAAGCTGATAAGAGAAGCAGCGGAAGCTGATGAGAGAAGCAGGGTAAACTGATGAGAGAAGCAGGGTAAGCTGATGAGAGAAGCAGAGCAAGCTGATGAGAGAAGCAGGGTAAGCTGATGAGAGAAGCAGCGGAAGCTGATGAGAGAAGCAGGGTAAGCTGATGAGAGAAGCTAAGCTGATGGGAGCAGAGGAAGCTGATGTTCAATGATCCTGAATAAACTGCTTGAAGAAGAATGGTGGTTGCGTGTTTCCTTGCCGGCCTAGGTAGGTGCGAAACAAGTGGTGGCCCGTACGGGGAACCTCTCCGTGGGTGAACGGCTCAGAGCTTCCTGCAGTCAGGGCAGTCGACTGGTAAGTCCCAGGTAGGTTGGGACCAAGTTAAGGCCCTCGGTAAAGAGGCGATAAGGTCTCCAGTAAGGAGCAATAAAGTTCCGGGTTGGGACAAAGTAGAAGAAGCCAAAAGTGAAAATATGGGAATACAACATCGCAACCTATTTATCTTGCTCTTTAAGAGCTGTCACATTCAAAAAGGTTGAAACTAAAGAAAAGCACATTAGAAAGATTTCTTAGGGAAGTTGAGACAGTAGCTCCCTGGTTTGCCATCTCGGGCAATGTAACTACCAGCTGCTGGGACAAATTTGGGAAGGATCTAGATTTTGCCTGGACACAGGGAACATTGAAGTCAGGGACAAGACCTGTTTGGAAACTTGTTTGCAGCTGCCTAGAGGATCAAAAATGCTGCAAGGCTGTTGAAAAGTTTTCTAATTTTGTGGCCAGAATGGTGGAGGCAGCTGGGAGGGTATTTGGAGACCCTGATACGGCCATGCCCTTGATAAAACAGCTTGTCTCAGAAAAGGTCCAGCAGGGTAATGTAATTAATTATTTAGGGGCTAAGATAAATAAGGACTGTGCCATGCCACAGGTGGCGGGGTAGGTAAAGGTAAATAGCCCTATTCAGCCATACATAATACAGCTGCAAGAGTTAATTTGGAGGTGTTTACAGCCCTTTTACATTCAACATATTAGGGCACGTTGCAGGTTGATTCACCTGATGCTGATGATGGTGATGTTGATTGACGAGATGAAAGCAGATCAGCTGTGGGGAATCCTGTTGGTGTTCCCAAAGCCCATGCCAATTAGACACTCAGCTCAAGTTTTTCCTAGGTTTTTTAGTAGCAATTGGTACTGAATCAAAGCATTGATCTTGTTCGGAAACAGGTGGATGCTCTGTGGCAGTTGGCACAGCTGGTCTGTGAATGAAAGATGACTGGCTTGTGCATGACCACAGTATTCTACCAGAATTATTATTTAGCAGCCAATATGTCTAAACAGCTCTCACAGTATCTTTTAGGTAATTGGTCTGGTGACTTCAATAAGTTGATGCACAACCTGAGGCTCTCTATCATGAATGTGAATTCCACCCGGGTCGATGTCTCCGTTGCTGAGGGACTGTCTACATGGATCACCCAAGCCACAAATTATCTGAAAGAATGGGTGCCCTTGGAGGGGTGCTTATCCTAGTCAGTCTCATTGCCTTATGGTGTATCTGCAGGATGAGGGTTACACAGAGGAGAAGTAATACCATGATTGTACAAACCTTCACAGCCCTGGAGGCAGGGCAATCACCTCAGGCTTGAAAGGGCTAAGCTGTCATCACACTCAGGATGCCAGACAAAGTACTGCACTTGAGGCTAGCTTTTAGCAGCTTCATGGAGGGCAAGTCTGATTGCATATGGGTTGGTATCCTAATCCCATCTCTGAGAAAAGATACCGGACAGGTGTGGCACCAGCTTGGCTGAAAACTGGGCTTGGGGCCATTACAATGTCCCTTGTTCATCACAGATCAGACCACTACCCTTGCCTGTTGCACTTAAAACATAAAAGGGGGAACTGTGGGAAGTCACAGGCCCAAGATGGCGCCTGGCTGGTTGCCAGGTAGTTCACGCTTAGCTATAAACAAGCCTTATTTGGAAGTGCTTGATGGATCTGGTGCACTTCCTCCTCCTGTGTCCTATCCGGGATCACCAGGTGGCATGAGCTGATTGGGCTGTGAGCACATTTAAGGGCTTGCTGGGGCTGGGAGAAGCATCGGAAGTGGAAGCTGATGAGAGAAGCAGAGCAAGCTGATGAGAGAAGCAGCAGAAGCTGATGAGAGAAGCAGGGTAAACTGATGAGAGAAGCAGGGTAAGCTGATGAGAGAAGCAGAGTAAGCTGATGAGAGAAGCAGAGTAAGCTGATGAGAGAAGCAGGGTAAGCTGATGAGAGAAGCAGGGTAAGCTGATGGGAGAAGCAGGGTAAACTAATAAAAGAAGCAGGGTAAGCTGATGAGAGAAGCGAGTAAGCTGATGAGAGAAGCGAGTAAGCTGATGAGAGAAGCAGGGTAAGCTGATGGGAGAAGCTAAGCTGATGGGAGCAGAGGAAGCTGATGTACAAGGATCCTGAATAAACTGCTTGAAGAAGAGTCGTGGTTGCATGTTTCCTTGCCGGCCTAGGTAGGCATGCAACAAGTGGTGGCCTGTACGGGGAACCTCTCCGCAATAATGTATTTGTTATAGGGAATGAAATTATCAATGATCTCTCATAATGAGGCAGATTTTAATTACTGTAAGTGAGGATCAACAGTTGTACAGAATTGCTCCCAGAATCTTCCTTTTTATATTTCATTTCTTGGCTAAGGGAATCAACCCCTCATTTCTGCTCTTGCCTAGTCTTGAAATACAAAGAGGCTAACTCCTCACACAGTATTGGGAAGTTACCTACATAATACTGCTCCTCTTTTTGGACTGGTCCAGACACAGGACACACACTCTAAGAACCAGAACTACAAAGAGGACATTCTTGGGGTTCGATGGAGGGTGAATGGAAGGAGGCAGTCCAACAGGAAATAGGAAGTTTCTGGGAAGATGTCCAAGAAATGAGTGGGAGCTGGGGAAAAAAAACAAACAAACAAGGAATTGCTATATAATTTGTTATGCCTCAGATTTCCTCTCAAAGGATTCTCATGTATGGAGGTACCTACTGTGCCCCTTCCTTCAAGAGGATAGGGGCTTGAGCATGGTGGTGTCAGAATGTTCGAATTCATATTTGTTCAGACACTTGTGGCAATCAGTAAAATCCATCAGACATGAGTGTGTGGGCTTGGAATATAGCAGTTTAAGATAATTTCCTCTGTGGAATTTTCAGATATGTGTGTTTCATTTGGAATACTCATAGAAGCCATAAAATTAGTAAAGGGTCACTTGGGGTATATCAAGAGAATCGTGATAAAATGAAGTGGTTTAAAGAGTCAAAAGACAATAATAGTACAGGAAGGGCTTTATGGGGAGGGGAAGGGTAAAGTAGGTAGAGGAGAGAATACAGAGAGGAAATAATTAACACTAAAGACACAATCTCTAGATATTTCAGAAGCATCCTAACATATATACATGCATATCAATAAAAGAGTTAAAATCTAGTTATGCTACATTTAATAGAGGCAGCAATGTCTCTATTAAATACAATACCACAGAATGACAAATAAAAAGCCTAGTGCCAGTACTTCCTTTTGGGTTGTTGGCAAGCAAAGTTCCATAGACCCTCAAACATTTAATACGGTTGCCAATTCTCTTAGCTACCATCCAGGTCTTGGCAGGAAGACTATTGAGTCATAGAACCGATGTTCTCACTTGGAAGTGCTATCTTTACTGGCTAGCTTGGAGGGTGCTACAGGTGCTGTGCACAGCACTGGAGGAGTAAAGAAATCATTGATCTTACTCAGTTGTTCTTCAAGTTATAACAATGACCAGGCCTATAAGACATGCTCATTGGCTCAATAGTGGTATAACTGCCTTGAGAGTAATTAAGAACTCTGACTTAGGGACCTCTTTACAAGTTAAAGCCCATGTCTGGCACTGTCATGGCCAAGAACCTATGAATAGATAGGTCATAAGCCCTCAGGCAGAACCTACTATTTATTCTGCCAAATGGACATAGTATTAAAGAATTCCTAATGACTTATCCTTATACCCACATATTAGTGCATTTGTCAACCCTCATCAGAGGAGCTTAATTTTGCAGTAGCTACAGATTAACACAAAGATCTACAAATGGTCAGGGTGCAGAAAAGAAGATACTGTGGGATACTCATCACCAAACAGGACATCTATATGGTTCGCTCTCCACCCGAGTCTTAGGATCATGAGGGAAGAAGCAAGAGAAAGATTGAAAAAGACATAAATGATGGATGACTCCAAGGAAACTTTCCTTGGCACAGAAGGGCAGCTGCACTTATGAATCCATGGCAGCTGAGATATCATACATAAGACCTCCTCGAACTCAGACCAGACAAAACTCCAGCAGAGGGGAGCAGAGTTCTGGCCTTGGCTCTGGAGATATTGGCAGTTGATGGTGGCTGGAAAAGGATGACTCAGTTTTCATTATGGGTGCTTGCTGCCCTGGTAGGTAAACCAGTGTTCAGTGAAGGGCACACATCCAAGAACAGATAAGCAGCATAAACTTTATGAGTGAAAAGCAAAAAAACAACAAACAAAAAATGATGGCACAAAGTTGGGTGGGCAGGGAAGCAGAGGATATAGGAGGAGTTGGGGGAGGAGTGAATATGACCAAAATGCACTGTATGACATTCACTCTAAGAACAAAAATTGAGGGAAGATGTTAATAGTGAACAATTGCTTCAAACAAGAAAGCATATTTGCATTTAGTTGCATTAATCTCAGCCTTTATAAAACAAGAAATTTTTGAAGTCCCACCTGTTAGAGGAGTGTTCTCTTACTTTCCCTAACAGGAATGGTGGCCACATTCTAAAATTCTGATCAACCTTCAGGCCATTTCAGTTATTGAGAAGGTGTGTTACTTATGCTCTTCCACTTGTTCTGAGAATTTTGAAGCAACCTAATGTAAGGTTGTTCAGCCTCAGGAGTTCTTGATAAATAACTACGCTATGCTTGCACATGGAGTTAAGTTTATGCCTCCAAAGGAAACCTAAGTGGTACTCTGTACTTGACCCCACACAAGGTCCTTTTTAGACAGGAAATAGTCATCAGATCCTTTAGGGAATAAACTCAAGGAAAATTTTGAACCTTAGCATTGCTTCCCCCATCCACTTTGATGGTAAAAGTGCCAAAGACTCCAAAGCTTTGGGTCCTGAGTATAGCTTAGGGATAGAAAACATTCTGATACTGAGACAGTCTTCATCAAAGCCTTTTGTCCTCTGCATTTAGTCAGGCATGAAGTCCCACTCGAACAAATAAGATTCAGAGTGGAACTGGCCTTCTAGTGTTATTTAGAGATGAACTCCTACTTGATGCTAAATGGTACAAATTCACAGAATTACATGGTTGCAAAACCTTTTGCAAATGACTTTTCAATGACCTCTCTCTCTCTCTCTCTCTCTCTCTCTCTCTCTCTCTCTCTCTCTCTCTCTCTCTCTCTCTCTCATTCCTCTATACTCCAGAGCAATTCCCCTGAGTTGCTCTTGACCATGCTGTGATGTTGGAAAGTTATTTCAAAGTCATTAGACTATTCTATTCCCCTTCCAGCAAAGGCAGAAAAATTTTCTCTTTTTTGTCACAAATCCCCACCCTCTCATCCTATAGTGAGATATTCACTTTGTTCACACCTGTGGCACTGACCACATCCATTGGGGGTGAGGACAGGAGTAGATGTGACCTGGGGGAACTGGGCCTGGGCAAGGGGTCCTGGAGCCCTCTCTTGCTTGTGGAATGGACAGGGACAGAGAGCATTCCAGAAGCATCCTTGGGTCCCGGGACCTGCTGATGTTCATCTGTCTCTGTTCTAAGTTATTTTTCCCTGTATAAACATCTATTCAACCTATCTGTTTTTCCTGATCCTTATTAAACCACAATATCATCCCACCAAAATTAGACTTCTCTTTGGAAAAACAACAGTGCTATTCTATTCTGATCAGGGAGTATCAATGTGGATTCCTTTTTGCTATATCACTAAGAACAGAAAATACTAACTACACAACTAATAACAGTTCTAAATTATAGTAAATTATAGTCTTTGTACTTCAGAGCCTGGACCATGTATATTATCATCACTTACGATCATAAAATATTCATAACATACCCAGCTTTATCCCTGTGCTAATAGAGGGAAAAGTGAGTGTGGTGGTTTATTTAAAAGAAAACCATGGACTTAGAGAGATGGCCCAAAGGTTAGGAGCACTGACTGCTTTTCCAGAGGTCTTGAGTTCAATTCCCAGCGACCACATGGTGGCTTGCAGCCATCTATAATGAGATCTGGTGCCCTCTTCTGGCATGCAGGACTACATGGAGGCAGAATGTTGTGCACATAACAAATAAAATAAATCTTAAAAAAAAAAAAAGAAAAGAAAGAAAAAGAAAAAGAAAACACACACACACACACACACACACACACACACACACTATTCATACTCTCATGTTCTATTCCTACACTGTTTCCAAGATTAGAGCCTGAGAAACTGATTCCATGTTATTAAATATCCTCAGTAATTGGAGGACAGCAACCTTACACTTCCAATTCTATGATCCTAGCATTTAATTTTCCTTTTCTTTCTTAAAAGATTTTATGTGTATGAATATTTTGCCTGTATGTACAGCTGTACACCACATGCATGCTTGGCAGAAGAAGTTAGAAGAGAGTGGAGGACCCACTGGAATTGCAGCTACAGATGGCTTTGAGGTGCCATGTGAGTTCTGGGGACCGAATCCAGGGCCTCTATAAATAAGTGCAGCAAGTGCTCTTAACTGAACCATCTCTCCAGCCCTGTATTTTTTTCCCTCTTATATATATTTTTTCACAATAAAATCTATTATTATCAACAAATTTAGAAAGTTGAGTGAATACCCAAGTCAGAATTCATTATTTGATTTCCATATTTATAGAAAATTAACAGTGACTTGTAAACTGCATATATCATTTCTTTTTCATCATCTAGGGCTGGAAGCGATGTTCTGACTCAGAATTCACTAAGGATGCTTCTGAGTCTAACCACAGTGCCTGGGTTTAAAGAAAAGTATAACCAAAGTCTTCAGGAGCCCTGTGCATCTGGGATGCTAACTGGTTTTTGTCACAAGATTGACTGTCCAACTTTAATTCCAAGTTTTGTTTTACATGAATAAAAACCAAAACTGCTATTAAGATGTTGATTGTATTCACAGAGGGGAAAAAATGCCTCAAAGAACTGTTACGAGCAGGTTTTTCCCTGCTGCTGGTCTGGTCCCGCTGCCCCGCCAGCCCTCAATAACACACAGAGACTCTGTATTTGATACAGACCTGTTGGCAAGTTACTGTCATTGCTTATTGGCTAGCTCTGTCTTAATAATTAGCCCATTTCTACTATTCTAAGTATTTCCACGTGGCTCATCTTACCGGCCAGAGTGGCTGACACACTACCTCTCCGGGCTCTCCATCTTGACTCCTCCTTCCTACTTCCTCTTTTCTCCTTGTCTCTTAGCCCTGCCTATCTTGCTTTCCCATTGGCCAACAGGGCTTTATTCATTAACCAGTATGAGAAACGTATTTACAGAATAACATCTCCCATCAAAGAACTGATGAAACAAATTTAATGTCAGTGTCATCAGTGGTTTCTCCTGCTCTCCTCTGTTCCCATTATCTCATATACTGTGCTGGTGTAGAGGAGAGCACAATCACACAGATGGCTTGTTGGCACACAGACTCAGGGGCTTGTTACCAGTACATCCAGACAGAAGCTCCTGAGTTGGTACCTGTGACCAGCTCTCAGACGATGTTGACTATGCAACTCCAGTGCCACCTTTCAGAATCACAGATACAAGGCCATCATCCTACTTTGCCTCCAATGATCAGCTTCATGTGGCCTAGGGTCACCTGTGGAAGGTCTCAATGGAGGGACTGCCCTGATCAGGTTGATCTGCTGGTCAATTGTCTTCTTTGTTTACTGATGTGAAAGGGAGTTGCCTACTGTGGGAGGCATCATCCCCTGTGCAGTTTGTCCTTCTATGTAGAAGGTGGCTAGCTAAGCATGAGCCTGAGCAAGCCAGACAACAGCATTCCTCCCGCTAGAGTTCCTGCCCTGGCTTCCTTCAGTGATGGACTGCTACCGTAAGGTGACATAAACACTTTCCTCCCCTCTGTTGCTTTTGGGAAGAATGTCTTGATCACAGCAGCAGAAAGTAGATGGTTATTTTCTTTTCTCTTGGTCAGACATAACCCTGTAGGGCTGCAAGCAACAAATGCACTGTGAATCACAGTGTTAGATGCTAGAACTCAAGAACTGCATTCCCAGCTCTGTCGTTGATTTTCTTAGAGTGTCCAGAAAAGAGATACCTGCTACCTACCTACCTACCTACCTACCTACCTACCTATCTACCTAACTATGTCTTCAGCTCTCATCAAAATGCTGACCTGTTTGAGAAAAGAGAGTGCCGTAATCTATTTCAGATCTACAAAATTATGGTGAAGCCGCATTATTACCTTATGGTGTTATATTGATCATGATTCAGCTATTTTATTGACCTCACACTTCATTAATTATTGATAGAAATTCTCTGCTTCAGATTCTAATTCAATTAGAGATTTTTGTCATTATTCTCCCAGTAACTGTCCCTCCTCACCAAGGCTTTTAATAGCTGGATGTGTGAATGTCCTCACCAGAGCTGCTCAGTGAGTCTTTGATAAAAGCAAGCAGAGATTGACCCCAATCTGAGTATGATTGTATGCAGCTCTCTTGCCTCCCACCTCCCTTCCTACGGGAATGCCTGGTTTTGCTCATGTTCTTGTTTCCCTGGAAGGAGACTCATGTATGATCTATTTTAGGTTATAGTGGTTTCTCAATGAACTTACTCATAACTCTATTTTCTGGGTTCCATTTGGGGGTGCACTCTGGGGCTGCTGTTGTATTGAGCCACTGTGTTGGATGTAACCCATGCTGTGGCCTTTAGGGCGTGTTGAAGAGGCAATTTGGGGCGGCAAGTGTCCCTTGACAACTCAGATGTGGTTTTCTCTGCTAGGTTTTGTTTCTTACTGACTTCTACTGGACAGTTTCCTTTTAGTGTTCCCGTGCATAATTTACCAGCTTACATTATTTTAGGTTATTTTTGAAACTCTCCTATTTATTTCTTAGGACAGCTACCCTTAAGAGCATATTCTTTCTGAGAAAACGTTCAGAAAGGCCGCCTGAGATGTTGGCTGGAAAACCTGTTCTGTCCTACCAATTCATTCCTGCAATTGGCTAACGGCAAGCTCATATTTTCTTGGTGGTTGCTCTTTTGTAAAGAGATATAAGCGCTTACATTTTAATAGTTTATGCATCTCCCCATTTTTATGATCTCCTTCAGGAATTGGAGGTATTTATACCCTCCCAGAGCTATTGCAAACTTTCCCAATGTCATTAAAGTTATATTTTAGCCCACTATTTTATATTCCAAGTGCACTGGGGTCAACAGCCATACGCCACGCAGGGGTAGAGGGCTAAGGACCCTGGATACAGAATTGAGACAGCTTTTATAGGGTTACAACAAAGCCCTCGCATCGTAAACCAATCATCTCATAGCATCCAGTGCGGACCAATCAATTTAAACTATCTAAGCCTGTGCTTAGCTCTGGAGGTCTGCATTTGCTCGGGCTCCTGGGTGGGGTGACAAAGCTCATTTCCTGTGTTCACTCACTCACAGGTGCTGTCATAAACATCCCTGTTGTAAACAGCCCTGTCATAACCAGCAAAGAATATGACCTCTTGCCTACTTACTGCCAGGGGCTAGGTCTGGGGTCAGTGGAAAGTTAGGATAAATTTTTCCATCCTTACAAGAACTTTGACAGCAGAACGAATGGATGGGAAGGATAAAGTCTAAATCCTTTGTCCTGGAACTCACTCTGTAGACTAGGCTGGCCTCGAACTCACAGAGATCTGCCTGCCTCTGCCTCTGCCTCCTGAGAGCTGGGATTAAAAGCATGTGCCACCACTGCCCAGCATTCCCTTTTCATCTGTTTTGAACAGTTATAAAATTACTAGAACACTGAGTAGATTACATTAGTGGTCCACAGAGCGTCATAGAAGGGAGTACTAATGTGAATATTGTTTTTATTCCTTTTTATTATTTTTTCTTATTTTACATATCAATCCCAGTTCCCTCTCCCTCCCACCCTCCCATGCCCCCTGAACTTCCCTCTCCTCCCACCCCCTCACCCCACTCCACAGGGAGGATGATGCCTTCCAGGAGGGATTATCAAAATCTGTCAAGTCATTTGGAAAAGGGCCTAGGCCCTCCCTCCTGTCTCTAGATTAGGGGAATATCCCTCCATGGGGAATGTGCTCCCAAAGTCCTTTGTGCACTAGGGATACAACCTGGTTACACTGTCTGAGGTCCCTTAGACTGCCCAGGCCTTTTGAGACCCACATTCAGGGGGTCTGGGTTGGTCCAATGCTGGTTTCCCAGCTGTCAGTCTGAGGGTTCATTAGTTTCTCCTTGTTCAGGACAGCTGTCTCTGGGTTTCTGTAGCCTGATCTTGACCCCATTTTCTTATCACTCCTCCCTCTCTACAGCTGGATTCCAGGAGTTCAGCTCAGTGTTTAGCTGTGGGTATAATGTGAATATTGTTATATGAGAAAGTATGAGACTTCCTCCCAATGTGGTGATGCTTTGAATCATATTCTATGTAAATGAAAGTGACTTGTAAAACCCCCGGGAACACCTGGAATGAGGAACAAGAGGGTACAGCTGGCTTAAAATAAGATTATAGGCTTTTACATTGTTTTATTACTTTCTTTACAACAGACACAAGAAAGGATTGGATTTTGAGTAGGGAGACACACTGGGACATTTAGTAATAAAGGGATCTGCTTCCTTGCATTTCCAGAAGGTGTTTTGAGATAATTTTCTGTGGCCTTCCAGCGTTCTTCTGTGTTCCAGCTGACAAACAATGAATACCTTCGGAGCTCCACCTGGGAGCAGGCTCGGGTCTCCCTGCTGGACAATGGAGTTGGTGTGCTGGGCAATCAGCGTACAAGTATGGGAAGTAGAAAGATCATTTCAATAAATTGCCACCAATTCCCCACTTGCCATTGTTCTCCTGGCCCTTTTACCAAGAGCTCTCTGTTTTCACCTTCTCAGCTCTAAAATGAGTGTGTAGCAACTTCTCCACCTACAGGTGCTAATGCTTACAACACCATAGCCATACTTCCAACACACACCGGGCAAGTCACCAACCCGTTTTTATAAGAAATCAGAATTTGAGTAATTTCAGATAGAGACCCAATAAAGTTTCCCAGAGGGTTTTCGAACATGACCCTGTGGAAGCCCACTAGGGATGTGACGTTTTCCTTCAGCAAACACCATGTAGGACGGGTCTGGACATGTGGAAAGCTCCTAACTACATGGTACTTAAAGCTACACTGGCTCTCAGAGGGGTGCTTCTCACAAGGACCCCATTGGATCCCCAGACCCGTGCCCTGATTGTATGGTGAAAGTGACATTTTTACATTATGGGAGAGTCTCTTTGAAATAAGCATGGCCTCCCATAATTCTCTAGAGGGCAAATTCTTCACCTAGTGCTTCAGAGTAACCAAAAGGGGGTGTTGTGGTGGTTAAAGATACTCCATTTTATTCTAGGCATCCACCGTGATTCCAAATAGCCATTTGTCCCTGACTCAAGTTCCAGCTGTGAGAGCCATTACATTTTACGTTTTAATTACTATGCCTTAGAGATCCATGAAAAAAAAAAAAAGCCTCTGATCTGCAAGCCCCTGGATCAAAGACTGATAGTTCCTGACATGCCAGAAGCTGTTGTTTATGGGAATTAACAAACCACATGTTTTCATTCCCTTAGGCAAGTTTGTTTGACCCATCTGTACTGGATGTGCTTGATCGAATGTGGGTGGAAGGTTCACAGGCAGGAAATATGTCAGGATGTATGCTTGTCCCTGATTGGACCTGATGGAAAATGCAATGGATTGGGGGTTTTCTTTTTTTAAGCCCTTGCAAAACTTGATTCTAGGCCATTTCCCAGGAACCTGGATATGGACATGGCCAGAGTCCATCCACTTTGCCAGTATTTAATTAAAACTTGCTTCAAAGTTAGCTTTAAATTGTGGTAGTGGTCTTTTTCTCAACTTGTGGAAGTAACACAGGAAAATAAATTCCCAGTATCCGATTCAGTGACCCAGAAATATGCAGCTATGACCACCTCCTTGTTATGACACGACTAACCAAATTCTTTTTTTTTTTTGGCTTTGGCTTTGGCTTTGGCAACTTGTTTTTGCAGACATTCAAGGACTATTTTGAAGTCAACTTGACTGCGGAGTCTTGGCAGAGCAGAGCAGCTCTTGGGCTACTTGTGCAGACAGCCAAGTCTTCTTTTGTCTTTAACCTTTAAAAACCCTTCCCACATCTGCCTTGATGTAGCACTCTCTAGTTTGGATCGAAGACTGCAGCCCTGCTAGCAGAATTAATAAATTTGGCTAATCACAATCGCAATTGAGTCTGAGGGTCTTTTTCCCAGGTGATTTCGAACTCCATAACAACATCTTCCTTGTCTTCACGAACCTCGAGTTGTGTAAGAGTCTAAGTGAGAGAGTAGAAGAAATGGGAGGATGGATGTCAGTTCCTGGGGGCCAACCCCAGCAACTACATCTTTTTATAGAAACAAACAAACATCATAAAGGAGACTGTGGGGTTACAGAACTGTCCAGCAGCCATACAGAGTTTTCAGAAGCCTGAGACTCACCACATCAGGGATGTCCTATGCCTCTGGCCTTCATGGGCACCTACACTCATATCCACATGCCCACTCAGACACAAACATACACACATAATTTAAAAATAATAAGTCTTTTTGTTGAAAAGGAGAGTACTAGCGGAACTGTAGGTTTTAGGCATATGCATCACTGGAGAAAAATCAGCATTTCAATTTTCTGAAATTTAAAAATACATACAGCTTTAGTTGAGCTGTAGTCTACCACACCCAAAGTCCCAGGCTTCTGTTACCAACAGTCCTATCTGTGAAAGAAACACACTCTGCATCAAAGGGTATCCTGACCCTTGGCACACTAAGGACAGAATGGAATAACCTGTTCAAGAACATGCTGTTTCTTAAGAAGTATGATGTCAGAACATAGTCCATGAATGAAGCTGTGTGGGAGACTTTGTGAGAAAACTCCAAGTAAACATGACAAGAGTCTTGTAATCTCCACGCCTCTGTAACATGGGCTGTTCCCTAGACTGAGCTTTTGCCCCCCCCCCCCTCACATTCACTTCTTCTCCCATGGTCCCCTGTTTAGTTTCCTGCCTTGCTTATCTATCATGGCCTTAGCAGCCAGACGGTTTTACTCTGTGCGTGCAATCATGTGGATTGCAGTCAGAGTAATATTTTCAGCAAAGACCAAGAAGTCTGGGAGCGAAACTTGAACACGGAGTGTTGTTCTCTTGTTACAGTTACAGGATAAAGCTGGAGCAGAGGGGGTGGTCCTGCATGGAGATCCCAAGGTAAGGGACCATGTGGGAGAGCATAGCAGGTTCCATAGCAGGAGAGGGTGACCAAGGGGTGGGGGAGGTGGGTAGAGAACATGAGAAGTTTATTTAGAAGGGAGAATGAGGGGGAAGGTGAAGAGGCATAGAGACACCAGAAACGGAAAAGAGGAATAGAGAGAGAGAGAGAGAGAGAGAGAGAGAGAGAGAGAGAGAGAGAGAGAGAGAGAGAGAGAGAGAGGTGAGACGAGCAAGAGCAAAAGAGATAGTAAGTGGGCGGGGCCTGTCTTTTAAAGGGGTCCTTTGCACCTGCGTGCAGACTAGAAGTCATGGAACCCTGGGCTGACCAGGGTTCTGCCTGCGTGCATTCTGTCAGGTCACGAGCAGGCCAGCATAATGCCTGAGTCCTTACAGTAAGACCTTGCCATGACTCTAGCCCTGGAATGAATTCCATTCTTCACCTGTCAGCCCTCTGAGGGACTGTTATGGTGCCACTCTCTCTCCTCTCTCTTGTACACAGCCTTCACCTTCACAAAAGAATCCCATGTAATGGGAATGGATGGGGAATAGCTCTCGGGTGTTGTTTGTTGATGAGTACGTTACCTAGAAATGTAGTTTAATGCATATTTAAACAGTGACAATGAGTATAAAGATTATCACATGTATTTATTCCAGGACTTTGTTACTGTATCAGAGTCAGATAAGGTGGACTGCCACAGACTGCTCAGTGGGTAGCAGGTCTGTGTGGAGACCAAGACTCGGATGACCAGGTCAGGAGTGGCTTCGGCTTGACAGACAAACACAAACACACTTGAGGAGGTTTGCAAACTGCTGCAAAGTTTACTTCAAAGTATCAGGTTTTTATGCAGAAAGAACTGATCTTTGGCCACAGTTTAAAGATAAACATTCTATAAAAATGTCAGCAATTCCTTTTGAAGTATGAGATAGTAAATACATCTAAGCAAGTGCATAACTGAGAGCCTCTGTCTATTTTGGCCTGCTTGTGGTCAGCATATCAGAGATTTGACTTACTGCGTAAAGAGAAGAATCATTGTCTTTGAACACTAAACTTTTAATAGCAATGATTCAAGGGCCCTAAGATACCAAGTTAGAATTTTGTAGTAACTCCCACAGTAGCCTAGCTGCGGGTAGGCTGATTATAGGCAAGGTCACATTATGGGCTGCTTCCTTACAGCTTTAGCCCTAATTGTTTATTAGGCCTTGGGCTGACATCTGGCAATGTGGGTTTTATGATGGGGGCACAGAGGTCAACATCCATCCGCTGAATGTTGGTCTGTATCTCTTTCAGTTCCTGAAACTATATCTAAGTGTTTTCTAGGCTTCTCTGAATTAACAGTGGAGCTACAGGCTAAAATGCCCATAATTAAAAAGCATTATTGTATAGCACAAAACACATCTAGCACCCATTCCAAGCAGCCAGCCAAGTAAGCACCTGCAGGGACCTGGACCACTTTTCCCCAGGAGGCGTAACCACGTGTGGTGTGAACCTCTGGACAGGTAGCCATTGAGATTCCTCTCAGCCATTGCTACACTGCCTCCACTGGGGCTGTTGTGGCAGTGGACCTAGTTTGGCTCTCTGTGGCTAGTCTACCTGCTAAAGATCTACTACAGTGATGCCTGCTTAACTCCATAGGTCCCTGGATGTTCTACATCAATTAACCACACTCAGTTCCTGTAATTCCTGAAACACCACCCCAGGAAAAGACAAAAATGCATCCTAAAACTTGTAGGACATTCAGCCAATGGAACTAACTTCTTATGTGTTGAACCTTCAGAATTTTGGTCTTCAAGATTTCTTTAGTATGTTGCTGCACATATATTTATACATATAGCATATATATAAAAACAAATATACATATATACATATATCAATTGCAGCAGTTATATATACTGCTGTATATCCTCCCTCCAGATACAAATGGATTTCTTCAAAGAAATGTATCCTACACATCTCAATTGTGTTTACTATGACTTTGAGTGCAAATAAACTGAACTACATTCAAACCTGCCTGAGTAAAAAGGATCCAGCCACGGGAGTTTAAAGGGAGCTAAAACCTGCTCCAAACTACAAATCACTTTGAAATTTGTTTACTCACCCTATGGCAGAATGCCTTGAGAACACACACACACACACACACACACACACACACACACACACACACACACGGGGTGGGGGGGTTACTGACAGGGGAGACAGAGACAGAGAGGGAGACAGAGAAACATCAAGAGAGAGAGAGACAGAGACAGAGAGACAGAGAGACAGAGAGACAGAGAGACAGAGAGAGGGAGGAAGGGAGAGAGGAAGAGGGGGAGAGGGGGAGAGAGGAGAGCAGGTGGCATGTGCAACAGTCTGCTCAGGGCCCTTGCAGTGTTCCACCTTGTGGTGTCTGTAAACAAATTCCTCCTTGTTCCCATTGGCTGAAAAGCAGGCACTGTGCCTAACCACCTGACTCTGCACAGCTTGGCTTGGTGCAGCCCTCTCCACTCTAATTTCACCTTCATACCTGGCAGCCAGGAACTGGGACAGCTCTGACTTCGGCCTTCCTGCAGACACAGGCTTCAGGTTGCCTCTTCCTGGTTCTAGAGCTCCCAGCAAACTATTCATTCCCTTGCAGCTTCTGTATTTATGGTTTCACAGTGTCGCAAACACTTAGAAAAAATTCTGCCTATGTTGAAGAGGGACCTGTCTACCGGAGCCAGACCTGCACTCTTTCAAGTGTTTAGCAGAGCTGGAGGCGAATATAGGCCCTCTTTCCAAACTGACATCTCCCATGGAACCTTCTCCTACCGTGAGCCCCAGTTTCTCACAGCAGATTCCAAGTGCACAGTATATAAAACGGTGGCAACAAATCTGACTTTGTCCTCTTAAGAGACAATGTACAAATAATCACAGAAAACTCAGTGCATGGTGCTTGAACTCCAACCTACAACCTCCACAGCAAGGGAGCTGTCACCTGGGGACCTACCACAGGAGTCGGCCACTGGGAAAGGGAAAGGGGAAGCCACGGTGACTGTGTTGGACCAAGAACAACATGGAGCAAGGACTGTGAAGGGGGAAATCCCAGGGGACAAAGAGCAGCCCACTAATGAAATGACACCTAAGGGAGGGAGGACGGGTCATCCTAAGAGCTAGGCCTATAATTGGCTGTCAGATACCATGTGTTCAGCCTTGAAAACACAGACACATAAGCAGCACTCAACTGACTTAGCAGATTTATGGATACACTCACCTGTGTATATAAATGTGTAACAATTATTGAAGGAAAGAGGCCATGAATGTGAGAGTGTGAGTGGGAGGGGTATACCGAGGGAAGGAGAGGGAGGGCAGAGAGGATGTGGTTGTGTTAAATAGTAACGCCCCTGTCCCACCAGGTCAGGGAAGCAGGGTTCACTCACTGGCCTGACAGGCTTGAGCCCCGGGTGGATGGCTCTTCTCACCTGAAACTCCTCCCAGGACTATTGCTTCCAAGGACCTTTAGAGATGCAGGGGAGGCATCAGCAGTCCCCGGCCTTCAACAGTGAGCTACTTCCTGCATGTTGGGTTGTCTTTGTGTTAAGTGGCATTTGGTCAGCTTAGTTAACTAAGGTTCAGAGCTGTAAATGCCATGCTGAAACAAGGTCACAGCTGGCTTTTTTTTTCTTTTTTCTTTTTTGGCCTTGAAACATCTCTAAACATGGACCCAGCATCTTGACATCTCAATTCAGTATTCACCTTGCTGTTTGCAGGCAATTTAAAAACTAGTCTTTACCCTGGCTGAATGCAATCCTAGGGGATGCCATGTACAATTCTGTATTTGTCAGACAGGGACCAGGGTTGAGAAAACAGATGTGGGCCAGGTTCTCTTATTTTCAACTATTCTTCCCCAGGTCTCAGTGGGCACCAGTTCCCGTGTAGGAGTGAGGCGTTAGACACTGGGCCTCAGCTGTCCATCTTCTACACATGTTCTATGGAGAATGACCCTTTTCTTGACTAAACTGGGATTTTCTTCCTTATTGATTTTTTTTTTTTAGAACTTGGACATTTTTCTATTAAATCCTTTCAAGTTCAGCCTTCGCTATCACCCATGAGTCCCAAGATGCTACAGAAAAGAGTTTAACAGGACAAAGGGCATCACAGAGAAAGCTTTCCTTCCTGTCCGTCAGACAAGCGTGGCATAAAAACCGGAATGTAAAGTCACTCTGCCTATCATGCCACACCCAGGCTGTCATCGCAACATCAATTCCAGACACCGTTTCCACGCCAAATGGAGGTTCCCCAGATGGAAGGCAACACAATTCTGCTACTGCTAATTGAAGTAGGGAGGAGTCCCCTGAAGTGAGTGACAGCAGCAGCCAGGTCAGGAATTGGGATCCTGAGAATTGAGAACTAATAGGCAATGGCCTTTAGGGTCTAGAAGTTCACTTCATCAGATCATAATAACCCTATAATTTCACTTACCAGAAGAGAGAGAACAGGAGCAAAATGGCTCCTACAGCTTTTGAGAGGTAATGTGAGAGCCACAGGGCTAACGGTGGCTCTCCCTTAGGAAGACCCTCCCTTAGGAAGCCTGTCCCCACCCTTGCGCAGCTCTAACTTCCTGTGATTCTTTTGTGAACAAGCAATGCCTGCTCTTGGGTGCTTTTCCTCCTGTTTGTAGTAGGACTCCAGCTCTGATTCAGGCTGCTTAGTCCTGAAATCCCTTTCTGCCTCGAAGCCAGGAATCCTGGATTCCTCTAAGTCAAGGACCCGCATGGATTAATAGAACCCTCCAGGCTGCTGAAGATGACAGTGTGGAGCTTGCTGGTCCTTTCACTGATGACCGGAGGACAGTTAGTGTATGCTGTTTCTGCTTCGAATGGATGAAACCGGAATGTGCTAGAAAATAAGGTCAGAACTTTCTATTTTAAGCTTAGTAGAAACCCCTCACCCTTGAACTTCATTTTAAGATGGTGTTTATTTTGTTTTAGCCTCAGCTTGAAGATTCATCATAGTTGCAAAGTAGATCTCTATGCTTTATGATATTTGATTTCAAAGCCTTGTACATTCTAAAATTTCAAGGAGTATCCCAATTCACATTTTGATTCCACTTTCTGCATGAACAAAATTATAAATATTACCTGATCTCATTCATATGTACACTCTAAAACAAACTTATAAAAGGATAAAGTAGAATGGTAGTTGGCAGTGGCAAGGAGATGAGAAAAAAGCTAATTATCCAAGTGTACAAATGTCCAATTCCAAATTGAATAAACTATCTGAGGTACCATGGTGGCTACAGATAATGATTTTTGTTTTGTTTTGTTTTTTGAGACAGGGTTTCTCTGTATTGTTTTGGAACCTGTCCTGGAACTAGCTCTGTAGACTAGGCTGACCTCAAACTCACAGAGATCTGCCTGCCTCTGCCTCCCAAGTGCTGGGATTAAAGGCATGCACCACCAATGTCTGGCAGATAATGATGTTTTATTTAAGAGAAAACAAACAAAAATGTAACTGTGTGAGATAATGTGTATATTAACTAACTTGATTGTGTCCAGTTATTTCACACTGTAAATGTATTTAAAATCATCATGTGGTGTACTTGAAATTCACAGAATTGCACTTACCAGTTATACCGAGAAATGATGAAAATACAGAACCAGGAATCTTTGGCTTGAAGATGAGTTGCTTTCTAGTGTTGTAATGAATTCTTGAGCAGATCAACTTACAAAGAGAAGAGGGACATTTTGACCCACAGTTTTGAAGGCTCTATTTCACGGCCAATTGGCCCTGTTGCTCTGGGCCTGGGGTGAATTAGCATAACATTGTGAGGACTATGCTGTGGACCAACCTGCACTCTTTCAAAGTGAATCACCTGGGCAATGGGCAAGATTTGTTGTAGAATATTTCCGAATTTTGGCTAGTTGAGTTTTGGCAAGTGTCAGAATACTTTATATGTGCCCATCATTAGAAATGACGGCAGGGACTGCAGCCTTCTCAGCCTGATTGCATGAAGAGAGCAGGTTCAATAGGCAGTTTGAATGGAGGCAACACACAGAAGGTAACTTGGAACAGTTCAGTTGCTATTCTAGAGAAGTGTGTAGACCTTACACTGGTTAATGATTTTGCAGAGTAAAGCCTTAGAGGAGGTTGAGTCCTCAAAGGGTACATCTGCTTTCTCGATTCTCCAGAATGCTATGTTCCACTGTGTCTCAACCTCTTCTCAAGGATGAAGAGTATTTCACAGCAATGCAAATTTGTTTTGACCAAAGCTAGTGAGGGATCTTTTGGCTCCTTTGTTCACCATTCCTTCGTGTGGGGAAGAGAGTGAATGGTGAGATACTGAATCATTGTTTCTTCATGTACTCCTAAGGATCTGCAAGGAAACCCCTATGTCTAGACTTCAATCTGCATTTCTTGATGGTAATTGTTCCTGAATTTTGGCCCAAAGCTTTGTGGAACCTCATATCTTTCTCCAAATGTAGGGAACCAGACTGCCATCTCTGGCTCCACATCTTAAAGGCCATCTTATTAAACCCCTTTTCATCAAAATATCAACTCCAGAGGAATTAAAGTGACTTTTTTAAATGACAGAATTACTGTACATATATATATATATATATATATATATATATATATATATATATATATGGGAAAGTGAGTTTTAGTTCCCAGCATGCTCACATGCTCATGGCTGTTCACAAACCCCTGTATCACCAGTTCCAAAGAATCTGATGCCTTTTCTGATTCCTGCTGACATTGTATGCTTGTGGTACACACCCGTGCATGCAGGCAAAACACTGGCATAAAATAAATAGAATTTTAAAAAGATTTCTGTAGGAGTAATTACTATGTCCATCTCTAGCTAACTCATGATTTAAAAAGTGAGACTGTCTTAATATTATTTGAATGTTATTATTTTGCGGTGTCATTTCCCTCCTAAATAATCCAGGTTAACTTTGTCTAGAAGTCTGTTTGAGTTTACAGAGGGCCTTATGTTGCAAAATTCACCCATGAGAGCCAGTAGAAGTGCCAAGTGTAGCAGCTGAAGGAGCTGCAAGCCACCCCACTGTGTGCTAAGAACCTTGACCAAGCTCAGAGCTAGTTTGTTCTCTGTGCTATTTAGTGAGTAGATGGTGCTCTTACTACAATTTCCCTTCAGCATGCCATTCTTCAGACTGTAACAACAGATGCTTTCCAACAACAAGCAGAGATTATTTTGTCAGGTCCTGATTCTGACCATGTCTTTAGTGACGGTGTTTAGGAAAATACTTATATGCTGATCTTAAGCCCGTGACAGCAGGGGACCAAACAACTGGTGACAGCTTTATGCTCTTGAAACCAGCGGATTAAAAGTAACAAATCCACAGTGTTGGATTCCTGTACTAGAGAGACCCTTACTCGAATCCCGGGATGCACCAATCGACCCACAAACCACAGAAGTTGGCACTTGATGGAAACAGCAAGAGGCTTTATTTGGGTTCCAGCCAGCTGGGGCTCAACTCATACCACACAAAGGAGGAGGAGGAGAGAGAAAGCCTGGAGCTCAATTTTACATGAGCTTACAAAGATAAAAATTGCAAGAGGGGGAGAGTGTCTGGGGTTAGGGGCTAGCAGGCTGCTGATTGGCTGGGTTCAGGTGGCTTGATCATGGCCAGTTGTTGGTTGGGCTCATGTTCCTTATCTGGCATCTGCATCTGTGTTTCTAGGAAATGTTTTGCAAGCCCATCTACAGGGTCTTCCTGGTCAGGAGTACATGTTTTCCGGCTATTCTGGGACCTAGGGCAACTGAAAATTTTCCATCTTAAGAACAGCAAACTGTAAGCATTGACTCTTCGGAGTCCTTCCTGGCTGGCTGTACTCAAGCTGCCTATGACTTCAGCTTGCTACCTCACCTTGTTCCCAAGGGTGGCCCTATAAATTAGGCCCTTCTAATAACAAGGAAAGATGCTTTTGTCTACCTGAATGGCTTGAGGTTGCTCCCAACCGTCAACCAACCCATCATTTTGTGTATCATTTGATAACTACAAAAGAGTCATGCTGATTTTTCTGTATGCCTTTTCTCTGAGTTCCTGTTTTAGGTGGAGCATACCTGTTTGCAACCGGAAGTGTTACGGCAGGTTCCCCCTCCCCCCCTCCCAGTTCTGCCGCCATGGTCCCGCCGCCACATGAGCCCCAAATAACACTCAGAGACTCTGTATTTGATACAATCCTGTTGGCCAATTACCATTATTGTTTATGGGCTAGCTCTGTCTTAATTATTAACCCATTTCTACTTATCTAAGTATTTCCACGTGGTTATCTTATCCGGGAGCCGCAGCCTGCATCTTCTTTCTTCCAGGTCTCCATCTTGACTCCTCCCAACTCCTTCCTCTTTCCTCCTTGTCTCCTAGCCCCGCCTATCTAGTTTTCTATTGGCCAACAGGGTTTTATTAACCAGTATGAGAAACATATATACAGAATAACATCTCCCATCACGGAAGCTTAGATAAAATGTTGTATATGTCAGAAAAGGCCACAAAATATATAACAAAACCCTCTTAAGAGTTTTATTAGTAAGGAATAGGGAGAGTGGGTGTGTACAAGCCTGTCTGGAAGATATGTGGCAATAAAGGAAGTGGGTCTGGCATATCTGATTCTAAAGGTCACACAGTGCTTGCATATCAGGGCTTACATAGCCACACCACAATACACATAAAGTAAATGGACATGCCACGCATGTGCATAAAGCAGGGGGTGCCTAGGCATTTTGCCTGAATGTTGATGGCCCGTCCTTGGCCAACCCCGGAAATGAGGACAACTGAGCTTTTTACCTGAATTCTGGTGGCCACATAGGTGGCCGTGGGATCCTGGAAATGACAATGTTTTGACTGTCTGGGTTAGATAAACTGTTGCTGTATATGTCTTAATTGATTGGCTCAACAGTGAGCAGAAAGCATGGCCAGGGCGTTGAGAAGCAGCCTGATGTGTTTTACTTAGAGACTTCGGTGCAGAGAGGGGATTACAGATCCCAGTGACATGTTGCACATTTACGCAGATATGCAGACGGCAGCTTTGTGGTACCAACAAATCAAAGGTACATGGCAAATTCTGAGACTGTTTTCATCAGAGCATGCTGGTGAATGTGTTCATGTGCCACACTAATCCCATTAATATGTATTATAGTAAGCATTAACCCAAACTAAAATAAAACTAATGAGGAAGACATCACTGTTCATGTGATTGCAATTGGCATGACATACATCACATTATGCAATATTCCTGTTATATGACCCTGGGTTGTCAACTAACAATTAAGCCAGTATAAGAACTTGGCTTTCTCATCTATAAAATAAATGGTTATATTATAGAATTATAAAACTATGATGAAGAACAAGCATGTAGAATTATAGATAGCCTAAGGTAACATAGCAGAGTCTTCATTTAAAAAGGAATCTCAGTACAACCCCAAACTGTTTCTACATGAAAGGAAAATAAAGGAGTGGGGGAGGCGGGGGGGGGGACGGGACGGACCAGACTTATCTCAGCAGGCTCCCTGTGGGGTGGGGGCTGTGGGTTCAGGGGGCCTTTAGGGCAGGCTGATATCCGGGAGTTGAGGGTATGAGAGTAGTCGGTGTTGACTCTGGGCCATTTGTGATTTTTCTGAGAAAATATGGGGACATCGAGTCTTAGCAGGCTCTTATCGAGGGGGGCACCACTGACCTGGGCTGGAGGAGCAGGGAAAAATGTCTCTAAGTTTAGCCCAACATTAACCAAGGCGACACTCATTTGAGCCACTGCAGTCCTTTGACTGACATTAGCTTTAAAATATCATTTTCTACAAAGTTGTTATACTTTCTGCAAAAAGGAGCAAAACAGTTTTTCTGTCCTTAATTAGGTCCTTTGGGGGAGATGTCTTGAATGACAGCTCGTGGACACTGACCTCATTTGCAACACTCTCATTTGGAGCAGCCTGGCTCTGTGTCGTAGCCATGACTGTTTTCATGACCCTGTAGACTTGTGTGCCCATCCATTGCATAGGTAGTGCCTGAGTTCAGTAGGGGCTCCCACTTTAGTGAGAAACGATCCACATATCACAACTCCCCCATCGAGTTATTGTACAATCCAATAGCTTCAGTCATTTCCATATGTGTCCAAGCTGCCTTATAATCAACCAGACTTAGATTCCACCTCCACAAGCATCAACCGTTTCAGTTTCTTCTTCCTTCCTCACTATCCTACCCCCTTACTGTGGGAGTAGCTATTAGATGCCCTGGGTGATGGATACAAGGTGAATTTATGGACAAGCAAGATGTATGTGCCCTTGTCCCCAAGGAGTCCAGCATCTGCAGGTGGAGAAATGATCTTCAGAAGTGGATTGGAATTAAGGCAGGCAGAGACAGAAATCTCCATCTAAGAGGAAAAGTATCACAACTAGACCAGTACAGTAACCATTATCAGCATGAAATAATCTAGGTGTCTGTTTTATGTTGTTTTACTGTAACAGTCAGTCCCTCCACTGAGCTGGTGGCTCTGACACCTGCAACATTTGGCATTTGGCTGTGGACACTGAGTCAGGACACATTAATTTCAGAAGTCATCTCTTAAGGGCTGTGTGCTGTGCCTTTGGGCACGGTGGGGAGTCTTAGGGTGAAGGGAATCTTTGGAGTTTTAGGCCTGGGCTAAGAATGTAAATGCAAGCTGTGCTCCCAGGATGCAATCTTAATTGTAATGATGGCATCAGTGGCAGGCTAGGTGGGAAGGAAATCTCGATGGGAGATGTGAAGGGTTGTTTTCCTACCCACCACCCAAGCAATTCATCTTCTGAAATAGCAGATTAAAATTTCAAAAGCTTAGGCAAAAAAAAAAAAAAAAAAAAAGAAAGAAAGAAAGAAAAAGAAAAAATTACATTTTGGTGCTTTTAGAGAGCCTGGGGTACAAAACCCTTTCAAAATCCATATAATTGTGATTTTACTTGCTCATTGTTTTAACATTTGTGCTGTTTAATAGAGACCAGAATTTTATGGTTTTGAAATAATCATACATTGTAGTATTTTATCATTTTTACCAAGTATAAATTACCTGCAAAATACTGATTTTTTTAAAGAGAAAATTTAATTCTAATATACTTGGCAGTTGCCCTCTGTCCTTTTAAGTCTATAAACATTAATTTCCTCTTAATCCCTTTACATCACAGGGGTAGAGGACACAACAATCTCGGTGACAAGGACCACAGCAAGCTGCAGGTGGGTGGTCGTGGGAGGCCTGTAAATGGATATTGAGAATGCTACTTCTCCTCAGTGCAAACGTCACCCACCTGATGTCACTGTGCCTTGAGAAAAAGTGGCTCTTTCTCTCTCTCTCTCTCTCTCTCTCTCTCTCTCTCTCTCTCTCTCTCTCTCTCTCTCTCTCTCCCTCCCTCCCTCCCTCCCTCCCTCTCTCTCTCTCTCTCTCTCTTTCTTTCTTTCTTTCTTTCTTTTAAGTAATGGTACCGACAGTGAGTGGAAGATTTTTGCTATGCTTTGTTGTTGCTCCAAATGTGGTGGGTATCAGGGTGAGAAGTGTGCTTTATCCAGGTGCGTAACATTTGCGTGTGTCTTGTTCTTGTGTTCATTTGTTTAAGCCTACACAGACACAACAAAGTAACTCTGGGAAATGGATTCCTTCACCCAGCTCGCTTCCTGTGCTGTGCAGAATACAATACCCCTGGTTATCAAAGAGGAGACCTTGGTTTGGTGTTACTGGTGCCTGGAGATCCTCCTGTGCACCGCCTCTGCCAAAACAAGCCCAGAGACAGCAATAGGCAGCGGAGATAGCTTCATTCTAGACCAGGCCTGGGAAAACGATCAGAGACCATATGCCTGCCTCACAGAAAAGCAGTTCCCGGCTCCTAAAAGGGGTGCCAAGTTTTTACAAGGCAAAAGATGGGAGAAGAACGCACTTGGAGGAACTAATTCCCTGCTTTCCTGTGGAAGTTCCTAGCATGGAAGAGACTTTCCCCATCCCTATTAACATAGTAATGGGCGCAGGCAAGCTGTTAGAGCACCAGGTGCTGTTGGGACCCAGCACTGGGGAGACCCCCACTCGAATCCTAGGATGCAACCATCATCCCACAAACCACGAAAATTGGCACTTGATGCAAAACAGCAAGAGGCATTTTATTACTAGGAGGAGGAGGAGGAGGAGGAGGAGGAGGAGGAGGAGGAGGAGGAGGAGGAGGAGGAGGAGGAGGAGGAGGAGGAGGAGGAGGAGGAGGAGGAGGAGGAGGAGGAGGAGGAGGCGGAGGCGGAGGCGGAGGCGGAGGAAGAAGAAGAAAAGGAGGAGGAGGAGGAGGAAGAGAAGGAGGAGGAAGAGGAGGAGAGACAGCCCCAGCACAATTTTGCAAGAGCTTACAAAAACAAAAACTGCAAGCCAAGGAGGGGGGTCTGGGGTTAGGGGCTAGCAGGCTCCTGATTGGTTGGGCCCAGGGGGCCAATTGTTGGCCAGGCTCAAGCTCCTTAACTGGCACCTGCATCTGTGTTTCTAGGAAATGTTTTGCAAGCCATCCCTGGAGGTCTTTCCTGGTCAGGAGCACATGTTCTCAGGCTATTCTGGGACTTAGGGCAACTGAAAAATTTCCATCTTAACATTGCTGCATCCCACCGAGAGACCACTGGCGAGTGCCTCGGGCTTTGTTTCCTTCGCATTTCAACGCTCAGCTAGGGAAAGCTACTGCTTCCTAAAAGACTGCTCTCTTCTTTCATGTGTTTATTTTTGTTTTCTCTATAATTTTTAATCTGTTGCAGTAGAAGTGTATGGAGAAGAGGCTCCGTCTCAGAACCAGGTGTGAAAGAGAGAGAGGAACAAACCAGCGTCCCATTTTCTCTTCAGTGCCCCCCCACCCCAAGCCTCCAACTGTACTCTACAGCCATCCAATTGTACTGAGTAGGGGCCTAAGCTTTTAACTCTTTGGGAGACATTCTACACCCAAACCACAAGCATTCACTTGTGGAAACTCAAATCTAAGGCTAAGGTGCAGGTGTAAGACCCGAGAGAGTGTGGTCCCTCGCGCTCCCACTCAGGAAGGACGCCCCCCCCCCAAATCACTCACGAGAAGGGGTCTTGATGCAAATGCATGAGGTCCTTTATATTCCAGTATACTGGGGCCATCAGCCATACGACATGCAGGGTAGAGGGCTGAGCGATCTCTGGCACAGAATTGAGACAGCATTTATAGGGTTACAACAAAGCCCGTGCATCGTGAACCAATCACCTCGTAGCATCCAATGTGGACCAATTAATTTAAACTATCCCAGCCCCCGCTTAGCCCAAGAAGTCTGTTTTCGCACTGGCTTCTGGGTGTGGTGGCAAGGCTCATTTCCTGTGTTCATTCACTCACAGGCTGTCGTAAACATTAAAGTAGGTGACCATCAGCTTGGGACTTAAGACTCCCAGCTTCCTGGGGTCACTGGAGAGTTAGGCTATATTTTTCCATCCTAACACAGGCAGAGCTGGTTTTTTTTTTTTTTTGGCAAGCCGCTGGTTTTTTTTTTTGGCAAGCCTCTCCCCGTGGGTGGGTTTTAGACTGTCCTCTTCACCTGGGTCTGCATGCATTTCTGATTCGCCCTTCTCCCTTGTCCCTGCCTTTCATCTTGAGTGGGTTTAGCATTTACCCTAGAGAACTGGTTTTCTTCCTTGATGAAGTTCAACCTCCTAGTCCAGTTTGAGCTTTAATATACTAATTTGCAGAGGCTACATTTAGCCCATGAGATATCTCATGACTCACCCGCCCCCCCCCTACTTCTTGTCTCAGAGATTTTGAAAGTAGAGACAAAATGTGAGCCTTGTTCAGGGAGAGGATGGGGCACACATAGTTGCCTCTGACTCTACTCCACACCATACCTACCTACACATCACACGAACTTAGAACAGCCCATTCTTGACTCTACAGCAGAGATGCCAGGCAACTAAGCAACTCCTTCAGGAGAACCGATGAAATCCAGGGCTGGACTGCGATGGCTCTGTGTGAGTGTCACAGACACTCACCATCAGTCCTCATGAGACTGCAAAGGGATAGGTGAGCCCCAGAGGCCATCTTTAAGTAAGATGTTTATATAGGGGATATAAATTGCTTTGTAGGAGTAGAGCTGAAGAGATCTGAGAGAAGGTGGCAGAAACCAGCCACGTGCTGCTGCCTTATTATTATTTTTTTTCTCAGAAAAATAACTTGCAGCCAGCAAGACACCAGCACTATTTTGTTGTGTTAATAAATTCCACAAACAGTGTGTTCATCCTCCAGAACAGGCAGGCTTAGACCTGTTGTTTTTATAAGGGAGAATTTATGTAGCCCTCAAGGAGAAATGCAACAATATTCCACTCACCATCAGTACCATTATTTACAAAAAAAAAAAAAAAAAAAAAAAAAAAGCCACCTTTTCTGAAGGCACAGTGACATCAGGTGGCATCAGGTGGGTGATGTTTGCACTGAAGAGAAGTAGCATGTGAAGGCTGGGTTAGCTTGCGTCAGGATATATGTCATATATGTCGCATAACCATCTAGGGGGACCAGGATCTTGCTAATGGTGCTAAGCCTTAGAGACTTAGAGATTGCCAGCTTTTTTTTTTTTTTTAGAATAGCCCATTGAGTTAGAAGATTGCTACCTTCGTCCCAATCAACCTTCTCCCCATCCCCAACTTCCTGACAGGTAGAGTTTGGGGCTTACAGGAATGCAGTTAGGTTGCTTGGTAACCCCTCCTTAGGCAATTAGAGTATATATCAACTTCAGAGACCTCTTCCCCTGCTAACAACTTGCTTATCTTAACTGCATTTCCTCTTAGCCGTATCATGCTCACCTTATGACCTTTGATTAAGACCGACCAGACAACGACCTCCCCCCATCTGAATCCCCGTCTTACCTATCTTCCTGCTCTAACCATTATATAACATGCTTAAGAAATATAAAGTTCTATTTCCAGCAACCACATGGTGGATCATAACCATCTATAATGAGATTTGATGCCTCCTTCTGGATTGCAGGTGTACATGCAGGCAGAACTCTATGTATTTAATACATAAGTAAATAAATTTTGAGAAAGGAAATTTTGCAGCTTGATCAGAACGCCTGTCTTGCTGCCAGTTTCTTGTGTCTCCTGTCCTTCATTCCAGGTCGGGATTCAGACCCTCGTTGCTGCCCTGCTAGCCAGGGCACATTGTTAAAAAGTAAGTAGAATTAATTGTAACTTGTTCTGCATAGTTAGCATTATTTTCAGCTGTCTGTGCTCTTCTTTTATAGACTATCTACTTATATATGATTTCCCTACAGCATGCTATTTACCATTCAACTCTGGGGAATTTCTTTTGCTATTTGAAAGAACAAAATGGAATGTGAGAGGAGAAGAAAGGAGGGAAGAGACAGAGGAAGAGGGAGCGGGAAGGAGAGTTAACTGAAGAAGCAATGTTGTAGCAGGGCCTTAAGCATCTGCCTCTCTCTCTCTGCCCCCTCCTCTCTCTCTCTCTCTCTCTCTCTCTCTCTCTCTCTCTCTCTCTCTCTCTCTCTCACACACACACACACACACACACACACACACACACACACACACTCCTTTGGCTGGTTCCAGTCACACTGTCAAAGTCCCAACACTTTATTGTGCCTTGAGGCTGAATTGTCCCCATATGCTGTGTTTTTAATCTGGGTCCCCAGCTGGCTGAACTGTTTGGGAAGGCTGTGAGAGCCTTCACTTTACTGGGGAAAGGGGGTGACTGAGGGTGGGCCCCGGATGTGAGTTTACAGGCTGTTTACTCTTTGTTTATGGAGTGTGGTGTGATCAGCTGCCTCTTCTCTTCCCACTGTAAGACCCTCAGAATGAGGAGTCTCCCCTCCCCCCTCCAAGAACTCAATGTTCTTGAGTTGATGCAACATGCAAGAGGCTTTAATGAATGGGAAATGTTAGTGCAAACGGGCCTCCTCAGCTCGAAGGATGTGCTAATTAATCTTGTCTAAGCAAACTGGAGTTGCAGCTAACTCTTTGTTTCTTAAGGACCCTATTTATCACCTGCTGACACACTGACCCAGAGGGGCAGTTTGAATTCTTGGTATCCAGCTATCTTAGGGCCTTGTGAGGGAAAGTTGCGGGTGGTTAGCAAATTCCAGGGAACAGATAGTGGCCTGGGTTAGCTTTCCAGGTCAGGCTGCCCTTCATTTCAAGTGGGGGTTTCCTTAACTTTACTTTTTGTCTTTCACCACCACAATGGAATGACCCCCTGTGGTCCCCTTGAACCGCAAGCCAGAATAAACCCCTCCCCCTTCTGCTTGTTAAGCACTCTGTCATAGCAGTCAGAGAAGTAGCAAATGATATATTTACATAATTTTTTCCTGGAGTTTTGTGCTGTAGTGTGCCTATTAAACATGAATAGTGCTTAGGACAGTTGTTAACTCATCTTTTACGAGAAAGTCAGGAAGCCAAAGGTACCTGGAGTGGGGGAGAGTTATGCTTACTTAGATTGCTGTTTTCTTTCTTTCTTTTTGTTTTGACACAGCGTTCGTCTGGGTAGCCCTGGCTGTCCTGGGACTCATTCTATACACTAGGCTGGCCTTGAATTTGAAGGGTTGTGCCTGCTTTTCGCACCTGCCCCCCAAGGCTGGGATTAAAAGTGCACGCCCCCATTGGCAGATTGCTGCCTCCTGCTAATGAGCTGCCCTTATTTACTGCTGAGAGAAGACAGAGGAACTCAGAGCTTGCAGAGGTTATGAAGTTGTGGCATCGGGAGGGTCTTTGGTATGAGTCACTTGCAAAAGTCTAGAAAGTAAGTTTCCTTGCATATCTGTGGGTATGTGAAGCATACTCTCTTAACTTTGTCTGGGAACTTGCAATGAACCGGAAGCCTCAGATAAGTACAATTTTAAAGTTTAGTAACATTAATCCACCTAATTCAAATTGAAATATGATCTAAACCTTTATATAATTTGATGTATTAAGGAGGGCTGTGGACAGTGTGAGGCGGTTCCATTGTGTCTGGTTTGAGGATGTCTTCAGCTGACACACAGTGCCATCATGAGGTCAGCTGTGAAAATGCAGTCAGTGGGAAACGAGAGTTTTATGCAAGGTTGGTCAGCTTGGCAGGACAGCAAATATTATGGTTTTGAATAGAATCTTTCAGAAATATGAACCCAGCATTTCAGTATGTACCTTATTTGGAAATGGAACCATGGCAGGTATAATTAGTTAAGATGAGACCACTAGAGTTACATCAAGTTCTTAGTGTTTAAATCAGTTCTTCTTGAAGTTTCCTATGGAAACATGCTCGTCTTTCTTTGAGAAACAGACACAGCACACCCCATAACATTTTCTATCTTAGGCAAAAAGTGTTTTCCACTTTATGCTTAGTTTCTAACCTCCCTTCAGGGCCTGAGCACAGAGCTTGTTGGGGTAAAGTTTGGTCTTATTGAAGTAGTAGATCTTCATTACCCCAGTGGAAACTTGGTTATGTGTGCAGTGTCCAGATCAAAGATAGACATAACATCAGAGCACTATGGGAAGCCAGGGAAGTTGTGGAGCAGGGCATGGGAGAGCATGCCTCCGAGCAGAGAAAGGAGCCCAGAGCCTTCTGATCTTTGATCCTCAGTTCCTCTTCTGCTTCTGTCGTCCACTGTGACCACTCAGTGCTCATGCTTGTATCAAGTTTTCTGCAATAAGCCTGGAAAAACTCCCTATGTCAAGTTCAGGTGATTAGAACCTGCCCTATCCATACATGCCACATCATGCCATATACCACATACCTCAAACACACATATGCACAAATCATACCTGTACAAATGCCATACAGACATACAGACACACACTACCCTCACCAACACATGCCTCTACACATCAGCACAAATGCAGTTTCTCAGAAGGACACAGACAGTGGTAAAGCCAGCCGAATGTCTGGCTCAAAACCAGCCTGACTTTGAAGTTCATTTTTTTACTGTGGACCATTTGCACAGCTTTGTAACAACACAATTCAGAGAAATGTTTACTTACCAGGAGTTATCACAAGTTTCATGGGAAGAAACAATTTGAATTATAGTTTCCATAAAAGGAGAGATCATTGTCTCTCCACAGAGCTTTTCTTGATAAGGAAAAGGATAACTGTGACTGGGTATCTCTCTTGGTTGTGTATCACAATATCTTCCCCTTGAGCCCACATCCCCTGCTTAATACACAGAAATGCTACTTCTACTCTCTATAAGTTTTTTAAAAATGTCACAAGGCAACCTCTTAATTCAGGCCTCCTCACAGACAGAGAAAAGGAGGGCGGGGTGATTCGGGAAATGTTATTTGGACAAGGAAGACTGAAGAAGACATATTAAGTAAGCTGTGTGTTTGAATCTATCCACAGGTTGTAACTGCTTCAAAAACAGGAGGTTCCTCGAAACCACAGTATGGAGCTGCAGTATGATACAGTAATCATACATCGGACAGAGCACATATTCAAAGAAAAGGAACTATCATCTCAATCAAAGAGACAGCTGTACCCCGTGTGGCAGTGTTTACCATGGCCAACAACTGCCAAGAGGCCAAATGCCGACTGGCAAATGAATTAAGGAAGAAAATGAAAACTTTTAGGACATTGTATTTTAAGAAGGTAAAGTAAATGTGGTATATACATACAATGGGCTATTACACAGCTTAAAAGGAAAATCTACTATTTCTGACAAAATGACTCACATACCAAATGGTTCTTGAATGGATAAAGAAAATGTGGCATACACATGAATTAAGTAATTAGCAAAGAGGAAAACATCCTGTTAACAGGGATGAGCCTGGGGGGGTACTACGTTCAGCGAAAACAAACCAGCCTTGTTTCCCTTCCTGTTATTCGTGAGCTGTGACCTTCCATAACCACTATTGGCCCCAGAGCTGTGTTTTCTTTACCTATAGGAAATATACATTTGTCTTTCAAGTCTTATGGGACTGCCATAAAAAGGTTGAATGTAAATACAAAATTGTTCGGTGAAGTCTATCATGAAAACAAGGATCAATTATAAATGACCAGTTAGGACATATGCTAACAAATGGAGACAAGATGGTTTCACTGTACAGGCTCACAATACCTTTGCTGGCAAGACACTTGGGATATCTCCATTTAAAAATATTAACTATTTAAAATACCTTCTTTCTTTTTTCCTTTCTTTTTAAAACAGTGTGTGTGTGTGTGTGTGTGTGTGTGTGTATGTGTGTGTGTGTGTGAGAGAGAGAGAGAGAGACAGAGAGAGAGAGAGACAGAGACAGAGATTTAATATGTCCACATTGAGGAGAGGGGAATAGAAAACTGTCTCCCTTAACTCCATCATCATTGGGGATCCTAACAGGAGAGTTTCAGCAATGGGTTAAAGCCTCTGTAACCAGATCAGATGCAAAAGCAAAGAATCTTTTTAATTTACGAGTTAACTCAGGCTCTCCGATCATCCAACACAGTGGGTGGAGAAGGAGGGACCCTGAGCAGCAGTGGGGCTCAGGTATAGAGGTAGAGCAAGGGGGGGGTCCTCTAGTTGCATAGCAACAGTCTCAGGATTGGTACACCTTCAGGCTTGCAACCTGTCCTGAGTTGATCGTTCAGCTGCAGCTGCAGAGAGGTTGCTGTGTGTAGAGGCCATCCCAGGGCAGTTGTTTTGCTCTGCGTTACACTATTATCAGTAAAGCGCATCCAGAGCCTTCCAACTAACTCCTGCTTGGTTCCTTGCCACATGGAGGGTATCTGGCTTCCTAGGGAGGAGGGCAAGGTCAGGAGCTCAGCACATGCTTCTGGGTCAGGGGCCTACCTCTTGCTGGGTCTTTTCTGCAGCCTGTCATGGCTGCCAAAGCAGGGGGTTGGGTGACGTTCTGGGGCTTTCAGTATCATCTACTCTTTGCTCTATATCAGCATTATTTCTACTTGTTTCTATGATGAAAACTAGAATGGCAGCATTTTTAATATTTGTTTCCCACTTGTGCCTTGTGCCCACTATACCTTTAACTCAACCACGTTTTGATCTTGTGGATTCATCCATTCTCTGTGGTTTTAATGAGTCCTGTGTTAATGAGGTCTCACAGTCAAAACAGCCATGCAAGGCTTTGAACAGTGAGGGGTAAAGGTGGAAAATAATTAGTATCTATTTTAGGTCTCTGGTCTGTCAGTATCAGCAGGAAGAGAGGGGACAGAAACAGTGTAATGAGGGAAGGGCACAGCCCAGCAGGGAGTGAGCTTAATTAATTTACCCAAGCTAATCTGGAAAGGGATGGAAAGTGCAGCCCAGAATAAAAGAACAAGTTTACACTCATGTGTGGATGTTTTAATCATTGAGCCTAATTTATCAGAAGCTTGGCTTTCAGGCTTTAGAAAAGGTAGTCTGTTTGAAGATACCATACACATTCATTGTTGGAACTTAAAAAAAATAAGTATGAGATCATTTATTTGTGTCATAAACTTATTTTTGTTTTGTTTTCACATAACCTAAACCTAACCATCACTGAGCACCTGTTATCTACTCCTTACATTTTTCTTTTGTTTTAGCTTTTTTTTTTTTTTTAATTTTTCTTTTAGAGATTTATTTTATTATTTATACAATGTTCTGCCTGGGTATATGCCTGTAGGCCAGAAGAGGGCACCAGATCTCATTACAGGTGGTTGTGAGTCGTCATGTGGCTTCTGGGAATTGAACTCAGGGCCTCTGGAAAAGCAACCAGTGCTCTTAACCACTGAGCCATTTCTCCAGCTCCCATGTAACATCTATTTTTGAACTAACAATTTATATGACTTCTTAAAGTGGTAACATTTCCAGTTAAGACTACAGATGAGCAACCGTATTCAAAGCAGTCAAATAAACCTGGGCACTTGAGATAAATATAAAAAACAATGTTTATAATGAATCTAAAAGGAGAAATGCTAATCTAAATGTCATATGAGTACTATGTAGCGAAATAGCTGTTAGTATTCAGGCATCTGTACTCGCCTGACCTTGGGGCTCTGACAGGATACACCCTCAGCTGCAGCCACTAAGAGCACTGCCTGTGCATATTTACCATGTTCCCTTTTAAAGGGCCCTGCCCACCTCTTATCCTTCTCTCGCTCTCTTTCTCTCTCTCTGTCTGTTTCTCTCTCCTCTCTCTTGCTGCTCCTGTCCCCAGAAGCTGGTCTCACCCCTTCTCTTTCCCCTTTTTTATGATCCCTTTCCCTAATAATAATAATAATTTAAAAAAACCCCAAAAACCCTCTGATTGAACCCTGTTTCATGGCATCTTTTTCTAGAGCACCGCTTTTCTTAAATTACAACAACACAGCCCTTTGAACAAATCACAACCAAAGATAGTAGGAAGTGAGATAATCATCACCACCTAGCGACCTAGGAAACTCCAATTTCTCAAGATTTTATTTACATTTGGATTCCTACCTCTGAAAAACGCACTACACTCAGCTCTTGAGGGTTGACCTCTTTTTTTAAGACTGTCAGACTGTTGTTATGAACCACATGCTGGAAAATGTACAAAAGCCACTGTACAAGTGCATGATGTGAGTTGTAATGGAGTGGCCTGGTAATCATGCCGACTGCTTTTGGAATGTATGACTTTAGAGTTTCTGAAATAACTCCCCTGTCCTAGTGGAAGATTCCTGATCTCATGTGATAATGACATAGGCAGCTTCATACAGGACCCCATGTGGTTATGCAACCCCCACCTCCCGTCATGCACTTGACAGCCCAGTTTCCTTTCATGCATGTACACCCCTCCCCAAACAATGCTAGGCCACCAGTCCAGCTAAAAATACCAAATCTCTGAACAATAGTATACAATTCCCTATCCCTAAAAAACATTAAATTTGGAGATTTTCTATCCAGGTATATTCCCAATATATCTGAGCATGAAGAACAGAAAGGCTGGTCCTGTCTGAACTGGTTTCAAATACATTTTCAGTAAGGCTGCTCTCCAATTAATATATAGGCAGAACTCTACCATCTTATAAATCTGATAAATCTCAGGGCTTTTAAGACTTAGTTTCTGTGTGTGTGTGTGTGTGTGTGTGTGTGTGTGTTGCTTTGAAAAGAAAAAAACGAAGTCAAGAATTTCAGTTCTATGACAAATCTTTAAAGTTACTTAATATAACTACATTGGTGTCTATGTGACATAAATAGATTACATACATTTATGTCCTGTGTTTGATAGTGATACTTGAGAGAACACCAACAACCACTTTCTGAAGGAATACTCCACTACGTTCAAAAGTATTTAGGCAATCACTATTGGAAACATGGCATTTTAAACAGATTTCCATAGTAGAGTCATCATTCCCGAAACTGACACAGCTATTTCTGTGGCGTGCCTAAGCAGTCTTCTAATTGTCATCACAGTGTTGGACTTATTGAAAACAAGACTCTCCTTTTTAAAATGTGTATTTTTTATTTATTTATTTAATCTGTGATGAGGACATTTCTGGGTAGAATCAATCAGAATTGCTCAGCATCTGTGACACACATAGGAGTCTTTCTTTCACAGACAGCAAATCTCAGGGATTTCACTGGGTAAATAAAATTCTACTCCACCACATTGTACTTGTGCAATCATGTCCCAAGTGAGACAGATATAGATGGTGAGAAAAATTTCCTGACCAAATAACAAGCATCATGGGTATAGCAGACACAAGTCCAAATCCAGAGAGGCGTTCCTCTCAGTGAGTCCAGCAGTGTGTGCTGGGGACCAGCTCTGTCCTTGCAGACGAATCATTAGCTCTTTGAGAGCTTAATATGATGTCTTTTGACCATATTCACCTCCTGTCCCCCTGCTCTCCCAGTTCCTGCCCCCATCATGCTAACTCTGTCTTTTTTTCCCTCCATTTGAATAACAGAAAAGCTACGAAGCTGCCACTGATTCCACTTCAGCAAGTTTCTAAGCTCTCGTAACTTTTCCTTCATGTTCAATTGTATTTATTCAAGTAAAATATTGAATTTGATTTCACGGAAGGATTAGTACAGACACAGAAACTCCTTAGGGAAATTGCAGCAGTTTGGAGGCACCTACTGCCAATGCCAGAGTTGAGAAAACCAGACAACACAATGCATAGATTCAAAAAGAAAATAACACAGCTCTCCTAGTTTGGCAAGGGTATCTGCTGTGCATTTATCAATTAGCTATATGGGCTCAAAAGATTCGGTTTCATTGTGTTATAGATTTTTGATCCTCAGGAGTTCTTTGAGTTTCCAGTTGCTAACCTAGCTGAAGGCTATTGTGTGAGCCCCGATTAATTTTCAGGATGGTTTTGAGCCATACACCCAGCTCGCCCAGATATTGTGGGTATGTCTCAGATTATTCTAACCTGCTCATTACTGCATGGATGTTTACTCCACAGACTCAAAAAAGCTAAATGCAACTTAAAGAAGCAGGACACCGGTCCTCCTGGTGTGTGCACAGCACCCCCCCTTTGGCACTCAGGATTGCCTAGTACCTGGTGTTGAAGACATTTCCAACTTCAGGATAATTAGATGCACATCTATCTCTTAGAGGGAGCTTGAGAAGACAAGAATATGCCATGGTAGAGAATCCCCTAGAGATACCACTGTGATAACATAACAAAATCTACGATATCCTCTTGTTTCTGTTGAAGCAGAACCTCCATAAGCTCACATACATCTTTACAGTTTCTATGTGTCAGAGAGGAAGCAAGACTACCTTTTCTTTGTGCACCTCCCACACTTCTGACTCTGTAACTGGGCTCTCACAGTCTGGATGTACATTAACTTTTCATTTTTTGCTGAGTCACACCAACAGCCCTAACGTTTGCCAACTAGAGGAAAGAAGCATACTGAAGTGTTCTCTTCAAAAGATGTCCCGTTCCCCTAGCTCTGGGAACACTAATAACCTGATGGAGGAGCTGTGTAGAAATACTCCCCTGGGGTTTGTTACACAAAAGCAGTTTGTGATCAATGGGGTGTCCTCAAAGGAGAGAACCTGGGGTTATGTCTTCTAAGTGGCTATAAGGTCTCTGTGCCTTGATTCCCAGTTTACAGGGAGGGGAGGGAGAACGGATGGGGGAGGTAAGGAGAGAGAGACAGAGAGACAGACACAAAGAGAGAGACACAAAGAGAGAGACAGAGACAAAGAGAGAGACAGAGACATAGAGACACAGAGAGAGGGAGAGACATAAACAAAGAGAGAGACACACACAGAGTGAGAGAGAGAACACAAAATCTACTCTTTGACCTTCTGACCTGTCACCTGTCGCCCCCACCCCACCCCCCGTTGTAGCATTGGCAAGAACTGGTCATTGATCAAACTTTGATGCAAATGGTTCTGGGTAGGACTGCAGACCTACCTTTGACCTTTTGTGGGGAAAACGTGAGAGAGTAGATGTGTATAATGAAGTTCCAGGCAGGAAGCCAAGCTTAGCAAACTATGGGAGGGATTATGGACGTTGCCTGCGGTGGTTGAGTGAGAATTTCCGTCCCTAGTTGGTGTCACTGCCTGGGGAGGGTTAGGTGGTGCAGCCTTCCTGGAGGAGAGACATCACTGGGGTGAGCTTTGAAATCTTACAGCCTCACCCCACTTCTGGCTTTCCCTTTCTGCTTCATGTTTGTGTTGAGCCATGATCTCTCAGCTTCATCCTCTTACTGCTGTGCCTCCCTGTCACAAAGGACTCTCGTCCCTCTGAAACCATAAGCCAAAATAAACTCTTTATACAATGGCTTTGGTCATCGTGTCTTATCACAGCAAAGGAAAAGCAACTAAAATTGTCCCACCAACAGAGGCCCAAGGTAGAGGTCTGGAGTCCAAGGGACAATCTTCACAAGAATCTGTGATCCAGGTGGCCGAGAACTCTGAAGTGTTCATTTGCTATTGCTATACGGTTTTCCTGAAACTGCTTGGTAAATTCTGTATGTGGGGATTTAAAAACAACAGAAGTGACTTCCTCACAGCATTTGAGACTAGGCGTCAGGATGGCAGAACTTAAGGGAGTCTCTGAAGGAGAACCTCAACCTCTTGCGGTCCTTGGCTTGTGGCAGCATCACTGCTGTCTCTGCCTCACCTTGTGTCTCTGGGCCCTCTGCTCTTTCTATACAGACATGTCACTTTGGGTTTATAGCCCGTCTTGTCAAGATCTGTCTTCTCCAAGACCCCTTTCTCCAATTTTTCACAAATTTCAGGGATCTGTACTGGGATGTGTCATTTGGGGTGCCTATCATGCAATCCAGAGTGATCACTGTCTTCAACTCCCTATCGTTCTGAACATGGACTGATTTCATTTAATCTTATGACATACCACTGAAGCATATGTTGGCATCTAGACCTCGTTGTGAATAAGGAATCTGGAGTGAGGGAAGATGGAAAATGCCTTAGTACTTCACAATTTTCCCAGCACCTCATAATATTCTGTACTGAGCTGCACTTGAACTGATGAACAATCCCCTCCAGTATCCATACATAAATAGCAGGCTTTGCCAAGTGCTGAGCCTTGGGTCCTCCTCACCAAAGCACATACAGTGGGGGTGGTAACTTAATGGAGTGAGAGGGTGCTTGCAAGGGCCCCGGTATGTGGAGGCAGCTACAACCCTAACCACGGACACCAATATCAGAGTAAAGAGGTCACTTTGAGAATGGCTGAGGCAGATCTTGAAACATGCTGGGAATAGTTACCTTCTCCGTGCTCATGGCTGTGGTGTATGGAAGTGACTGCTCCATACATAGGGCCTCATGGAATGGGGCTCCTTAAGCAGGCACGCTGCCTGTCAGACTCAGCATGGTGCCTATGGCAAGGAATTTGTGAGTGCAGAGAAGAATGGGGGAGTAAGAAGGTTTTGGAAGTGGACATCACAGTCAACACTCTTATATGCCGCCCCTCCTCACTGGTACATGATCTCCAAAAGGGGCGAACCCCCAGTGAGACACAGGGATTCAACCCCCAGTGAGACACAGGAATTCAGTTAAGCTGGTCATTGACTTATACATCACTGATGCTTCTAAGGCCCAGTTCCTTAGTAACTCAGCTCACCCGAAAGCTGCTATGATCTGTAAGGCTCTGCAGCCCATCATTTTTACTACCTTGCTCTTCAAGGCAAAGTCAGCTGAAATCAGTGGGGATTAATATACGGAAACCCCTGTTTTCCAGGGCAAAGCAACAGTACTTCCATCATCTCTTGGACTTAGACAGGAAATCCATTAGTAAATTAAGAACCTGAGGCAAAAGTAGTGAAGGAATTTTTTTTTTGAAAAGTAATATGAGTGTGGTGGCAAGAATATGGACATTTTGGGTGATTGTCAAAGCGTGGCTTGTGAACCACAATTTATGGAATCTGTGCCAAGCACCAATGTTATCAGAGAAGGGCAATTATGAAACCTTGATAGATAAAAAGGTATGTGTAAGTGATAGATGCTAGAAAGATACATGATATAGATAGATGATAGATACATGATAGATAGATGCTAGATTCATTATAGATACATGATAAAGAGATAGAGGATAGGTAGGTAAATGTATGTATATACATATAGATAGTAGATGAATGATACTAAGATCAATGCATAATACATAGATATATGACAGTTTATAGATGAATGATAGGTAGACAAATGCTCAACAGATACACAGATAAGTGAATGGTAGAAAGAAAGATGGATGGAGAGATGATAGAGGACAAACAGATAACAGCAGAAAGAGTTAATTCTCATTCTGCCACACTGTATCTGTGGAAGTTTCCATGAGCTGCAGCAGCATGCTAAGACTAGAAATAATTTACTTTCTGGAAAAATAAATTATTAAAAGCTTTAGCTCAAAAGATTTATGTGAGAACTAAATAATAATTCCTACACACACACACACACACACACACGAGCTTGGTGTAAGATTGATAAGTAATTTTAACACAGACACTTTGCCTTCCCTTCTTGCTTTTTAGAAAATGATGTAATTTAGTAGTAACTACTTTTTACCTCTTTGCCATGTCAACACCAGTTAATTCATTCTCTCTCTCTCTCTCTCTCTCTCTCTCTCTCTCACACACACACACACACACACACACACACAGAGCGCCTCATGTATCCTATATTACCTTCACATCAATTTTGAGACACAATGGTCTCACTAAGTTGCTCAGAGGCCTTGAATTTTTTCTCACACCCCAGGCAAATCTTGAGTTTTCTACCTTCCTGTCTCAGTGTCGCTAGTCACTGGGACTGCAGACCTCATAGAGAACTGTGCCACCAGAATGGGATCCAGGTTCCTTTATTAAATCCAACCAAAACCACTTTGCAACACACAGTGTCAGTTTTGGGATCAGGTTGTGGCCCCTGAATGGCTGGCCTCTGATCTTTCCGATAATGTTCACTGCTCACAAACCACAGTTGTCTTATTGTAGTCAGACTGTGGGTGGTGGTCTTTGTTATCTGATATACCATAAATTTAGGAATAATTTTTATTATTCCTAAACCTAGCATGTAATTCTAATATTTTATAGTTATTAGGTTTGTTGCTGTGTTGTAATTTGTAGAACGCAACAGTCTTAAGGTTTCTATGATGACCTAATGGTATTGTGATGTCACTCGGGGTATGACAATCAATTTTAATCCCAGCACTTGGAAGGCAGAGGGAATAGCACCTCTGAGTTCAAACCCAGCTTGGTCTACAGAATGAGTTCCAGGACAGCCAGGGCTACTCAGAGAAACACTGTCATGAAAACACATCCCCTACCCCTCCTCCCAGAAAAAAGCAAGCTGGCTTGCATCATGAAGAAGGAGTCACACATGTGACACTGGCCCAGGTGCAAACCCAAACTCAGGGTGAGCCCAGAGGAGGACCTTAAGATCTCTGCCTCCTCATCTATAAACAAGCTGACTGGAAGTAGCCATTGTAAGGAGCACTCTCAGTGCAAGCCAGTCATGAGGGTTGATAATGGTGAAAAGTTAATGCCTATCTATTACCAAGTCTATTGACTACGCACTACATCAGGGAGGTTGGGTTCCACAGAAGTAAGCATTTCGGGTCAGCTGGTGCCAGAGAATACAGAGTATGGGTTCCTGTGGTTGGTGGGGTATGGATCCTCAGCTGCCTCTCCTCTCTCAGCCCCAGGAGAGAGTGGACATCTAACCCACTCTTCTGTCTATACCATCAGGCAGTGGATGCTTCTCTGTGGTTCCAGCACACAATAGACTGGGAACACAGCCCTTGTGAACACCATGGGGGTGCTTACGGAGATGCCCATTCAGTCTCTGAACTCAACCAGACCCTGGGTTTGTAAGATCCTCAGATGAGTCCTTTGCACATGAAGGTTTGATATTCACTGGAGGGTGGGGCGATTAGACAGGTCGGCGCTCGGTGCTTTCAGTCTAGTCTCGGGCATTGAAATGGAGCTGGGAGGAGAGAGCCTTGGAGCATTTTCTGCACTCTTGCCTCAAGGAGTTCACCATGTTTGGGCTTTCGAGGAGTGGTCCTGGATGTGGTGTGAGAAGCAGTGTAAGCAGATGTTTCTCTTCCAGCCACCAGTTCCCAAATAACCACCCAGAGGCTTGCATTAATTAAAAATGCTCAGCCGATAGCTCAGGCTCGCTACAAGCTTACACTTACATTTAAGCTAACCCATCTTCCTTATTTGTGCTCTTCCACATGGCGGTACCTTTACTAGCATGGCTTGTTCACCTCCTGTTCCCTATGCATCTGGCTGGTAACTCCAGACCCCGCCCTTCTCCTGCCCATCATCCTTCATTTGGTGCACTGCCTATACTTCCTGCTTGGCTCCTGGCCAATCAGAGCTCCATTATACTAAGTATATCAAGTGACAAGTCTTTACGAGAGGATTGTTCCACAGCATAGCAGGAAGGAGGGAATGCACAGATGAGGCCACACTGTGGCGAGTTTTGCTTTGGAGTCTGCATTGCCATGGATGAGGAGGCTTCTGTCTGATTGTTTATTGCCTCCTTGGCTTTCCACTGCCACGTGACCAGAGCAGTCTCACCTTACAGAGAGAGCACAGCCCCCCAAACAAAAGATAAAACTGGTCTACTATGAGACTGGCAGCCAAGTCTGGCACCATATGGGATCCCAGGGTCTGAGTGTGTAAATGTCTGCTCCCTCTGGGGGATGTTGAATTACAATGGCCCAAATTGTGGACACAGAACCCCCTTTTCTGATTGGAGCAACGGTTGAGATTGCATTTATAAACCAACACAAGCCATCTATTTCCACAGAGCAGTGAGCTTGGTGCTATAGGGCCTCCAACCTCTGTCGCCCAGGCATCTCACATATGGCAATAGGGAAACAATCATCCTCATATCTCAGAAAAATATCTCAATTCTTTGTACACAAAGTGCTTTCCGCCTGACACAATAGTCTCCAGTCAAGGAAATTGTTATTGGCTGGAATTTATCACAAAAGTGGCAAGATATGTTTATTCAATTCAATGACTAGGTGATTCCAGAGTGCACTCTGGGCTGTCATTTTCTGTGTTGCTGCCTCTTGGAAGCCATTACTGTTTATACCAGACTTAAGGGGAGGAGTGACCTGTTTCCACAGAGACTCCATTGGCTTAATTCCTAGTTATAGCACAAAGAATAAGTTATACATAGTTAAGATGTGAGAGCCAGCACCCAGAGTAATGAGCTAATGTGGAAATGAGTTAATCCAGCTTGGCATTAGAACTAAGGGCTTGTTCTCTATGTGTCAGTCTGAAAATCAAATTCTCTTGGAAATGCTCCTTGAGGCATTATTGCCCCCCCCTCTCTCTCTGTGTGTGTGTGTGTGTGTGTGTGTGTGTGTGTGTTTGCTTTTGTTTTGTTTTGTTTTGTTTTGTTTTGAGACAGGATATCTTTGTGTAACCCTGGCTATCTTGGAACTAGCTCTGTAGATCAGGCTGACCTCAAACTTTCAGAGATTTGCTTGCTTCTGCCTCCTGAGTGCTGGGATTAGAGACCTGCACCACCACCACCACCTGACTAGCCACCAACATTTTAAAATCGAGACTCTGTGGGTGTGAACACTGGGCTCTGTGACCTATCACAAGAACATTTTCTGACATAAATACAAAGTCATGGCAGAAAATGTGACTTATTGGCATTCGTCGTGTGGGACTTACATTAACCCCACCTGCTCAGCTCTACATGGTCCTTCAGCTGACGTCTGAGCCCTCTGTGTCACTGGAAATCCCATGTGCGATTCTTACATTCTACTGTAACAGCTCTGGCTTCTCCCCTCTAAATCTGCCCCCTCTGCGTGTCCCTGGGACCTCCTGTTCTTAGAAGAGGTGAATTATTGACTACACATTGTTGAGCAAATTTCTCATAGTTCATATTAGCTAGAATGATCTACAAACCACCACCAATCAGCCCAATCCCACAGCTGATCCATGTCTGAGGACTGTGACAAGCTTGCCTGCAAGAATCCTAACGCATCCTCCACAGACTTCCTAGGTATTTCTTCAGGAAGAGCTTCCCAGGAGAGCAACATTGAAGGAGAATTAGATGCTCAGGTGTTTTTTATCCCACCACCCACAGGCTCCTGGTGATTTGCTCATGGTAGTTTAAAGGACCTCCACAGAGGTAACAGATCTGCCTCGTGGTGGGAGTCCAATCCAAGCAAAGCTCTGAGAACTGTTGTTACAAAGCAAATCAGGATACCAAGTAAATGTATTCCAAAGCCATGACTTGCGTGAGCTCTGGAGGGGGGAGGTTCTGTGGTCCAGGGGCAGGGATGACGGTGAAGCCCTACACAGACACCAGGCTGCTTCTTTCTTCCGTGTTAGGAGTGAGACTTCAGCTCTTCCCTGGTAGGGATCTCAGCATTTTAATGAAATAGACTTTGTCTCTTCTGACTGGTGTTCCTTAACTTTTGGGACACGACTTCTGTAAAAACAGTTTTAATGTTTGTTACAGAAACAGCTTTGCCTTTGGGCTCAGGCTGCTGATGAGTTATAATTATAATAATAAATTACATTACTAGGCTGAGTTTGTTTCATAACCTCTCATTTGTTAGCAGCAAGTGAGGCTCATAGTCGTCTCTGAGAGATGAGAAACAGAAATTCACTTTGTCTAATGCATTTGAGTCACAGTTACAGAGCTGGCGGTAGCCCATCCTGTGTAGCCTGAGAGGGCAAAGAAAAGATTGTGTGCCAATAACAGAGGTTGATCAGTTTATTCAACCACACACGCCACATTGTGC